>QUSF01000001.1:54589503-54720700 GCA_003676055.1 Chloebia gouldiae
TCCGCCCGCCGCCGCGCCACGGCCACGGGCGGCGCGGGCCGGGCCCGCCGGGCCGGGCGAGCGGAGGGGGCGCGATGCCCCGCGGCCGCGGGACTCGCGCCGGCTTGGAGCAGGGATAGCCGCAGGCCACAGGCGCGCCCCCAGCGCGGCCCGCGGGAGGCGGCCGTGCCCGCGGCTGTCACCGGGACCCGCGCCTGCCCTGCGGGATTGGAAACGGCGGCGGCGCGGATAAAAGGCGCGACCCACGCGCGGCAGTAGCTGCCGCCCTCGAGAGACCCCGGCCCTGCTCGGGGTCCCCCGCAGAGTTGGTGTCACCTCTCTGCCCCGTGCCCCCCGTTTGTGTGCGGGTGCTGAGGCGGGTGTGCGCACAATTCCCAGGATGAGCGATGAACAGTCCCGTTACCGCCCGCACTTTGATACCGGTCGCAGGTCAGCCTCGAGCTGATCCGAGAAAAACCTTCACAATTTTTTCTCCTTGTGCAGAACTTTTTCAGTTCCAGATACTCCTATGTCCCCCATGCTACGAACTGCCAGAAGTCTGCATGTCAGTGTAAAAACTGTCTCCAAGGAGAACCAGTACATAAAAGGTTCCTATGAAAGGGTTTTAAAATCCCAAATATAGTAGGCGTTAAAAACTATGTAAACATTTGTTGGGCATTTGAACACAATTTTTCTGCAGTTAGGTGACTTTATATGGCATGCTTTTCCGCCCATGCAAGTTGTTTTAAGCTGATTTCACATTCAAATAGATGCATTCTGCTTGCTTGCAACTACTAACATTATTCAAGGAAAAAGCTGCAAACGTGTTAAATGATTACATTTGGAAAGCTGAGGTTTCTTCCCCCCAAATAGTTGAAATTACATAACTTTTTTCTTACAATTTTAATCTCAAATACCCGTGAAGTGTAAAGCATAAAACCTTCAGAGGTACATGGTGACACAAATGAAACCCTATTGTAAAACTTAGGGCGTTCTCAGCCCTCACTCCAAACTTAAATATTCTCCATACATGTTTAATATAATCCACTGGCAGATTTGTAAAGTAATTGCTTGTGTAAATCACCCAGGAACACATTTCTCCCTCAAGTTCTTTTGTAGGATTGTCTGATAAAGCACTTTATGAATAGAAAAGCAGTAATTCACATACAAGAGGTGAACTTGTCATGTTGAAAATGGAAGTTTGCATGATTAGGCAGACACAGTAGTGTCCTCGGCACAGGGAAAAGGAAACTCACTGATTACGTGTGGTGTTCCCTTTATACCCATCCACAGAAACTGAGTTCGGAGCAGCAGGGACATACCTTGAATGCAAAGGAAAGTAATACCAAAATTTAAAGTTTGTTACAAAGTATGCCTTGGTACTTTAGCACCTCATACTTGGTAGCACCTCACTCATATGTGCACAGACAATCTTTCCTGACTTCATAAATTTACTTTTTCACAAGCTGCAAATGCCATGGGTGAACTACAGTCAAAGAAACAAGCCCCTTCCACAAACTTTAGTGAATACAGAAGTCTGAAAGGCAAGCGCTTTTGTCACATCAATTCAAACATTTTCTCAACAGTTTTCATTTTATTATTTTTACTGGGCATATCAGCTCCAAATGCCTGTTAACTTGGCATATGTCTTGCATAGGAAGGGTTAAAATAGGCAGGTGACTTGGCTAAGCATCTTACAAGACGGGCTTGAGTGGAAAATATTTAAACAAGAGTTATTTCCCTTCTCTGCTCTAGTGAGACTTATTAATGTCTTTTTATTTTAAACCAGGAAATGATGCCCCCCGCACCTTAAAGCCCAGCCAGTTCTTATGTGTGGCTGTAGCTTTCCCAAATTATATTCACATTATGACAGACAAACTGTGAAGATCGATAACAGTAAAAACACAGATTTCAATGTGTGTAAAGCGTGATAACAAACACACCATTTTTCACCTGTAAAGCAGTATTATAGAGATGTATTTTTAAAGGACATAAGTATCTCTGTGCATGCACTTTTAAAATGAAACCGCAAAGCTATTCATAAACAATGATGAGAAGGACACAACATGTCGTCATAGTTTCAAGTAGACAACTCTAATGAAATACTCTATCTCTCAGAGAAAGTCTGTTACCATATCTTTATTAGAAAAGCTTTTATGATACATTCTGCATTTCAAGTTTAAATAAAGCAGATCAAGAAGATGTCAATATGAATGTTTATATTCACCACAAAGAAGTGTAGAGAATTTAACAAAGGCAAAAATATTTTTATAGACATTTTTCAGGCAAATTATTTATTTATGAAAAAGATTACAAAGAAAAATTTTACCTCATGGCTTAGATACATTGCATATGCTTATGATTGACACAATATGTTCAGGCTCAAAGGTCCATATAGATTTCCCCCCCCTCTTTTTTTTTATTTTATTCCTAGCAGGAATATTCTTAAAAAAGAAACTAATTCATGAAGTCATACAATAATTATTTGACAGTTGTTTCCAATATAAGAAAATAAGTTATGTATATTGTTTTCATTCAAATATTTGTTGATTTGTTGTTAGAATGCTTTGACATTGACATGCCACAAATTGCATTAGGAGAAATATTGTAGATTTATTTACATTTATTATCTTCTGCTGTCAAACTTTTCCAAAAAACACTTAAAAGAAGCTTTACTTCACTTTGTTCAAAATTGTAGTCTGCATGAAGGTAGGTTGTTTTTGAAATAGCAAGTTCGTCTTTCTCTAATTGATAAGAGCTGAGGAAATGAAGGAAAAGTAGCAAAGCGATGATGCAGAAAGTGCTGCCTTCACTGAGAGGCATGAACAAAGTAACTTCTAAATAATACTCTGGGTTTTTTTACAGTCAGGCACATTCTCCACTGAGGGAGAATACAGAGGCCAGTCACAGTTGCTTCTTGAAGGAAAACAGTATAACAGTCATTGTTTATCAAGATGACATAACATGCCATTTTTGCCTATATTGTTTAATGCAGTTTCTCTTGTAGTTTACTCAGCGTAGATACAAAGAGGGATTAACAGTAAAGCATAAGCATACTTGTTTTATAATTTTAGCCTTTTAGTGCATAACTTACTGAAAGTACTAGGGCCTATAATCACAATGATTTTACCTGATGGAACATGCATTTCAGAAATATAATCCAACTGTTTACCCTAACACGTCATAAATTGCAATTCTTTACAAAAACCTCAGAGATTGACATCTGTTGCTCTTAAATGCCTGCTGCTTTAGCACACATCATCAAGAAAGTATTTCTGTATTATTCTCCCTCTGGTTGGTAGTATACTACTTGAATTCTAAAGACAGTTCTCTTATACTGTCTTCAGTAATAAACATTTTGAGAAGCACTTAGTTAAGTGTCTGAGGCACTCCAGTACACGGCAACATGCAGAATTTCTGCAGACCCACTTCTTTTCTTTGCACAACTTTTGTCACATGAAATCGTCGGGAAACTTTTGTTCCCTGTCTTACACCCTGCATAGAGTCAAGTTTCTAAACTTCAAACTGTGTGCCAAAGGCTAAAAACTACCACTGATTTTCAAAGAAATGGGACTGGGGACCCTAACGATGTGGTTGAAATGCCTCTGAAAAGAGATTATGCGTTGTGATAGACAGGGCAGCGCTGAGAACAGCCAATGAAACAGCATGCAACTGAAGAGCTAATATCATGGCATCATCCCAGATTCAACAGATGTTTTCTAGGGGGATTGGATATCTGGTAATGGGAAATGGAACCTTTCTTTTCTATGTCACTGGTTTTAACACAGGCCAGTAGCAATGGAAAGTCAATAATAAGTGATGCTTTTTTGGTAGTTTTCTCCACTGCGGGGTAGAAAAATGTCCTCCTGACTGCAGCACACCATGGCTGGCTGGTACTTCCCCGCACCCCGGTGGCACTGCTGCCAAAAGGGCCCTGCACGGATGTGCCTGGAAGCCCTTTTCCCTGAGAGCAGTCTCCCAGGGAGGGATGAGGAACGCCGACCGGGCACAGACTGCTCCTGCTAATGGTGTGTCTGCAGATAGCTGAATAACTCTGACAGCCGCAAAAGATAATTTATCACTTTACACTATCATAGAATCTACTAGAAAATTAAAAATGCTCTAACACCAGACTCCCTAAAATCATTTACATGCAGGAATTCACATAATTGTATAGATTTTGATCTTAAAAATGCTATGTAAAAGGCATTCATCCAAAGCTCTGAAAAGCCTCACATGCACATACACATACATATGAAGTAATACATAATGAGTGTCTCCCAACAAATATCAATAAAAGAAGTGGCAGCATTTCTTCCCACATCTCAACTGCAAGATCAGGAAATCAAAACAATCTGAGCCCCCTGTCTTGTCATCACCCACTGCCAGACAGAGCCTCTGCCTTTCCCTCCCTCTATTCCATATTCATCCTCCCTTCAGCATTTCCAGCATTTCTGGGAAGGTTGATCTGGATTGGTTAAAAGTGTGCTGAAGTCAAAAAAAAAAAACCAAAAAAATAAAAAAACCCTATGAGTGAGTTTAGTAGTTTTTACATTAGGTCCTATATGCAAGTATTTTTCAATCTTACTCCTAAGGTTTGTTGCTATATAATTGCAGTGTTCTGAACACAGTAATGTTAAAACTCTCTACAGTGTCTCCTAATATAAAGCAACAGGTCTGTACAATTGAAGTGTTTGGCTCAAAAGGAATTTTCTTTCACTTGATTCCTTGTAAATACTTTTTTCTTTTCCATTTGTGACTTCTAACCATGTTCAAATCTTTATTTTAATGTGACAGACTACAAACACCATGCTTTTATTGCAAAAAAAGATTTAGTCACATTTCTACTGATGCAAGGTCTCAGTTTAGGGAAATAAAATACCTTGCAATTATGTATATTTCTCTTTGTAAAAAAGTGCACTTTCCATTCCATTATGAACCTCAAATGCATAGCCACAATATAAGGCCCAGGAGGTAAAATAATAACACTTGGAAATCTCAGACACATAGTGCATTGGTAAAATTACCAAGATGCTGTCACTATTTTCCAATTACAAATGGAGGGAAAGTCACTCAAGGTAAACATGGCGATGTAACAAGTGGTCTTTAGCGGTCTCTCTCAGTTTCCTATGAAACATCTAAGCACACACAAGAACACATAAATAGCTACATTCAACCAGACTAATTTTCAGAGTGTTCAGTCCTTTGTGAAAGGAAGGTCGTGACCTTAATCTGGCTTTACCCTCTGTATGAGCCAGTCCATCTTGCAAAGATCTGATGAACCACTGCATTCTAGGGGATTTTTGTAGCAAAAAGGAAGAAAGATCAGGATATTCACAGAATCATAGAATGTCTGAGGCTGGAAGGGACCTCTGGAGGTCATCAGGTCTGATCCCCCTGATCAAGAAGGGCCAGCTACAGCCAATTGCCCGGGATCCAATTTCTCCTTTTGGAGATTTCATGATTCTCCCGTAGTCTGTATAACTGCTATAACTTGTTCCTTGTCTGAGACAACTCAAAGGAACTTTCTGATCTGAGTGAGAAGCGCACCCTGACCTGCTTTCTGTCTGACCTCTGCATAAGAATTAACATCCATCCACAACTCTTTTAATGGTTAGTCTTTGGAAACAGGTAACCTAACAAGAATGCCACCTTGATTAACACTAAGTCTTGTTGACACCGAGATTAATATATACCACATCCTCTAGTTGTGAAATGGTAGTGCCAGTGTCTTTGTTGAAAAACATGAAACAACAGTAGACGTCCTTTAAATCTATTCAGGAGTTTGATTCATTTTCCTCAGGGGTTATCAGTCTCAAAAGAGTTTTCCTGTGAAAAGTCATTCCTTTAGGGAAGAGCACAACCTACATGGGCAGCAGCAGTCTTAGCTCACTTGGTTCAGCTCTCTTACATAGAAACCTCATTTCTGTTCATACCTCTCACTCTTCAGGAGCTGGATCGTGTGCCTGTATACAAGGTTTTACTAAGCACAGCATGAATCAGACAAAAATAATGCTGATGTATCAGCATTCGTTTACACTTGGGATTTTGATGTGGTGAAGTGCAGATCATGACCCAGAAAACACGTGTGTCCTTGTCTACTTCAATGCCTGGACAAACTGATTCCACAGAGGGCAAAAAAAGTAGTCTTTACAACTTTATTTTTTTTCCTCCTTCCTGACTCCACTGCTTTTAGTTCCTTTCATTGCTCACATAAAACAGACAGTTATTCTATGACATACTAAAATATTTATATGCTAAAACTTCTTTTTTAACAATGGCCAGAGATACCCTTAATAAGCTGGTGACAAACTTGGGTAGTTTGTGCAATTTTCCTGCATATGTTATTTTTTTTCCAGTCAGTGCATGCATCAATGGAAAGAAAAAACCTAAGTCAAAACAAAAAAAACACCTCAAACCAAGTAACTCATCTCTGACCAATCCCTTCCCTCTTGGTTCTTTAGCATTGCAAAACACACTGATATTTTTGACATTAACCTACTAATTGAAATAAGGATCATTAGCTATTTTTAAATAAAGTAAATAAAGCTATGCACTACATTATGACTAATATATGAAAGAGTCACTTATACAGTAACTTGTAAAGAGAACATTTTTGATTAATAGCTTTATATTTGTGGGAAAAGTCATCCTTTTTAAGACTGATGCATATGATATAGGCAGAAATTAATCTGTACTATTTAAGAACTGGAGGAGTAAAAACAAATACAGAAAATTTGAAAGTTTTATCTAAGAAAAAGCTATGTGACCTTTATGAGCCCTTAGTCACAGAAGCCAGAATGGCACATAGGAAGCATCCCTGGAGGTAACCGTACTGGTCTGGTGCCCTATTTTTCCTTGCCAGGAGATAGAGACAGCCCAACTAGCAATCCAGAGACAGTGCGAGTAAGCTGCACACTGTGATGTGAATTCAGATGGGTAAATTTATTGCACTGAAAAATTAACTCTTTTTTTGAGGAATGCAGGTGATAAAATACACAGAGAGAATCCAGACCAGCAATGGGGTGTGCATTCTCAAGAATAGACACACAGAAGAGAGAGTGACACTTTGGAAAATCTAGAAAAACCACTGATTTGGGAATTTTGCACATCACTGTTTGATTTGACTTTCATATGCTTTGTCAAGGGTGTGAATCAAAAGAAGGGACCCAAATATGAAAATAGAAGTACTGGCTTAAAACAAGCTACGAAGTACAGCTTTTATGGAGATGTGTGTACCTAGGCTGCTAATTATGACAAGCAGCCCAATGAGGCTGTCAGGCAAAGAAAAGTAAAGAAAAGGAGTATCAGAGAAAGGAGCACCTCTCCCATAGCAAACTTCATGTATCATTGAGACTCTTGAATAAGAACCTGTATAAGGACAAAGTCTTTTTTTTCCTTCCCTTCATAGTGCCATTCTTGTAGATATGCAAGTGTTAGAAGAAAAAAAGGCTATTTGGTAAGGGCTCATGCATAGCAAATTTGTTTTCCCCCTTCCCCATCAACTGTAATTACAACCATTCAGACAAAGCTGGTTTTCCCAGTAGGACTGGCTGAAAATGCCCTTCATTTACATGGCCTAATTGGGCTTTTTTGGCAAAGGTTGTTCTATACACTGACACTAGGACTCGGTACTTAACATTGAAAAGTTCATTCTTGTGGTTTGAAATTAAGGATTTCATTACTTTGAAGTTAGAAAATCCAGAATGAAGGTGTCTCCTTTAACACTGGTGCTTCAGTGGAGTGTACATCCATAAGAATAATATCGGCAATTATATTGGCCTCAAACAGCAAAGAGTTTGCAAATTAAACAGACAGTCATTTTATTTCCTTCTTTCTTTATGAAAAAATATTTAGATGTATATGCTCTTGCATGAAATATTGGTTATATGGTCTTGTGGACTTCAGAAATCAGTACAGTGAACACCTGATTTGTGAAGACCTACTACAGAAACAGTTTAGGAAAAATCAGCTTCTTCTATATTCTACTATTTACCTTAAGTAAAATTTAGCTATTTATATTGTTTATTATTTTGTTTGTAACTATCTTGTCTCACTCAGCAAGACATACAGTTCATGAATATGTATCTTATAACCTTTTCTAAGCCAAGTGCACAAGGTTTAGTTTCAGGGTCTTCCATATTGTACATGTCCTCTACAATCAAGAAAGGTTTTGCACAGTCATCAGTGCAAATTCAAGCCATGTCTAGAAAGAAAATTAACATAAATATTTCACCAGGCTTTGGTGTAGACAAGATTCCACCAGCTGAACCTGTTTTTCCACATATTTAATTGCCACAGTAATTAGAACATAAGGGTTCAAATCCACAAATACATTTGGGTGCCTAATTCTCATTAATTTCAATTGAGAGGTAGCACTTACATCTCTTTATGGATGTAGAATACACATAAACCTCAAGAATCTTATCTGTTCTAAAATGCCCAGACAAATATTGCTATCAGCTTCTTCAGAGCAGCAAAAGTTTTATTTTAATTTCTGATGAAGGTACATCTTAAGCACAGAAAGTTGCATGATAACAATGGAGGCTGTACTTGTGTCTCACCTCCTTTCTACCCATCCAGCCATTTTGAACCGCAGAAGTTCTCAGATCATGGGATGCTTTAAGAAACTCAAAAAATAAGGATTTGTCTCTGTTGACTGTTGGAAAATGAAGCTGGCAGTTTATGCTCTTTTATGATCTGATAAAAGCTCATTAAGTTAGTGGGACAAGCATGGCTCTATACCCCTACTTAATCCCCAGATATAAAGAAAAACTGTGATCATACCTCTAGATGTGGACCCCTAAGAAAGTTTCTGGACTACATGTAACTGTCCTAGTCTGGGATGATGCACGAAGGCTGGACCTGCTATGCTGCACTGTTCTGCTCCTCCAGAGTCCCTTTGCTCATGCTGTGCCAAAATTCTTGCAACTGCACTGTAAGCCATAAAAGAGAACTGACCCAGTAGAAAATTGCTTTGTCTCTTTAATTAATTGCCAGTAGATAAATACAGTATCTGGAACAGGGAAAAGGGTGGGATTTCCTTCTTTTTAGGGACTTTGTCAGGAAACAACAGCTAGCCTTTGGAGGCATGTCTCTGGAGCTATCTGTGTGGGCAATAGCGAGAGTGATGACTACCATCAGCTGCCATTGGAAGGAGTTTCTCTCTTTTCATCCATAACTACTGAAGCCCAGCCTCTCAGTTTAAGCAATTGGGTTTGTTACTTGTGTGATATGAATACACACCCAGAGTTACATGATTAATCGCAATCTCCCCACCTTTCTTTCTTAAACTTCAGTCTGAGCTTTGCTTAAATATGTCTTGAAACCATAATGATACTTGCTGAATAAATATTATAAATAGGGAAAGCGTATCTCCAAAAAATAGATCTTAAAGCCAGAAGAAACCATTACAACCTTTGTTTTGTCTTTCTGCATAATTCTGGTCACAGAACACTCAGTACTAGCTGTGCCAGGCTATAACTGCTTTGTGAAGGTAGTATATCTTTCTGAAGATGTCTGTCTTGATTTAAACACTTCCAGTGTTGAAGGATTCACTGCACTCCTAGGTAAGTTGTTCCAGTGTTTAAATACCATCACTCTTTAAAATGTCCCTGACCCGATTTAGTACAACTTCAGCTTCCAGTCCTAATTTGTTGTGGTTTTTTTTGCTTTATTCAGTTTAGTTTATTGACCTATATTATTCAAATGATACCCTCTCCTCCATGTATGGACTTATAGACTATAGTTTCCTTCTCTCCCTTAAAGCAAGCAAATGAAGATTCCTTCATGCCTTATCCTGGATAATTTCAGTATATTTTTCTATGTCTTTCATCATTCATTTAAATACTTTTTGAAGTACAGATACTACACCTGGTCAAAGTTCAGACTTACTCTGTTCAAACTTTCAAGCTTTAGTGCTTTTCTTACTTCATGTCCACTCTTAGTGCAAATACTTACTTCATTAGTATTTGAGATTCACATATAACTAATATAAACACAAAATAGCTGTCCAAGCAAGACCCCAGAGACTGACTTTTTTTTTTTTATTATGTATTTGTCAATACACAATGTTTCAAAATCATTTTCACTTTTTGTCGAAACAGTTTTCTGCTTTAGGATTTTTTTCTTTTTTTTTTCCTTTCTTTCTTTGAAAAATTATTTGAAAATTCCTAAATTAAGTATAGCATGCTTCATTTCAGACTTCTGATGGCAAGAGCCACACTAGTATAATTTACTAGAGGCCCTAAAAATAAAAGATTTATTTTTTAATGGTAAGAAAGAATCAGTCATTAGTTGTAGTTTCTGTCACAAGCCTGGGCAGCAACGTCACTAAATAGTACAGACCCACTTTTTTTTTTATACTGATTATTATTACTTGGGCTTTAATGAGAAAATTCTGCCTGTTGAGAGACCAAGTTATAATCTTTCAAATGAAACCAAGGTAATAACTATTCCCCTGACAAGACAAATCTGCAGGCACTAACTAAGTTAGTGGCTATTATGCTTCACACTTAATCTTGAATATGATAGATAAGGAGTAGAACTAAGGGCAATATGGAACAGCAGAAACTATTCCTCTAATGTGATAACTAACTTGTGACAGCACCTTGAACATCTTTCTTTGCATTCAAAACAAAGCAAGTTGAAGTAATATAGTCATTTTGAAAGTGCCAAATGTAAAATTTGCACAGCTTTTGTCACCATGAGAATTTCTAAGCCCAGAACCTGCATCAAGCAGGTTTTCAGGGGGAACACAATTGAGGAAGAAGGAAGTCAGCCAGTGCATTGCCATGCTGCAATGAGAGCAGGTCTGCAGCAGCCTGGGGCACTCACAGGGATGATCCCTGTGAGTTGACATTTGAACATGCTCCTGAACCATGTTACAGCCACGACCCCAAAGCACCTGGGGCACACGCATTTCAGTACAATCACAGTGTCTTAAAACATATTTAAGCACCTATTGCTGTCACACAGGGCTATGAGGTGCTTCACAGACAGAGCACCTATTTGTGCACCAATGTCAGCAGATTGCCACCTTGTCTTGTGCTGTTGGTCAGCATTTGTGGATCACCACTCTGCTAGAGGTCCAACACAGCTGAGCAGCTGCCAGGAGGACAGCAACCCAGCTGCTCCCACTGCTTATAGACCAGCTCCTTTCAACATCTAATGTCCAACAGAAATGTGCCACAGTTTGAAACTTCTGCTATGGGTGGCACAAAACCCACAAGCATGTCTCAGCACCACCAGGTTTCATCCCTAGCCTGTGCCATCCCTACAGCAGCTGTAAGGCAGTCAGTGTCAGACCTGTACTCAATAACAGGGGCTTGTATGGTGCTGACTGAATGTATGTTTTTAGTTCTTTGTGGTTTTCTATAGAATATTGAAGTTAGTTTTGTTCCAATTTTATCAAAGATAGTATCTCCATTTCTCTTGAGGACGAGGTTCTTGGAATGGCCGAACATTGAGGAGATGCAAGTGCCTGCGGTGGAGCACAGCAGCCCAAAAGGTGTTTGTGTATACAGATGTGAATGGAGAGCAGATCACAAAGGACAAAATGGATAACAACAGACACAGATGCCTGGTCATTGAAGAGTGGCACCTTCAGTGGCACATTCCTTTCCATCCTTCCTGCTTTATTTGTTTGTCTGAACAAATGTCTTAAGAAACTTTAAAAAAATGAATTGTTTGAATGTCAAATATAAATTATGACTTATTTTAAATAATGTGTGTGTTTTAACCAGCTCTTTGACATTAAAAAGCATATTTTGTCTGACAACCTGCTTAAAACAAAACAAAAAGCTAAGCTACAGCTCCTTACAAACAATGAAAGCAATAAATACAGTAAATTACTGTTTTATGTGAGACAATATACTAATGTTAACTGAAGAAATGGAATTAGAAAACAAACTCCCTCTGGGAACAATTCTCACACCCCTGTTTTAGAAGGAAGCAGAGTTTACTCATAAATAATTTAATGCATTTACTCCTGCTAGACTGGACTGACAGGTCTTCCATATACCGAAGCTTTGCAAACTTTTTGAACTGAGAAACTTGTCAACTACAAAGGTCTGTACGGTCACTGTAGGACTATCTAGGAACATAAATATGTGCTCTATAAAACAATATTACTGAATTTAGCCGCCATGCCAATGACCATTTAATAATAATATTCCTTCAGACCTATTTCGGTTTATGAGCATGTAAATAATCACTTCTTCAGAATAATATAACAATCCCTTAGCAACTTTAACAGTTGCCTACATGAACAAGCAATAGAAAGGAAAATACATGTTATAACTTAGGTTTATTTAATGCAGCTCAGCCACTAGAATAAAAAAGAAAACAAGGCAGCTGAGTCTGTAAGCACAGCGTGATCTTTTCTTGCAGACTCAGCTGTATAGCAGTACAAAAGAACCAGAACCCAAAAAAGAGCTGCATGAAGTGTGTTCTCTATTACCTGCCTCAGAAAGCAGCCTCACAAAATACTGGACTTTGTTATTAGGTTGGTTACCTCTTCCTCTTCCTTTTTGATTTTTATGTCATGTTTTTCCCTCTTTATTCACAGTGCTGCTATATCTTCTCTCAATTTACAGAAACAGATTCAGAGTTTGTCAAGCCTATTTTCAGCACAAAGAGTACAGAGCTATTGTAATTAGTTGCTTCTTCTAACTCTCATCCTTTTAACTTAATCTTTCTTTATTAATCACTCAAATGCATCTTTATATGCATACTATGAACCAACCATCTATCCCTAGCTTCAACTTTTCACAGATGAGTCTCAGGCATCACAGCTGCCTGCAGATTTCTTAGGAGTCTACTGGAAGAGAAGTTGGAAGCTGATCGCTTGACTCGGAGACAAACAGTAAGAATTTTGACACTGATTTTTCCCAAAGATTATTGTTCACAGTTGCTTATTCCCTGAATGGTCAGGGCCAGTCTTGGAGACTGTAGGAACAGATCTGTCAGCATTTCAGAGCCTGCTCTAATCTAATTTGTGGTTCTGCAAGACTGCTATTTCGACTGGTCACTAAGTAGCTGCAAGCCTTGCTCCAGTCTCGGGAGGCATTAGGAGTGTTGTGAAAGAGCTGAGTAACCAGAGCATGAGGGGAGGCCAGCATGCCCGACACCGCTCCAGCACTAATCCTTCCTGTGGAGCTCCCCAAACCACTCCCACCAGTGCAGGAGCTACCTCTCTTCTTTTGCTCCTCACTGCAACCCAAGGAGCTGGAGGAAGATCTGATGCTGCTATTGTTGGTCTACCCCTTCCACAAATTCCAGCAGGGAAATACAGTGAAAATTATCCGGGAATGAGCTGAATCAGCTTCTTTTGTGTCGGTGTCCTGCCCGCACCCGCTGTGTGGCCAGTTCCACCCAGCACTCTTCAGCTTTTGAGTAGGAATTGGTGAAGGCTTGTGTGTTACTGGACTTCCCCCCATGCTGGGAAAGAGATAACCTGGGTCTGGGAGAAAAAGGTCTAAATTTAGGATTTTGCCTTGGGTTTTTCATAAGCAAAAATTGGATCTCACTATCTCCATAGGATCCTGGAATGAGTTTGTAAAGGCCTTCAAAAGGGTTGTGATGTGTGGATTCTTTGTTCAGGATTTACAGGAAACTGACCACTTGCTGTTGGTGCAGGAGGGCCCAGACTTGCAAAATCCTTGTTCAGTAGTCATGTGCTACATTCCTCTGAAGACAGAGAGAAAAGTACAAACCTCAGCACCATCATCTGGGGATCTGCCTCTGCAAACAGCAGCACCCCAGCAGCTAGCAGCCCCCACCTTTTATATGCATAAATGAGTGACATTTGAACATGCTCCTGAACCATGTTACAGCCACGACCCCAAAGCATCTGGGGCACACACATTTGAGTACAATCACAGTGTCTTAAAACATATTTAAGTATGAAGAGCAAAAGGTCGATAAATTGCTTCTGGACACTCATCTCAAGCGTGTGATGCCAGCTCAGCAGCTGTCACCATTTTCAAGTTGCAATGTCTTTATCTCTGGTGCCCCACCCCAACAGGATTTGCACACAGCCTTTGAGAGGGGAGGAACAGATACTTACACTCAGGAGTGCTCAGGGTTGTAAGGCCTGTGCAGCACCCAACGTCAAAGAAAATAGCAACAGCATGTTGAATAACTGGTTTGATGTGTATGCTTCACATAGGTGATTTTCAGTGGGTCATTACCCTCCTATAGTACACTTGTTTCCTAGAAGTGCCCTGAAACAGGCACATTTATAGTGTCCTGCTGATATGAACATTACTACATTTGTCAAATACAGAACATTGGTGCCACTAGTTTTTTACCTTGTCTCTGATTTAACTGAATAGTCATACTTGAACTGGATAGAGAATTGGTTAGACCTACTCTCATTTATGTTTGTTTTTTGTAGGATCTATGAGATACAAAGAGTTGCTACAGAGACAAGAATGAGATACTGAGAGACTTTTCATCTCACAAAAAGAAATAGCTGATCAGGGTTTCACAGAGGGCACTGTGATGTTCCTGTCTGATATCCATGACCTTGTGTTAGAGAGAATTCTGAAAGTGTTTGTGCAGCTATTTACTGGGTATCACATTATGTATATGTGCTTATTAAGAGAATAACATATGAGTTTGCCTATAATCATTGTAGCTGATATTGTTATGCCTCAAACAAAGAGTAAATGGAAATCTTTCTCAATACATTTTCCTTGTGTTTATTTATGTGAATGTACTTCCTGTATAATTATGAACATTTTCATCACTAAAATTTACAGATAAGCTTGGTCTCATCAGTTTTGCTGAACTACTGGAAGTTCAACTAGATTTTTTTCATATAAAGGAAAGAAAAACATTTTAAATGCAAAAAAAACCCCAATCATGCAACTTTAAGAGGTAAAAATCAGTGCTTAAAACTCAGAAACTCTAGAGGTGCATGCTCAAACAACTCGACTTGATTTCAAACTTTTAGCTCACCAAGCTTCCTAAGGTCTGGGACAGTCCGTCTAATAAATGCCTGAATCATGCTATATATTAGAGTGTTTTAATTATTAAATTTCAGATTTGCCACAGGAATACAAATATTCTCTATTGCCAGTTTTTTACAGTCAGAGGCACAAAAGCAAAAATCACTTATAAATATTAAACTTGGAAATACTCATATTTGTGCATCCAGGGTAAAATATTCCTGGAATTTAAGAACAACATTAAATAAGTGATTATCTAATATACAACAGCAATACAGGCTTAAGTATTTTTTTCTAATTTAATTCTTGCTTCATCTCCAACAGCTGTGGTTTAGTAAGGCATCCAACCCTGATAAAAGTAATTCCTGTGATAGAAGATATGCCACAACACTTGGCACTTTATTCTAATGTTCAAAACGTGTTCCATATTTCTCGTGGAATTTGTTTAGCATCTCCTTCCAGCCATTAGATCGTGTTATGTCTGCTAGACTGAGAAACCCTTTATTATCAAATTTTGTTCTCATTTATATATATATATATATATATATATATATATATAGATATATATATATTTATATCAAATCAAATTCTTTGTGTCCTCCCATATATCTTCATACTCTAGGAACCCTGAACTCTTCTCTCTGCTAAATCATGAGCAGCAGAACTGGGTACAGTAATTCTAGTGCAGTGGTAATTTAACTTTGGCAAACAAAGATTTCCAAAATTACTTTTTGTCTACAACATCACTGTTACAACTCATATTAGGCTGACTATCCCACTCAACCATCTAAGACTATTTCAGACCATGACCTCAATTCTTTATGGATTACTTTCCTTGTTCTTGTGTTCACAACATTTGAGTTTTCCCATCCTGAAACATTTTGGTTCACCACAACTAGCTTACTAGGTCATTCTGTAGCAACGGCCTGTATTCTGGGTTATTTATCTTTCTTTCAGTCTCTGCACCATCTAAAATATGTAACTTTTACATCCCACTCAAGAAATTGCTAAAAGCGTTATAAGTAGTAGGCCAAGCTAACTGATCATTGCAAAGACTCAGGAGATCTCTGATTTGTTAGTACAGTATTAGCTTTATTTTAGACTGCTCTTTTCCCCCCAGTATTTCCTAGCCAACTCTTTAAAAGTTGTTATTATATACATGTTATTTGGACTTACTGATTTGAAAATTACTAATTCTGGTAGCTCTGTTTATCATCACTCTTCCTCACTCTTAATGTGGAAAGTTTCAATTAATATATAGCAGTATCACATTTTTTTTCCCTTAAATGTAGACCATACACACATATTTAGCATTTTTGCTCTTTCTTCGGTGGTCAGATTTTTTAGTAATCAATAAACATTGTCATTTTGATTCTGTTTGCTTTCAGTATTCCTAACATATTCTTCTTCTTACTTTTTAACCACCCTGACCCATTTTCTTCTGAGTTCTTTTGTTCTCTACCTCAAATTTGTATACTTCCCAACTTATTGTCACTGCTGTTGTCTTTTTATGTCTTTGTGTAGGCAGATAGATAGTTTTAGATAGATGCCTACTGAAAAAAAAATATGGAAGAGTATTTGTTATAATCTTTAAAGAAGATTGAATTTCCCTTTAAGCCAAACTGGTTTTTTAATCCTCTAGACTTCCTTTTTGACTTGGAGAGTGGTGGAACCACTAGTAGAGTCAACCAGTAGAACAACTTCTGGAATAGTAGATCAACTTCTACTGCTTTGTCTGAATTATTATTATTTGTGTTCTTCTGTTTACTTCCACCCCCATCCCCACCTTCACACAGAGAGGATTGTTTTCTATGTAGCAACACTCATAGCAGCACGGAGAAGCCAGCAGGGAAGAACTAATGAAACAGAGGTATGATGCAGAACATGTAATTAGATTTGAATTTGTAGTGTAGTATAGCAGCAAAAGAGTGTAGCTGACGGAAGTATCAACTATGCAAGAAGACATATAGTGTAGCATTATTTCCCTATAGCTCTGGTCTGACCATGGACAAATTATTATATTCAGTCTTGGGCACCTCCTTAGTAATTTAGAAGGAATTCAGAGAAGAATTACAGAGTGATTACATGCTGATCAAATAAGACTGAGGCTATGTACACGTGAAAAGAGCTCAAGGCTTGAGCCTGAAGTGAGTTGGATCATTGCATTTCCATAGAAAGAAGCTAAGCATGATTATATGTACACAACACAATCTAAATACATAACTCTGGATTATATATCTACAGAGAGTTACATTTAAAAATTTATGTTAAAAGAATGTTCAGATTGCAAAATCAAGCATTCAAGTGGTAGGAAATGCCAGTGCAATTTCTGCTTGGTGCCTTTGTGAATATTCATGATGATACAGCCTGTAGCTGCATGATCTGTCAACAGTGTATTTTTTCATACTCACATCCTGGCTCATGTTTACCTCTGCTTGTCTGATCTCTGTTTTGGTCTTCTGCTTGCCACAGCGCCTGCCTCCCCTGTTTCTTTTCCTCTCCTCCATCCACTGCCTGACACTTCTGTTTGTCCACAATCCTTGCCCCATGCTCCTTAAGCTTCTCTTTTGGGTCATACCACTTCCTTCTTTTAGTCTTCTCTTAGCACTTCCCACTGTCCTCATCTCTCACCATTAGTCAGGCCATACCTCTTTGCCTCCTACAAATGTCAAAGCAAAGCAAATGCTGAGAACACACAAGAGCCCAATTTTCTGCACTCATGCATGCTATTCAGGCCCACAAAGGGATGAACTGCTGGGACAGAAACTATAGAGGCTTTTTCTATCTTTTCAGCTCTCTTAAAGTAAGCTCAGCCAGTCAGAGGAGGCAAGGTTTTGTAAGAGCTCTGTTGTTGTTAAGCCTGCTGAATTACAGTAGAAATTTTGAAGAATGTAATCAGCATAAGAAGGGTCCTCTAAACCTGTGTAAGTAGTGGATTTTTTTCCCCATAGTTTGGCAGCGTTGTCAGGGGGTCACAAGAAGGACACGCCTAGTTATAGGGGTCACTTGACCAATAAACTGAAAATCAAGTGTGTGCTTCAAAACATGGGTCTGTTACAGCTTCTCAAGAGAAAATAATGCATTTTCTTTCTCTCTTTTCCCCCTTGATCCCAGTTTTAGGGAAGGCTGACTTATGCTGTTCTATACTCTCCAAAAAAACAAGTGCAAGACATTCATTTTTAGTAGACACTAAAAATTCTGTCCAAATGGTCAAAGGTCAACATACCAGTAAGGAGCAAGACTAACAAGAAGGAATGGCAGCCGTAACTGTAGATGGTTCTAACAGCCCTACTATGCCATGGAGAGAAAAACTGGCGACACAGTGGCTTGGGGGAAAACGTAACACCCTACAAATATCTGGCAAGTACAATGGAAAGGATGGACAGAAATTATGCAGGATTCCCTGAGTGGAAGGCAAAGCATGAAACAGTGGTATGAAATAAGCTTATATGGGAACAAATGTAATCCCTTTAAATTTTTTCTGAGGAAAAATATGAAGTGTAGCATGGGGAATATGAAGTGTAGCACAGAGGAGGAGTTGGACTGGATGATTTAGTAAAACTTTTCCATCTCCTTTTTCTTAACTAATGGCAGAAAACTTACAAATGACCAATAAGAAAAAAAAAATAAAATCCTGCACACTGTTCATCTGGTCTTTCTCTGTCTCTTTATGTGGAGATTCGGCTCTCTTTATCCAAAGAGAGAATGTATCAAGAAGATGAAGAAACATCTTTAATCAGCAAAAGAATTGCAGACCTTAATGGTTTAGCTGTGGGCAAAAGGCAGCTAAGTTTCTTCCTTTACCTAAAGAAGGAACATTTAATGGAAGTTCACATGCAAGAAGATAAAAAAAAAAGTCAAGACAATACCTTTACTGCTGTGTTACACAGTCACTCAAGAGGGAAAAAAAGAGTCAACGTGTATTTTAAGGGGTGCATTAGAAATGGACAGGATTATAGTTTACAGCTTTTATATTGCTTCTGCACTTTGCAGAGAAATATATTATAAATTTTCAGTGATAATTTAGGGCTTTAACTTCTAGTCTTTTAAGTGAAAGAGTATTTAGTTTTCCACACATACATTCTTTTGGATGGGTAGGGACAGCATGAAAAGTATCTCCTAAAAATTAATAACTTCCAGTCTGCTCAAATTTTCCATTTCACTCTCTCCTCCCTTCCCAGTTCTCTGAGAGACCCTTATTTTATGATATTAAATCACCTTAGAGTGAAACAGCTTACATATTCTTAAAGGGAATAATTTCATGATAGCAAGTTCTTCAGTACCAGCTGCTTCAGGTAGAGACAAATTCCTTTTGGGGATTACATGCATTTGTAAATATTACCTGATGTAACTCTTACAAAAGACTATACTCAATTATCTGATAAGGTACATGATAAAACTTCTTATGACCTGGAGCCACAAGCATAAAGCCTCAGTCAGAGACAGGGTGGATGTAGAACTCAGGGTGTATTTTATGGGTGAGAGATGGCAACTGTTTCCTAAGTGGCCCAGGACTGAAGTAACTGAGTCCACCATGGTGTCCAAATGTGATTTCCTGGCTTCGATCACAGCTCACTTCCTCCCACAGAGGAGACTAAAGTTACTTAGGAGGCCCTGCAGCAGTAAAGCCACTGTGAAGAAAGCCAGAAAGTCCCAGCATGGAGTCACACATGAATGTGTGAACACTGTAGTGGGAGGTGCTGGTCTCCTCTCTCTGGTGACCAGTGGTGGGACACGAGGAAATGGAGCAAAGCTGAGTCAGGGAAAAATCAGATTAGACATTAGGAAAAGGTCACCAAGAGGCTGATCATTCACTGGAACAGATTCTCCAGGAAGGTTGACATAGCACCAAGCCTCAGAGAGTTCAAGGAGCATCTGGACAATGCTCTTTGTCATATAGTTAATTTTAGGTAGTTCTGTGAGGAGCAGGGAGTTCAACTTGACCCTTACCAGTCCATTTCAATTCAACATATTCTTTGATTCTACCTATATACATTGGGTATTATAGGTTGGGCAGTCAAATAAAAGACAATAATAGTAATCTGGTACCGTTGAATAGGAGTTATATTTACAATCTTGTTGTCTGAGACATTTGACACTACCACAGACATTTAAACAGTAATTAGGAAATAATAAATTATCTTGTTCTGACTTAGAGGTGGTCAAAATAACTCTAGGGCTTCACAGACTTTTTGTCTCACTTTCCAGTAACTTTCAGCCTCAGTAGTGGACATAGTTGTGGGAGCTAGTGGTATTTCTATTCTGTGTTGTGCAACTGTTGCAGGCAGAATGGGAGCTTCAGGCAGAGTTCTTTAAAGAGGCCCTCACATAGAGTTAAGAGGTGCAGAAAGGACCCTCTTGCTTTCTAAACTCCTTCTCAGAGAGGAGCCAATGTGTGACTGGATCCAACCTCAGCCCAAGACTTTATCAATGAATTATGTGCAAAGGATTATACAGGGGTAATGGAACATCCTTACAACTTTGTCCTGCAGAATTAAGAATGGCAAGCCAGATATATTTTTATAAATATATGTGGTTTATCATGATAATGGTTAGACAAAAAGGTCTTAATCAGAATTATTTACTGCAGAATATAGGAACTATAACAACTATTATAATATAGTGCAATATGAAGCAATATTGAAGAAATTATATTAAAAGCAATTGTATTAAAGCAATTTTATTATAGCTAGTAAACCCAATTATTAAGTAGAAATTGATGTTGTATTCACTCATACCAATGACAGAGGGCAAATCTCTTTTACTCAGCCTCAAGAAATAACCTTGTGGGGCACCCCCAGTCAGGGGACAGATCTACACACATCTACCCCAACAAGGGATACATCAGAAGACCCTGATGTTAAAATTTGGGACTGGGCTTTTATATATAACTGTCATATCAGCTCCAGCCAGCTCTTTCAGCTCAGCAGTTCAGATAAACAGTTATCAGTTTTATCACCTGTTTGGTCCTTTATCCGGGTATTTTACCATGTCTGTTTTACCTTACCTCACTATCAGGATGTTTAACTTTGGGATTGATGACTCAGTCTTGTTTTAGCATTGTTCAACACCAAAAGCAGCATGGCACCCCCTCTTCATTTACCACTGATAGCTTTGCAAATCAGGCACTGGTGGAGTTGTTCTTCCCATTCTAGGCAGAGCATCCTGCTGCAGCAACATACCCCTTTGATCTGTGTATTACCAGTGGCAAATATGCCACGGGACTGTTCTTGTCTGAGTTCAGATCATGTCCAGGTTTTTCGTGAACAAATGAACCTTTGAGTACTTTGGCTTAAAGGTTTTTACAGTCTCAAATTCCAAATTATTCTGTTTTCTCTAACTTAAGAGCTTTCCTTTCTCTATTATTTAAATATGCAGCTATACACGATAAAACATTTTACTTGTAACTGATTGCCTATTTGCGAGAAGTATTTCTTAAATCTATCTTCTCCCATAAAGTGTCTCATCTCTGATCTACATAAAAGGTGTATAATGTTAATTCAAATTTGTTAAACAAACAAACCTGCTCAACAATAGGATTAACACATATTCAGAACACCACATACATAGTTTGTATTTAAGGTCTATCACAGAAGTTGCATATTTAGAAACTTATAACCTTGTGTTATCATCTACATTGAGCTAACTAAATGTAATCCTAAAATGATGATAGCTGCAAAGCCTGGATCTTGAAGCTCACAAAGTATCCTCGTTGAGGCAAAAGCAAATGGTAGAAAAGGAATTTTGAAAGAATAGAGTAGAACATTGACTAGTGAATGATGCCTTTATATTTGCTTTCTCTAAGAGTCAAGGACATACAAGTGAAAATCCAGAGGCCACTTTCATGGAAGGATTTGTTTGTCATTGGAAAGGAGCAGGTTTGTTTTGTGTATGAGGAGGACAAAGCTTGTACCTCCCTATTCCATGGACCCTTTATATGGATAGTTGATATTACCCATTCCCACACTGCTGTTCTGCAGGGTCTGGAGTGACTGATGTTGGCCAGCAATCTTGGCATGCTCTTAAAATCTGCAGCTTTTATAAAGCACCAGAGGTGTGCAGAGAAAAGACCAAGGCTTTGCAGGGGCAAATTGCCTGAAAAACAGGAGCAATAAGGGTGGGTGGGAATGGATGGAAAGTTGATGTGCCTCCAGTTCCAGTCAGTGCTACTGCAGGAGTAAGCACTGGAACTCCTAGCAGTTCCCTCACTTCTTACAAGTCTCCCAGTGAAACTGAGCCTTCCTGAGGTGTTTTGATAGGCACCAGGATCTGAAGAGGTGGGCGGGAAACTGCTCAGAGTTCTGCTCTCAGCTCTGTTGGGGGGGATTTCTCAGTAACAGGACAGATAATAGTAGCTGTATTAGTACATGAGGGAGAAAAGTAAACCTGCTACATAGTGAAATCTTTTGACATCAACAAATAAATCATAATACAAAGACAGCAAGCCCCAAAGGTCTTTTATTCAGGTGTAGTAAGTTTAAAACAAAAAAAAAAAAAGTCATTTATCTCAGGTAGACTGTTTAAATAAAAGGTTCTTGGAAGACAATCAGTAAGCATATTTAACATTAATGGGATTGGGAAGAATAATTTATGTACACTAGAAAAAAGGAAGCCTAAAAAATCATAAGAACTGAACACAAGCCAATTCAAAATTATTTAGGATCTTGTACAAGTTACAACAGTACATTTCGTGACTTGTAGCCTAATATCAAATATCTTGAGGAGTCTACAAAATCAAATACCAGACACTGCTCAGCATGTGAGATCTATGGTGAATATGAATTAGTCCCACTCTCTTTTTGGCCCTGACCACCATTCCCATGCCAATTGATTGAAGTTAAACTATACAAATTTAATGCAAAATGAGATTGCAGTAAATAGTATGCACTCAAAAGCGTGTAACTTCAAAAATGAGCATTAAATCTCTTCTCTTCCCCATCTCAGTCCCTCACCTACTTCTGCTCTGCCAGGTATCTTGTCCTATTATATCTTTTTCTCAGACCATTAGACAGTAAACTTGGACTTTATTTATCTGTCATTAATAGGCATATCTATAGTCTAAAACTACCAATAAGGCTAAATTTGGATTCTAGTCCTGTTGCAAAATGCCACCTTCTTCAATAAACAGTGCAATTGGTAGTAAGGCAGCTTTGTCTTTTTTTTCTTTCTTGAAGAAATTTGCTGCTATAAGGTACATTAGATTATTAAGCCCTGAGTTTAGAATAATAAATAAAAAAAACTCTGTAACTGGCAAAGTTCAATCAGACACATTTATAACAGAATAATCATCCTGTGAATCAGATTTTTCAAGGGATGTGTTAAATTTTCCATAATTAAGGATCTTTAAGTCAAGACTCAATATCTATTGAAAGGAATATCTCAATTCTAAAATAAATCCTTAATGCATGAATAAGTTGGCTAGAGCTGTATGGTCTAACTCATACAGGTAAGCAGATATCATAGTGATTTTGTGTGAACTTATCATATGTGAAAAGGAATAGTAATGGTAAAAATATTAGCATTGCAGCTATTTAAGTAGTTAGAGTTAGACATTAAAGTCCAGAGTTAGATTATTTAAGCACTTGATTTTTAAGGATACTAAGAATCAAATGTGTTTTGATGGACTCTGTGGACAATATCCAATAGCAAATACAAATCAAAAAAGGGATTTATTCTACTTCAATCTCTGAAAAACAAACAAACATGACCAAAAAAAACCCCAAAAAACCCCAAAAAAACCCCCAAAAAACCCCCACAAACCAACAAAGAGAAAATAAATTAAAAAAATATTATAAATGCAGGGGAATTACAAGCTCCAAATATTGAGGGACCATTTGATCACAAAGGGAAAAAAATCTACTTCATTTTCAGGAATGTAGTGGTGATTCTTTTTTATTACAATTTCATTTTTCTTCAGAGATCTGGTTCACTATAAAATCCACTTGGGACTTTTTTCATCACTGCCATTTATAAAACAGTATTTTCTTAATGAAGATGATCTATTAAGAGGCAAAAGCAGGAGATAATTTAGAACAAAATGTTTTACTGAAGGTAAAGTAGGAAGTAACAGTCCATGGAGAGTCCCATAGATGGGGAACTTTGGGGAAGAAATTTCAAAGGCAGTCATTGTTGACCCAATGTTGTCTTCTGTAAAATCAGTGGAAAAAGAGGGTTCTTTTTCTGAAATAATGTACTTTAATGGAACCAAAGCTAGTCCAGAAAGAAGTGTTTATGGTAATTAAACCTTTTGTGTGGATTACCCAAAAACTTTTTAAGTTTAATCGTGCAGTAGTAGATGACTACATCATTCCCAAAGCATTTCTTCATGATAACCATTTGTCCTGGTTTTGGCTGCCCGCTGGGTTAAACCACAAGGTTATTATAAACCCCTACCCTTCCTGTCAACAGGGAGGAATTTTCTTCATCCATAGCTTGTATATTCACTTGGAATCACAGTGCATATGCCTAGCCAGGTAGCTGGAAGAAGCACAAGACATCAGAGCCCCCACTGATTTTGTTGCACAGAAAATATTTTTAGCTAAAAACGCTGAATTGAGCACTTTAACACACACTGTGGCATCTCCTATCACTCTTGTCACCTTTTAAATTCCAGAAAGAAACATCATTACTTGAAGGAACCCCCTCAGAAATTAATTTCCATTATGACAGTGCTGTTTAATCCCTTCACTGATGTCAGCCTGCCCTAACAATTTGTCTCATCACCAGAGCCAAGGGAGCCCTCCCCCAGACGCAGCCACCTGGGCTGGCCAAGGCGCCGGGGCTCACACGCCATGGGCTGCACCAGGTATCAGCTGCTGGAGGACCCCTGCACAGCACCAGGCTGGGCATCTTCAGTCTTCTCAACACCCCAGCACATTAAAAATCATACACTTGGAGGGAAGTACTGTTCTTACTCCCTTTTTACAAGCAGAGAAAGACGATAATAATTTGCAGAAGTGCTCATAACTATTATTATTTATTATTTTCACTGTGATAGCATCTATGAACAGTCTGTGGCAGAGCTGGAAACAGAACCTAGCTCATGTGAGCTTACCAATCAAGTGCCAAAACCACAAGTCCTTCCTTCCTCCCACACTGCATGTATTTGTAAAGAATTATGCTTTTTTAAAAAAATATTTGTAACTGCTACGACAGTGTTAAACCCCTTACTCCCCCTCCCCAAAAATATTCTGGTATTTGGTCTAGGAAATTAGTTTTTAAGGGGATTTTCTTTATATTTTTCCCTTGTAGATCAATTTAATGTTTTCTCCTTTGAAAAGCCCATGAATGGAGGAAAATAATTACCACAACACACGTGCACATTCCTAGCAATTACTCATATGCTCATATTCACACATTAATGCGCACATAGACACAAAACTGAACTTGTAGAAAACATTGATTTCCATGGTACTCTCAGTTGGTGACTGATCAAACACTGAAAGCATTTAACTTCTCTCACACTCTACAAATACAAGTAAGAGGAAGTGAAAAAAAAAAAAAAAAGGAACTAGCAAAGTTTCAAACAATGGAGTCAAAGAAAAATGTCTGTGTACGTTTTTTTACCACGACCAAAACAAAGTGTGTGTCTTTAAATTTTTATTCCTATAGAAGTACATATTGGTGTGGATCCTGCTTTCAAAAGTTACAGGGGGAAAAAGGACAGGCAAAGGGCTAAGTGAGCCAGGATAGGAGGAGCCCTTCAGAGTCTTTTAAAATATGTAAATAACTTTTCAGTTGAATGTGGCTCTGATTAAACAAAGACATTATTATTAGCTTTTAAAAACTGTGAGTCTGAAATATATGCAGCAACTTGCCAAGTAACAATGCTGAGACACTTGTTTCCCATTCTTCTCACTCTCATCCTAGTTTTCTCTCTTCTCTATCCGTATTATTCTCATTCTTAACTTTGGGCACCATACTGATTAACCCAAAGGATCCCAGGTCCATGACTTGTCTTCTAGAGGTGCAACGTGAAGTGCATGTAACTAGCAATAATAGTAGTCTCCAGACAGCCCTGAGCACAGTGCTTATTACCATGAGTAGTCTCATTGAAGTCAATGACACGGCTTTATTCCAGAAGTAGTTACAGTGCAGTTAATGGCACTCTTTGCAGTGTAAACACCACACCCTATGAAAGTGTTTAAAACATCAGAACTTTATAAGCTATTCTGGCCAGGTATTCTGTCGTTATTTGTCATGCTGAGCATCACATGTGATTATGACATGATGTATTACAAGTTAAAAATGCAGGAATTTCAGCTGTCACTTTTGTAGTTGTTTCACTCTTTATAGAAACATGGCTGTTATAGTAGAGCTAGAACTCTAAATGCATTTTCCTCTAACTTATCTATGTGCCCCTAAATCTTATGCATATTTTTAAATTGGACCATAGTTCAGATGTTCATAATAGGACCACTGGATACATTTACTGCTTCAATCATTGTGCTACTTGATGCAGAATTTATGAAGTTTTATCTGTCTTTGAAATCAAGGGGTAAAAAAAAAAATTGACATTCATTTTAAAAAAGAGCAACTCTCAGCAGTGTGGTTTTATGCATATATATTTGAAGATCACACTGGAGCTGCAATTATGTCCTAAGTCACCTTAGGACCTTGGTCACTTAGTGTTTTTCTTCATCATTACATGCTTCCCCAATTTTTTTTTTGTTGTTGTTTTTTATTTTATTTTTGAGGGAGAAAGATTGAGTTGAGTAGGAATGAGTGTTTGACAAAGCAGCATGTTTGTTTGGGAAGGACTATCTTGCACAGTTATGACTGATTTACAACGAGGTATGGTGGTCAAAAAGATTAATGAAGAAGTCAGCAACGATGTCCTTCAGCAACTTCAGTGAAAATTGAACTACCCTTTACGCTGGGAGAGACCTTCTTACAGAAGCAGGACATGGCATAGCACTAGCCAGATGGGAGAGCCATCTAAATGGGTCTTTCTTCTAAAGGAGTTGAAGTTCTAGAGGAATGGAGAACATTGTGTGCATGTGTGTGTGTGTTTGAAGCTGGAAGTGTTTCAACCTATATGTATACATCAAATTCCTATTTAGGAACATCTTTTTAGGTGCTTATATATTCCAAAATGCTACAATGAGAAGAAAAGCAAAATGGATACAGTGGAAAGTGAAATGGTGAGGGGAGGTAAAGTTGCAGGGAGTGAGTCAGAGTGCCCATGGGACAAGACCAATACACTAGTTTATTCAGGTGACTAAAGCTTTCTCTTTGTAATAAAGTTCAAAAAGAAAAAATTGCAGAAAAATTGCAAAAAAAATTATTATACATTTTCTGATAGAATAATTTATCTTTCATTAAAATAAAACAAAAAGTAACTTAATCAAATTAGATCCAATGAGAAAAAAAAAGCAAACCAGAAAAAGTGTTTTTAAACTGATTTAGGGTTGCTTAGTGGCATTTTGTTTCCTTTCTGAGGAACAAGTGTAGCAAATCCTGAGTTATTGAAAAGCAGGGAATGCATGTGCGGATCTCTCAGTTTAAATTTTTGAAACCTGGGGAATTCAAGTTTTTGTTTGCCTCTGTCTGTCCTACTCTCGAGCACTTACTCAGCTGCATAAAAAGATTCTCACATCAACAATTTTTGAAAAAAAAATATTTACAGCGCCTTCATCCTTCTGCAGATGACTCAGTCTAACACTTTTCTTTGACTTGCTGGTCTGTAAACCCGCAGACCACACATATCACTCATCTAGCTGGTGATGATCTCAGTACCCTACCACCAGTCATGTACACATGACAGTGCAGAAATGAGGCACGCAGGCTCTTCCCAGGTGCATCAGTATCTCTTCCCTTTGATGGTGAATGCAGGAGCCACCGACAGGGATCCACAGGCACCCCAGAGGGACCCAGCCGCCCCCCAGGCAGCTCTCACAGCCCCTGTGCTGCTGCCCTGCTCCATCCTCCCTCCTGCCTCTGCACATACACCTCGCGTGTGAGAAGCAGAAAAGGCCCTGGGGATTCCCCAGCAATCTGCAACTTCCAGAGGGCACAATTAGGATGCAGGGCCTTGTAATTTAACCCTTTGCTTTCCAGTTTTCCGAAGTCTGAATTTTGCTATGCCTGTGCTGTGAAGTGAGATAGAAGGCAATTTTTTTTAAATTAATAAAACACTGTTTGCCTCTCAGTGAGTATGTTAAACATTCCAGGGAATGACTTCATAGCAGGTATATTCATAAGTGTTTTTCAAGTCATCACTACAGAGAATGTGAAAAAACAAAGGATAACATTAATAACTCTGAGTATCTACCCCATGAGACTGATTTTAAGTGCTGCAATAATTTGATTACTGTGTATTTTCAGTGAAAATAATTCCAGTAACTTTGTGCTTCTTATAAAAATACTTCTAGTGCATATATAAATGAAGAAGCTACTCAGAGTTTGAGTGCTAAATACATTTGAGAGAAAGCAACTACCTCTTTTCAGGTGTAATCTGCAAATAAAACAAAAGAAAAAATAGCTGAAGTAAACAGGAATTAAATATTCATGATGGAGAGCGGGAGCTTATATTGTATCTCAGAAAAATACATATATCTATCATGTAACCCAGACAGTATTTTTAATGATCCTTCCTGGAGCTGTGATGGCATATCTTGCACAAGCTACTGGGAGATCATAATAGTTAGGATGAAAGGGCCAAAAATCCACACTGCTGTCTTATCACCCTGAGGCTTTGAGCTCAGCAGAGAAACACAAAACTTGCCAGTAAACTTATCATCCAGGGCTTTGCAGCTGGCAGTCTGTGGAAAGCTTGATTTAAAAGCTAAGTATCAAGGTGTACTCTCAAGCTCCCAGGATGTTCAAAATAGGACCAGGTTCAGGTTTAGACACGCTGTCAGCAGGCAAAGGACTGGGCCTGCTCCTGAGGATGCCCAGGAGCTTCTTCTGGCACATTTAAATGTTAAGGAGCATAAAAGTTAAGAGGCATGTCTAGCCTTTGAGCCAGCTGGAATACACACTTGTCTCAGCAGCACATTACCTCCACAACCCACATATGTGTCATTTCCAATCAGTAAAACAATAAATTCCTTTCAATCTCCTGTGGCAACACTTCCTGAGACATTTTACTGAGCGAAGTAGATGGTGCATGTAACACTTGATTAGTGACAAACCACTGTCACTTTTTAGGGTGGCAAGGTAAGTGTAAGTACAAGGTACCTGAAATGTCAGAAAGTAGGTCCCAAAGCAAAATGATCCTGTGGATATTCACTTTTGGGAGAGGTTGGCAGTGGAAGGCTGCTGTGCCTTTCTGGCACCAAAGGTGCCAGCTCTGCTCAGCTCTGCAGCACAAGTAGCAAACAAATTCCCAAACTCTGCAATACCTCTGTGTCTGTAAGGGACAGGCAATTTCAAAACAAAAGTTTATCTCTTTTGTTAATACAGACATTGTATCACTGTTGTTAATACCAGTCACTTAGCAACTGCCATGAAATTATAGCTGTTTGAATTCACAAATGCACGTTTACATGCAGTGAAGAGACAGCAAATATATACAAACAGCCTGGACTTCTCTTAATATAGTATACACTTAAATTTTGAGAGAAAATGTAATAATAAATCCCATGGTAGTTATTTTTCTAAGCTCATAATTCTCCTTATAACTGTTATGCCCATGTAAAACATTTGAACTAGACCTCTAAACATGGAAAAGGCTGCCTAATCTGCTGGAAATTGACAGTTGACAGCAGGCAGATTGCATTTGCTTACCAGGGAATGATCCTCTTTTCCAGGCAGTTTTATCCTTCTGGACAGAGTGCCAAAAATTATAGGTATAAATGGCAGTTTAAAGAAAGCTCAGTTTAAATTCAGATGCTAATTGTGCAACCAGACTGCATATCAGCACACATGCTGGGGGCACAGGCAGAGGGCTCTTTCCAATCCCTGCATTTGAACCTGGTGGAAAAATCCATCCCTGCTTAAAAGTTTCCTTAAGGAGACACTAATCTCTGTGTCTAGCTAATTATGACATTTAGTATATCTCTAATAAAATCATGTGTCTTTATTTTCAGCTTTAAAAGAGACCTGGCCACAGATAGGTTTTTGTGAATATGACCCTTTGTCCCAGGTAGGTATTGCATCAGAAAGTACAGTGGCATGCTTGTTGCTTAATTTTAGAAAGAAAAAAGGTTTTAAATTTCACAGCAAAAGAAAATATTAATATTTTTTAATAGGGAATCATTTCTGAAAATAACTGCTAGTAGAAAAAACAGGAGCACCTGGGGATAGCATCTAACATCCCATTTGGATTATTTGTTGAGGATTTTAATTTTCTTGCCAACATACTTGTTCCTATAACAAACAGATCTCTGTTTTCTTTGAAAAAAACCTCAGTGTGTCTTTGCTGGGTTTATATTTTTTTCAGCTTAAAAACAATAAGGAAACTACTTACCTGGCATTTCATTAATTTATGCATGATACATGTACAGTAAAAAGGATTGGAATATATCCCTTTTCTTAGGTCATTTCAGTAAATTTGTCTCTTAGCAGATATTTTCCCAGATAAAAATTCTAACACTGATACCTTGGGAGCTCCTAGGATCATATTCCTCTCTTGAAAACATTTGTGGGTGTTGGAAAAAAAAATGGGGGGAAGGAAAAGGAAGGGGAAAAAAAAAGAGAAAAAATTGACTGTCTCACTGGATTGAACCTCAAAGGCTTTTTTGACGCAAGTGTTACTTAGACCATGTGAACATGGTTTCCATTAAAAAAAAAAAACTAGATTAAAACATGAACAAACTGTCCATTGAACTTTAATGTTTCTTTGTTGCTTTGATGGTTAGCAGATTTCTACTTCATAGATTGCCTCCGCCCCATACATTCTAAAAGTGAAATGATACATTGTAATTTGAATGATAATTGTTTTGATGATTTAATTGATAACAGATTGAGGAATAAAATCCCTGTTTTTCTCTGCCATGCAGATGATATAGCTACATTTCTTAGTAAACATCTGTGTATAATTAAAGGATGTTGCACTAAAACTGCTTCTTTCTTACCTTCACTGTGGGGTTTTCTTGAAGCTCTGTAGGAAAATCCTGATTCAGGAAAGAAGTTGCCTCTTGTCATTCAAAGATTCTTTATCTTTTAATGCACAGAGGGTTTGACCTAGTGTGGGTATATGTTTTTCAACTTCAATATTATGTGAAAGAAAGCAAAAATATTTAGTAGAATCACTTCTAATCCAATTGTTTTATTGTGCAGTAATACCATATTTTTTAAGAGTTGCACATCGTTGTATAGACATGTAAATCAAAAGCAAACCAAGGACTGTTGAAACCTGCTCTGCCTATGTTGCACACAGGGAGTTATTCATTCAGTTTATCAGCCATAAAAATAATTGCATCTGACATCTTTTATAATTGACTGAGATCTTTTATAATTTTTAACACTAAAATGTCCTGGTAAAAGAGAACACTGCAATAACAACACCTGATTAGTAGACAATCACTACTGTAAATTACAGTGTTTGCAGAATAAAACAGGACTGAAAGAGTTATAACTTTATATTAAAATACATAATTGTAATTTTGCCTTCTTTTCTCCCTTATAATGTCTTAGCAATATCTTAAATAATATGTCTATTCCCAGTCTTGCAAGAATGTCCACATGACTGCTATTGTCCAAAATATTCTATTATTTTTAATTTTAAGATTTAAAATAAAAAATACAAATTGTCATAAATTTGGATATCTCTTTCACATGCAGCTAAAATTACTGCTAATTTTTAGGGAATAAAAAAATGTTTACAGGAAAGTAAACAAAATATTTGTTTGTTTGTGTATTGTGTTAGAATTCCTTCTAGTCAAGATCTTTCTCTACTAGCAAAAGAACAGTTACAAGCAAAATGATAACTACTGTCAGTAGACTTGCAAAAATAACTTTTAAAAAAGTTGGATAAATATCCTCTTTTATTTGATTTTGTGAGAACATCATTTGAAAATATTGACCTTTGACATCAGTGATGCTGCTTCAGAAGTTTTTAAAGCAGTTTCCCAGTATCTAAAAGCCAGGATAAATCTTGTGAAACTTCCTGAGTATATTGTTTTTCTTTGCCATATTATACATAAGAGATCTTGATACTTGCATTAGCTCCCATGAAAGTCCCAAGGTTCTTGATCATCGGTAGTTATGGGCTCCAAGAGACTCTCTGGGTTCCTGTTTGATGGCTGCTCCAGGAGTCAAAATCATCATCAGAGCTAGACAGTGATCTGGGAAGTATGGGCGCAGACAGGCTGGAGGGTACCCTTACGAGCACATGGGACCCTGCGTGTCCAAGCACGCCGGGTAGATGAATTCCCTGCCAGTCTGCCCAGATAAATAGCCTCCAGCGTGATTGAGAAGCCGTCTGTCTTGAGCGGCAGCCAAAGGGAGAGGATCTAAATAGCAGTGCAGCTCACTTCTGCTCAGGGTGCTCAAGAGACTACTCTGCCTGAGCAATTTTACCATCCCATAGCTTTTTTTATGAATTACTATGTCACAGATATCGGTTTTCACTCTATTTTTTTTTTTTTTAATTTCAGATGGAAAATCAATTAGGAGAGGGGAGATTTGTGAGAGAGCAGCCTACAAGTCAATTCTTATCTTTGATTCTCCTGTTTGGATTCCACACACTTGACCATGGGTCGATAACATTGACCATCTCAACTCAAGAAAGGGTCCCAAATGTGGAGCAGCAAGGAGTTACATTAATAACCACCACTTAACCTGGTCTTGTTCTCTCAGACCAACTGCATGATTACTGTCAGACATTTTTGCATACTGCCTGTTGCTACCTATATCTGGTCTATGAATAAACAGAGAACCTCAGTTTTGAGCACTGACAATCTCTCACTCCTTGAGAAACTTGTTTATTTATCACCTCATTAAACTAAAGAAAATGAACAAAATATAAACAAGTCAAGGTTTTATGGTATCACAAGTGTGGTCACCTATCGCTATATAAAGAAAATGCTGCAGAAAGATTGTAAGCTTTGAATGGTATAAAAGGCATAACTCTTCTTTGGTGCAATCTACCTTATTCCTGTTGCTACTATTATCAATCTAAATTCAGAGAAACATAACAAGATGAAAAAGGAAATTATATAAACAAGGACTTCAACTTAAAAAGGCATACTCTCCTTCAATATGTGCACATGCAGTTCAGTATTTCTCTTGGCAAAGTTTAGGCAAGTCTCTAGTTAACAAATATATTCTGCTGTCAGCCCTTTGCAAGAATTATATTTGATTCTGGATGCCAAATAACTTCTTTAACTATTAATAAATAACTCACAGGTATCTTAGCTAGTGTGTGCTTGAGGAATTATGCTAATAATACTTTCTATGCTGGAAAAAAGGGAAATTCCCCCCATAGACAGTTCTACTTTTGCTGACATGTCCTCTAGCCTCTGCTTTCAGAAAGGGCTCATTCCTACTAAGACAGTCATTTAATCTCATGGAAAATCTGATCACCATCTATCTACTTACTGATGTTGCTGAGAAAATTCCTGGAATTTTGACTCTGTAAAGGGAAAGAATATGGATCCATCAGTTTTGTAGTCTGCTCTAGGTGCTTATGTTTTATTACCTTCGTAGTAATGAGTCTCTGCAATTTGAGAAGAACAGAATAGTCACAACCATGTGAACCAAATTACACTACATATTACATGCTACCTAACTAACAATAAAATATTTTATAGGTAAAAAAAAGCATTGAGTGGTACTGTGATTTTTCATGGGACTTGCTGAGAAGAAAGGATCTCTAAGGGATATTTAGATAAATTATACACCAAATCTCAAGGTGTGTCTCTTACTTAGAACATTATTTTTAGTGGAATAAATTTTTTAGCATGTTTATTTGAAACTATTTCAAGCTAGTGCCTTGTAAAAGCTGCTTTGTTAATGCCAGAGAGACCTAAATGCCTGTTATCTCAATCACTTCTTCTAACACTGAAGTAATTAATCACTATGAAGTAATACTTGTAATCCCCTTTTCACATACCATTTCCTTCTATATTTAGTTAATCCAACAGAAAATTTGTGGGGTAAATTTCATGCAAAGTAAAAGTTTGGAAAAAGAATCCTTTAACAAGGAAAACTACACAGAAATCAGGAGTTTTAAAAGTTTAATTTCAGAACATACATAAGAAGGGATTGCTTCTTGACCACCAAATTCACTGTTATTATTCCCTGTTAATATGTCACTGAGCAAGAAAGAGGAACACGCAATGACAGTTAATGTAACAAGGAAAACCCCAAAAATTCAGATGACCCTCTTGTCTCTACTTTTGATTTGAAGATCTGATGAGTAGAAAAAACCTTCTTCTCATTTCAGTTATGATTTCATAATTTTATATTTTCCATATGGTTGGTATATTTATTTTTCCTAAGAGATGTTAGACATCAGTGCCTCAGCTTGCAGTTTTGACTCTGTGGGCACATGGGAAATTCAGCCCCAAAATCCAGAGAGTGCTTTAACCAGGAAGGGGAAAGTTCTGGATGACTTTACCTTTCTCTTTCCCATGTAACAGCTTGACCATCTCATCCCTGAGAATTGCTTATTGGAGTCCATTTCATCAGTCTTCTGGAATGGATGATCAGCTGAGCAGACTATTATACAAACTAGCTCCTTGTCTTCTATACAGACATATAATGTTAGAAAATTCTATCTTACTGCCTTTATATTTATTTAACACTTTTCCCTCCGCACTTTTTATTTTAAATAAAAAATAACTGTAATGGTTATTTTAAAATAACCATTTTTTTTCACAGTGCGGCTATTACTTGCAGTAGCATCTTATTTCACATGCTTCCTTGAGAGATCAAACATGTTTCTTATTTCAAAGCTTTGTGTTTATTTTACAATAGCTGCAGTTGGTTTTGACTGCCATGGCCAGTTCCACACGGCCACTTAGGCACTGCTCTCACCTGGTTTTTCTTTCATCACTTCCATTTTCCTTTCTTTCCATTACTTGCCATATACTTGCCTTTTCTGAAAGTCTGGTCTTCTGAGTTTAGCTAATTCTAAATTGCTAATTCTGCATCAGATTTGCCATCCTGAATCATATAAATGGATGTGATGTGTACTCATAAAAAAATCCACTCATAAACTTTCCCACATATGCATCAAAGGAGTTTTGTGTTAGCCTCAGCTTTTGAGGTCTGTCATGACTGGTTTTCATCAGAATGTATTCAATGGTAATAAAGTCTGAAAATTGTTATCTTCTTGCACTGTAACTACCATATCTTTCTTTCACAGCTGGCAACAATCTTTTAGCCTATCACAAACACGCAAGGTCATTTCTTCTGTCAGACTTTCTGATTGTTAAATGTCTGCAGTGAGACTGAGTTGGAGTTTTTGACTGAGGTCTATTGGAGCCCGATGTTAAGGACACAATACAGAAGAATTACTGATGTATTTTCATTTTCTGCTGGAACAGCTACAGGGAATCTTCCATGTCTCAGCCTGACTGGATGGTCATACCAACAGTTATTCAACATTGGCAATTGCAGAGTTTTTTCTCCCTTCTCTTTTCATTTAGACAATGTCTACATCTACTCATGTTTAAATTACATCTACTTTTCAGGTGTGTTTTTCTAGTTCACTTCTGGGAGTACAGGGGAATCTGACTTCTGTGCTTCATATTGAGGTGATGTAAAATTCCTTTTGTTTCTAAACAGCTGAGATCCATATTGATTCATTAAGTATCAAGTATTAATGTATTAAGGATCAAAAATAAGGGACTTGTAAATGAGTCTAGAGGTAGTGTTTTAGTTTTGTCCACGAAAAATTACCCAAGCTCTTTCAAAATGTTTATAGAGGTATGCAGCAGTGTTAACACAGAAACATTTGCAAAAAAGTACCTTTTGACAAAACAAATCTTGTCTCACAAACAGGACAATCTACCTACTTGGGAGATACTTTCTCCATTTTTGAATATTTAGTAAAGCTTTGCTCTTGTGTTGCTTACATTTTAGTGTGAGTCTTGTGTATGTTGCAACTAAGGAAGAACTGTCCACCTGTTTTGGCAAGCCCTCTTTGTTTTACTTTGGCTGGTTTTATCTTTACTTCAGTGGAAGAATAATAAGAGGAATGAAATGTTTGTCATCAGCCCTTCTTCACTCAATGCATTTCCTAAGGAACTCAAAAACTTAAGACAATCTATATATATATAGATGTGTAAATAGGAGCAAAATCTACAATTTTAAAAGGGTAGTATTCTAAAAGGACTTATTGGTGCTCAACCTTGGCCATAGGCAGGGAAGCCCTGCATGCTGCCCAGAACTTCTTCCTGCAACAACACATTATTCCTTTTACAAGATCAGGCATTTGCATCACTTATGCTTCTACATGGATGTAGGTGCTAAACATCTGGAGTCTGGTTACTTAAGGAAGGCTTATTTTCCTGAGTATCTTTTTCCAATCTGAAAGATGGAAACAATGAAGTGGACTGTTCTGTAGTGGAGAAAAAGTTATCTCCCTCATGAGCTGTCATGGCCAAAGCAGATGTGCTGAATACCCTTGAATTTGTTGACCTTATGGAATGTGCAAACCTGAGGAAAGATGCTCTGAGAATAGTGGGGAGTATACAGAAGGCAGACTATTACATCCAAAATATTACTGTTAATAGCAATAATTATATGTCATGAAAAGAAGCTTAATGATAGGGTTAGATACTTCTTTGATGAAGTAGTTTTCAGTTAGAGGAAGATGCATGCACCCTGACTTAATTGGAATTAGAAGAAATGGAAAGTGCATTAAAACCTTGCTCGTAGTAGTGTTTCCAGGTAATATCCATGATAATTTACTATTACATTTTCCCATGCTTTATCCATCACCTATTTTCATGTGACATTTTCTTTGTCCAGGGCTGCTAGATCTCTTGCTGCTGCTTCTCCACAGAAGCTCATACAGTCCATAAAGATGTTTTCATCCCCTCAGGGTCCATGGGTGGTATTTTTCATATCTGATTATGTAATATGTCATTCATCTGGCATAAATGAAATGTAACGACTGAAGACAGGAGCCTGAACAAGCCTGTGTGATTGCTCAGACTTCAGCCTAATGCTCTGATTTTGTGAGCTACATGATGTAACACTTCACCTTATTCATGTATGACCTCATCACCTATTCCTGAGCACTCATTAGGCTTCCAAATGTTAGCATGAGAGTAAAATACACTTAATGCCTTCATTCCAAGCCATGTCTTTCTGAACAGGTGTGGTTTTAACCAGATTTGTGAAAGACACAGCCCTCTGATTAAGATTGGTTAACTCCACTGGAATCCAGATAACTTGTCCCCTTGGAGAAATAACTCTACCCTGCTTAGACAATCCATAACAGAGTGAGCTCTGGGATCACTATCTACCTAACACTAGGTTTTATAATAATTGCTGCTTTTAGAGTGGTACTTGCCTTGTTAGAGCATATCATAGTAGAATGAGGGAAATGCTGAAAATACCAGTGAGTTTGTTCCAGTTATTCACTGTTGCCTCATTTTCAATATTCTCTTGTGGCATCAGGAAAAGATGATGCCACAATTGACTTCAAAGTCTAGCTCATGGGATAATGGATATTGCCTTCAAAAAATTAGATAAATGTCTTTTTGTCTGAACTTCACTTTTATGTTGTATGACTAAGTAAGCTGCTGGCAATATCAAATGTTTTTCTGCTTGGGTTTAAACACTTTTAAACTCTTATAATTCAATGCATATGCTAATCATTTTGCGATATTTTCAATTAGTAGAAATACAATTTATAGTTTTATTTCCATTTTTCAAATCTTGAACTTTTCATTAGCCAAGAAAGAAAGACATTTAAATATTTTCTGCCAAAATTGCTCCAACTTTCTGATGGCTTTCTCTTAGTTACTTAATTTTCCTTCAGCCTGTAGCATAGATTCACAGTTAGCATTATCTAGCAGTGTACCCAAAAATTAATATCCTCAAGCATTAAATCTTCTCTTTTCTTCTAGATTCACCTGGACAAGTCTAATCTTCCAAGAGAAATTTTAACCACTACAGCCTGAATTGCAAGTGTATTCAAGGGATGCAGTTTATAGACTAATTCATCAAAAAGGCAGTCCTAAGTAATAAATAATGGAAGATTATTAGAAGGCATGATCTCAGCCACTTATCTTTTGGATTTCCACTCGGGGTGAAAAAAGAAGGAAAGATGTCAAACTGTGTGAGTATTACAAAGTATGTGGCAATTCAAGTGAAATCTTCTTTGCTTCAATATAATTTCAATATAAAAAATCGCTCTTTAAAGGTAACTCTCTTGATTTTTTTTTTCAAGAACACTAAATTAATTGAAAGGTAGCCAAAAAAAATCCCATTTCATAGCTCAGTTTCATTAAAATGATGATATTAGAAATGTCATGCCATATAACCTTGAAGTTATTAATCTATCATATGATGGAGAAAGTTTCTGGACTTCCAGAAAATAATGTAGTTGGAAGTAAGCTGCTATAGAATTAATTAAGTTCTGGTCAGAGAGCTAAATGATCATGTGAGGAAGAGCATGAATGAAAGAGGTTGATCAGAAGAATTAGCTCAGTAGTCACACACTGAGCTGCATCTGGAAATGAATATTGGATTTGGATCAGAATGTCATGGGGAAAAGGTCTTCTTGTTGAAAGAGTACTGCAGAGTATGTATAAAAAATATGTATTCATAAATTGAATTAGTAGAATAGGAAAGAGAGATGGAAAAACTCCTGATGAAAATATTTTCTGTCAGAAAATGTGATTTTGTCTAAATGTGTTGCTTTTAGCAAATTTCTAATCCTACATAGGTTTTGATAGGAAACTTCTTGAACAGCTAAGTTTCTTGACACCTCACTCCCCAAATCCTTACTAGTTTACCTGGAAAACTGCTTGACACAGGTATTGTTTCTGAATTTTGCTTTGTTACAGGCTAATTGGTTCCTTGAATTTCTCTTCATGAGAACTGAACTACAAGTTAGTACCAGGTAGTTCTCAGCTCCTGTCTCTGGGGTGTTGTGAATGACTCTGGGAGATCTGAATGCAGTGGCTGTGGCTCTATCTGGTTTTCTTGTTGCCTCACTCTGAAGGGCACAGTGTTACTTTTGGGTGCTGATACTGAAGATATTTCAGAGGACTGATCCACTGTACTGTACCAGGTCAGTTGGTATTTTTCTAAACAGGAAAATTGTTAGGAAGACTCAGACTAATATGGCTGGTAGGAATCTGTGTTTGGTTCAATGGCAAAAATCAGCTAGGTTTTGAGTGCTTGCTTTCACATGCTAGATTGTTCTCAAATAATGTTGACTGTTGTATTACCAACAATATTAACAGTAATTGTAAATATTCTGTAACTACTGAATTACAAAGTACTGATGAAATTCAACTGCAAGATACTTATTCCTCTTGCTCTGTCTCCACTTTGAGAAGAGACAATATTCACAGGCTTTTCAGACTTAAGCTTAAGAAGAAAAAAAATTAGAAAAAAATTAGGTGTGCAGGCAGGAACTGACATGTTACAGAGTGTGTATCAAGAAAGTCCTGGAGTCCTACATTCCATAATGACTGAAAGAAAAGCTACAGAATCAGATTCACCTGAAGTATTTTTCTCTCCAGCCTCAATATCCCAATAGAATTTTCTAACATTTGGCATCTACAGATCACCTTCATATATGAGTTGATTAGGCCAACAAAACCCTTGATGAAGTATTTTCAAGGATTATTCTTCTGGATTATATTCTACTGTGCAAATGGTAAATAGCATCTAGACAGATAGAAAAAGTAGAATGACAGTAGTCAAATGAAATTAAAGATTTAGATGTAGACCAATATACTAATTACTAAAGGTTTTAATACAAATAATTTACTAGATTTTTTTCCAATTTGTATACTGTTTGTAATATTGCAATATTCATGGCACATGACAATTCTCAAAGTGTATTATAGGTTTGCTTAAGTGGCATAAACATTTCACAGAAGAGGCAAAGTTGATAAATACAATTTTTTTCCCTGCTAAATGTGCATCTTTTCCTCCAGACTCTTACTCTTTCTATAGCATAGAAATTTTGTTTGCCAGTTAGATGTTTCCAACCCTGAGTTCTCATTGACTTCACTGAGAAGTAAACTCAGTTCTTAGTTCTTACTCAATACTCAGTTCTTACTCAATACTTAGTTCTTCACAGGAATAATCATGTGATTCCTGAGTTCAAGGTTTTAGTAGCCTTTTTACTCTTTAAATCTAAAAGGGAATAAAAAAGCTACAGAAACTTACAGCAATAATGCAAGTTATATAGAGTGACTTTCCAGAGTAGTGCATTGCTTGCCTGTAACTATGGATGGTTTCTGAATGTAGAAAAGACCAATTGCTTCACCAAAGAACTCGAGGTTTTAAGAATGACATGGGAATTTTAAAAGCTACTTTTTACATGTAATAAAAATATTCTATTATTGATGTAATGATATTTTAGATTAGGATTTTCAACTTGGAGACTGTGTTAGAAACCAGCATTTCCAGCATTTTGGTCTCCCTTGATAGAGAGTCCTCATTCCCAGCCCATGCTGCCCTTTTCCTCTGAGCTGAACACTTTTTTAGGATAAATTGTTGAATTTTGTATTTCCCTCTTCCTTGGTTTATTTTAGCCTAACTGTTTCCATTATTTTGTTCACAGTGTGAATGAAAAAATTCCTCAGCCCATTTTTAGATGAAAGAGCTGGTGACAATAAATAACTTCATTTCTTGGGTGAGGATTTCCAGTGCAGTCTCAGATTAGACGTTCTCCTCTCTCTCAATTCAATTCCCAAGCCCCAGCAAAGCTCATGCTGCAGTCACAGATTAAAGCTGGAAGAAACTTGTCCTTATTCTGACAATCTGTAGTTGAACGAGTGTGCAGTATTCATGATATGGTGTGGTGCATGTTATACTTTCTTTGAAGGAGGGGGAAGAGCAGATACAAACCAGGTATAAACATGTTAACCTACCATGTGATTGCTACTGTGACTATAAATATGTAAACTATAGCTTTTCTGTCCATTAGCCATTTCACTTTTCCACTAAAGAAAGAGAACTCTGGTTCATTCAGTGTTGCCCCCTTTCTCCAATCCTTTAATCTGTCTCAAAGATCTTTTTTCAAACACTTTCCAATTTATAAATACCTCTTTTAAGTTATGAGTACCAGGATTGGACATATTTCAAGCTTCAATAATGCCTGATACATTAGCAATATAGTAATAAGGAAAAGGAAGTACTTTGCCTTCTTATAATTAATAATTTAATTAACTACAGCAGAGGTCACTATCAAAATGAGAAATAGGTTCTTTTGCTCTAGGCTCTATACTGTCCCCAAAAGGAGGATGCTGCTGCAGACTGTGTTCTTCTGAGATGAATGTCTTTATATGTTTGACTGTATGAAAACCCGTATTTTTAATTTGTGCCCAAGTCAGTAAGTGAACGAAACTATATGGTCTCATTCTCATCTCCACATTCCAGTTTTATGGCATTTCTGTTCAACACAGTGAAGTATTACGTTTGTATTAGAAAGCACTTTGACTATATTTTAACTTTTCTGGATAATCACTTCATATTTGTCCTTTTGCTCCCATTATCAGTTGCTATTTTTCCCCCTTTTCCCCATTTCACTCTATATGTATTGATAAGTTTATGTGCACATACACAGAGACACATAAATATTGTATGTGTCAGTATTTTTAAGAATGGCTTTAATTTTCCTTCTAAGCCAAGTTGGCTTATTACCAGAGCAGTTGTCCTTCTTTATTGATTGTGGCTTCTGGACATCTAGTAAAATATTCTTAAACAGTTCCTAATTATTCATATTCTTCTGTTTAAATTCTTTCTCCCAGTAGATTTGGCTTTATTTGTTCTTAACTTTGGAAAGCTGACTCTTTTAGAGCTCCAAGTAATTCAGTAGCTGCCATAAAAATTCTGAAACAAAGCCCAAAGAGGGTTCCTGACCTCCTCTTGGTTCAGTTCCAGAAAGAATATGAAAAGGGGGATGATGCACACTCTTGATTAAAATTAATAAGTTTCTGAAAGAGAAAACTAAGTTTTAGAACTCATAGTAGATTTTAATGATTGGGTATCTTGAGAAACATTGAAAATCCTTGTTGATAATGCTAGACTTCTCATGAGCAGTACTATTGAAATGGAAAGTGCTGATATCTTGGAGAAATGGGCTCTGGAATGATTGTCTGTGACATTGTGAACTCCTGTTTTTTTAATCTATTCACTAGCACACCTCATTATGACTGAGAAATGCCTGTGTTATTGTTACCAGAACAAAGATATCAGTTTCATTGTTACTCTTCTGCATTGTGGTTTAACCAAGTTCCCAGCAGGATCTGGGACAGAACTGGAAGGGACCAGAATACTCATGGGTTGAGATAGAGACACTTTATTAGGGAAAGAAAAGCTGAGAACACAACTAAAGGAAAAAAGCAATTAATTCACTGCTTCCCACTGGCAAGTAGGTATTCAGCCACCTCCAGGGGAGCAGGGCCCCATCACATGTAATGGTGGCTTGGGAAGACAAACACCATCACATGGAATGTTCCCCCTCCCTCCTTCTTCTCCCCAGCTTTATATCCTGAGCATGATGTCCTATGGTCTGGAATATCCCTTTGGTCACTCTGGGTTACCTGTCCTGGCTGTGTCTCTTCCCAACCTGTCAGGTACACTGTATTGGGTTGGTATGCCCAGGATTTGGTAGCAGGAGGGCTACAGGGGTGGCTTCTGTGAGAAGTGGCTGGAAGCTTCCTCCATGTCTGACAGAGCTAATCCCAGCCGGCTAAAAGGTGGACCTGCTGCTGGCCAAGCCTCAGCCAACTGGAAATGGTGGTAATGCCTCTGTGATAACATATTTAGGAAGAAGAAAAAAAAGATATTGTGCAAATCTAATTGTGTCCAGAGAAGAGCAGAGTGAGAATATGTGAGAGAAACAAGTCTGCAGACACCAGGGTCAGTGGAAAAGGAGGAGGAGTTCTCCTAGCAGCAGGGCTGAGATTCCCCTGCAGCCCGTGGTGCAGCCCATGGAGGTCCATGGGGATGCAGAGATCCGCCTGCAGCCTGGGGAGGAGCCCCACCTGGAGCAAGTGGATGCCTGAGAGGAGCCTGTGAACCCAGGGAAAACCCATGGAGGAGATAGAGCTAGGAAGGAGGGAAGTGTGGGGGAAAGCTGTTTTTGAGGTCTTATTTTACTTCTCATTATCTGATTTCATTAGTAATAAATTTATTATCTCTAATTCGAGTCAGTTTTGACTGTGACAGTGAGTGGTCTGTGTCTGTCCTTATCTCAACTCATGGACCCACCCTTCATTATATTTTCTTTCCCTGTCCAGTTGCAGAGGGGAGTGATAGAGAATCTGTGATAGGTGTTTCCCATCCAGCTAGAGTCAACCCACTGCAGTCGTGGTGCTGAAACCTAGGAATGACCCAGGGACTGACCACAGTCTCCTCCCCAGTGTGGCAGAATGAAAACCAGAAGAGGCCTTGGCCCTGTGTAAACCCTGCTCAGCAATAACAAAAACATCTCCATAGTGTCAACCCTGGGTCCAGCACAAATCCAAAACACAGCCCTATAGCAGCCACTGTGAAGAAAGTTAACTCTGCCTCAGCCAAAACCAGCACAGGTTCTAAGGGAGAATTCTGTACTTCAGATTTAAAAACAGAAAGTGAAGTTATTTCATTTAGAGAACTAGGTCCTCTAGTTTAATTTTCACATATAAAACATTAAAAACCCTAAGCATCAGCTATACTGCATCATGAATTATAAGTGTTTCTTGAGATCTGGCCTGCAGACTTGTTTTGAGAAGAAACATTCATTTTCTCAGCCTGACATGTCAGTGTTGTATTGGATACAACCATTCTGAAGAAAAATATCATCAAATATGAACTTAGAAAAAAAGTAGCCAATGATTATACAAAAATAGGAAGTACAGTCCAATTGTCCACACAGAATCAAACCCACTTATTACTCTACCATCACCTGTTAAGTAATTATTGAAAGAACTTTAAGTTTTCTCTGAAAACAATACATTTTAAAATTAGATAAATGTTACTTGGAAGATTTAACTGAAATTCCACTTAAAATACACTGTTTCAATAGGTATTTTTATTAACATAATGTGGTGTTTGGTTGGGCTGTTTCTATTTAAAAGAATTCTTCGGATATATTCAAAGACATTGTTGTGAACTATGGTATGAATGAGAAAGGTCATGCTACCACTGCCAGGTCTTCAGAATTCATAACACTTCTGAGCACTTCACCTGGAAAGAACATTTTGTGCAGGGTCAGCTGCTAACCTACTTGACTTTCTTTGAAAACCCAACTTCTTTAAAGTTTAGTACAAGTGACCAGGGTGAAACATGCATGCTAGATTACATGAGAAATTTTCCTACGTGTAAAATAAATGCTTCTGGTTTTGTTTAGTTTTTCATTTGTGCTTCCATTGTGCTTTTTCTTTTTCACTTTCGATAGAAATTATGAAGAAAAATATAGATTTCTGTTTAGACCAACTCTTTTATGTAGTTGAACAGTCAGACAAACAAAAAAGTTATTCAGGATATCCTAAATAGTCCTTTCCTCGTCTGCTCCTTCAACTATCTGCAATTGTCTTCATTCTTTATTTTGTAGATTCTTTCTAATCTTCACTACTTCAGAACTATAGGGGTCAGCTTGAGAGTTAGAATTCTTTTTCTCATGTTGTAAAATTTCATTTGGAAAAGCTAAGGGAAACTGCAACAAAATACTCAGGAATTATTGATGATGAAGGGAGAACTAAAATTTGATTTTCTTACATCTGCTTCTAATGACTTTTCCAAAAATTATATCAGTGGATCAATGTCGAATTTTCATTTCTTTTCAGATAGTAAGATCTGCATGTATACTTTGCATCTTTCTCCCTTCTAACCATGCTTTCACTGTCTTCATTATGCCTGTCTCCCTGCTGTAAAATTATTTTTTTGCAAGAAATCTTTTGCTGACTATTCCATGGTAATCTGTGGTAAACTAATCTTTAGTTGGAAAACAGAAAAAATTACATTGTGAAAGTCCTACTTGTGGCCAAGTGCCACTATGATGTGAATTGTTTCAGGATGGAGCCCAAGCTGAGTGCTCTTTCCATTTGATTGCAGATCAAATGGACATGTTTTACAGCAACACAATGAGTCAATTTTTTGGAGCTGTTTTGAAGTCTCCATTCCATCTCATTCAATTTTCAGCTGCCTCCACTTGTTTAGCCTCTTATCAGCTTACATATATCACAAGGATAAGACACTCCTTTAGCCAAGTTAATTACATTGTCTTCATCCATGCAATCATGAGCAGGCCTGGTTATTTTAATCATCTTCACGCCTACTTTCTTATACACACTTTGCTTCCACAGTAGCCATTCTATAATGTGTGAGCTGGACCCTTGCCTAGAAGTAAGCTGATCCCTGCATTACCCTGAAATGTTCTCACTGCATTTGCTTCTAATTGGGTAATGCACTGCCCTGTTTTCATATGTTTTTCGTTCCTTGCTATCAAACATTCCATGCTTTTTTCATGACATGATTTATATGACTTCCTTGTCACCTACATTCCTGCCAATTCTCCCAGAGATTCATCTCTAAATGTTTCTTCCAAAGTCTCACCCTCATACTGGTACTAATTGAATATTTGCATACCCTGTTCCTTCTGTCTGGAACTCCCAGCCCTTTTAACTCACTGGATGTCCTTTGCCAAACATTTTTAAAAGTCAGGCTGAAACTTTCCCCTTTGAATATTGCTTTTTGTGTTCATATGTAATCCCTTTCAAATTGTTCGGAGCCCAGAAATGTTTCCACATTCAAGTGATCAGAAGTGAGAGATAACAGCAGGGTTTCAGGCCAAATCAGATACAGAATGATCTGTGAACCTGTCGTTTCCTTGTAGAATTATACAACAGTGACAATCTCATGATGATTATGTCACATACCCTGACAAAATAATCAGGATGTCCTCCTTGTAAAAACAAATCCAGGAGGTCCTTCATAATCCTAAGCAGGTACAGGCCTGCTACATTTATGTGCAGCAATATACTGGATAGCTTAGAGTTGTTGGAAAGTCTGAAAGTCTGCAGTTTAGCAGCAGATAGAAATTGTTCAGCTATCTAGTTTCAAAGCAGTAAGTTCAAGAACTAAATCTCATGTAAGTGTTCAGTGACTAACAAGAAGTTAACAGAAAATCCTTCCAATAAGTCAAAGGATACAGCCTGATCTGATCACCTCCCTCTCTTTCATCATGTTTTCAGCTCCTTCTGTTCCTCTTTAAATCTTGCTGTGTCTTGCCACAGAATTTAGGTCTTGTCAATCTACCAATGTTGTGCCAATACATAAGTGACATTATCAACTTAACATCAGTAGCTGCTATTAACATATCATTGTAATCTCCAAGATAGAATCAGTTTAAAGAGATGATCAGTATAATACCTGTCTATCAAATTATGAAAATAAGCCATTGTTGTGGGTTTTTTTCAATATATTAATGCTACACTAGCAGTTCTGCTAACTTAATTTCCTAGTTTAGTCTCCACTAGAGTTGCAATGGAGAAATACTGAATTTCTGGGAACTTTAAGAAATAAGCATTTGTGCTTACAAAGTAAAAGGATTTAGTAAATAAATAGCATAAATGTATGGTTATGAATGGGAACTACTTATGCAAGGTTTTTCAGAATTGGAAGAAATATTTTGCTGAAATGCAATTGCATATTAAAAGTGTAACAAGAGATTAGCTGGGCAGTAAGCACAAAGATTGGCTTGTAATTATCTACAGATTTCATTGTTGGTCAGACTCCCTTCATAACTACCGCAGAGGGGACAAAAATCTATTCTGTAAGTTACATACAAGGGTCTAAATGACCTGCCACACTGGCATATGCCAGAGGCAATGCTTTTAAGTAGCTGGAGTTACACTAACATTTGACAATTTCCCTACTGCAAACTTTAATAAATAGAAAGGGATCTTAGATGCTCTTCTTCATTGCAAATAGCTTACTGAAGAGATAACCATGGTTTACTTTACAGTTTTGTCTTTCAGAAGTTTATTTCTGAAGCTTCTTCTTTTGATTCCTCATTGTACTTGAGCAGAGCTTTGTGCCTTCCAACATTTCTTAAGAGGGACACGTGCCCTGAAGCTTTCAGAAGTACAACAACCTGCCAGTCCTGCAGGCAAGCACCAATGCAGCAGCAGCTCTCATACTCTCTCAAGGAATTAGAGAAAATAAAGTGTGCTTTTCATCAAGATGCTGAAGTTAGAGTCATGAAAAGAGGATGTTAATGGTGTAGACATGTAAATATTAAGGCGAATATTTTATTTGAAAAGGCAGATAATACAGACTGTCACATCCACATTTATTACCTTGTTTCCTCTGTTGATTGTGTCTCCCGTGTGATTTTGGAAGGGTAAAGTAAGTCTTAGGTTATGAGTTCAGCTCTTAGTACTAGATTTGAGAAAATAAATCTTTAAACAAATTGGTGCAAGTTCAAAGTAGCAGTTTATTTTAGTGTGTTCAGTTTAGCCTTCCCAGTATGTGACAGTGCACCGTGTGTCCTGCTGTGAGGGATGAGTTGTGGCTGCACAGGAGCTCAGGGCCACAGCCATGGCTCAGAAGCAGAGCATCTGCTGGGAACTGCTGTGGTCAATTTGACTTTATACTGCACATGTATTCTGGAGCTTTCACAGAAAACATTTTCAGGCAGCAAATAACCTATAGCATTTAATGGAATAAAAGAAAGAGAAGTTTCATTTTGTAACTCTAAACCAAAAAAATCTTCACCTTAGTGAGCTCCTAGCTGGGTCACAGCTGGAACAGAAATTGAGGGCCCAATATTGGATAATCTGATCTTAGGGTTCCAAATAAATGCAGAAAGGAATTACAACTGGTGTCTACTCACAAAGAGCTACTGAGCACACACAACACGTATTTCTATTGTAGTTGGTTACATTAGGTTTCATTCTGGCCTCATATTTAAGCTTTTACATGGTTTTAAATGCTTGCTGTAAAGTCAGATCTTTAAGAAAGACATATGACTGGCAGAGAATAAATATTTTACATGGAATAATTACCTATTGCCTGAAGTCTTTGGCATGCTATCCAGCAAGGAAAAAAAAAACATTTTAATACATGCCAACCACACCTACAAAAGATAAGTACCATCACAAATCATACTCACTCATTCCAAGATTATCATTTGATAACCAGTCCAAATTGCTGTTGAGATAATAGCACGTCTTTTGATGTTACTGGCAAAGTGCAGGTAAAAATATTTCTGTGTTTGGCTTTCACCATCAGAACTAAGATTTTATAAAACCTAACAATAAACCAAGAGCCAAAGCATAAGAGTAAGAATACTTTCTCATAGTAAATTAGATACACTTCAGCATACTTTGGGAAAAAAGTGCCACTTGGTAGAAATAGACTATAAAGTGAAAAGTGCATAAACACAATTTATTTTCCTAGGTAAACTTTAGAAATATTTGGTACAATCTATTTATTTTAAGCCTAGTTTTCTGAGAGGCTTTTGGAAAATACTTGCAACAAATATAATAGGTTCTCTCAACAATGAGAGAAGCTAAGTAACTTCAGTGGAAAAAATGCAAACTGACTGTATCTTTGTGGCAGATTTCCTTGACACCTCAAGTCCCCATCTATTCAAATACTGCCTCTCCAGCATCCCAGGAAGCTTTAATCAATGTCAGGTTTACACCAGTACAGAGCAGAATCTCTGGTTTACCAGTTTAAAACAATGGAACCCTTTATGCAGGGAGATTGTGACTCACTGCCTTGTTTGTCCTAGCTAATGAGAACTAACAGCACTGTCTGTAATGGATGTGCCATGGATATTACTGTGGGAACGTGCCTTCAGGAAGAGATCCAACTATCCTCCTCTGTGTAGTCAAAGAGGATTGTTATTAAAATAATTTTGAAAACTCATGTACAAGATGTACTTGAATTGCACAGTGAGTAAGTTAACGATTGTTCTAACTTATCATAGCTGTTCTGCACATATGTTCAACATGCAGCTTGTTGGCATTTTGGTGCTGTGCATGTGTGTGGGGAGAGGGGTGTGAGCAGACCTAGTCTGCTGACTCATCTTGATAGATGGATTGGGTTTTATCATCACTGAATCAGAGAAAGACTGTGTGGTTCTCCAAGATGAAATAGCTTGAGGGGAAGGAATAAACATCCTGCATCAGACCTTACAGTAAATCAGACCAAGCAAAAGCTCATTTCAAGTGACTGGAAGCTTGCTCAGGATTTCTGCCAAGGTTTGTTACACCATAAATGAAAATCCACAAACTAGGAGATGAAAATCTTTTAAAGACCCTTAATTGCATATTTGCTGTGTGGAAAATTCTCATGGACAGCTCATCTCCTGGTATTTCTGTTCCCCTGCTAGGGAGGCAGCAATCCAGAGCAGAGCATGTAGACTTGACCATTTCTTGCAGGAACAGTGTGTTTAATAAACCATCTGGGAGGAGAACAACTTTGTAAGGTTCCTGAATGGTGAAGAGTGAATGAAACTATTTACACCAAGCAACAACAACAATAGATATTTGAACACCTTCATAATTGTAATAATTTCTTACACATTTCCTTTTAAGAAGGGCTGTGATCCTGATTTTCTGTTTACTGTGTTTGCTGTGATTACTGATTCATCCAGTGCATACAATAACTGAGAGGGTACAGATGCAGCATGGGCTTGTGACCAAATGAAGACATGCATTTACGTTTATTTCACATGATGAAATTTTGCTGGAAAGGTCAGGACTGTGAAGTATTTAGTAGGAAAGAAACAGATGAGATAAAGCATAAAAGCTAGCAAATCTGCTTTTCAGTTATTCATAACACTTCTTGTCCCCGTCATGCATGTTCTACAATGTCTGTATGCTCTCCTGCATGCACCATGTAAAAATATTGGTTTATCCTATTGGCTGGTGGGGGGCAGACCTGGAACCCATCCCTCACCTTAGCTAACAAGAGAAGTTTTTAAATATGTCAAAAGCTTCCTTTAAATCTCAGGTAAGAACTGCTACATTGAAGTGCATCCGCCATGAACCATGTCAGGGGCTCTTATTGCAGAAATGAGCAGGTGTAACTATGAGAGATTCAGTGAAGGACTGACAAGCAAATGCTCTCTATAGTGCTATAGAATGGTTTGAAAATGCACTTTTCACCCAAAAAAAAAAATGCAGTAAATGTAAAGAAAAAGAGGATAAATTGAATAATAAGTGAAAATCTTGAATTTTCAACCAGAATGTGAATGTTTGCATTCTGAAAATCAGATGAAGTACTGGCTGAGGTCTTCAAATTTCCATTCTTCTCTTCTGGCTTAACTCTTAAGCTAGAGCACACCTCCTCTGATACAACAAGGAAATTGTTTCTCCAACAAAAACATCAACATTTTCCATTTAAAAAATTGTAGAAACGATGAAGGGTACTTTAATCGTAACCCAAAAGCAATAAATTTCCATGATTGAGAATTAAAAGGGCATTAGATGCTTATTGGACCTTTCAGGTGAGACACAGAATAGGAACATAATGGAGAAATGGGATGTCTACAGTATCTTTCCACTGTGCTCATCCACTACAAGGCTGTATGCAGTCTGGCAGTAACATCTGTGTTGTTTCTTAGACTGTCTTAAAACCCAGATGCTAAGACCATTTGATTTCCCCAATCTACTAGGCATAATAGAGACATAATCAGTCCTTGGTCTGCGCCCAGCTTCATCAAAATTGAGCACTATGCATCTGTGCATTTTTTTGAAAACTACCTTTCTTCTGTATTATTATAACCTGGAAAGCTGATATCTAAGAATAGACAATCACATGCAGCTATAATTAAACAGGATTATGAATATTAAATAAAATACTAAGGCTTTCAAAAATTGTTATGGATAATGTTGTTCAGAAAACTGAAAAGAAAAAGGAACTTTTCATCTCGTGTGGGAATGAATTAGAAAAAATTCCCTAAAAATAGATTCCACAACCTACATGATATTACCATCAACAGATCTGGTTCTGATATTGTTACTCAGTATCACATATGTCCCTTATTTCTCCTAGAAGAGAACCAGAACTGCATTTCTGAACTGGATTGACCTGGAATGCTGTACTGGAAGAAACCTGCCTTCCTGAAGAGAGACATCTAGGAAAGTCTTGGGAGCAGGGCTGAGGGAGGTCACCTTGCTGGGGCTGCCTTTGCATTACAAAACACTCAGTAAACCAGGTAACCTCTGGAACAAGAGGAGCATTGACACATGTTTGGCGGTCTTGTGCAGGAAGAAGATACAATCAGTCATTAAACATTTATAACTAGCATTAATAAGCCATTAAAAGGATAGGAAACCCTGCATTGCTGTTCTACTCTTTTATAGCTATTATTCTGTGAAATTTTAACAGATTTGGGTTGGGAATATGTGTTTGTTAACTTTACATTCATCACAGGTATAATGACATAGGTAGTCCTAATACCAATGGCAATTTGCCCCACAGAGCCCCCACACTGCATTACTTGTCAGCTGCTTTTTGGAAGCAGTTTGGAATCCTGTATGCCCATGGCAAACAAGATGAACCGTTGGTCAGTGGGTTGTCCAAAAAGGCAATGTAAAAACAAAGTAGGTTGAAATAGGTTTAGCACCACTATGTCCAGAGTCACACATCACACACAAATCTCCTTGTCAGCTGGAAACACAGACAGAATAAACTCATGACTTTCTGGCAGAGACTATGTAGACATTCTAGATATTCTGTTTTTCCCAACCTCCCTTTCCCCTTGATAAGCAATGTATTATCCTCATTGGAAGTGTAAAGCATACTGAGACACATATCCTCAATACCCATGTGGGTAAAGAGGTAAAGTTTTACACATGCTCCTGAAAAGTGTGCTGTTGAGCATTTGGGAGTAAATAAGATCTCCAGTATCCTTCTTGGTTTTGAAAAGTACTATTTTCTCTACATATTTCAAAACCCAGTGATCTAAATCCATAGAGCATGTAGTGCTTGCACAGAATGTGAGATGCTTGGCTCTTACACACAGGACAAGTCATATAATCAAAATCATCCTTTACATACATACCAAGCTTTGGTATTCTTTGGAGAATTTCATGTTATAATACATTTGACCTCAGTAAGTATTAAATATCTGCCTGAGTATCACTTGTCACATTCTGACCAAATCTCCACAACAGCCTCCCTGCGCTGTTTGTATCAAGAAAGGACCCAAATGAACTGACAGCCTTAGAGTGTTTGTTGCTACCATAGAAACCTCTGGACAGTCATTTACAGTGCCACTACAATTATTTCATAATGCTAACACAGCCATGAATTTGATATGAAATTGCATTTAAATTAAAATAATTTTCTCTCTCAGTTCAGGTCTCATGTAAGAAGTACCTGAGCCTCTTGATTCAATCACCTCACTATGTCGGATTGCCTAAAGCTCATGATCAAACTCCTCTAATTCCCTTTTTTAAAGGACATGTAAACACATGCACTTTGTGAATTAGATGCAAATTCAATTCCCTATTCACAAAGCTTCTTAGTTAAGTTCCTTACCTATCCTTCAATTGCAAGCCAGCATCTGACAGCAGAATATTGACTTTTGAACTGTGGTCAAAGACATGATTAAACAAAGAAATAACTGCCCCCTGCTATGTAGAGAATAGAGATAAAGGGAAGTGAAGCTACATTTTTTCTAAATGGTCTTAATTATGTAGGTCAACTAACTCACTTTTTAATATGGCCATTCCATTATTTTATTTGGGTTTTTTATACTGTGTTTTTATAGGGGTGGTGTCTGCTGAAGAACAATATGTAGATATCTAGGTGCCAATGGATGGGTGTTGTTGAAGATGTTACTGTAATTAAGGACTGCTGGAGTCTTTTCTAACAAGGTGTGCTAAAAAAAATTAAATAATGAATGCCAGTTTTAAGCCATCTCGTCAAAGACTGAACACACTGAACAATTCACTACTTCAATAATAATAACAACAGAGCAAGTATTTATGATCCTGGTATTTCAGTTCACCTGTGAATAATAGTTTCAGTGCTGATTTTCATAATTCTGAAAATAAAGTTATTATATTTATGGTCTTGTTAGATCTTTCCTTATAAGTAGTGACTAATTATCTGTGTACAGTTATTCTGACCCTTATTACCTTAGTTCACCCAATAGGTCTGTGCAGAACAATACCTTATCTCTGACTGGGGCTAATGATGGAAAAAAAAATCAGCAGAGTGTCAGCTTTCCCCAGATTGAATCTACTTGTAGTGTCCTGGAAATATCTAGTCTGAAATATTCCTGAACTCACTGTTTAGAACTTTTCTGCTTGTGCCAGACCTGAAATCTGAGGATGGCAAGACCCAGAATGTCATCAGGTTTGTGTAACAGTTAGATTTTACAGCCAATGAAATCTCAATTTCTGGTTTGCCTCTATTTCAACCTCTAGGTTGAAGATTTTCAAAGACCAGGAGAACAAACACATCTTTCAAGAATGTAAAAATCTGAGATGAAAACAAACAAACAAACTACAAAGCAACAAGTCACCCACATCTGTTGTCATGCTTGGTAAACCACAAGATACAAGAGAAGCTGTGGGATTGTCTAGGGCAGACAGTTTTTCAGGGTACTTTGATGCTTACCACAGGCAGTGCTTTTTCCAGGTGCATCACCCTACAGACAAACCCTGCTGTGGGAACATCCACAGTTCTTGTTAGGCCTCAGGACTTCTCAAGCTGCATGAAGCTACACAGCACTGTTAGAAAGGAAAAAAGAAGTTTCTTGGTTCAGTGTGTTTTGCTGAGTGCCATGACAGGTTGTAACAATGAGGAAAAAGTAGACAGCAAAACATTTCTAGGGGGCTGATAAAGAACCAGCATACACGTATCATCATTCTTATCCATAAACCACTCCCCGCATACTCCCTGGTATGCTAACCAAGGATAAGGCATACAGCTACCTCATGGGCTCACTGTGAGATGAACCAGCACTCCCACCCTTAGGTCAGAATAAGAGCTGAGTTTTAGCCATTCATCTGCCTTGAGGTCCCACTGTGGTCTTGATACCTACATTTCTTCCTTTCAGAAATAAATGAATAGCAATATTGGACAGCAGATTTCTTAAAAAAATAAAACTAAATAGTAACTGGAATAAAATATTAGAGAGAATCAAACCTAACAATTAGTGCATCTGAATAGTTCATATCTTCTGCTAAAATCAAATATTTCAAGCCTTGTTCTTACCTGAAAAGTTTAAAAAAATTAGTCTCTGAAAGTCTCTGGACCACTAGATTTAATTTTCTTTACCAAGTCTTAGGAAAAAAGGGATAATCCAAGGAATTGCTGACTTACCAAAGCAATCATAGCATTTAAAGAAAATGGCCCAGGAAATGATATATCAGTTATTCTGATTCTAATCTTAGAGAAAAAAAAATTAGAAAGCTGGACAAAGTCAGTACTCTACCAACAGGGAATTATGAGCTAAAAATAAAGCTATATCACTCAACGTAGTTTCAGAGAAAATAGTTCTTGTCAAATTATCTTATTTGGATTTTTCTTTTATAAGATTATGGGTCTGGATGACAAAGGTATCTGTGTTGTTACAATCTAATCAAATTTCACTGAGGCATTTAACATACTACATATGACACTGTGTTTTAAAATCCTGCATTATATGTAATTAATAGAGCACAGATTAAATGATTTAAAAGCCACTTGACTGATAGCACTCAAAATGTATGCATTAACTGAAAAGAATTAATTATCTGGGTCATTACTAATAAGACATTGCAGGGCTCTTGGTCCTAAGCCATTTTAACCTTTATTTGAAAATACTATGAATTCTGGATGCAGTATGAAGGGGACAAAATGTTAATGCCATGAAAAGCAATCAGGAGTCAGCTGTCAGAGTGTGCTGAATCTCCTGGATAGGTGGCCTGAATTCAGCGGATGTTTGAACATGCTGAAGTGCTGTGAAGGGAGCAAAAGTGTGTTGTAGAGTGAAGCTGCCAGCCCACGCCCCCAGGGAAAAGAATCTGTGCATCTTTGGAAGAATGAAAAACTCATCCAAAATGGATGGGGAGGAGAAACCCAATCTTTGACATTAGGCAAAGTTTTAATAGGGAGCCAAAGTGGTGCCAGAGTAAGCCCTGGAGGAGTGAAGAGGAATAGAGTTGAAGAGATCATTTGTATCCTATAGGGCTGTTTATCCTATAGGATATCCTGCAGGGAGATTTGAGGGGCTAGAGCAGCTGTGGGGAGAGGCAGTTAGAGAGGGGGCAGTGAGATAGGGAGGTGGGCACTCCTGAATTGTGGCTCCTAGTGTTGGCCCCTCCTTTTCATAACCTCAAGCCCATTTCCTATCCTGCAAGTGCCTGACCATGGCTACTCACATCCAGCACCTTTCCCATAGCCACACTCAGCTCCTCACCCTGCAGCAGCTGGAAAAGACTAGAGGGCTTGCAGCCACCACTGGGTCATCAGCCTTCCCCTCTCTAAGGACCCCCTAGGTGAAATAAATAATATGGGCCCTGTGGCTAGAGATTAAATGGTACTAGTGGTCTTTTCTGGCTTCAGAATCCATGAATCGCACCTTACTGCCTGGGTGGGCTTTCCTCCTTGGTTAAAGGTCTACCAGGAAAAAAAATAGAGCTGATTTCTAATCTCTTAGCACAAATCAAATAGCCTTGTAGGTCTGATAATCTCAGTCTGGTTAACTTTGTGTTTCTTTGCCTGTTCAAATGGCATTTGGTGTTTCCCCGAGAAAAAGGACTGGAATCAGTAAAATTATATAGGAACATGTTGCAAATGTGCATTCCACGTGTCCTTTTTTTTCTAGCTTTTTATAATGGCCAGTGTCTCTGTGCTTAAACTCTCCACAACATTGAAAGTAATAGTAGTATTGTATATTTCACTTTGGTACTACATACACAAAAATTGGAACAATACAGAGAAGATCAGCATGGCTTCTTTGCAAGGATGACATGCAGATTCATGGAGAGTGACAAAATTTTTTTGAGCCAACAATATGCCCAGCAGGACTGGAAAGTGATTTTCTGTCTCTACTGGGCAGTGGTGAGGCCACACCTTGAGTCCTGTGTCCAGTTTTGGGCCACTCACTGCAAGAAGAACATTGAGATGCTGGAACAAGACCAGGAAGGGCACCAGAGCTGGTGAAACACCTGGAGCACAAGTCTGATGAGGAGCAGCTGAGGGAGCTGGGGGTCTTTGTCCTGGACAAAAGGAGACTCTTATCTCTCTCTACAACTTCCTGAAGGGAGGCTGTAGCCAGGTGGGGGCTGGTCTTTTCTCCCAGACAGCCACTGACAGGACAAGAGGACATGGCCTCAGGCTGCACCAGGGAAGGTTCAGGCTGGACATCATGAAGAACATCTTCACTGACAGGGCTTGCCCAGGGAGTTGGTGGTGTCGCTATCCCTGGAAGGGCTCAAGGAAAGGATTGATGTGGCACTTAGTGCTGTGGTGTAACTGACAAGGTGGTGACCGGTCAAAGGTGGGACTTGATGATCCTGGATGTCTTTTCCAACTTTAATGATTCTATAATTTTATGATCTACTTAGTTTAGGACTCTATATATCAAGAAGAATTCTAGGTTAGTATATTATTTTTAAACATTAAAGTATTTTTTTAACAGCTAATATTGAAAAAACCCACCCCAAAATCCTTTATGAAGTTTCATTTAGTGCATAGACCAATTAGTTTATTGCTCCATGCTAAAGCAAATCTTCAGCAATTTAGTTTTCAAAATCTGAACTTCTACATAGTTTTATTAATAACCAGTACCTTTATAATGGGCCAAATTAAGCCAAAATCCTTTGTGCAAGGGGGCATAATGTTTGGATTTAAAAAATCCTTGTGAGACTTTAATTTGTTGGTTAGAACCCAATACTAATTAAAATTAGACAAAATCCAACAGACCTTTGATAATCACATCAAAAGTTTGCATTCATTTGATGTGGATTGTCTATATTTCATTGTTACTCTCTTAAAAGATTATTTATGTACAAAGAGTTAGAAAAGAATATTAATATTTAAAAAGTGGAACTATAAGGGCAAACACCAATTCAGCATATGATTTAATTTAATAAATGTTTGCTTTATTCTGCTCAAAACCATGATTTGTGACATTATTTTTTGCATAAAGAGTGATCTACAAAGATTCTTAGTAAAATATATTTCTAGTGGAAATTATTTTTTGCATAAAGAGTGATCTACAAAGATTCATAGTAAAATATATTTCTAGTGGAACAAGAAGTTTCGCTTGTTTCGCTTGGGGACTGGATTCAACAGCATTTGTTTAACAAGCTGGGCATTAAGGAACCACATCAGTCATATTTTCATTCCAAATTTGCCACTGGTTTACTGAGCAAAGTTCCTCAGAGGAAAAAATCTGATTTCATAAAAGATCACACACACCAGCCCTAACAGTCTAAGATGCTGTACTGAAAGTTGTCTGGAAATTCGGCATATTTTATGCAACTAAGAGCAAAGTACTTTCTTCACAGCTGAGTCCATGGAAGGCACAGCAGCATTATAAAAGGGACAGATTACCAAAGATGTCTAGACATGGAGAGAGTATGAACTTAGAACACTCTGGTATTTACTTTTCCTTTCTAGAGATATACAGTACTTCATGATTTCAGTATGCAAGGCACCAAGGTTTCTGAGCAGTTCAGCAAAAATCCACCATTGACTGGAGGCTGGGAAAAATACAAATGAAAGGCTCTGAATAAAAATCATGTCTGAGAGTCAAATAGGAAGCAGAGTGCTGCTACTTTTTATTCCATCATGCAGGGAGTGTTTATTGCATTTTAAAGGTATCTAGATTAAAAAAAATATAAAAAAAAAAGCCTCAACAAAACTAACCCCATATCACTCCAATGTTATAAAGTTACAATTCTTTAGGAAGCATTTAAATGGCAGATTAAGAGAACACAGCAGAGAAACTTTGTCTCATCCATTCTTATTCCTTTACTCTGCTCTCATGAGACCCCATCTGGAGTACCTCCAGACCTGGGCCCCCACAAAGGAAAGACATGGACCTGCTGGAGCACATCCAGAGGAGGCCACAAAAGCAATCACAGCGTTGGAGCACGTCCTATGGTGGCAGGTTGTGAGATCTGGGGTTGCTTGGCCTGGAAAAGAGAGGGCTCTAGGGAGACCTTGCAGCAGGTTTCCAGTCCCTAAGGGCGCTATAGAGATCTGGAGACAGACTTTTGGCAAGGACATGTAGTGACAAGGGAATGGATAGCTTTAAACATAAAGAGCATAGGTTTAGATTGGACATAAGGAAGAAATCTGCAAGGGTGGTGAGACATTGGAACAAGTTACCCAGAGAAACTATGAATGTCCCATCCTTGGAAGTGTTCAAGCCTCAGGATGGGGCTCTGAGCATCCTGGCCTAGTAAAATGTGTCCCTGCCCATGGTTGAAAGACTGGAACTAAATCATCCCTAAAGCCCCTTTTTGCGGATGCAGGTGAACCCAGTGGGAAGAAGTGACAATGTCTGACTCAATTCAGAAGGCTGAATTATTTCTTTGTTATAAATATGATAAAATACATTAATATACTATATAAAAGGAGGATACTAAAAACAACATACTACTTTCTCCTACTTTAACTCTAATCTAACTAACCCATGACCCTGCTTGCGAGAGTCCAGCCCCAGGTGGGTTGGATTGGCCATCAGGCTCAAACAATCCTCACCAGAATCCAATCAAGCACTCACTCGAGGTAAACAATTCTCCAAACACATTCCACATAGGAAAAACAAGGAGCAGAAATAGAAATTGTTTTCTCTTCCATTTCTCTCTGTGCACCTCTATGAAAAATCCTGAGAGTGAGAGAAATGTGCTTGCCACAGTCCCTTCCAACACATACCATTCTGTGATTCTATTATATATAGGTAACAATGGATTTTTTACATAATCTTGGTTCAGAGTCCCAATTTTTCTTTCTTACATATTTGAGTCTCTTACTATATTCAGTTATTTTATTTATTTTAATGGTACTCCTTAAATATTATTCTGCATAAGTGAAGTAGCATATTATTTTTGCTCTTCTTCTTTGAAGTCTGATGATACCATTGAGAGACGTTTATTGAAATACACATTGACACCTCGTTTTTGCATAATAAATTATCATCAAAGATTCTTTGTTTAATTAAGTAATACATTTAGTTTGGTGGCTGATCATTTATCATTTGTAATAGCTCAGTTCAACATACGGCTCCCATCAGTTCTGCTTGTGGCTATGTATGTTGAAGCCACACACAAAAGGAATATCCCAGGAGTATCCTGTGAGTTAGGGAGTAAGGAAGGCAAAACTGCTGACTGACCATCCTTGCAAAACATGATGCATGCAACTAAGCAATACAAAAAAGCTCTGTGTATTTTCTACATTGCAAACTCTTGTCCACCCAAGCTAATCCAGCTGCAAGAACCAGTCCAGCTGTAGAAGCTTCAGGTAGCTCTGAGCTTAACTTTGAAGAATGAATTCCCTCGTGTTGCTGCAGAATCATTCCTGTTTCCTGAACTGCTCAGTTATCTCTACAGTATCCACTTACCCACAGTAAACACGCCCACAGTGTCGTAGACTGCAGTAGAACCTGTCTTGGTTTTACTTGGGCAACCATTGTTTTGTTTTTAATCCCACAGTGTTTTCGTTTGGATCACACACCTTGAACTTCTGCAACGATAGGGGAAGAGGTCTATAAAACATTGTTTACAACACAGCTCCATTCAATATGCCATCCTGACTGACTCCTAGGCTCAGGCCTTGTTATGAGTGAGGTAAGAGCACTAGTGGGGGAAAAAATATTGAATGTATACAGGTAATTAGAGCCTGCATCATTGCTTACACAAAGGGTTGGTGGAGGTAGGCATGCAGGCTAATGTTCTTTTAATGTGTTACCTTCAACTGTAGTGCCTTGGAGGGCTATGTGTGTCTATATAAATAAAGCAAAAGCCAGAAATGCCAAAGTATAAATGGACAATACTGAACTCCTTAAGAAGGCAAAAGGCAGTCAGTATAGATTTTTTTCATGATATGTGATTCCCAGGAGCCACAGCAGATTTCAGCAGGGGAAACCTACCAGAGAAGTCCTCTTGGCTGCAGATTACAAGATCTTTAAGGAGCTCTCTAGGAGTAGAGAAGGGTTATTAAAAAGAGATTACTTCCAGGCTGTGACAAACTTCTTGGCACAAGCTAAAGGTGACTTTTCAGGTGTTTACAACTAGTTTGATAAGATTTTCAGAAGGATATCATTAAGCACCTCTTCAGCACTAAGGCTAAGCTTTTCTCAAACTGCAGGTTCTTCAGACAGACTTTGAATGTGCCAAAACTTAACAAAGTAGCTGGTAGTTTACACTACTCAACATAACAATATAACCTGTTAATCATAGTCACAAAGATGGCTGAAATTTTCCAGGAAAAAAACTTCATATGCATGCCAGACATTTGAAACAAATAACTCTACCTTAAAAGCTACAAAGCTAGGTGAAAGCAAGTACCTCCTCATTAGAATGGTTTTGGTCCAACACAGCAAAATAATCTTATTGGAAAGTCAGTTCAGCAGAACTGTATTTTTTCTTAGTACAAATGAACAATTATGATGACAGTCTACTCAGGAGAATGTCAGATCTCAGGATAGTTAATTAATCAGTATATGTCTTTGAAAGAAAGAGAAAAAAATTAATTCCCTCTTCTTCAAGTGAGCCATAGATATACAAGTCTGACATTTGCTTTGGGTAAAGTCTTGTGTAGAGGGGTTTGCAATTATGTTTTTAAATCTAAATTTCATTTCAATGTGTAAAGGAGTATTTAAAGGGCAATTTTAAATAATCAGCAAGATCAGTGCCTAGCCTCCTGAACTGGAAAGTATTTAAAAACTAATTATGGACAATTCTGCTCAAGCAAGTTCATGTAACTCACTTGTTTATTGCTACACAAAAGAGAATTGATGAACAACATGGGTGGAAAATACAGTTCTCAATAAAATAAAAATGAAGGAAGGTATTAATGTTGCCCTCAAATATGTATATTTATCTTTGATATTAGTGTGATTTCCATTTGTGCATGATAAAAAGATCAACATTCGAATTCTGAAGGTTAATGTCAACATGGCTTCCCTTTTTACACACACAAATAACTGGGAACAGTTTGCAGAGTATGTTATTTGATAACAAATATACATTTAACTATCAGATTAACAGGTACATTAATGTATGTAGATGTTGACATATCCACATTTGCACCCCTAATTACTTGCAGATGTGGACTATGGGCATGAAAATGGCCATATGTTAGATACTACTCTTCAAGTCTACAGCATATTTTTATTCTGGCATGAGATTTTTTTAAAATACTCAGATTCCAGTAAGGTTTGTGCCCCTAACTCAGGCAAGTGTTTTTTGGTATTTCACCTTGAAAGCACACTTGGAGTTGTCACTTTTCAAATGTACACAAGAATTCCATCTGCCTTTTCAAATTAACACGTCTCAGCCTTTGACTTTTTTTTTTATCTACAGGAAAGTTATTATGAGACGTTTCTTCCTGCACTTAAAGGTTTTCCTCTATTATTTTGCTTCCCCTTGGAGCTCTTCAAGTCCTCTCTAATCACCAAGGGTTTTTCATGATGCTCTCCTTACATGCAAAGCGAGAACAAGCAAACAAAAGCTTTTTGGGCACATCATATTGTGAGAGAATAGGTGAGAAAAAATAGAGAAGTAGCTCATTTATTTCACTACACTAAAAAACCTAGAAATCAGGAGAGAAGCAGGAATGTGAAAATTCTTCAAATTCTGTCCTGTAAATTTGGATCAAAGGGAAGGTCCATGGTAGAGAAGCAAACAGAGTAATAATGGTGACAGTGCTTACAGCTGCTGCAATGCTTTCTCAATGGTACTGGACCACACTAAACACCAAGATAGTGGTGATTTTATGGCCTCGTGGAATGGCAAAGAGACATTCTGCAGTTATAAATTAGTCTGCTAATTCATACAATGGTAGTCCATTGTATTTCAAACAGTTCTCTGACCCTTAGAGTGTCAGTATAATAGTCTCTGCCTAAGACTTGAGGTGCCCAAAAGCCTTCATCATGCCTCTGAAAACAGGCCACCTTTCACTCTGGTGTTCTCTTTACCAGAAAGATTGTCAGAAATCTCAGGAATCTCTTGGCAAAGCTGGCAGTGGCTGCCTGTGACCATTGGGTAAGGCGAGTTCTGTGTACAGATGTAAAGCCTCAGAGGACAGATGAAAGAAACAAATATTGAATGATAACTCTTAAATGTCTCAGACATCTACTGTAATTTCTGTCCTGCATCCTCTCATGCCTTCTGCTTACCTTATAACAACAAGCCCAAATGGATTTGATCTACACCTAATCAGCCACCACATGATAGAATGTGGCAGAGCCACATGGGACGTTGGCTAACTCAGAAAGTTGTTTTCCTAAAGGTGCCACCAAAATTTGATGTGAAAGACACCGATGTCATTATTGGTATCCTTCCTGTCATCACTGCATTGAAATGGCTGAGAGTCTAATCTACTTTTGTAGTATGGTGTAAAGTTAGGGGCAATTTTCATAAAAAGTGAATATGAGAAACGTTGGGGTAATGTCAATGCTTACTGGGAAAAACACAGTTTCAGATCATAAGACTTTATTTTATTCTGCAGGATGACAAGGTCCTGGAGTGCTGCAAAAGTGATGCATCAAGGAATTAATCTCTGGTTTTTACATGCCGGTCAAAGTTAGGATAGCATCCTCAATAGCAGATAAGTTTCTGTGCAGCATTAGTTTTATTAGGGCCAGAATCAAAGTAGGAAAGGATTTTTGAAGGAGAGTGATCTAAGACAATGGTCTAAAGCCAAATGGACCCTGGAACTGGCCTTAGAGTTACTGAAATCTTTTCCTCCTTTGAACAGATGGCATGATATTCTTTATGTCCCATTCAGTGCAACAAATAGAAAATAGAGAGGCATGGAAAAGCCAAAAATCAAAACGAAAATGCTTTAGCACTGAGAGGAAAGATAGCAAGAGAAAACAAAGTTCAAATGTTAGATGTTAATCATATTGCTTACCACACCATTGAAGATGTTGAGATATTATGGTGATAAGTGTAGTAAAAGAATCCATCTAGAGCAAGGGTGGACTTGTCCATGGAATTTTGGTGTTTCTACATTCAACTTTCTCAACATGCAATGCACTTTTACCTTCCACCATTGCAATTAGTTATTTCATTGGTATGTTATGAGATTAACAAATGCTCCTATATTATTTTGTGTTCCTCAGAAAGGGATGATTTTGAGCTACACCCATTAGAGATGAAAACAAGTGTTACAGAGATAAAAATATCAAAAAACAGCAGTTCCAGATGGAACATAGATATTTAAGGAGACTCAGTTTTTAAGACAGCAAAAAGGAAAAAGGAAGTTGTAGCTCTAACTTACAGTGTGGAAGCTAAAGAAATAAAAGAGTGTAGTAATGCAATAGCTTGTTTGAGTGAGGACCATTTTGTGGAAGGATAGTAAAATAAGTCTTCTAAAATGAGAAAATAAAGTAGAACCAGAGTCTAGATGAAATATTTTTTATTAGACTCATATGGGTTATGGTTTTGAAAACAAAAAGGAACCTAAATCAAGCAAATAGAAGCTTATTTCATTTAAAATATAGTGATTAAAAAAATCAGATATTCAACTAAACACTTACAATTCGAAAGGACAATCTTTGACGAACTAATGGAAATGTTTAATAAAGCCCATTAAAACTAGAATCCCAAAGAGTCTGGCCATGGAAGAAACTTGGAATTTCAAAGTCAAAAGTATTGAAACTTACAGAACATTTTACTTTGAGCTAGAGAAAAGTTTGAAAGACCTCTCCAGTAATTTACAAAGGAAAGATGAAACTTCAGGCTGTCAAGATAATTTCTGTGTTTGGCCTGGAAGAAGATATTGAATATATGCTATTTCCTTCTAAAACCATATAAATTGAGATTAAAATGCACAAGGAAAGAAGTTGGGCAGCTTTGCAGTCAATGTAAAGCAGAGATTAAAGATAATCTAGGTGTGGCCAAAAATGAAACTAATTTTGCCTCAGGTTTCAAAAAGAACAATTATGTTGATTTGGGAGGAAAACCAGAATGTTTCATGGCAGCTTTCTTTTACCCACCCTTGTTATCTCAACTGTGGTGGAAGTCATGAGTCTTAATGCACTCAAATCAGAGGGATTAGAGGGTCTCCCTGGCAGGATTTATGAGAACACACCTTTCAAATCAAACACCAACTACTGTGCCTATGGTTAAAAGACGAGAAAGTAATCTGTAAGGCATCTGTAAGCCTGTAACTCTGTAGATTGCTTTAGGGTATATTTTGAAGAAAAAATATTTAAGGACAATTTAATAGGATGTAAAACAACAAGGATTTAATCAAATGTGGATCATCCTAGATGGAGTTTCCAGACAAAGGAAGTGCACTGGAATTCATCTATCAAGACTTCAGGAAATGGTGCCAATTATGAAGCTTTCAATTTAAAATCAAAGAAAGGAGTGAAGAATCTGTGATGTGAAGTATGAAATTGTCAGGCAAATATTGGTAGAGGAACTGGAGATGAATTACTGTTAGAATTCTTCAAGACTCAGTATTTAAACAGATGGTGATTAATAGTCTAATGTCTGCTTTTCACTCAGGAAGCAAGAAAGCAAAATACAAATCTGCTTATACCTCTCAACTTGGTAATTTTATCATTAGAGGATAACCAGGATATCATATAAAAGACCTGCATATTCTTGAGGAGTGACAGGATAACAGCTCATAACAGAAAGTTCTGCTCCAGGGTGACAGCATGTGAGCTGAAAAAGATGTGAAAGGACCTGAGCGGACTAGCTAATTGCAGAATTATATAAATTGCCAGTACAATGAAAACTCCCACAGTCTATGGTTGTATTAGATTTATTTCTAGAAAAGCCTGGGCACTGTATGAGGTTTTGCAATACTTTCAAATTTCTCATTATACATATTCAAGAATTATGAATTAAAACTTAAACAACAGAAAAGCAGAAATACTAAAAAGACCGTGCTGGGGGCACACATGCAGACTGAAAGATCATGGCCAAATTAAGAGAAATAAGACTGAATTACAGACTTGAAAAATGGTTTACATCTTTGAATACAGGTTGGTTAAACATCAATAAGCACTAGATTCTTAAGGATACTGGTTTTGATGAAAGTTGACACAATGCCAATACTAAGAATGCATTTCACCTAGAACTTACCAGAACTTTTCTAGTGACAGAGAAAACAAAGGAACCTTGTGTTTTAAGCTAGAACTTCAGCAGCAATGCAGTAAATTCTTTGACCAACTGTTTTAGTGACTAGACTATATAACTCTTGCTAGTTCTGTATTTTCAAATGAGAATAAATATGCTAAATATTATAATTCACAGGTCTGAAACCCTAGGACCACCTAGTCTGTCGCTGTTGAGGCAGGATGGGAACAGAAGGAACTCCAATTCAGAAGGCTAGATGATGTGAACTCCAACTGATTTATTTCAAATACATTGTTCTTTTTATAGAGAGCATCATGCAGACCAATTTCATTGGTCTTAAAGTAAGAACATCTCAAACCATTGGTGTGCAGTGAATGACGCACGGTGGCAGAACATATCTATAAACAATGTGAACAACAAGAGAGATAGAGAATTATTTACATTCCTTTCCAGCTCTTTCCCAGGTCTAGCCTGGTTAGAAAACCTCTCTTTTCTCTCTGACTGAACCGAGAATACCCATAACTAGTCCAAACTCAAGAATGAGACATTTCTTGTTTACACACCTACCAGTCTGGAGGCTTTTACAGCAAAAATCATTATCATGAGAACTATGGGCAGTGCAATGAAAACACTGTGGCTTTACTTCATTTTTCTTTTTCCTGAGCATACTACTGAGGAAGTTCCTAATGGCTTTTACTAACGCATGTGTTCTGAATCCTCAAACCTAACGTTTGCATAATTGTCTGAAGATTGTTGGATGTATGCGGAAATTTCACAGGTTGAAATCCTATAAATGTAAAGTTGCAGGAAGAAGGACATGGGATTTGCCCAGAATTTCCCGAAAACTAAACAATGTAATTGTACCTTATGAAAATAGGAAGAAGGGAGGGAGAGGGGTAAAGGAAAGAAGGCAGGAAGGAAGGCAGGAAGGCAGAAAGAAAGAGAGAAGTAGAGAGAGGAGGAGAGGATAAAAAGAAAAATAAATAAAAATTAAAATTAAAATTTTAAAAAAATTAAAAAATAAAAAATAAAAAATAAAAATAAAAATAAAAATAAAAACAGAAAGAGAGAAAGAAAGAGAGAAAGAGAGAGAGAAAGAGAAAGAGAGAAAGGAAGGAAGAAAGGAAGAAGGAAGGAAGGAAGGAAGGAAGAAAGAAAGGAAGAAAGAAAGAAAGGAAGAAAGGAAGAAAGGAAGAAGAAAGAAAGAAAGAAAGAAAGAAAGAAAGAAAGAAAGAAAGAAAGAAAGAAAGAAAGAAAGAAAGAAAGAAAAAAGAAACCTATATTAACTCACTTCAATAACATCACTCAAATATAAAAGTCTTCTTTTCCTCACCAGCTTCTTAGTCCAGCCTACCTCTTCCCCAAACCATTTGACACTTTCCCTCAACTTACACCACACATCCCTTTAGTTTTATTTTTCCAGAGCTAATTAATATCACCTCGTCACTATCCTGCAGTGTCTGTGCACCTCCTCTGCACGCTCAAATTTTTAGGTGGGTCAAGGACTTTCCTGATTTATTGAATCTGTCAGAAAGCAAGATTATGACTGATATTTAGGTCAAATCTTATATTGCATTAGTATAACTTGCTGATATAATACTGCATTATAGCCAGGCTTCTGCATATGACTTTTTGTCAGGTTTGCAGCCTGCAATTTTAAAAGGAAATAGGCTGGAAACTATTATAAAATGGAAAATCTTAACTTTATCTTCCTTGAAATTCATGTCAATAGATATTGCCATGTCTAGAATTATATGTGCTGTATGTCATGTCTTAAATGGATCATTCCAAAATTTCAGTCTTTTCTGTTCTCACTTACCTGTTCACTCTCATTTCTATACTGTACCTGAAATTTTACTTTTGTCATTTTCTACAGCCTTACATACACAAAGAGATGGTAGAATTTAGCAAATGCAATTATCATTAAAAAAATGTGTGGTATTTCCTTAAAAAGCACTCTTAATAGTGAAAACTTTGTATATACACCAAGCCCCCTACCCCAAGCCAAAATTTAAACTAAAAAAAGAACCCAAACCAAAGCAATAAAACTGGAGACTGTTTTCTCAAATTGAAAATGTTAATAATTTACTCTATGATTAATAATTCTAATTTTGTAAATTTTCTCTGTTATGATACTTACAATAAATAATAGCATTCTAACTAGAAATAAAAATGAAGTCAGTGATATTACGTGTTGAATGACCAATTGTCATCTGTTTTGGAGCTGCATTTCTTTTTCTTAGATAAATTTTATCATTATTTTCTAGTTTCTGTCTGGAGAAGGCTGAACACGGAGTATGAGATTGGTAAAAAATCACAGTGTATATTGAGAAAGAGAAAATTCCAGTCACAAAATAAAACTGGCTGCAGCAGTAATAACTGAGGAGTGGTGTGGCAGTGAGGTCCATCAGTGACAGAAATTGCAGGAGGCAGGCATCAACAGCTGCCCTGGCCACCTTGCTCGGCAGTCTGAGGAAACCATTATGTTCTGGCCAAAGAGAGAGCAGTGTGTGGGTAGGTGAAGAAATCCAAGTATGAGAAATGAAGAGAGAGAGTCAGCGAAGTTGAGGGTGAAAAACTCACAGGGTTTGCAATGTCACCTGTTCATTAACAGCTGAAATTCTCACTGAGTGCAGTGGCAGAGATAACTGGCTGGCCCTTCAGAAGTGAAGGCTGCCTTCCTCAGAAGCAGGAAGGAGCTGAGAAGGAATTGTTTTCTTTCTTATCACCAATGCTGTCCATTTCCTTTTTGCTTCATGGTCTTTAAATTTTTCCAGTTCCATTTCTGTCCCTTCTCTTTTAAGTTCCCCCCTTCTAACAACAAGGACAAGTGAAAAAGAATCATTGAAACAAGGAGACTGAGCAAATTGAATTATTTGATAGTCTGGAAATTATTACAGAAGTTCTTTCTGATATAGCTGGAAATACAGCTTTAAAATCTGGTGTTGTCAGATGCGATTTTTTGACTTTGGAAAAACATTGCTTGCAGTTGCCCTTGTATTTTTATGCTTAGTAAAACTAACTCCAGTCACAGAGTAAAACTAATGATTTATCCATGACTTAACCAGCAATATTTACCCACCTTTGCAAAGTGGTCTGGGCTGCACAAGAGCTGTATGAATGTGGAAATGAAAACCAAAGTCTGGATGTCTATTCGTGGTCTAAATTCAGACGCACTCCTAGGAATTCTGTAGGGTCACAACTGGTGGGCATGCATCTTTCATCAGCTGCAGAATGGGGATGGAGCATTCTAAAGGATTACTGCTTTTATGTGCTATTTTGAAAGAACAATTATCGTACGTGTGAATCAGTAATCCAGTGGTGTTTTATAGGCAATCAGTTTGTGATATTTATTCATTTCCTACATCCCCTGTCTAAGCAGCTTAGGGAATTTCAGGGGAAAAAAATGAGAAAATGATGAAAAAATGCATAGTTAAACATTCAGTCACGAAACACTGAAATAAAGGTTTAAGCATCCTAAACGAAACTAATATGTATTCTTGGCATATGGATCAAGTCCAAACCTGAAACAACGTTCTTCATTTCACCATACAACAGTACAAATCTAATTTCAAGGAACAATATCTATAAGAAATAACTAGCGTTTAAAATATCTCAGTTTTTCTTTAAAAAAAATAATCTCTAATACATAAATATGATGGAGAACATTGTTTATATGGTGTCTCTCTCAAAAGAAACCATTTAAAACCCAATATCATACTAGGAAAAATTTGCAGGCATTAAGAAGCTTGCTGTGTAGTGACAAAATGCTCATTTCCACCATTTCCAAGAAGAGGGAGTTTGGTTTACCAAACTATCTAGGTCTACATCCTTGCCACCAAAAATATTACAGGAAGCCAAAAATGTTGGCATTTTTCTGTCCAGACCTGGGTGGGTATGATGGTCGTAGAAGATTCACAAGAAATTATTTGCCAATCTGTTGTTGCCCTCCCATCAGCCCTCATAGTCAGCCGATACATCAGAGAAAGGCAGAGGAAGTGGCTGCTCTGCCTCGCGTGGGCTGCTGTCAAATAGCTCAGCGAGGTGTCCAAACCAGACCTGTGAACTGAGATGGCCTAATGTGCCCCATGAGGCCATGGATCACTTCTGCTGCATAAAGGCCTCCACTTCTACACCTCCTTTAGCTTTGCAATCTGAGTCTAGGAGTAAACTAAATCACCTGAAAATAATCCAGGCATTGATGTATGCAGCTTGCCCATGGGCTGAGAAGCAACAAGGACACCACTCTGTTCTCTTTAAATTTCTTTTTAATTACCCCTGTTCTTTAAAAAAAGGCACAACAGTCAGCTAATATAACTTAAATGGTTTGGATTTTCTGTTGAAGAGCACACAGAGATATGTATAAATATACTTATCTATGCAAATTCAGAGAAAAGCTGACACATCCTTTTACCTTTTGTGAGAGAGTCATTAAGTTTTATGTGCAGACACCTTTAATTTAAATCATGAAGCTAGCAGCAGAACTACTTGGCTTTTCCAAAATCTTGCCTCAGCCCTCAGCCTCCAAATAAAATATTAATTGCTGATTTTTTTATTACAGAATCAGTTCATTAATCCCAGATACTACCCCCATATATGAATGCATTATAACTTAGATCTGGGATTCATTAATCGACCTAGTTAATTTGATCCCTAAAAGCCTGTAATTAGGAATGTGTAAAATAGGTAGAAAAAAGTTCGTTGCAAGCAGATATTACCTGAATGGTGAGTGTATAAACCTTCAACATGCCTTGTCTCTGAGATTGTTCCTTTTATCTTTAAAAGGCTTTAGAAAGTTTGCACTAAAAAGGAGACCCGGAGAATAAAATGTGTGAAAACCAAGGAGAGCAGATAACTTTTTATACCAAGTTATTTTCATTTATCCATGGGACCTAATCTAATTCAAAACCTCCTCTGGTATCTGTCAGAAAAGCATGTGTAGCAAAACAGGCTGTAGTCACGGAGACAAAAAAAAAGTAAGTTCCTGGAAATGAATAAAAAAGTCCCGAATTCAGCTCTTTTTGAATCCCAAATTGCACTTTAAAGTGTCATGTATGCCAGGTGGGGTACCTCTTAAGAGAGAAAGACCTTCCACCTTGGAGGAGTGCAAGCATCCTTAGTGTATGCAGCACCCAGAGGAAAAAGATGTTTGAGAAGGTGAACGGCTGAATATGTATGTGTTTTAATAAAGCATTTCATTTGGAAGGCTTTTGCAGTATTCACACAGATTGAGTTTTAGGGAGGAAGTGACTCTGCCTGGCTTGCTCTACTGTCAGAGGAAATAAGTGAAACTAAAATGAAGTGATAATATACTGTAGGAAATTTAAGAGAAAGAAAGGCAGAGGAAAAATGGCAATCTGGGACCATACAGCTGATCCCCAAAATAGACACAATGACCAGTGCCAAACTAGCTGCCAAAAACAGTAGATTGTAAAATTACCTAATACCTATGTCATGTTTACTTTATATTTACATTGGGGAATGGGCTCCCCAACAGACACAATACTTAACAGTATTTTTGTTCACTGTCACTATCATTATCCACCATCTGCTCTGCCAAATTTCCTTTCTGTTCTTTTTTGTGCATTCATCAGCACAGTAGTAAGTAACTACCTTAATGACTGCAGCATATTGCTTCTGGATTAGCAGCAAATATTGTACTACTCCTGACTTATGCACAGAGCTGTAAGTAAGAGACCTGGCAGGGGGTTCTATTTAAAATCCTTTTCCCTTTGCAAAAAGAAACAGAGTACCTAGGAATTTTTTGTCCCAACTCACTAGCAGGGATTTGATCTATGGTTTGGCTTAAAAAAAAATGTACTTCCTTCTGTTAAATTCAGTGAAGTATCCGCCAGCTCCACAGAGATGGCTGAATTCTGACAAGATGTCTTAGTGTGATGGGTAGCCTGAAATACTGGCAGAGAGCTCTGCTTACTTTGCTCAAAACCACAGATAGAAAAAAACCACAGCTTTGAGAAAAGGGCAGCTTTTGAAAAGGACACGTGTTTGCTGACTGAACCTTGTGGGTTAATATGGTGACCCGCAAGCACAAGGAGGCCTTTTTGTCTTTGTAGTCTGTGGGTAGATGTAGGAGCGGGTAATCCAATCCTGGCACATCTTTACTTATTCTTTGCTTTGAGGCCATCTAAAGTGAGTTCTCCAAAACTTATCTCAGTACTCTTTTTATGTGTGCTGAGCAGACTTTTTTGTTGTTGAGTTTAGTCAAATACTGAAAAAGTAGCCAGGGGTGCGTTTTTTCCTTCTAAAAAAACTAAAAAAAAAAAACCACTTTTTTTCAGATATCTTGTACCAAGATAGAGGTAGGCAGGGGATAAGAAGGGAAAAAGCTAAGTAAATGTGAAAAAAAAAAAATACAAAGAATAGACAAGTGAAATTTGGACTGGATAGACTCCTCAAGAGTATCATGGTATAAGGAAATATGGCAGAAAAACTTATAGATGTATAAAAATTCAAAATATATTATGGAAAGTTTCCTACTAAAAACACATTCAAAAATAGTCACTTCTGATTCACAAAGAGAGGAAAAATGAAGTGATCTTAAGCTTCAGGGATCCTATGATGGAGCACTGCCAGGCTGTTTGAATGCAGGCAGTTTCAATGCAGCCCAGACAGGCGATGGGCTAAAAGGCATAGGAGCCTCATTCTGTTCCCACTAAATTCAATGGCAAATTTGGACTTCAAAACAGGCATGGAGTCAGCAATTGTATGCAACAATCAGGGACAGCAGAAGTTAGCAGTGGTGTGAGAGCTTTGTTAATATGCTTGCGCCTGGATCTGTCAGTGAGGTCTGCACTCCTCTTGGCTAACAGTCCCTGAGGCTGATTCCACCAATCTGTTGAAATGAATCTAAAGTAAAAGGAAGACCAGAACCCAAATCTTGGAGCTATCAGTATGCAAATAAACTGGTGCCATAGTACACTTTCTTAGGGCTTTCACAGCCCAGAACTGTGACCTGACTACATCAACACTACTATGGAAAGATAAACCACAAGGGACTTAACTCTTCTGCAGTTGTGCCACTGATGTGGAGAGTACTGTGTGTTTCTTGATTTTAGCTGCAGAATAATTCCAAATTCATGCCAATCTACTCAGCAAGTCTATGGCTTGCTTGCAACTATTAGTTTTAAAATGAGCATTTGTTGTAAACATGTGAGAAGCACAAGGGTACCAGCAAGGGCTTCAGAGTTTTCTGGACAGTTTCCTTCAGGTATGCCTTTTCTGATTAAATCACATATTATGAAATGCAAAAGCAAAAATGACTATATTATTATTATCCAAATATTACTTTTCTCTATACAGTAGTTTTTGAGGAGCATTCAGGGTTGGGTGTTTTCTCTCATTACCAGTGATAGGAAGTTGGATACTACTATTTTTTCTCCCTTGAAAAATGATCTTTGGTATTTTTGGTGCATGTGCACATATATATATATATATATAGTAGGAAAGGAACTGTGCTGTTGCAAACTATAAAATATAGTCACTGGTTAAACTTCCAAAATTAAGTATCCTTTTAATGTGTCTCAGGGCTCAAGATACCCAGCCCTGAGATTCCTTCTAGGGGAACTAATTTCATACTGAGGTGCATTATTAACTGAACAACTGCAAATGGAGAAAACTATTGATCACATGGGATATGACAGGGAGTCTAGAGAAGTGAATTGCTTACTCTGAGCTATCACAGCAGGAGGTAAAGCTTATACTGGTGTTGCAAGTGCGTCTAAGTGGCACAGCTCAGAGGTATGTGGTGTCAGCTCATGGAAATGCACTGGCAGGAGGCTCAAGGAGGAAGTCTTGCAAAAACCAGGTCCCTTGGCATTAAGAGCTTGGAAAACCAGCAGGGACTGCTTAAAATAAATCCTCTAGTTTATAGACAGCCAACATGAAGGGCTCAGGCGAGTGTAATATGAGCATGGCTGCTCAATCCCGTGAGCGAACATGATGCTGCATTCAGGACTAGATGTAGTTTTGATGTTTTTCTCAGAGCTAATAATGGAATCAGCAATTCACTTTCTCCAGAGAGAGGAGTGGAAGGCATTTTAGCAGCCTGAATATATTTGTGCACAGGGCAAACGAAAGTGGCAGGATAGCTTTTGAAACTCCTCATGGAGTTGTTTTTATGCATACAGAGCAGCAGCATTTAGATCCATATCATAAAGAAAAAATGAATGGTTTTTGGAGCAGCTGACTGCAGAGAAGAGAGATGGTAGTACTCTTGTGGGTCCTATATCCTTGTAGATGTACAATGTCAGCTTCAGCTATATTAAACCAAACCCATAAGCCCAAAGACAGTCCTTCTTTTCAATGAGTTTCTGGACTTCAGCAAGGTTGTATTCTTTCTGACAGCAGGAAATTGTTACCCAGGTATGCTTCTGAATTTTCCTAGTATCACTACTTATGTGCATAGTTGAGAAAGAACTTCCTTTTATACCTGTTGAAAAGGGAGAACATAACATTATCACCACCTTTTTGGGTTATTTTTAGTAGAAATGTAGAGCTAAAATACAAATGCTTTGCTGAAATATTTAGACATTTGGATTTTGCAGAAATGCTGCAGGTGTTAGACAGGTCCTTGCCCCTCATTAACAAGCCATCCTTCAACTTATTGCAAATATTACTCTACATCATGAGAATTGGGACTTCAGAGCCAGTAAAGTTGTACCCACATAGTCCCTTCATCACAGGTCCAATCCTCTTCTTAAAATTAGAGCATACCTAGTTTTAAGACAAAATTTAAGAAAAGTGTACTGTTGCTGTTGAGGCAGGACGGGAATGAGAAGACTGACTCAGAAGGCTGCTGAGAGGAGCGGTTTATTCAAATGCACCACTCTTTTATACAGAGTTTCGTGAGGAACAATTCCATTGGTCCTGAAGTGAAGACAACCTACACCATTGCAGAGTGCTTGACAAACAGTGATAGAACTTAACTATAAACAATGTTAACAACAAGAGAGATAAAGAATTATTTACATTCTTCTCCAACTCTTTCCCAGGCTTCTGCCTGGCTAGAAACTCTCCATTTCTCTCTTTGACTGAATCTGAGACCCATAGTGTATACTCTGTGATAATGTCCAAATACTCACTCAACAGATATGCCTACTGTAGCTCAAGATGCTCTGTCAGTCCTGTCAGCTGGACAGGGGAGACAAAATATAACAAAAAGCTCAGGGGTCAAGATAAGGGCAGAGAGAGATCACTCAGCAGTTACCATCATGGGCAAAACAGGCTCAACTCAGGGAAACTGGTTTAATTTAATTCAGATCAAATCAGGGTAGGATAATGGAAAATTATCTCCAAACTTAAAACACCCAGCTGTGTCTGTTGTGTCCTTCTCAGTGGAAAGACTCCTCACTCGTCCCCTGCCCCAGTGGGGGTCCCTCCCATGAGAGACAGCCCTCCATGAACTCCGTGTGAGTCCTTCCTACAGGATGCAGTTCTCCATGAATGGCTCCAATGTTGACCCTTCCATGGCAGGCAGTCCTTCAGGAACTGATGGTGCCCACATGGCTTGCACAGCTCCTTCAAGCACATCTGCCTACTCCTACTTCAGGGCCCTCATGGGCTGCAGGTGGATCTCTGCTCTGTGTGCACTGCCAAGGTCTGGAGGGGCACAGCCACCTCTTTGTGTTCTGAACCATGGGCTGCAGGGGAATGTCTGCCTCAACACTTAGAGCACTTCCTCCCTGTCCTTCCTCACTGACTTTGGTGTCTGCAGGCTGTCGCTCTCACAGATTCTCATTCCTGTCTCTCTAGCTTTCATTGTTGCATTTCCCCCCCACTTCTTAAATATGTTGATACCACAGCCACCAATGTGCTTGGCCTTGGCCAGCAGTAGATCCATCTTGGAACTATCTGGCATTGATTCTGTTGGACATGGGGGAATCCTCTAATAGCTTCTCACAGAAGCCACTTCTGTAGAGCCCCCACTACCAAAACCTTGACACACACCTTGTCTTGGGCTGGAAGATTATGGGATTAGTGTGGTTACTCTAAGACCAGGACATGCTGGGATATACAACCAGGACAGTGAATAGATATTACAGGACCCTTGAGAATGTTAAGGCAACTGTCTAGCTGACTATTCAACTCATATACAGACTAATATTTCCCTTCCTCCTCAGGCTATCAAAGCACACTGCAGGTGGCCACTGTACTATCTCAAACAAGAGGCTGTGTGATATTCAATACAATGATTTGCAATGAGAAACTCTTTTTATTTTGTCTTTTCTTTTTGTGACACTAGGGTTATACCAGAAGCACATTCTTTCTTTCCTTTCCATCCCCTTCAGGTATAATTAGAAGACATGCATTTCCCCATGGGTTCCTAAATGAGAAACAAGAAAAGTGATCTGGAAAGATTTCACTGAGCATAGTGAGTTTTTATATTTCTATTTATTCTGTGTGTGTGAGCACAGTAGGATGAAATTCTCTTTAGACCTTTAAGTGTACTTGAATTGTACTTAATCAATTGCAATTCCTTGTTCACAAAGGTTATTGAAGTATAAGCTGCTCCCATATCCACTAGGTTGAAAGAATCATTCAGACATAGAATTACTCTAATTGAATTGTATGTACATGAGAAATTGTTTTCCTGGCATAAGGTTATCATAAAATAAACAGCAGAATCTGCATGAAGTATGCATCTGACTCGTGGCTATCCATTCAGAGGGCATGCTCTCTGCACTTACTTCCTCTTTTTGCTTCGTTATGTGCTTCAAGGTATGAAGAGAACAGAAAGAGACTAAACAGATCCTGACAATGTACTATCTGTCCAGAAGGAATATATGCAAAGTATAGGATAGCCTTTGACATACTCTATAAACAATATAGCCAAATATCTCTCAGTAACAAAGAAAAATTAGGAGAATTAGCAAACAAATATTCTAATAATAATAATAATAAAAATATCAAATATTTAATTATAATTTCTATCTACAAGTTGCATTAATTATGACTTTACAGCTCATCAAGAAAGGAAGGGTTGAAATATATTTCATTAAAAATGGAGGCATATGTTTGATCTAAATACAAAGTCTAAATTTAAAATACTTATTGGCTCCAGCCACCAGAGGAAAGTAGCCTGTTTTGAATATTACTTCCATGTAAGTTAATTGCTGAACTGCCATGCCCAGTTCTTGCCATTTAATATACAGGGAATCTAGAAAACCAGCTCAAAAACACCCTCTAGACTCCAGGCATTAAAGATCAGTATGATGAATCCTATCATGGAGGTCCATGAGGTCTCCCAAGGACATTGGTGGATCCTTATTCTCAGAATTTGTTCTCTTTGTAAAAGGCTTGAAGGATACTCAGACACATATGCAACTTATTTCGCCTGTAAAATGTAGAGAGGGCTGTATTATGAATATAGATAATTACTATTATGAAGATTATATGGAGAATGACTATTAGGACTTTTTTGAAGCTGTGCCTGAGCATTTATGGAACAAAAAAATCAAAAAGTAGAAAAATGTAGACATTTCAACCAATCATTTGGCCACATATTTAAAAGACAAACTGAATCACCTGGCTTTATAAGTAACTATCTGGTTTCATTCAAGAGCGGCAAGTAATATAATTTATCTCACACAGTCATTACCATAAAAGTATGTAATTCAGACTATATCCTGTTCCATTTTTCACTAAGACAAAAATGAACAAAAAGTCAATATTTCCTACATTATACTTAACAGCTCTCAACAACCCATAGGAAGGAGTTTGGAGAAAATTCTCTACATCGAGGATGTAAAAGGGTGCAGCTATACCAACACACACAATTATGGAAACTGTATTAATTCAAAAGCATATTTCCAATTTTATCAATACTTTTAGTCATTATATGAAAGCATCAAAATGGTAGGCAAAATCCAAGGAAACAAGATTAATTTTTTTGTGATTTCTTCATCAGAAAATCTCATGGCTCAACTCTTCCAAGAACCCAAAAACCTAATCAATATTCTCACAAAAATTTCAGCATAAACTTTGTGTAGATTTTCTACAAAATGTGCAGCATTTTAGTATGCAATCAGTGCAAAGAAATATTAATGAGGCAGATCTCTGCGTTATTTGCCAGCATTAGTGGCAAACTAATCAAAACAAAGAGAAACAAGGAAAAAGGCAGTAGGATGTATATAGAATGTGGAGGTTCTTTCTCATCTGTAGTACTTTACAATAAATGTATTCAATCTTTAGGGTTTATTAATCACTAATACTACTAGAAATTAATTGCCAATTACTTTACTCATTACATTAGTTTATTAAATATATGTAGGTTATACTCCCAGCTGGAGAATTCAGTCTTGAATGAATCCTCTACACTCTTGGACTTTACTCAATGACGCTCAAAACAATTTTGGTCAGAAGCTAAAGAACTATTCTATCGCATTTGTATATATTTGAAAATCATGTTTCCTAGATTAAGATTAGCATTGGAAGCCATTAAGACTGTGTGTTTATATTCAGAATTCAACATTGCTTTGCTAAATGTTTCTTTTCTTAAGAAATGAGTAAATTTATTTCTGAATCAGAAATTCCTGCATATATAGTTTAGTATCTCATTCCCTTTTTGTAGATTAATGCTTTTCCTTTTCTTATTATACCTACCATGAAAATTTCTGGAAAACTAAATTACATTTTGAATTGCCTTTTGCTTTTCTCGTTGCAGCTTTTCACACAACCCATTTGTTCTCAGTTGACGCTGTCATGGGTGGAATATACTTTGCATAAGAAAAGTATCCTTGCTTAAGTTTATCAACTCTTGGTTTATGCTTTGCAGCCTGGCACTCTTTCTTCATTAGTCAAAATATTTTATCATTGTCTTTATTAATAAGTTGTGATATTGTGAAGTTTTTTCTGTTTCTTTTATCCAAGCCATCAAATTATATTTGATATTAATCCTCTTGCAACTTTGAGCACTCCATTATTCTCAAGACCTGCAGAAAGCTATAAAGCATATAGCTTCAGCTATTGCTTTAGATATAGATGTATTGATTTATCTTTCTTACAAATAATCTATAATGTATATATTTTTAAATTAAGTCCATTAATTTTTTGCCAATAAGTTTCATAGTGATGACAAAAAAATGTTCAAATATTGAAGGTCAGAAGGGCATTTCAGTCACCAGGTTTCCTTTTCCATCCCTAAATTGTACCTGTATCAACAGCTTTGTGAGACAAGATTTATAGACAACAAAAATACTTTTTTCAACAAACCATCAGTTTGATTTGTGGTGCAGGAGCATGCCAAGTTGAAAAGTCTATAAAAAGTAGTGCTGAGTCTCTGTTTTGTCCTTGTTGACAACAAAGATATCTTGTGTGATTATAGCTTTTGGAATTAAAAAGAACTCAGAGGCCAATTTTTGCCAAGTGGCCTGGAAGCCTGGTTGGGCAATGCTTCCCAAAAGAATTCAAGAACTAAGGTTCCACTTAATGTTGCTTCAGAGTAAACTTAGATTTGGGTACTTGCTACTAATTTTTCACTTCACCAAACATGTATTCAACAATGCCTTCAGCTTATAAATAGGGATATATTAAAAGCCCAAATCTGTCAGTGAGGACACAACTAAAAAGCATGAAGGTGTAACAGTTCTTTGGGGCCTTTTCACAGCTCCAGACACTCAGACATCTTCTTGAGCAGAGAACAGGGGTGGATTATTCTTGTCTTAACGCACTAGAACAAGGACCATGTGACCCAGTCATGTGAAACACAATAACATACAGATGAATGCCACACAACAGCACAGGAACAGTTTTTCAGTCCAGTCATATGTGTGCCAAGACCTGAAAACTCATCACCTGAGTTGATGCAGTGACAAAGGTCTGGCCTTGAGCTGTTCAGTATCCAGCAGATTGTGCAGACCACACAGTAGCCTAATTTTTCAGGTATACCCAGCCTTGTATGCCTCAAAAGCATGACACAGAAAGCTTTTTCATTAGAAATAAGATATCTGTAGCTGCCTCTCAGCTGCACATAATTTCTAAGTGTGCTGTATTTTGAAGTATTACAGGATTCAGGTGACCACAGGGAGAGCCTTCCCAATAAAATATATTACTATGTATAGATAGTCTGGCAGAGAGCAGAAGAATAGTACAGCAGTACTGCAGAGGCACTTTACATGATTTCACATATTATGCATCTGGCATATAGGGCGTAATATCACTTTGAAAGTGTACTGGAACCACCAGAGGTGATACATGCATTTTCCTATTTATCTGAAAAGTACTTTTTGCTGTCTGAATACACTGATCTTTCTGAGGTTTCATGAATCTGATCATTAAAGGAATGTATCTTTTTGGCAATTCAGTTATGGCAGATAGCAGTACCTCGTAATTTGTACAACTTTATAGACATTTATATAGCTGAACGACTTCATAATGACCCTGGAAAGTAATGTAGAGAAGATGAAGTAGAAATTGTAAGTGAATTGGTGTTTCCTTTTCTAATAATTGTAAACCACATTATAATAAAGACTATAGTAATGTCAATCTCCCAGTGCTCACTAGTCCCCCTTCAAGCCCTTTTCCAAATGAGATAATAGTGTGACCATAGGAACAAAGCCACCCAACAGCTCAGCTGCAAGCTACAAATCTGAAACTGCAAACCTCACCCTAAGTGCTTAAAGCGCTCAGTCACTACAGGAGACATCTGAAAAGCTCATTTATTAAATCTCTGTCCCAGGAAACACACAGAGAAAAAAATCTAGATTTCATAAAGAAGTAGTATTTACTAGGAAGATATATCTGAGACCTGGTGTACAGCTGTGTAGTAGAGATAAAATAGGAGATAGATATTTTTCACTATGTTGTATAAAGAGATACCAAAACAAAGCCTCTTGGTCTCATTCAAAATCTTTCTGTCATTATTAGTTACAAGATTGTCCAGGGGAACAGATATTCCACAATGAAAGTGGTCATACATGTTGGGTTTGGATGTGTCTATGAATAAAAAGACTTTCCAGGATACTGGTGATGAAGTAAATAAATTTCATTCAAAAAGAAAATTATACTTGCACTTCTTAAGAGTCAGTGTCCTGTAATCTAAAATACGCAAAAATTGATAGAATTCAACAGTCCTACTCAGTCTGATCTTTTTCAGTTGTTTAAACTTATATCATCTCTCCTTAGCAGCTATAATCTCAATTAAGTTCCTTTTACTGACAGAAGCAGGCCACAATCCAGCAAAGCACTTAAACACAGCTTAGCTTTAAATATGTGAAGTCGTATTGAAACCAATGAGAATACTCTCCTGCTAAAACTAAGCACATGCTTAAGTCGTCCACTGGATCAGGGCCATAAAATAATGCAGTTTTGCCAATAAATAACTTGTCCATCAGGATAATTTTCATTGAGACTAATAGAATTTTTTTAAGCTACTTATTGTCAAAAGACTAGGAATTTCTGATTTTTTGTTGTTTCTGATCTTTTGGTTGGGGTGTGACAGTGGTATGAGATCAGAATTGGGAGTGAGGCTTCTAAGAGGACTATGTTTGTTGTACAGGACTAATTTTATGATCCAAGAGTCATTTATGTATAGGTGCATTCACACAGGAGAACCTGGAACATTTTCTTAGATGACATAAGAAAGTTTCCAGAAAACAGATATACAAATTAAAGCCTCTGAAAGGATAGACCTAATTTGCCTCACACACTAGCCAGGGATTTTAACTAGATTTTTTTCCATGTACATATTGTAAACCTTATGTTTTCTATATGAGGAAGAAAGAATAGCTTAAGCATACTTGTCATCTGTATATATCTCTTCTGTCTAGAGCCAGATGAAAGGGCTAAAATTGATAGCTTTCTTCTAGCTATCTTAATTCATTGCCAAATGAACATACTCTTCTTTATTGCTTTACAAAAAAAAAAAAACAACCAAAAAAACACCTCTGTGTGGTAAAACTTATGTAACGTACTTTTACTTCTTACAAAAACTTAAAAAAAATCCAATGGCATGAAAAGCCAATTAGGACTGCCAGGAAAATGTGTATGGAAAGCAAGAGTATGCCATTTGGCAGAGTGGTACAGAAATTGGTACCTCAGCATCTAAAGCCAAATCTGGTGTGTGATGGAGCTGATCACTCCGCTAATATATTACATTTTTGAATGATGCCTGGAAAATTGTAGCATGAGTTGTAAACTGCCAGAGAGTGACACTGGAATTAGAAACCCTTTAAAGAAGCATTTAGACAAAATAAACAGAGACCAGACCATAAAAGGGATAATGGGTTGTTTTCCCTTTAGCCAATGCAGTAAAATGTTGGAGAGAGTTAACACTGAAGGGGAAACTTCAGGTAAGTGATATTCTGAGTGACAAACACAGACTGGTGAAAAGGGAGTTGTTTGGGAAACAGGTCTGTTCCAACAGAACTCTGTGTTTAAAACATAGTGTGGGAAAATATTTCAAATAAGTAAATTTTTCTTGAAATAAACCTTTTAAACATTTTGTTTTGCAATTACTTTATTGTTAAATATGTTTTATACTTAAAAAGTCAAGAGTGTTTCTAATGATATTAAAGAGCCAAATAGTTCATAATTACTGCAGCTACCATCCAAAAGACTGAGGGTACTGTGGGACGTCACAGCAGCTGAGAGGCAGCTCTCTGGAGGGTTGGCTTCTCTGAGAAGCTGCTGGAAGCTTCCCGTATGTCTGACAGGGCCAATTCCAGCTGGCTCCAGGATGGAACCCACTGCTGGCCAAGGCTGAGCCCATCAGCAGCAGGGGCAGTGCCTCTGGGATAATGTGTTTGAGAAGGAGTTAAAAAAAGGGCAATTGCAGCTGAAGAGACAGGAGTGAGAACATGAGAGGAACAACTCTGCAGACACCAAGGTCAGTGCAGAGGGAAGGGCAGGAGGGGCAGGAGGTGCTGCAGGTGCTGTAGCAGAGGTTGTTCTGCAGCCTGTGGTGCAGATCATGGTGAGGCAGCTCTGCCCCTGCAGCTCATGGAGGTCTGTGGTGGAGCAGAAATCCACCTGCAGCTCCTGGAGAACTCCACACCAGAGAATGAGAGAATGACTTGGTAGGCAGCTTGGTAGCCAGGGTCAACCAACCACGAAGAAAAATATTGCTTGGAGTTACAGAGGCCAAATGAAATCACGGACATAGGCTCATCTCTGAAGAAGGGAGAATCAGGCTCTATTTCCTTTCACAAATTAAGATTTCATTAGGAAACATTAAAGTACTGTATTGTGTCTGCTATTTGACATCTAGATGGCAAGTGATAATAATATTCTCAGGAAGTATTAATAAACTTTCCTTTAACTAAGTTGATACTGAAATTTTTCAAGTCCAGCAGCGTCAGCAAAGCAGATGTTCAGATGACATGGGGGAGCAGAAAATGGATTGTGGGGCGAATGTTAGAGAAGCATTTCTCTACGTAATGAGAATGGGACTTCAGAGAGACAAAGCTGAAGTGTGTGCATGTTGAAGGTGAGTTTTACCCAATAGGGCATTTGCAAATACAGTCACAAGACAGCAAATTTGAAATTTAGCTACCTGCAGAGGTAAAATAGACAGCTGATTTGCAGCAGTCTCTAAAATGTTAATTAAGCTCCTCTATTATACTGTGAATACATAATCAACATCTGTGAAACAGGATCTCGCTGGTCTTACAGGTGCCATGTCCTGTGCATCATTAATCAATTGGGCCACAGTGAAAGGCCTAAAGAAAGAGCTGAGCATAGGCTGGTGAAGAAATGGTTCCAGTACTTGAGAAGTAACATCTCCTATATTTTGTCACAGGGCAAACATCAGAGTTTAGCTGCAATACAGCTGCTGGGAAAAACAACTACAGCATCCCAGTCAGCAAGTCAGAATATGCTCTTTAGAACTGATGGATTTTGGAACACTTTTGCTTTGTCTAACACGTGAAACTGGCAAACACCTATGTAAAAAGAGACTGGCAGCAAACCCACTCACTTGACATGTAAAAATGCTGTGAATGGCTTTAGTTCATGCATTTTATTCATGCCATGACTTCAGTGCAGAAAATACTTGAATTTGTATCTTCTAGGCCTTGCTAGTGTCCTGACTAATACTGAGTGAATTTATTTTCATTTTGAACAGGAATCTCTGGAAACATGCATTTTCCTGCAAAGTTCTTGATAAAATGCATGTATTTCTAATGAAGAAATCTCTTTTTCAAGCATGAAAATTTTCAGAAATTTCCTTGAAAAAAATCCCAAGAATATCCTCTTCCTGAGGGGTGCTCCACATCTGTATAGAGAAGTGTACAAGGTGCTTTCCATGCCTCTGTCATTAAAGTCTTTAAGAATAATTTACAGTAACTGTGTGTTGTACTGCACACAGGTAGACATATCATTAGAGTAATAAAAGTTCTTTCTGGAATTTTTGAAAATTTGGTATTGTCTGCAAATTTATTCCCTCACAGTGACTGGACACTGTCATGAGTTCTGCTGAAAATGTACAGAATGGAACAGAATCCAGTTTCTCTATTAATCAGTTTTGCAAAGCTATAACAAGAAAGAAAGAGTAAATAACTAGTTGGACAAAAAATATTATTCACTACGAATAGGTTTTTAAAATTAAAAGTCCCATTTTGAGAAAGTTCCTTTTTAGAACACTACAGTTTCAAAGGCTTATATAAAACCCAGCGCTGTTGACCCACCCTAGTCAGACTTCCCTAGAAATAGCCTCTTACAGTGAGTTGGTGAGAAAGAAGGGGGGGGCTTTGCTTAAAAGCCTGGAAGATTTTATAGCCTATATAGGATGTATTAGACATGCTCACATCAAGCCTAGGGTTTGCTGGATCTCAGGAGCACTCTAAATGTGGGCAGTATGTCCCAGCTACGCCCCTTTTCAAGAAACTGGCTTCCTTTGCTGCTGCACTAGGCACGAGCTGTTTAACTGGGGCTTCATGTAGCATTTTATAATCCATTGCTCCTCAAGATTATTAGTCCCCCCATATGGACAACTTTTTACCTTTATCCCTACCATCAGGACAGGAAGGAGTCTGCCCTGATCTTGCCCTTAAACATTATTGAAAGATTAAATAAAATAGGTCTAAAAAATGTAGACCCATTCTTTAATTTAAGCTGAAAAGTTTTCAGAAGCAAAAGAATATTAAGTATGTTTAAGTCTTTCTTTTTATTCTTGGCCCTAACTTTGCATCTTCTCCATATATTGAGTTCCCATTGTGCATGTAAAAAATTGTACAGAAGAGGGGAAAGCTAGACAGAAAAAGTGAGGAGATTGCAATAATGAATATAGTAAGACTACTTCTTTCAAGTACATCATCAAAATTTAACAAACCAGCACAGGCATTTTCAAAGTTCAGAACCCATCACATTTCAAAAAAATGGATCAGGTTTTTTTACCTTCCTTAGCCCGTGAATCAATTCCAGGAGCATAGCCATTCCCAGAAAATGTCTTCCCTTCTTAAAATATATTTTCCATTTCTCAAGGTACATGTTACCAAAAGGAAAGTGAGAGAAGTGAATTTTTGAACAAGGAAGGTGGTTCTCATGGCTCGTGAGAGTGCACTCCACTGCCAGGGACTGCCTGGTGAGCACGCCCTGTTCGTCCTGCCAGGAGAGCTGAACGCTCACTTGTGCTGTGAACAGCTCCATTGTGTCTCAAGAACAGAGCTGTCTGTCTCAGAGTGCTCTTGCTGTACAGCAGCATCTAATTTGTGAAAGGATGGACAATGGAATTATGAACTACCTAGTTTTTTTTCTTCTCAGGACCTTCTACACTCTGTATTTTCTGATGAGGTTTAGAATTTGTTTTCTTTATAATTACTAGTCTACATACACCAGTGCTGGGCTTTAGAAATAAATCTCGATTCCTTTTATCTCACATCATCATCATTAGCAAAAATGAAATTTTCATTACTGATACCCTGACAAACTAGAAGACCTATATAAGGGATGTTGTACTAAAATGTACTAATTTTAAAATACCCATATCCTGCTGTGGGTACACTGTTTTGCCAAAAAAAAATTAAACTCAAAATAACATTTTTCCCTCTATGTGTCTTGTGAACCAACTTTTTTTTTCCATGAGGAAATCCTGCATTAACAAATAATTTAAAAATTGTTTATTCAAAAAAATATAATGGTCTGTGTTTCTTGCTGCATTTGGGACAATACAGAACTGCCTGTGTGATGTGGTCTTTGGGCCATGCTGATACGTATTCAGGATGACCAGCACAACTTAGTCAATTGCTTTGTCACCCAAAGAATACAGCCTTCCCAAACTCATCTGGCTAACATGTTTTGCTGAAGCAGTCACACATGCTTTCCTTGCCATGCTCCATTCTTAATGAGAAAGGAATTTGGGAAGATGGTCTCTTGCTCAGTAACATGCTTTGCATACAGGGCACTCAGTCAATGACTTTGTTGGGACCCCTGTATTATTTAAACACATCTTGGTTTAAATTGCCATTCTGTAATCTGTCAGTGCTATACTTTCTGTAAAATGGCATTAGAAATGTTGCGGTGAACACATTCAGAACATATGTGAACGCCTCCAGAGAGAGGCTCCATAAACCCTTCCATTTTACACACCTGCTTCAGAACCAATATTCAGAAAATGCAGTAATGACATTAATACCACCACTGTATAGAGATATAGATTAACAAATAGTATAGCAGTAGTCTATATACATTGCAGTGGGAAGACAGTTGCAGATGCAGGATTGAACCAATGTCCATTGTAGGTTTGAAAAAATAAGTTGTTGCATATATTTAGACACTTTGTGGGCAGGAAGATATTTGAATGCAAAAAGAAAAACCGTTCAATAGCAAGCTGATCTGCAGAAGATGAAGATGAATCTGGGCTTCTAAGTCAAAGGAATAGTGTGTAACATGTAGGTTTAGTGGTCAGTGTTGGTTAGTATCATAACACTCATCTGTGGCTCTGCTATCACACCTCACCATGCTGTGAGTCTGCAAGTTTTATCATTTCAGATTGCTATTGTCACCCTACTTTTATACCCCTATATCTATCAGAATCTGTGATTTCCAGTCTTTTTCTGAATTTCCACTTGCTTTGATGTGATAAAAGTATATACACAAATTTGATCAGACCATCAGGGATTGTTGCATACTATTTTTCAAGGCTATGAGATAGAGAATAATATTTCATTTATAATAAATATCCATATAGAAACAATTACTTTTTTACAGGAAAGAGAAAATATGAGAATAGCAATAGGTGAGAGACATCCTAAATTTATATGAATGAACAGCAAAAAAGAATTGACTTATTTTCCAAATTTCTAGCACAGTTTAATAGAGGATTTTTATTATAAAGTGTCACACTGGTGGTTCCTGCCACTTCAGTGGCATACACTGACAGTGAGGGAACGTACAGAAATATATTTTTGATTAGGTTTTCACTGTTAGATGTTACCATTTAGAAGGAGGGATGGTTTTATTTTGTCATTGTCTTTCTTCTTTTGTTTAGTGAGAAAGAAAAGAACATATTGCTTCTATGACTCATACTTATAAAAATCTCTGACTCTGATACTTTAACAGTCATACTCCCCAGCTTGTGGCATAGTGGGTAATACTTTTGTAATCCTGGCATGGCATCTTCTGTGCGGATAATTCAGTCCCTCAGCCCAAGAACAGTTGTATAGTTGGAAGCAGAGATTTGTAAGAAGTCAGGTCTAGTTCAGGTAGAAGTTCAAGGCAGGGATTGTACACTTTGGACACAAAAGGATAAATACAATCATCTCTTTAAGATGGTAGCTACCAGTGCCTCCCATGCAATAATGAGTAATTTACTCCAAAGAGCAAACTATCATCATGAAACCCAAAAAATCTTGCTCTGTCAGAGATGTTCTTACCTTGGTGCTTGGTTTGCTGCATCTCCTTATGTGATTTTCAGTTGCTTTATTGAATTCTTTCTAAATTTAAAATACTCATGACTCTCAAAGGATACAACTCTTTAGATGAAACTAAAAGCTCCTACCTGGCAGCAGCTGTAGCAAGGTTATGCTGTCTTAATCCCTTTCTCAGATGAACAATTTTAACTCTGTTTTTGGCAAGGACATGGTTTCAGGAGGGGGAGGATGGGCAGGGAAGTTACTCTGCACACGGAGGTTATGAAAGTAGTAACTTTACAATGTTAATCAAATTTCACTTATTTATTAGATGCATCTATTGTTCATTTTGCACCACCAAAAACAGTGATGCTCATCTAGGACCAACCTTACAAGTTCCTGTAGTCAGCAGGAGGACAGCAGAGCTGGGTTGAGTGGGAGGAACTGACATTTCTTGCAGATACACATACAAACTCCCTCTTGACTAAATGCCTGTGGTCTCAATTTATTGAGAACATTTTCCCATGACCTACGTTACCATCAGAAAACAGTCACTTCTTGGCATTAAAAGCTAGCAAGATGCAGTAATTTTGTGAAATTTGACAGCGAGCAGGATCTTGCTGTGGCCTGGTACAAACTGTGGGCAACCATTGGCCTGGTCATCTGGTTATCTGCCTGATTTCTTCCTTAAATTTTGCAATTTTTAATCCCCTTCAATTATCCAAAGCAGTAGTCACTTTTACAGAAATTCCTTATGTGAAAAGTGTCAATGTAATACTGCATTTGTGTTGATACAGAAAGAAAGCAGTTTTTGATATTTACATGAACAGAGACATTTGCTTTTCAGCTAACTTGAAAAAAAAAAAAGATCCCAAACAACAAAAACACAAAAAACCCACACAAAATGAGAAGAACCACTTGTGATAGAGAGTATATGCTTGCAGAAGGCAGATGAAGTTAATGTAGCTTTTGGAAGTCACTAGAAGATCCTTTGGCATGGGATCACTCTCCCACATCCTCAATACGAAGCCATGACTATGTCCAGCCTTCTTTGCCTTTTCCAACCAGGTAAGTTACATGTTCCCTCCCAGAATATTCCAGGGCCTTTCACACTATCCCAAATCCCTGTAGGCCTCAAGCATAAGTCTCATCCTTTGCTCTGCATCTTCTCTCTTCCCTGCCTCTGACACACCCCATATGCCAGCATTCAAAGGATGGTCTTTAATAATGTGTCCTGTCCTGTACCCCTCTTAATTTTTTTTTAGTTCCCTTTCTGGGGATGTAGAGTCCTTGTCTGTCATCTGACATGCTGTATTGACTCTTTTATCAATCACAAAAGACGGAATTCATGTTCAATGCTTAGTTTCACCATTGTATTAATCAAGCATTTAGACTGCACAATTCTAGGAATGGCACGGTGATTTGTATTGAGCAAGGTGAACTTTCCTGCTGTACCTCTCTGATGGATATTGCTGCCTGTAGGGTCAGACTGTTTAATTTGCTCATAAACCAGCTCCTGAAACACAACTGTTTCCACCTTGGCTTAAAATAGAAAAACTAAAATCAGTGTCTAGCTGTGACCCCAGATTTAGACTCATGCAAATGACAGCTATTATTGCTTTACTTTGCAAAGGCACTGAGGTTTACTTTTTAACAGAGGTGATAGGAATGCCTTCAGAAGATCTGTAACAAACTGGTTGCTGTAATGCAGGTGAATATACTGTGTTTAGGCTGAAGTCAGACCACAAGTATGTCTTATTTCTATTTAATTACATTTTTCCTGAATTAGAGAAGAGTGAGTTATGACAGGTGGCCATTACCTCAGAAAAAAATATTTTACTGCAATTCTTACAGGGCAATAGGAGACAGAAATGCAGAACTAAGTGATTCTGATTGTGTAGGTGTAAAAATAAGGATGTAGTAAGGCACAGTGATACTTTCCCTCTCTTTGCTTCAGTACAAGCATCTAACTGAAATACTACTCAGCTGATGGAGAAATGAGTTGCTATAATAGCTAAACTTGCTATTAATAATGGATGATGGCCATATATGATTTCAGAGCCATCTGAAAAACTCCATCAAAAATGAGTCTCAACATGTTCTCATCTTCTCAAAGCTCCACCTTACACTTCTTGTTAGGTGAAACATAAAGCAAAACAGCTTCTTCAGATTAGTAAGCAGGGAAACAAGACTGCATCTATCTTAATTGTGCAATAGCTTCTCATCATTAGAGCTGAACAATGCTATGAAAATACGGCATCAGTTGAAGGAACATTGACTCATGGCTGTGAAGACACTTTGAACAGAGGGCTTCTTGAAACCCTGTAATTCTGCTCTGCTCAGTTTAGGCCCAACCCTCCAGGGCAGGGAAGCATGATGTCATTGAATCCTCATCAGATAAACAATCAATATACAAGACCCAGTGAGTTAGAGGGGACAGAACAGCACAGCCATCTTCCATACACTTGATAATAGGGCAAAAAATGGTAGCTTCCTCCTGATGACTTACTAAGCAATTAACCACAGTGTAGACAGGTATCAGGAGAGAACTTTATAAGGAAATGAAGACCTGTGCAAAGTCTTTCTCAAAGTTTTGCCAGTAATTATTTTCTTGATATAATTTCCTCACACAGATTGAGTTCTACAAAGTAAACTCAACAGTGAAGGTTTTAAATGTAGGAATATGAACAGACATTTTATAGTGCTGAGCTCGTTGTGATTCTTTGAAGATCCCAATCTAATTCTAGACTGGATAAGATGTAATTCAGCTCCATATTACTTCACTTCATAGAATCTAGGTAGCAGACCCTAGTAATTCTCTTCACTGAATGAAGTCTGTGTAATGCATAATTCAAAAGGTTAGAATAGCCCTTGCAGTGGCTTTTGGCCATTAACATTCATGGGTCCATAACAATTACATGCAAATCATCTAAGACTTCATTTTGCTGTTGATAGATGAGTAAAAGAACCCAACGGGAGCAATGTCTAACAAACCAACAGCCAAGGTAACTCCCCAAAAGAGCCTCTGTATGTTCCAATACTGCTTGACCCAAGTCCCAAATGAATGACACAAACACCATAACTGTGACTGAATTTGAACACGTGTAGGAATACCACATGTTCGGCAGTCATCGAGTAAAACACTGTAATAGGAAGATCATGCATCAACTGCATGAGTTAATGACATGGATCTATCATTTTATTAATGAATCAAAGCTTCAATCAGCATGTCCCACTATAAAATTCAAGGAGATACCTAGTTAGAAAAGAAATTAATTTGCTTGGAAGTTAGTTTGCCGAAAGCATATATACTAGCCAATGGGTTGGAGCATGCTTTGATGTATTTTAGCTATCATTAGACAGGTTTGCTATTAATTATATGTCGCTTCACTTTTCAACGCATAATTTCCTTATATTAAACATAAAAATATGTTTTACACTGTGATTATACCAGAGACAGACTGTTTTATAGTAATTGTTTGGACCAGAAAGACGTTAAAGGTATCTGACCTGAGTTAGGAACTAAAGGTAATTAAAGCAAACTTAGCAGGCTATAATAAAGTCATTATAAACATGAAAGCCAAACATGTTTGGAAAAAAAACCTTAAAATTTGGCATTATATCTTCCAGTTTGTAGAGTTTGTAATACATTTATTTGGGTGTGAACACACCAAACCCAGAGACTTTGATAAGATTTTATGGAGATTCTGGTGATATACCTTTGGGTATACAGGCATAATTCAAAATTGCATTTTTTTAACTTGAGATGAACACAGAGACCATCCCCAGACCTGCAGACTACTTCAACATCTACATAAATGCAAACAAATGCAAAGTTTCAGGTACTAGGTTTTTATTGATGTCATGGTTTATACAAAAGTAATCTATGAATAACCAAAGAAAGTGTGGAGATTTTCAACATTTTCAGAGCTGAAATCTAACCTGAATCATACTGTTTTAGGAGTGCATAGGCCAGATAGTGAAGTGCAGTGGGACACTGGTGTTGCCCATGCATTTTGCCAGTGGATAATGGGAGGCCTGGCCATGTCCTACCACACTTAGTGGACAAGGGAATGAAAACCTCACTACTCTTTTTGATCTGAAGATCAGTCTGCATCTAATTTTCATTCTTAGTTTATTCACAGACAGTTTATTCCCATTTTTTTGGTACTTATTCCTTTAGTCTTTTACTAAGTCTGCTCTTACACTTTTGATTTATTTATAGCTTCTTCTTCAATTTTTGCTTTACTAGATAAACCAAAACAAAACATTTTTAGTGTCATCACTGTAAGTAATAGGGAGGATGAGAGGGCTGAAAACACTCCTCCTGCACCATGTTCATTTTTGATTTATCTTTTAAACAGAGGGTTATTCAAAACTGTGAACTATTTCAGATGTTCAGATGAGATCTTATCAGAACATTTTAGCACTACCATTGGATAATTTGTACAAAAAGCAGCCTGGTCATTAATGAAAGCTATTTCAAAAATGTATATAAAGATTCAATCTATAAAACACATACCTAAAATTTATTAAACCTTGCATCCTTTTACCTTAAAAAAAATCCATTATATTTATTCCCCTTCCTCTTGCCATTTTCCACATATTTTATTTTGCAAAAGTCTTTGGACATCAATGGGAATGGCATTTGTGCATAGGTTTTAATCCCTAAGTGAAAAACTGAAAACATTCATGGGTTGATAAGGAATACTAGATAATGAAGTTAACTAAGTAAGAAAACAACTGTGCTCACTTACACACTGTTATACTTAGCAATATAGTTAGAAAAATTACTATTTCTACATTTCATTAGCTGCTTTCTGTAAGAACCTGTTCACGTCTGTTAAGCTTTTCTTTCTGTTTTATATAAAAATGTAATAAAAACCATCATTATCCTTCTGTTCAACAGGACAGTAGAAATTAAATCAGTCCATACTCTAGGTTCTGTACTTGAAACTTTGGATGTCACCAAGACATCTAATTATGGATGTGTAATTGTCATCTGATGAAATCCCTACACAAACCAGTATGCACAGGCAGCATCAAATGAGAAAATTTGGCATTATGTGATCTCTAATAACCTTTCACTTATTCTCAGAATGTAATGAGATAATTCTCCTTAAAAGAAGTTTATTTCTGTCTGGGATCTGGTTTAAAACTCTCAGGTACATCTGTGTTCTATGATCTCCCATTCACTTTGAACTAGACGATGACAAGCAGCTGGGTAATGCATTGGCTCCTACAAATCCTGCATGATGAGAGAATATATGAACATATTCAAATTAATTGCTACTTAATTAAATAGATAAAGTTACACGTCATGGGAACAACCCACTGTGTTATCATGCAGTCATATGCTTTTGTTGTTTTGCACTTTGACATCAGCTAGAAGAGACTGTAGAAGAGTGAACAGTCATTATGAGTCAGAAGGCAGGAAGAGATCAGAAATAGACTAGAAAATGTAAAAAGTGAAAGCTTTTACTCTTTCACCTAAATTAAACTATTTATCAGCTACAAAACTGCATAATCTCTGCATAAGAGAGACAAGGAATAAGCTTCCTCTTAGTCATGAGATCAATACAAGCATTAGCTCTGCGCAGTGTCGTTGGGGTGTCCTGCTCCAAATCTTGTAGCTGGTGAGGGAGGGAGAACTTCTAAATGGGACAACCCACTCCAGAACTCTCTCTCTCTCTCTTTCACACACGCGCACACACGCACACATGCATATATAAGTACACTCATATATATTTGGGTGGGTTTAATTTTTTGCTTGATTGTTTGGATGTAATTGTTGCTGGCTACTGCTGCTCCTGGCAGCTGCCTTTGTATCCTGAGTCCTGTCTCTCTGGTCGGTGTGCTCCAGCTCATACACTATTAAGTGATGAACTATAAGGTATACTTTAATCCTCCACTGGTCTTGAAATGCAATTGTTAATTATATGAGCTTTTTTATTCCCGTGTGCCTGAAATAATGGCAAAGCTCTGCTGCAGCCATTCACACGGCAGTTTTGATGGCAAGGACTGATGTTGCAAGACACAAGTAGAGAAAGATTTTGAGTGTTACACTGCTGGAGTCAGGGGACCCAAACTAAGCATTGCTTGAATACTCCACCTGGAGGAGACCCTAGAGTGAGCTGCCTTCTTCTCTGCAAAGGAGACGTTTGGCTGCTCCAGGACAGACTAAGAGTGAATCAGCACACATACACGGACCTTCTGGGAGCAAAATGGGAAGTGAACCAAGATAAGAGAGCATGCTGCACTAAAGCTGGCTATACAGTCTCACCTTTCGTCTCATCAAGAGAAGGGAAGATGGCTAATTTCTTTAGATCAAAGGCTGTGTATTAGATCAAAGTAATTTTACAGGCAAATGATGTTCGGCACAGATAGTGAAGATGCTTATCATCTTATGGCCTACTCTCAAGAGTACTTGGATTCCTTCCTTTCCTTGTTTTAAGTGATAAAATTTGTAATGATGGTCCCATTCTTTTTGCTTTGCTAGAAGGAAGTGCTATCTAACATAGCCTTAAAGAATGATAATAGCAAAAAAGGAATAGGCGATCTTATCTACTACTTTTCTCACTTTGCCTTGTAACACTTACAAACAGTAAAAGAGCAATAAAAAGTGTCTGAGAAAGTGTTTATAACCAATTTAAATGTCTGTATTCTCTTTTGGGTGCAACGGCTTGGAAATTGTGGAATTAAACAATTCAGGACTTGTGGAATGTTTTGTTAATTAGCCAACATTAATATAGTTCCTCTGATTTAACAGTGAAAAGACATAGTTAAGTAAAAAAAAAAACCCTAGAGGTAGAAAAATCTTCAGTGCTAACACTACATGTTTTCACTAAGATGCTATCTTAAAACTCTGAAAAATTAATCAGAAGGACAATAGCACCTTGGAGATAAGATACATTTTAGATCAATCAGTTTGAATTAAAACCACAAAGCAAGATATTCTTACTTGTTCTTTAAGGATTTTCTACAAAATGCAGTTTATGAATTATGAGTTTTGATTGCCACAGAGCAAAGGGGGGATTTCTCCCATGTGCAAAATGCCAATGCCTTCTGTGCTCAGGACACACATCCAGTGCGGGACTTGAGTAATCTTAATGGTCTATAAGAACATGCAGTTTGTCAGATACACTCTAAATGCGATACATTTACTGTCAGTCAGCAGACTTACTCTACAACACAGATGCAGAGACTGGATACATCTGGTAAATATCATAATTCCAATGCCTGAGCTGTTAAATTCAAAAACACGGCATAAAAACCTCTTATTGCACATCCATGTTTGAGTCAATCTGCACATGTGCAGTACCTACTTGTATAATCTGCTAAATCTCAATAAATTCTCAGCTGACAAAAGACCTACATAATTCTGTTTATGCTCAGAGTTCCTAGGGAAACCAGACACAAAATAATCTCATGGAGAAGACACAACTCCATACCGCTACTCTATGAACTCCCATACCACTGTGGAGACAGATGACTACAGTTCTTATGGCTAAGACCATACGGATAATTTTCAAGACACTTAAATTGAAAAACATCACTTTAAGAAGCAACTAAGTAATTCAAGAGCACCTTCTTAAGTCACAGACTAAGTTGCTTCAGTCACCCGTTAAACGTGGAACTTTGAGCTGTCAAGTCATTGCTTGCTCAAACTTCCAACTTGCTTTACTTCTGGATGAAAGGGGAAGATGTTGGTACAAGGGACATTCTGAACAAGACTGAAGAAATACGCACATAGTGGGTTCCAAGTGATAAAGGATTGATCTGAAACACTCTGAAATAGCTTCAAAAGTTTTGGCTCTTGTAGTTACTTTTGTATGTGCCACTAGATAATTATTGAACCCCAATATCCCAAATAAAGAAGTTCTAAACATGCTAAATAAAATGTAAAAATTAGAAATGTTAAAAAAGAGGTGAACCAACATCTGAGACAGCTGCATTGCAGTGAGCAGCTGAATATTTCTGATAGTGGAAGGATCTTTTGTTTAGTAAACAAAAGCATAACAATGTCCAATGACTGGAAGCTGTAGCTGAACAAATTCAAACTAGCAATTAGGTTGTGCAATTAACCATTGGAATAATTTGTGCAGGGATCTGATATATCCCTTATCGTTGGCAGTCCTTGAATCAGGATTTGCTGTCTTTCTAAAATATGCTTCATTCAAACAGCAATTCTTTGGCTTGATGCAGGGGTCTTATGCAGCAAGTTAAACTAGAAATGCGTCTTGATCTGGATTTAATATCTCTGAATATGTCCAACATTACTCCTCAGGCAGTAACCTCTGGCAGAAAAGTAGTAGCATCCTAAACCACTAGTAGGTGTTCTGGGAACAAGGATTGGAGACCTTTAGGATATTTTATGATTTTTTTTCCCTTTAAGGCATTTTTTGCAATATTTTTGAAGCTTGGTTTTGTTCCAGAAGCCAACAGTGTTTCTGGTTTGTTCCCCCAACTCCCAAAAACCCTTGTGTGTGCAGGAACGCCATCTATAAAGCCATACCTTTCTCTTACATGATTTGTATAAATTAAAGAAAGATGTGGACTAACTGGAAGGAGTCCAGGTGAGAGTCAGTGAGAGTAATCACAAATCTAGAAAACATGGCCTTGTTCAGTCAAGAAAAGACATCAGCCTTTCAAATACATAAAAGGCTGTTGAAAAGAGCCTATTTTTCATGGACAGGATAGATAAAATATCACAGGAAGAGGGACTGACATTTGCTGTGAGGAAAAGCTTCCTCCAAGTACAGTAGCAGATTACCTGGGGAAGTCTTGGAGTCCCCATTTGGAGATCCTAAAGATCTTCATCTAACAGATTAGGCTAATTTGCTTTGGGATTAAGGTCTTTTCTGGTGTGAATTTCTAGGGTTGTATGAAATATGCCTAACTGCATTGTGCATCTGCAATGTCCCTAGGGATCTATAAATAAAAAATCCCTCTATAGTAACCATACAGTATTGCAGCAGTGATACATGTGACTGGAAAGTCACTGTACATAAATTAGTTCTGTAACATCAAAAATCCAGCAACATAGGTGTTTTAAAATAAAGGTCTAATTACAAATCAATTCACTGTCTTCCATTAATAGATATAGTCTCTCTAGGGGATGTGAAAGTCATACAGTTTGTTTTCCTCATCAATAAACGTGCAGGTAGATTACTCAAACAGAAGGATCATCATGCTGGTTGTAAGGCTGATGGTTATTTTGGCAGGGTCACAGAACAGTTGAAGTAGAAAGGCAGACCTAGTGATGGCCTCGTCCAACCCCACAGTGCAGAGCAGGGTCAGCAGGAGCAGGGAGCTCAGGGACATGCTCAGTCTGGTTTTGAACAACTCCAAAGTTCTTCAAAATATCCTTGACACTCCAGGTGCTTTTATTTCTGTACTACTGATCATTCAAAGCAAAAATGTCTGTTATGTTGAAATGGAATTTATTTTATTGCTATTTCTGCCCCCTGACTTTGGTCTGTGGGCACAAGTGAGAACAGCCTACTACCATCTTCTTTAATCTCCTGGTCAGGTATTACATACACTGGTAAGATTCATACCAAAGGTATGAGAAACACAATCATCTCATCATTTTGAATACACACAAGATGAGCACTGCAAGGTGACAGTCATCATTTATGTAAAGCACAGGGACTGTGAGGTGGAATCAGACCATAAATGAAACTTCATGATATAATTTCGTTAATACCATTGGTACCAGATTCTCCTGTGTAGGAGGGAGGGGAAATATAATTTTAAAAATAATTTAATAATAATCAATAATTTAAAAAATAATTTTAAGCTGTGCAGACAGGAGGGGTCTTCTCTCTGACTTTCTTCATGGCTGGCTGCAGGAGCTCTGTGCCATAGAGATGTGAAAATGCTGCCCAGGTTTGTGAGGTGTCCTGTGATGAGTGCAAGGGCTAATTGGAAAGAACTACATTCATTTAGACCCCAAACCAATCCATATTCCTTATTTCTCCAGATATACCTCTAAAGGTTTTAACAGTATCTACTGCTGGAACACACATCTGCATGTGAATTTATATGTATACATATTTTTGCTTATGGTTAGAAGCATTTCAGCCCTTGTAAAATAACTGAATTCTTTGTTTCACTTATTCCTGTGACAGGAAATTTGACAAGCTCATTTCTCCATATGTCAGGAGTATTTTGAATATTAATATAGTTGTGCAGAAATATCAGCTTTTGGGTTTAGAGCTTTTCTCCCCTTTTTTCTGATCTTTGGGGAAGATATACTTCTTTTTTTGCTAATATAAAATTCTCTGTGGATCAAAAAATATTCTTGGTTTTGAAACTATATGAGTCTATCTGCCATAGAAATGAGCCTCAGATATTTGGAATCCATGATGCAGAAACAATATGCCCATGCTTCTCCCTGTGTGTCAGGTTCCAGCATTTTATGCCGGGATGGATGTTCTCTCCCAGTGCTTACTAACACTCCAATTATTTGCTGATAAATATGCTGTTCTGGTGGTAAAAGCACAGCACCTCTCTCCTTCCCTTTCTTTCCTAGTCCATGAATAAAGTATGGTTGTTTTAACTTTCTCTCAAAGGGTTTTTTTCCACCTTTTCATGAAACTTTATGACTTTTTTATTGAATCTTTTCTTGCAATTTCTACTTACAGTATTGCACAGCATTGAAACGTGGAACAGCTGCTATTTTTATTTACTACAGATTAAACTTTCCATACTATTACACTGAAGAGCTGTATGTAATTTGTTATTTGCACTTGGAAACGCCTCTCTGAAGTTTATCAAATAACATCGTCATTTCATAGCTTGGAAAATATAACCTTATAAAGCAGGAGCAGCTTTGCCGAGATGGTGCCAAGGGTCAGTGGCCCCAGAGCCCTGTGAGAGGTCCCCTCCATGTGTTCTGTGCTGGGGAGCTGAGCCTGTCCCGTGGGACCCGGCGCAGCCCGGCTCCCTGCGCTCGGCGTGCACGATAGGCCACTCTGAACAATTAGGGCAGTAAATTTTCCAGACTTTCAGGTTACTTTGTTTTACTGGCCTTATTCACATTTGTCTCATAATCACAATAACAGGACAGGTGTGCTGCTTTTCTCGGCAGTGATCCTGGTCCCCGACGGAGCCAACTCCCCGGCCTTTGACCTCCAAGTTTATCCTCTCAGGAAACCGGTTTACTGCCTTGCAAAACAGCACACCCCTACGATTAGCACTTAATTACAGTGAAGCCAGTAGCAGCTCTGCTAAAGTTAACTTGACTTTTTGTATATGGACCATATTTTTGCATGAGTTAAGGTTTCTGGCAATCAGGTTGCCTCATGTTGAGAGCCTATAGACAAATGCATTTTATTGCCTGTTATATGCATCTGTGTATGTAGCTACACAAAAATCAGGGCAGCAGTTCACTTTTTCTTTCTCCTTCCAACATTTCAAAAAATATACAAGGCACCTCAACCCATAATCCTATTCAGGCACCACTCAGTAAGGACTGTGCGTGCTTTAATCTGAGAGTCAATTACCATGACTTTACAAACTTAATGTAAACTCATGGGAAAACTACCAAAATGGGACCTTAAAGTAAATTAAATCTGAATAGTCTCAGTCTGAACTTTGAATCAGATAACCTTTGCTTAGTCCAGAATCTCGGTCAAGATGTAAGCATTCCCAAGTAAAAAACAGAAACAAAAACCTGCTAGAAATTCTGAAAGTAGGACTCCTAACTATCTTTTAAAGTGTTTTTGGAAATGTCTAACACAACTCATAGAAAAGTTGAAAAGATACTTATGTGCATTTCAAATCCATTTTCCCAAAGTATCAACTCTAGTTTCTGTTCTTTTGAAAGAACTTAGCTACATTATGAATTAACATCTGACAAAAATATCTCAGGGGTAGCAATAAAATAACGATACTTTAGCCTCCGGTTTATATTATATTACCAAAAATAATGAAAAAAATTGTTGCCCCAGAGAGACTTGGAAGATATTCAGATACAGTAAAGCTGGGTGTGACATGAGAAGATAGATAGATTACACAGATAGGACTGAACCAGTTAAGAAACTTTTGGTATTCAGCTATCCAGTGTAATATCCACTCTGCTGAGTGAAGGCTCTACAACTCATAATGAGTTCATATCATAAGACTCATTCTACAGTATGATAGCTTCTTAAAAGTTATTCCATTCTGTGGTAATTTTTAAGGAGAGATGCTCAGTTGTTTAAGTGTTTCTGAAGTGAACAGATAACATATCTGCATGTTTAGCAGATGCATATCTTTCCCCAGAATGAAAGAATCTTGAATGCAGAGTTACATCCCTTATAATCACGGTTCTTCTGTTGAAGAGCAACAGTATTTTTTAATCGTTGTTCCAGATTTCAGATACAGCCCATTCTGCCATCACTACAAGGTGAGTCAAGCTGTCTAATGGTTCTGTTATTTTCATACTACCCAGGCATGTACTGAGAGTCTGGTAGTTCAGTATCAATTCATCTCTTGGCTGAGACATCAAACTAAGATTCTGACCACTTATTGTAATTAAAAATCCCCATAAGCTTTTCACAAAGCATAGGTGCTCACCACAGTGTCCTGACAAAATTCCAGCTTTGCATAATTATATTCTATTCGTATATAATATAATTATATGAAATAATTATATTCTGCCTGAAATCCCCATGAAGTTTCATCTGGATGTAGGAGCCTTCTTGTTTCCAGTCTCAAGCTGTTGTGCAAGGCTGCTGTCTGCTCAGAAATGTGAATCACAGACAGTTGATGGTGTTTTCTGTTTGTTTATATTTTATTTCAATACACCAATTTTTGAAAGTTTTAAAACATTGCAAAAGGTCTTAGTCAGACTTCTTTAAAAGTTCATATGTTGTTTGCTAAAGATCAAGAAAACTAGTCATGTTTTGAGAAAACTGCAAAATAGTTTTGAAATCTTTGCATGTAGTTTTTTTATGCCTTTCACCAACTGTGTTGCATTTGTATGGTAAAGGCTACAGGGTTTCTTCTGTAAGATGCTGCCAGGAGCTTCCCCCACATTCAACAGTCAGCTGCCTCCAAGAGAGACCTGACTCTGGCCTAGGTCAAACCATTCAGTGATGGTACTAGTGCTTCTGGAATAATGTATTTAAAAAGGAGGAAAAAAAAGCTTTGGCTATGCAATAACAGCCAGGGAAGAGTGAGAACATCTGAGAGAAGCAGCCCTGCAGACACCAAGGTCAATGACGAAGGAGAGGAAGGAGGGGAAGGAGGTGCCTCAGGCACCAGAGAAGAGATTGTCCTGCAGCCCATAGTGAAGACCACGGTGAGACAGGAGCTATGCCCCTGGAGGACCCACAGGGGTAGGCAGGATGCCCAGAGGAGGCTGTGATCCCATGGGAGGCCTGGCAGGGCTTATGGCCCATGGAGAGAAGAGCCCACACTGGAGCAGGTGTGCTGGCAGGACTTGTGACCCTGTTGGGGACCGTGCTGGAGCCACCTGCTGCACCCTGTGGAAGGGGCCCAGTCCTGGCACACTTTGGGAGGAACTGCAGCCCATGGGCAAGGCTCACACTGGAGAAGTTCATGGAGGGCTGAGTCCCATGGGATCCATACCATGCTGGAGCAGGGGAGGAGTGTGAGGAGTCGTCCCCCTGAGCAGGAGGGAAAAGTAGAAACATGTGATGAACTGACCACAGCCTACTTTTCCTGATCCCCTATGTTGCTGGGGGAGGGATGTAGAGAAAATTGGAGGTGAAGTCAAGCAGAGGAAAAATGGAAGCAAGCGAAGAGGAGAAGTGTTTTTAAGATTTGGGTTTTATTTCTCATTACCCTATTCTGATTAAATTGGTAATTAATTAAACTAATTTCCCCAAGTCAAATATCTTTTGCCTGTGTTGGTAACAGGTGAATTATCTCTCTCTGCCGTTATCTTGACCCTTGAGTCTTTTGTTATATTTTATCTCTCCTATCCAGCTAAGAAGAGGACAGAGCAGCTTTTGATCTGGTGTCCAGACAGGGTCAACACACTACACCAACCTTATATTTTCCTCAGAGACAAGCAGGGTAACTTTATATCTGTTGTTTGTTTACCAGCATGAACAGATTTTGATGATAGTTTTAGGTATGATTCCTCAGGATTTTTATACATGTTATGGTAATCCACAATTTTATTTTCTCTGCCAATTCAGTGCATAGAAGAAAATAAGCTACACTAATTTAATTTCACCTTTCTCCACACTGTAGTTCCATTAGGCATGGTTTCATATCATTAATGCAAATACATGAAGGTCCACTTAAAATGGCAAGTGACTCAAGGGAAAAATTGCCATGTCATTTCTGGAAATGGCAATATAATTTCAGGAAGAGACAGAGCAATATGTGAGATTCAAATTGAATTGAAGAAAGAAGAACTCTGTGGGTCTTTACTGTGCTGCCACTGTGGTGTGACAGGATAAACAAAAGCAGAACAAGTTGAGAAGGGAGAGAGAAAAGAACTTAAAAGCAAAAAAAATGGGAAAATGCAAAACCAACTAGATGAGTTCACAAGACAAAAATTCAAGCGAGTATTACTTGAAGTTATGTTAACCTTCAAACTATAAGGCAAAATATGAACAAAGCCCACTTGAGAGATTAATGATTTTGTTGCATATGGTTCACTACAGTGCTTATCACCATCCTCTTTTTTCTCATAGTGCTCTCAGTCATATCTGTCATTACTGAAGAAGGCTGTCCCCAATGTAAGCTCTGCAAAATCCTTGAAAAGACACAATTTAAAGGAGGACAGGGAGCTCATGGCAATGGAAAGCTTACTGGTGCAGGCTAGACCAGGAGGCACCAGTGCAGGTGTTGTCATGTCCATGTCTATCAGCAGGAGAGGTCTCTGGAGCAAACTGTTCCTTCATTACAACAGAAAACACAAGTGAGGACACACCTTTCTGCAACACAGATAACCCAAGTGCCAGATTCAAGAATACAAATGTGAGATAAATGATTTAACATCAAACATATTTTTATCCCATATTTCAGGCACTTATACAAATTCTAGCCAGTTAGGAAAGTAGAAATATATATGAACTGCAAGCTAGATAACTTACTTTATTTTATGCCTAGTTCTAGTCACATTCAGACAATGGATCTCTTTTTGTATCCTCTAGCCCCGTTACTGTCTGTTTCTTTCTACTTATTTGGTCGAACTCTACAATAAGGGCTGGGACAAATGTGTCTTTCAAAAAATCTGTGTATTCTTGTAATTAGGGCATATAATTTCCACTTCCATTTGTGAAGCCCTGGGAGGACGAAAAGGGTTGATAGAATATTTTTAAGAGGTGTTACACATATACCTAATAAAAGATAACAAAAAAGTTCTAAAGGATTCAAATTTCTTATGTGGGGTTCTGCACTTTCCATGAAAATTTCTAGGGGTCTGAAGTACAAGATAAATTGAAATCTATGTGCACAAGCATGTGAAATAGTCTGTTATACTCCACTCTATCCATATTTGTTTCCTGAATTTGTGTTTTGGGTTTTTTTTTTCCATTTTATTTTATTGCTTTAGGCCTGATACAACTGCCTCATAGAGTTTTGATTTTTGTCTTTCTGCTGATATATTTTCTCTCCTTCATTTAATTCACATGACTCCACTTGTAACTTTCAGCCAGTGATGTTATATTTTTCCTAAAATCTCACCAGCTTTCTCCCTCATGTACTGATAGATTTGTGCATTCTATGTCATCTTTAATAGCCCTGCATAATGCTTACACATCATCTGTCAGTTATGTGTCGAATTTGCAGCAGCCTAACTAAAACATAGCGTTTTGGTGCTACATAAATGACATTTCCAAAGGAATATAAAGGGAGATAAATAAATCAATCTTGTGCAAGTACCACAATGAAAAAAAAAAATTCAAGATAAATTCATGGTTACCATGCTTTAAACAACATTAAAAATCATAAAACAACTGCACTTTTTTTGATTATTTTTCTGTATTGAATATCTCAGAAAGATTTAATGCATCTAATTACAGATAAAGCCTCTGTAACTTTTACTAAAAGAAAGAGAAATTAGCTTAATCAGCTTCAAAATACAGATAAACAATCCAAACATTGAATTATTCCATTTGATTTATCAGACTCTGAATTCTGAAGATTCTTATGAACATACATTTTTAATATTTGCTGCCTATTTTTATACTATAATTCATAAATAATAAAAAATATTGTGTATTTCATAATAAAGTGATCCAATTTTCCAATAAGAAGACAGTGTTCAAGATGTTTTGTTGTTAGATACTTAACTTTTCACAGACACAAGATTAAGGTTATTTTGAAATAGAAAGATGGCAATGATGATAGAAGAAAGAATTTTTTAAAAAATTGACAGAACAACAGCTTATTTTCTAACAGCAGTAGTACTCTTGTTTGTTTTTTCTTTCCGTCATGTTGTTAATGAGTAGACATCCAGCAAATACAGGCTGGCTACCTAAATAATCTCCTTTATCAAGACCCACTTGTGCAAAAATTAAATCATGTTTGGTAGGGAATATCCTATTTACAGTATTGGAAGTATGGCAATGAAATATCTACTTTAGGGATGTACACAGTTGCAGCACGACTGTGCTGACTACTACTTGTGATGAAAAGCAAATTTTGAACTTTTGCATATAAGTATTCTCATACAACAGCTTAAATTTATCCACACAGTCATAAAGTAGAAAAATGTTATACTGCCTTGGTATCTAAAAAACCTGAGCAACAGCACTAAGTTCTTAGGATTCATGTTGAACTGGTCACACAATCCACAAGCAAACCTTTTCTCATTAAGTTGTTCATAGACGTTATCAAGCAAATGCTTTTGAGAAATGATTAAATTCAAGAATATCAAAACCAACTCCTGGATAACTAATAAACAAAGGAAAGTCTAAATTTGTTCAAATAAATTATTCACTGTGAATTATCTGATCAGGTCTAGTGCTAAAACAGAAGAAGTATTTATTGGCACATATGTGACTGCTAATAGAACCCCCTAAACCAGATGGAATGTTTCTGTATCTATGCAGAATTTACAAAACAGAGTAGATGAGCATAACAAGGAAGGTCCTTCATACCAACTTCCACATTGTACATTATAAGAAATAGGTGCTATGGAAGCAGAATAAGTCATGGTATCATCGAATGACAGAATCTTTTAAGTTTGAAAAGTTTCATAAGGTCATCGAGTCTGTTTCCCAAGACTGAAATTCATTACTAAAAAATATCCTCAAGTCCCACACCTACTCTTCTTTTAAATATCCAGGGATGGTGAACTAACTGCTTCTGTGGGCAGCCTGTTCTAAAGCTTTATCACCCTTTTTGTGAAGCAGTTTTTCCTAATATCCATGTCAATTAACTTCAGATAAAGTGGTTTGGGTTGTTGTCATTCAAAGGCAAGTTCCTGTTCTCAAAAGACCAGTGTTTAGAGTGAAGTTTAAGTAAGAAAATGTTATTTGATGAGACAAAGACATATTTGAGTGAAACCAGTTTGATTTAGTTCAGTATGACACATCACAAAAGTCAATATAAATACACTTTTGAATGTGTAACTATTGAGTGATAAATTGTTCTGATGCCTTAGATTTTAGCTTTTATATTTATATATAAATATTTTTATATATTTATATTTTTTTTTATATTTATATATATTGCTTTATTGTATAGTTCTGAACTTCATATTAAAGGATGGTAAGCTCTCTTTCCAGAGTAGCTAGACAAAACAATTTCTTTTCTGGCTGGGGACCAAGGACAAATGATCCAAATTTCAGGCCCAAGAGCATAAACAATGTGGACTGAAGATAGAAAAACAAGGATGGGACTTCATAACTAAGCCATACTTCATACTAAAGCTATAGGTGAACAATTAACTCCAATATTCTAATGGCCAGAACTTAAAAAAGTGAGAGACCTCATGAATGGTTGTCCATTTTTTGTGACCATTTTGGTTCATCTTAGGTGTAGCCCTGGCTGGGCTCTTGTGCTGCCCAAGGTGTATCCACTGAGGCCTTTTAATAAATACCTACTTTATTCTTTAACTCCATTTGGCCACTGTTCTAGGTCAGCCTTGGCAAGGCATCAGTTCAAGAAGGACCATCAACAAAAAACCATCAGGCATAAATTTTGCAAGTTAACCTCCCTTTTTTATCCTATATATGTATTACCTTTCACTTAATATGAATCCATATTGGTAGAAGAGAGAGTAAAGAACATGCACTGTAGCTATGATATATAGGACTTAAGGAAATCTAAGCAGTTAGTTAGACCTACAATAGTGTCTCTGAAAACTCCTTTTACATATCTCAGGAAGTATCTGAGATCCCCTAACTGCTTTATCTTTTTTTTTTGTATTTCTTAACCAGTGAGACACCAAGGACACTCCAAATTCCTTGCCTTGAGAGAACAGAACAGCTCAGTACTTAATTCCTGTTAAAATCAAACCAAAATCCAAAATCAGACATTTCTCAATTCCCCCCCATCCTGCCACAGTTCTCTAGGGCTTAGATCTGAAGATGTTTTCAAAGATTATCTAATACACACCAGTTGCAGTAGACTCTGCATAAAAAGCAATTGCTGCTGCTATTCTTTAGATAGGACTCTTTGATTGGGAAGTGTGAGACCTGAGGGAGAAATATTCTTGCTCTCTACTGATATTTTTAATTAGGTGACCTGGATTCAGATAAAGGAGAGTTCAGCATCCATTTCTTCCTTGTTCCTGAAGGTGAGAAAAATTTATTCAGAATAATAGGAAGACACTCTTCCTAGAAGTAGCTGCATGTGTGTACAATAATTTAGAAGTCATTAGATGGAAATAGGGAGCTGTCAGTTATGCTGCACAGTACTGCCTAGTGATTGAAGTTCTTCCTACAAGAAGAAAAGCCTGTTTTTATTGTGAGTGCCCAGGGTCCTCCCTGGATTTTATCTTGTGACTCTTTCTTCACTGTCTTTTTTAATTTTAAAAAAATTTGTGCTCACTCTTCTTCATTCCCTCTCAACACATCACAAGTCTTGAATTTTTAATTCATTTACTTTTTAAGATTATAACACAATCCAAACATATTTAGGAAGAATTATTTTTGAACTAAATCTGCCTGATTCCTTTGTGGGAATGGATGGGGGTCTCCTGCATAGGATAAAAATCCCATTCTGCCTTATAGATCCACACTGAACAGAGTGTGGATCATCTGGTTGGATTATTCATTCCTCAGCCATCCTTCTTTTCTTCTCCCAAACACTTTATAGGCTGGACACGTAAGTACTTTCTGTGGAAGTGGGACATTTGACTTTTCTTGACTTTAGGCTGAGGAAGAGCTAACATGGTTGTCTGCGAGTATCTGGGCACTTTTACTAACAACCCATGGCATCAATGAGAATAGAACCAGCAGTATTTCACTGGGAAAGCAAAGGACTGCAGCTTATGGACTCCCAATCAACAGCAGCATGTAGGAGGGGCTGATTCCTCACCTTTACTGTTCCATAAGGGGCTAGCATCAAACACTTCAGGCTGCTCACTTCAGGTGTTTCTCTACAGATGGCTGTAGGAAACCTACCACTCTGGAGGGCTTAACTCTAACATAAACATCAGTATTCACTACAAGGAAGACAATTCTTCTTACCTAAGGTAAGTGCCAGCTTATAAAAATACAAAATCAAATACATGGTAAGTCTTGTTTTTCCCTCTACAAAATCACAAGATTTTGACTTGAAAAAAAATGGTAAACATTACATCTCTAGGCAAGCCTCACTTCAGAGATGCTCTTGGCTAAAAGTCAGGTTCAGAATTTACCTTTGAGCGGAATGCATACATGTTCTCAACTCTATCCAATAATATGCCTGTCAATTTAACCTTTTGTGCCTTGAAAAAATAGTCCATTGTGCAGCACAAAGAATTCAAATATAAAACTGCATGACATCATTGTGACTGAATATGTTGCATACAAGCCATGCCTGCTTACAGCATTGGCAGTTTGGGTATAGTACTGGAGTCTTGTCATACTGTCGGTCTTAGGTTATAAAGGCCATTTTTCCACCATAATCTTTATGTTTAAAGAGTCAGGTTGTTTTTCTTGAAAATATATTTTAATTTGTTTTGATTTTGAAGAAGCAGCTTCCTTCCCTGTGACTTCTTAAGTTTAGTCTCATCTGTCCCTCCCTCTATTTTCTTTATTCTGTAAGACAGCAGAGAAAAAAAAGTAAAAATATTCCAGAATTTTGTTAATAAGTCCAGCTGTAGACTGTGGACATGTCATTACATATCTATGGACTTAAGAAACTATGATAAGTAATCAGGTCCCCCCTCGAGTTTTCCCCTGATACCTGCTGAAGTTTACAGATCTTTTAACTTTATTTCACCTCAAATTATCATTTTAATTAGCAGTGACCAGGCAGGTCTGCTGTGCCAAAAGCCCTTTACAAAAAACCACTTCTCATATTTTCCCCTTGTTTACTCCAGTTTGGGAAAGCAATAACAGTAATGGGCTGGTCAGCTCTGATCCTCCACATGAGAGGTGAGGCAGCAACACCAGCAGATCCTCTTCCCAGGTATTGCTGGGACAAGCTCTTTGTCATTTCAAACAATGGTGGTCTTCTGGTGGGAAGAGTTGATTTTCATAGAGCAGGTCACCACCTCCTTCAGGGGTTTATCTTGTAGGCCTCTGGGAACACAGAGCATTTAGGTTTCCTTTAATCATGTGCAGTCTAGCCAGTCTTTGTTGCAGGGATAGTATCTTGGTTTGTTTTCTTTTAAACAAAAACTAGACCTACTCCTGCAGGAGGCCAGCTGTACTCTGGGAAGTTTTCCTAGCTACTTATTTATATCCCTTATTCTCTTCTGTTTTTTTGACACCATGTGAATTTTTACACTGAGGAACAGATTGAATGGAAGTTGCAGAGATTGTTCCTCCCAAGACCAGAGCACTGAGTATTCTCTGAAAGAGGTGAAGTTTTTGATCTGCACTTCCCCCAAGCAGAAGTAAGCACTGTATCAGACCTCCCCTTGAAGTCATGAGGGAGTGATCTAACCACCAGACCCTAAGCCATGAAAAATAAATATTTATCTTCTTTAATTTGATGTGGTGGGAAGAAGTGGAAGGCTGTATTAGATGAACTGCTTTCTTGATTTATTGCAGAAACACAACACTCAGCTCCAGTATCATTAGTTAGTTTCCACTGGACTATGAAATTGTAGCAATTACATTAATTAATGTGGGATAAAAGGCAACCAGACAAAAGAACTGAGAAGACACTTGGAAATGGTTTCATTCTACTGCCAGTGTGAAAAAACAAACAAACAAATACAAAAAGACCCCACTCACAGCCCCACCAGTTCGCTGGTTCTGATCCTCAGCCGAGCACAAACACAGGCCCAATGAGGAGGACTAAGTTTAGCAGCTTATTAGTGCAAGGAATTTCACTGAAGCCATGACTGCAGTGAAACAGGAATAGGTGATTCTAAATGTAGCACCTCACAATGATTATGCCCTGGTGAAACAACGAGAAGATTCAGCACTATGACCTGATGATCCTTGTGGATCCTTTCCAACTTGAGACATTCTATTCTACCTTGTGAGAATCTCTAGAATACAGCTACTCATAGGAAGACTTACAGAGTCAGGCTTTGATTAGAATTGAACCTTCAGCATATCTCCTCACAGTGCTGTAGTCTTTACTAATACTTCTCTCTATAGCATATGCTGCTCCCTAGCACTTCTTTATGTGGTTCAGAACAGCTGGTGACCAGTTGATGACTGCAGATAATTAGCATTTAATTGTTTCCAGTTATGTTTTCACCTGTTCTACTTAGAAATCCTTCCATTGTGTCAAATCCAATTACTTCCTTTTCTAAAATGAAATAGATTGGTAAAATCTCCTTTATCAGGAGGAAATAAACTCTCTGTACAGCAGCTTTCCAGGAACATTTCAGCTTGTCTTAAACAACTACTGATACTGCACACATGTACAAAAATTGAGATCATCCTGGAGAAAATTCACATGTTGGTTTAATAAACTTTGCATGATAACCAAAGCCTTGATCACCTGTCTTTAAACATAAATGATGACTTTTTTTCACTACTCTTGTACAATTCTGAGAACACATATAAAAGGGGTCATTTTTTTTTCTTTTCTTACAGGATTTGCCTGCTGAGAATCCAACACTGCAATGAGCTCACAGTGGCTAGGAACACTATTGAGATTCAGTGGCTAGGAATACTGTGATGCCTCTCCAGGTAAGTCTAGCAGTGAGAAATGGTTAGGGCCTGTCTGCTGATCTAAATATTCAGTGATTCAATTATTCCTCAATTATAGAGCTATAAGAATCACATCAACGATGTTTCTGTGATTTTTTCAGATCACAGAAAATTTGCATCCTCTAAGCTACAAAATGACAAACATTGTGCAATGGAGGAGGGGTAGAGTTACAATATAGTTATGGAAAAATTGAGGTTTTAGATGAAAATTCTGTAACACATTCATAGCTTATTAGATACTGAATATGGAAATTGGTTCAAGTCCTAATTTTGAACAATACAATAAATATGAGTTTTCTAATATTTGAACATAGCATTGGTAATTGAAGCAAAATTTAACAGTATACTTTAATAAAAGTCAAGTTTTCATTGATTCTGATAAGCTGACCAATTCTTAAAAGCATATTCAGATGTTTGCTGGGATGCCAGAATTGCATCTTTCTTTTTCTACCCTTTTTCCCCCTTGTGCTTGCATTTTTTAATTGCAGAAGGACAGTATTCAGGATTTATCATAATCCAAATTCACGAAAATCAGAGCTGACCTGGGAAGACTTACTATGACTTACTATTTTTTTCCTAGAGGGAGAAAATAAAATTTTCCTCAGTAGTGAAAACAAGCCCTTAGACAGGGAGCATGCAAATGCTCAAGAAAGGAAAACAAATGAAACTTTCAGTCCTTATTTTAGTCAACAGAGACCTACAGTGTCAGACTCTGTAGAAACCTATTAGCTGTAATAATAATTAGAGATTAATTACCAAAATTTTGAGAGCTGATCAGTGTAGGTAATTATTTCTCATTTCCGTGAATTCTTTGAGCTCTGGAAGGAAGTGTCTCAAAGGTGTTTTAATTCATCTTTTTCTTTTAAGAATGATTTTTCTCAATCACAATGAATATACACTAAATGCATGTTACTCAGTACTGTTCAAGAACCAGAACACTCAAACCTATATCAGGTAAATCACATTTAACTTTGTCCAGTCACAACACTAAGTGATTTCTCAGTAAATAAGAGACTAACTGGGAATAGAAGCATCAGAGCTCATAAAAAGTAGGGTGCATCCTCACTGGACTCCAACAAGAGGCCTGCAATACTATTTTTTTACTGCTCAAGTAGAAGTACACATCTGGTTTGTGCTGCTGGGGCGCGTGTCTGGAATTCTGCAGAGAATCAGGAGAAGCAAAGAGGCTGTTGGGAAGTTACTGCTGATTGCCTCAGTGACTGAGAGGCAGCAGTAGCTCTCTGGGGTTTTTAAGCCTCCTTCTTTTGTTGTCACATCAGTTCAGGCTTCTGTTGAGTCTCAGCTCTCCCATGTGTTCTGCAACTTGGTCAAATCTGACTGAATCCAAATGGCTTTGTAAGGATATGGGATTAGCTCCAGTATGTGTCCCATACATATCCCTAGAAGGAACTCTTCAGCACATGTCTTAAACCAGATGTCTCCTATTCCTATTCTAAAGGGTAGGGATCTGTCTTCACACCTTATCCATTGCTGATTACCCTCAGTGTCTACCACAAAATGTGGCTGCAGGAAAGCAGCTCTCCAGTCTTGAGCCAGCTGTCCATGTGCGAAGGTAAAGTCCTGCATGCAGAGACACAACATTTCAGGCTGTGGAGGGCTGTCCACCTGCAGAGCACCCTGACAGGAAAGGACCTGAAAAGCAAGGATATGAATGTGAGCCAAAAATTCTGGCCTTCATCTACAGATAAAATCCAGCAGTTCACTGGGCTGTATCACAGCACTGTAGCCAACAGGTTGAAGTAAGAGATTATTCATTTATTTTATGCACTTTTGAGACCACATTTCAAATCTTACTTGCACTTCTGGCCTCCCAGTACAAGACTGACAGACAAATTAAATGAAATCTGGTTGAGAGTCAGAAAGACATTTAAGGAGACTGAGAATATAGTATATGAGAGACCAGAGACATTCAAGGACATGGTATATGTAAAGCTGTGTGGGCTTAGCTTGGAAATTAGAACATTCAGGGGGCATCTAATTGTTGTTTTTCAACTTCCTAATGGATAGCTGAAGATTGAGAATCCCTTGACAGTGCACAGCAAAGGCTGAAAACACAAGCTGCAGCAAAGAAATTAAAAATGTTTCTCACTGACAGCAGTGAAACACTGAAACAGAGGCCCAGAAAGGTGGGAAAATCTCAATTTTTGGAGGTACTACTAAGTCAGCTGAATATAAAAAAGAGCAAGCTTCGGTAAGTTTGATGTTTTATCTGCTTTTGAAAAGTGTGGCAAGAGTGAATCTCCAGAGATCTTAATTATGTGTTGAACTTCTTCTGCCCCGCAGTCAAACAAAAGCTCTTTAGGATACCAGGCAGTCCATCTGCATCTGGTGTTTGTCATCTGCATCTGGAGAATATGAGATACAAGTTTCTGAAGTTCACACCCATGAGTAACCTGGAATAGCCTTCCTGCTTTTGGTTGTGGACCTGTACAGGGAGAGATAGTTAAGGAAGGGGAGAGATAATCAAGGAAGGAGAGAGTGCAGCCATTCCTTGGCTCACTCTGTCCTTACATTACATCTACATAGTGACCTTGGCTCAAAATGTAATAGAGTTGTGGCAAGCAAGTGTGTCAGTGCCATTACACGGCTTGAGAGCTTTGGGACATCTTACAACACAGAAGGGTGGGTTGAGGTGTGTGCTCCAGAGAGGCATGTCAAAACTGGATGTGGGGATGTCACGTAGGAGAGCTGATCAGCTTGAGCTCAGTCTTGCCAAAGCACAGGGTAGATGCAATTCACATGAATCAGAAACAATCTTAGGCCTGTTGTAGGAAAGCAGCTGGATTAATTCACTGTGCTTAGAAAACACAAGCTTCAACTGAGCCACTGCCCCAACAAAACAAGGCAAAACCAGGCGGAGAGTCAGTGCTGTGCACAGCACCATTGTTTATTAGCTAATGTATAGCAGTGCATGCTTGCAGAGCTTTAGTCCTGCAGGTGATAATCTGCCAACAGCGAAAGTATGGGGAGATGCTTGCAACCTTTTATTGATGGAGGTAACAATCTTTAAGCAGCAGGCACTGCTGGTACAGCACTGGATTTTGGTACCTATGTGTTGCAGAGCAGCAGGTTGGTAGCACTGCCTAATCTTGGACAAAACATAATCTCAGCTAAACAGATGTTTCTAGGTTCTTCTTTTGAGGGCTGCACTGGCAACCATCTCCAGAAACACAGAACTACTGTGCACAGAGGATTTGTCATTCCTTGGGATTCCCAGTGGTGTCTTGACATCCTCTTCAGTCAGCCAGGAGGCCTGAGAGACATGGTATGCAAAGCTGCTGGGATACGGTGTGTAATTTAGGGGCAAGGCATGTACTTGGAGGAACAGGAACAAAGAGTTGGAAGGATAATATCAAGAGTATGGTTTTGGAAGGCTGATTTGGAAACAAATGAGGAAAGCAATGGAGTGGGACAGTTATGCAGTAAAATATGAGCAGAAAAAGGGAAAATGAGGAAATATGCTGTGTATGAGGGTGTGGTCTGAAAGGCGTTAATGGTGTGTTTGAATTTTGCAGCCCTACATAAGGACTAGAGAAAGATGCTTGCAAGAATGGAAGAATCGTTGCATTGGTGGCTGAATGGACATGTCCAGATTGTAAAAATGTGCTTTCTTGGGCTCTGTGTGCCCAAGAAAGTTTTAAAATGAGAGCACAGGAAAAATACAGTTATTAATCTGCCTAGCAAGCAAGCTGCTTACACAAGAAAAATCACAAAATCTGCAGCTGAGGATAGTTTTGTAGATCAGCACTGGAGTGGAATGTATTTTTGGTTGGAAAAATTTTTCAGTTCTTTTGCACCTTAGTTTTTTATCCCCAAATAGTGGAAATAATATATAATAAAAAAAATTATGTTGGATTTTTCTTCTTCTTTTTTTTTTTCTTTTTTCTCTCTTTGGAGCATAACTTTCTACACAAAAGCAGTACTACATGATTCAAGTTTTGGATTAAAAATTCTTCAAAGTAGAAGCTGTTCAGCAGCAAACAAAAAGAGGCTTTGATTTTACTTGGGGCCTCCAGACATTATCACAATAGCATTGTAAGCACTTGTCCTGGTTTGGGGGAACCACAGTGGTACTTGTGACTCCACGAAGCAGTGGCACAGACTGTTGCCTCCCTTCTGAATTGTAGTGAGAAAAACGACTTGTACGTTCTATTTTCAGCTCTTCTCTGTTTTGCTGTATGTCTGTAATTGCAACAGAACACCCTACCACAGAGAACATGAATGACCTCAAAAGGATTACTTAAGGGTAGCTTAGAAAAATATCCCAATAAAATTAAAACCCTTCCAATAAAGTCTTGTGTAAAGCCCCATGGGAAAAGATATAGAAAGAGAAAACTCCATTGGAGTGGGTCTCCTGTCTCCTCACTTTATAAAAAGAAAATTCTTGAGAATAAATGTTTTACTGTGAATGGAAGAATCCCCTGGACTTGCTGCTTCGGCAGTGGTTGCAGAGGATTGCAGCCCTAGATCACAGGAACAGGCTCCAAAGGAAAGCATTTAATAGCCTCAAACAGCACCATATGAGCACCAGCACTCAGATTACATTTGTATCACGCCAGGCTGAGCAGACACACAGTTCTCAGTGCATCAGTGCTAGACCCCAAAGCTGTGTACTCCAGTCACTAACTACAGCCCTGTGCTGTGGGGCTCAGAGCTGGGCACTTCCCAGCTCTTTGCACTGTATTAGGCCTTGCAGATGTTTCAATAACTACCAACCATGGAGTTATAATTGTGGTGCTCTTCCTGGTGGTGCCTAGGAAAATATTGAGAAGGGATGTCAAGACAAAAGGGGTTAAAGTATATTCTATACTAATGAGGAAGGGCAAGGTTAGGTTGGTTCTTATCAGGGCTATTTTTAGACCCATATTTTCAGAAGCTTTGGCTGCATCAGCATTTTGGTTATACAACTTGAGGCTTCTTTAGAGCTTTTTCCTGAAAAGCAACCAGTTTGAGAATTTCAACTGGGCATATTCAGTTGTGACACTTGAAACTGCTGATCAACTTGGAAGTCTTGGTTCAGCTGAGCTTTTACAGTGTTGATTTTTTTTTTTAAGCTGCAAATAATAATTCATGTATTTTAAATAAAGCATTCCTCAAGCAACCTTTCAATGACTTGAGTCTACAACCCACAAACCCTGCATTTCAGAAAAAGTATTTCAAGATTTTGGAACTCACTTATCTTTTTGTCCCTCAGCTTTCTCAGATATAAAACAGAGTAGGTAATCTCACCTCATAATGTGTGCCATAATCTTCTACCTCTGTACATGGCCACACTTGGAGAATTTCTGGTGTCCAGTGATAAAAATCAATAGCTCATGTTGCTAAAAATATTACATAAAGTGATAAAGATAAAACACATGGTATAAAATAGAACTTCTCTGTGGGCCATGGAGCAGTTTCTCTTTCATAATATTTAGTGCAAAATGTGGATGGGTAGATGGGCAGATAGGCTATTTCTCAACAGAATCACTGCCTATTAAAAGGGTGTTTCCTTGAAATTGTCTTTGGGTCATGCAGTGGTCAGCTTTTACTATATAGGTTAGATTCTTCTTTACTCTTACAATGCTCTTCACACCTATTTCTGAGTGAGTCACAAACCTTCAATTCTTCCCCGTGCTGAGTTAACATGAAAGCCGTGTTGTGTCTTCATAATTGGTTTGATGGTTTCCTGAAATAAACACTTTTGTGTTTGTGGAGAGAAAGGCTGATTAAGTAACTACATATGCCTAAAGTCAGAACCATCCAAAGACATGTGGATCCCTATACTGTATTCTTGTTTCTGAAGAGTGATGTGTTAGATCTTGAGTGAGTGGCCAAAGGCAGATATATGCATGACAAAATGAAGTATTTTGGCAGGGGAAGTGTAAAGACTTAGAAACAATTGGTCAGTCTGTGCTCTGGATTGTCCTTTGAATTCTAAGAACACAACCCCACACTGCTGGGGCCATGAGATAAGCTAGACCCAAGCACAGCTTCTGACCCAGGTACAGAATTTCAGGACCGGTGGCCCTCCAAGTTGGCACATGCCTCTAGGGATGGGCAGTTCCGTGGTGCATGTGCAGCACAGCTACCTGCAGCCAGTGTGGAGCACCTGGGGCTGTCTAGAATCTCTGGCTGACTTTGCTCTCAGCATCAATCATGGGATATTGTCACCAAGGCAGGCAGGCTGTAAGGGTCCAGGGGCATGAGCAAAGCTTCTCTCAAACTTGCTCATGCCTGTGGAGAATTACAGCCTGTCTGCCTTGTGGAGTGGAGTGGATTTTGGCCTTGATTAAGGCACACAAGTGCAGTAAAGGCAGATAGACCTGTTTGTGAGATCAGGTTAGAGGATTTCTTGTCCCAACTATAATTATGACCTTATTGTTCTAGTCCAGTACGCCTGACAGGTACAGTGGCTATACCCAGAAGGACGTGTACTTAACAGCATGCTAGCTGGGATGGGACTTTATAAACGAGAGGAAGAAATTGAAAGAATCCAGGGGCAGTTCTGTCAAAAATTCACAAGGACTGCAACCTTCAGCTCTGCTAATTGTTTGTGAAAGGAAAGGTCTTATGTGGTCAAAAATAAGAACCACAACATGAAATTTTGCTTAATGTGGGTGACTTCCAATACCATTCTTTGCTCATACACTGGCCCAGCCTTCCATGTTAAACAGATCTTGCCCAGCTCAGTCTCCTAAAGGAGGAAAATAAGTCAAGTGGAAAAATGCAGTTTATGTTTGCCAAAAGTAATTCAGTCTCTACACCTTTCGATTATATTGTTTCCTATAAATGAAAGGGTTAAGGATATCATCTCACCTAGAAGGGCAAGATAGCAACCACTAACATTCCAATGTTAGCCAGGAATGGAAGGCAATTTTTGGTGGGAATGGTGACAGTGGTGATGTTGAGAAGAGAAAGACTCTTTTAGACTTAATTGAAAGTAAACAGGGGCAGGGACATATCTGTGATGGAGAGCTGGAAACAGCATGAGCAAGAGGTCTGGATAATGGTCGTGGGTTGGAAATGATATCTGAGGAGTAACTCCTCTCCCTGAAGCAGATCCAAATTTGAAGCTTGTTAAGCCAAATGATAAGGGCCTGCCAAATTTGAAATAAAAATTACCTGACCCTGGAAAAGCTGATTTCACTATTTATTTTATTTTACTGCTGATGACGTACTTACAGTGGCAGAGCCATAACACAGAGGCATCAAAGGTCCTTAAGTGAAGCCTCTAAGAGTGGCTGGGCTGCTGCTGCCTGCAAACCTAGAAAAGCCTTAGGCTTGTTCTGCTCTAGGATCAGGTCAGTGGCTGGTGAGTTGGAGATGACCACAGGAGTCTTGGCCAACAGCTGAATTACAGGCAGCAAGAACCTCAGGGTCTCACCCACACCTTACAGAGTACCTTATATTTATTAAATCTAAGGATGAACTTTTAAAAGTTTGTATTTGTGCTGGCACAAACACTGCTTAATAGTCACTGATTTATCCTTTGTTGTCTATTACTCCCATTATGTAAGATTTATAAATAGCTCTTGCTTTATATTCTTCTTTTTCAACATCATCCTTGTCCATCAAAGCACCTAACACACCCATATTATTTTTATGTAATTAAGTTTTCCATTTTAATTTCAGTGACCTTCCTCAGATTGGCCGTCTCCCACAGGCAAAGTGATTATAAGGCAGACAGTGCTACCTCAGCACAATATTATTTATATGTGGTCATTAACCAAACCTCCAGATACCCACCTCAGCTCCACTCAGCATCCAAACTCAGAGCAATCATGAAATGGTCTGAACATAGCCATCCAAACCTATTAGCACACAAATCTGAGGTGGATTTACTAAAAATCTTAGCCCGAATCCATGGAATAAAAAGTACTTTATTTTTTATTTTTAAGATAGTACAGAGACTATTATTAAACACTTCTGACTCTCTCAACTCTGTGATTTCCCAGGGTTTTTGCTGTCTATGGGTCAGGTGACCCATGAGATGCAACTCTTCTCTTGGTGGACAGTTGGTGGATGCTGCTGGAGCACTGGCACTGTCCACACCACACAGCTGGTTTTAAGAATGTTTGAGATCATGGCAGCCCATTTCCTTCAATTCTCCTTCACCACTCCCATTCTTCCTGTAGAGGGGAATGTCTTGTCTTGGATCTCATGTCAGATTTGTTCACAGCAGTGCATGCCCCAAAGTTAAATGCATACTCCTCTTATGGCTTGTTGGCTGCTGTCAAACAGAGCTTTTCTTACAGACTCTGATACCATATCCATCTAGAATTGGTATCACTTCTTCAGCTTTACATTCTGTCCCTTCTTAACAGAGATAAGCATCCTTTCTTTTTCTCCCTGCATACCCTCCCAAAGGGTGGCTGCCCTGGCATGAAATTTTCAACATTTTTTTCCCATATAAAATCTTCCCAGATAAATCTTTCCCCAGCCTGCTTACTGATTCCCAATGGCTCTTTCTTAGCACACTTTCCCCAGAGGAGCACGGAAAACTTTATTAATGTTTTTAAACACAGTTACTTTGTATTCATGTAGTATTTCCATACAGTCAGTATTGCAAAAGATTATTCATTTAATGTGGAGTGGCAGTGCAGAGGCAGAAGGATGTTGTTCACAGCCTACATCCCTATAACTGCAGTCAGTCAGACTCATGTTTCTAGGGCTTTCAGCAGCAAACTAGGTCAGTGGGGCCCTCTACATCAAAGCTTCTCCTTAGACACTGTAAATCGCATGCTTTTATACTATTCCTACTGTACACTGTGTTCTTCTGTAATTACAAATGTATGTTTCCCATCACCACAAAGACTTCACATTGCTCAAAGGAAATCTCTCTTCAAAGGCTTTAAACTGTTGAAGGGCAGGCCCCCTTCTGAGAGCTACCATTGCTTCGGGTGATTCCTTCTTTAACTCATCCACAGTAGAACCACCAGTCAATTCAACTGGCCTGCATCACACCGTGTCTGAACTGGCCTCAGGGTTGCATTTCAGCTTTGGAAAACAGCATTGCAGAATTTAAAAATGCAGACTTAAAAAAAAAAAAAAAAAGAGGAGAAAAAAGGAAGAAAAAGCAATTAACTGCTTTATTCACACTCATCTGGTCCAAAAACCATGAGACTTGCATTTATGTTCTTCACCAGCTCAAACTTATGATAAGAGAACTCAGCATTTTCGTTTCTTAGTTGTACTTTGAAGAAAGTTATAATTAGGATGCATAGCAGGAAAAAACCCCACAATTAAAAAAAGACAGAAAGAAATATATAGAAAGAAAATGGTTTGCAAAATTCATTTAAAGAAAATATAGGCACATATATATGCACACATATATGTATATATATACACATATATATGAATATATATATACATATACTATATACATATAGAAATACATGTATAATGATAATGAAATAATGAAATATATGTAATGATAATAATACATGTATAATATATGTGTGTAGCTAAAATAGAAACTCTGAAAACATTCCCTTCTCTAATAGCACTCAACCCCACAAGTAATTCCATTGAAGCTAATGTTTTCTTTTGAGCAATGACTTACTCATGAAAACAAGTGCTAATAAATATTTGCAGGATTGGGTCTTAAAATTAAGGGGTATTTAATGCTAACACATGAAACTCATACTTGAGAAGCATTCATGAATTAAGATAATTAATCATATGGTAGTAGCTACACACTATATTAGTTTTATAACTAATTATATATGAAAATGAGGAGTTATCTGCCTCACATTCTTTAGAAAACTGGGCCTGTGGCTTGCTAAGGTCACACAGGAATGTTATGACACATCAGTAAGCCAGATTTTCGTGTTCCTTGTAAGCATCTTAACCCTGAATACCCTGCTTCTCAGTTACCTTCTCTTTGGCCTACAACTTGGCTCCCATAAACTAAAGTCTCTCTACTGTACACTCTCTTTTTCTCCTCATTTTAAACACAAAATGTGTTTTTATATATCTTACTTACCCTATTCCAATTGTTTCTTTGATTTCACTCCTGCTGCTGCTGGCATCTAGACAACCCGTAATATACCTCAACTGATGTCAAAAGATGTTCTCCAAACATAAAGGGGTTTCTATACCAAAAGTTTTGACAAATATTATTAGATGTGGATAAATATATTATCATTATCATTACAGGGCCATTCCTGGGGAGGAAGTCCGCATTCTAAAAAAACAATATACAAGGGAGAAAAAGTATCCTTGTTCTGCATGAAGGGTGTCTTCACCAGGAGTTATACAATATGACAATAGTGTTTAAATTAATTTAAAAATTCAAGGCAAGCAAGTCTTCCTAAGCTTTGGGGCATAACTTGTGAATTCTGCCTGCAAAAGCTGAAAGGATCAACCAAATGGAAAATTGCTGTGTGTCACAGCTTATCAAGGTGGCATCTTTTTCTTTGTAATCTCGTAAAAAAAGCCCACTGAAGTGCAAGCTACCATTAACTGCTGCTTACAGCAACAGAAGTAACTGGTTTTGTATTGCCAATTGCTTTTCTATAGGAGAACATCACTGACTTTGGCCTACAATTCATTCAAAAGGGAAGGCAAAAATACCAGCTTAATTTTTTTTATTCTTCATTTCAGACAGTTTAATAATTCAACATTCTTTCCCTTTTCCTAACTTGTTTTGTTCTGATTGTGCAAGTGCCAAGGTTTTAGCAGGAATTACCTCTCCCATGCCATCTGCATGTGGCTAAGGCTTCCAGCCTCACTGGGAAACCATCTTTATTATTTATATTGCAGGAGCTGCCTGGAGTTTATGTCAGAAACCAAGAGTCATAGTGCAAAGTACTTAAGAGCTACAGTCAGAATGTCCATTCTCTGAAGACTTCTGGCCTAAACCCAAAGACTCTGTACTTCACACATACAAGTAATAACAGCAAGACATTTTCTACTGATACTAAATTTGGTTCAGAATCTCCAGATACACATTTCTACACTTTCTGTACAGAAATATTTTGAGGATGGGACTTTTCCCTGTTCCCTTGGTTTAGCTGCAATGAAATAGGGCAGTAGAGGGATATAGTTTCAGTTTTCAACACTTTTTAAAATCATCCCATATATTTTAAACCACTATGCCATAAAATGTATTTTAAATCCATGTTCATATACTACAATACAAGTGAAATTTTCTCTGTACAACTTCAGTACACCTCTGAATGTATTACACAATTTCAGACAGAGTTCCTGTGGAAGAGTGTTGTGAATGTACTCCTGTTAACTCAGAACAAAGTTTATAATAAGTGAAAACAGCATGGGAAGCATGAATGAAAACCTCCCCTCTACTTTCTGCTTCAATTTTACTTTTGATTCAATAAGAGCTGAATAAGCCCCTAGTACAGAAACTCGGGTCAATTCTTTCAGCCTTGAGACATTTCTGTTTCTCTGCTTTTTATCCTGCTCTATTTCCAGATGGTATTAGATACAATTCAGGGGAATGATCCTGATATTTTTGAGAATGTTTAGTTTATTTCAAAAATATTCATAACTGATCATGTCTAGGACATAAAACATTGTGGGTTTGTGGGAAGAAAGATACTTCACAGCCTATGATGTTAGGATTAAAAAGTACAAGACTTAATTTTATAGAGTCTCCAATTATACTTCTACTCAGCAGAATCCTTGCAAGAAGATATATGCAAACTAGAAGAGGAATTTCATCTTTAACTCATTAGTTTTCCATGTAGAAACCACATGGCTGGACATTAAAGCATAAGTCTATCATTCAGTACAGGCTGTGCTTTCATATTTTTCTGAGCTAGAGCAGACAGCAAACTATTCTATTTGTGTTCTGATTTTAATAACACAAGAAAAAGTTAAAAATACTTGAAGTCAATAGGGAAAAAAAATCAGAGGCCCCAATCAAGTTCCAAATATTGTATTTTGGGTTTCCTGACTTTTCTCACCGGTAATTTTTCTCTGCTGTGCCATGAATACAGTTTCTATACTTCCTTTACCATAATAAAGACTACAAAACATTAAAACTTACGAGGGCAGGAATGGTGACAAATGACAAAATTTCTGATTACAAATTCTTTGCACATTTACTATCCTTTTTTATATCAAAAAATTGTCACAAAATCTCTTTCCTGCAAAGCCCAACCTTGTATGACCAGTCGAACATCTAGACAGCAAATAAGCAGTAAATGTGTCAATAAAGGGAAGGGTTTTAATTTGATTATCTGACCTTTGCTAAGGTGACCAGTGGACTTGATTACATAAATGACTGTTATTTCAAAAAATCATGGTTACATACTGTGAGTTTTTCTCTCACCTAATATGTATTCTGACATTTGAATATGACCTCTTGTCCTTTTATTTAGCAGAACTTGTTTGTTGGGGTTTTCTTTAACATTAAAAAAAATTTGTTCTCCTCAAGGTGCTCTTACTTAAGATCCCATCTATGGTTGCACTTGAGCTACTGTCATTACTGGGTTGCAATAGAGCAGTGCCCTAGAGCATCTCCCATATGTTTAATAGTACCTGTCTGACATGTAATTTCATGAAATTCTGCGTTAACTGTATTAGTAATTTCGGCATGCTATCATTCTGATGATAAAGTATGGGACTCAAGCCTCAAGCACTGTTAAACACACATCATCATGGTAAACATCTCAAAAACCATGTCAAAGTTTTCCTGCGTAGGAAAATTCACTAGTAGATAAGAAACTTTTTCTGAAAGCTTTTCAAGTGGGTTGTTGTTTGCTTTTAAGCACATCCGTAATTCTGTACTTCTATATATTCAATGACTATTTAAAATAAAGGTGTATAAGAAAATTAGGGTAGTGGATAACCTAGAGAAAATACATTTGCCTTAGACTTTGGAAAATTCTTTTTGGCTTACAGCTTTTTCTGGGTTGTTTAAGTCTTTGGGCATGCTGGGGGAAGTGCAGAAGAGACATCCTCCAGCTCCTCATCAGGTGGAAGCCCTCTGGACAGAAAGCATCTGCCATCTAAGCAATGAAATGCTGCTCACTTGAAACTCCATATTGACTCCCTGATGGGATGAGTAAACCTGGGAGACAGAGGCCAGGACGACTAAGCCTGTGTTTGTAAACTGTGAGCCATGCACAGCTTCTGCTGTGGGAACACTCTCCTGGTGTGTTTGTTTGTTTGCTTTATTTTATTTGTTGTTCTGTTTGCGTTTTAAATCAGATTTACTTCCTAAAATGCCAACACACTCAGCCCAATGCTTATGCCAACAAAATGCTTCTGTGCCAAGAACATATGAAAGGGCACTAGAACATATACTTGTATCCAGTCAACAGATGTACAGAGACTGAGCTGAGAATTTAACTTGCTGAACAGTGCATTCATGTACCAAAGTGCTGATTCATTCCCCTGCCAGGGAGGCAAGGCTGAGGGAAGCCAGCAGCACGCACACAGGTCCCACTGTTATCACCGCTGCTCGCCCACAGACACAAACCCAAGGTGCTGGCCTTGGCAGGTTTGTTGGAGTTACTGTTTAAATAAATGCCTTGTGTGCTCTAGCAGAATACAATCCTGCATTGACAAAAAATACATTTAAATCTTCCTCTACACTGAACTCTTGACAAATATGTAGAGATAGAGCATCACAGCAGAGATGCCATCAGTGGTTTTGCTGGGCAGCGTTAGCTTGGATCAGGTATCCAACCTCCACTGGCCATCTAGGGAAAACAGGAGAAAACTGCATCTATCTGCATCTCCCACCACTATACAGCTTTCCAGATGTAATGGGCCCTCTGCATGTGCACCAGTGTGAAACAGCTGAGACATGGCAATTAAGGGAACTGTAAACCCTCAGCACCTTCTGATACTGGCAAATCCTTTGGGGATATTGTAAACAAATGGGCAATATATCAGTAACCTCCTCAAACACAAGTGTTATTGGAATGTCATGGAAAATAACAAAATGCCAAAGAAATGGCTAATGCTTTTCAAATTCCAGAGAAGGAGTTCAAATGAAATAAAATAAAATAAATAGGGAATGATTTGCATTAATAGGTCTTGAAAACAGCTCTCTTTCTGACCAAACTATTACTAGAGCTTCCTGCCTAGATATTTTCCATTCTTGTATTCCCAGGGTGTTTTGCAAGTCCTCTCCTTTGAGTCAGTGAGCTTGCCCTGGCATGCCTCCCCTGGCTGGCCACACACCTCTGGGCTCTTGGAGTCAAAAAAACATATCAGGGTGAGGTTTTTTTTAATGTCTGCATGAAGAGTTGTACTCTGTTAAAAGGGAAACTGATGCAACTAATATCTCCTAATTACATTTTGGAGCCTTCTTTAGCCTTCTGAACCAGTCAAAGCCTCAGAAATATCCATCTCATTAGATAAAGCCAAAGTATCAGTTGTTCTTTTGGAGGATTATTCTTTTCTGTGGGAACCAGTTCAAATCTCTATCTTGTCTGCCGAACATAGCTACAACATATATCAGCCTCATAAAATGTGTTTTATTGATTTACCTTTTTTGTGAAACATGAATTATTTACAAACACAGACCTTCATCAGAGTCACAAATGCCATTTTTTGCCATTTAAAGCACATTTGTGAATCATGTTTTGTTGACTATGAAATTAATGAGTCTGGGTATGTACACACATCTATATATTCTTTTGTTACTGTTAGGGATGTCAGTCCTATTACCTGTCAGATGTAATTATTTTTAATTCTCCAACCATTTACTTACCTTCTGTTTACTGCCAAAATGGAAGTATGCTGACCCAGTCCTTCCACCTCTGCCAGTTCACTGACAATATTAATGATACAAGATCAAGTATTAAAAAGTTAGGAAATTCCAGTTATATTAACTCAGCCCCATCTATATCCTGTGTATATTTTGGCACATGTGAATAACAAAATGTAATACAGTGGGGCCATTAAACTGGACATTCCCCACCTGCAGTAGTAAAATTTACCAGACTATTTGAGGTATTTCCCATTCTAAGTAAAAGGTGCACTACCGACAGTCATAAAGGTAATTACACTGGCGCAGAGTGTCAATAGCTTAATGATGCCAACTGCAAGATTTACTTTTAATGAGGAAAAAAATTGAAATTAAGACTTTGTGTGGTGTAGTACATGGTGCTTCATTCATTTTACTCTAAAATGCAACAAAAACCATTAAAAAAAAAAGAGAGCACGAAAATTGTGATTCTGAGATTATATGTTTTGAAAGTCCTGCATTGTTTATTGCACTTCAGCCTCACATTAGAAACAGATAGCTTTTATTGATACACACAGATGAAGCACTCTGTTCAGCTGTACCTGGACACAATGAAACCTAAGGGGATACTTAATAGGCTGGTCCTGCATGAATTCTTCACCTGTGTGTTACTTAATTTTGTTTTCCAGGACAAAGAGCTACTATGACATTGGATCCCTTCCAGCATCTGGTCATTACTATAACATTGTTTTTATTCTCGCTCCATCCAGAAGGCAAAAATATTTCCTTGCAGTAGCCAAAAGCAGTAGACCACAATTCCGATGAGTGTAGACAGCAAGTTTGGGAAGGTCATAGCTTTAAGAAGATATATGTGTGCATATTGGGAAAAGAGACAGTGCTAAATCTGCAGCAAACTGTCAAATGTTCTCCAGAGCTGCAGTGATATTTTCCTTAACTATAACTACTTTACCTTCTTAAACTTATGTTTTTAAATTCATATTTAAAAACCATCTAATTCTGAAACCAATGCTAAGATGTGGTTGTCCAGTTTCACCTAGAATCCTGAAAATGTCATGACATGGATATCAGTAATTAAATAATTTGCTGACATTTTAATTTCATGGTACCAGTAGTACTTATCAGCAAATTTTTGACACGCTGGTTAAAACAAAATGTAACCTTGTAATCGAAGAAATAAAATTAGGACAAGGGAACATGGAGAATGGAAAGCAACAAAAAAAATGTGATTAATTAAAATAGGGGAGAAAAAAGTAGTAGTAGAATAGCAATTATCATAAAAAGACTGCAAGATGATTTTTAGTCTTGTTCTATGGAGGAAAACTGGCTAAAGGAGCATCCTCTCTGCTGAGTGGTGTGTATGTCCTCTTGATGTTGGGTTTAAGCCCAATTAAACAACCTATGGGGAATTTCTGTACCTCACTAGGAGCTGAGTATGTCCATGGGTGGCTGAGCATTTGAAAGTGAATCTGAGTATTGCAGCCATCAAGCTTTAATGTCTAGCATTATTAACATTTAAAAATATAGATGAGGAAAGAGCTAGATTTTGTTGGTGTGGTCTATCATCTGCTGTATCCTGCCTTAGCCAATAGGCCTATCATTAATTTAGTTCTCATTTTAGTTTGGGTTTGTTTTTAGCTTTAGTATTTTACCTGATTCTTCTTTCTTAATACTTACAAATATAGAAGAGAAACCATAATATGCTAATTTCCTTGAAGAACCACATAGTTCATGTAAATTAAAGTATATTGGAACAGAAGGATAATTTTGATGAACAAAATAGGATAACTAGAGAATAAATTAGATATTTCTGCAATTTTTTTACCTAAAGCATTGCTATCTGTCAGATCTAGTTTCCCCAGAATGAACACACACGTAGAAAGTACAAAAATACTTTGCTGTGGTTGACTACTTACTGCTAAGTGTAGTAAGCAGTAAGAACGGCAAGGATGCCCAGAACACAGGAGCCATCTGGGGTCACACTAACCAATGTTGCCACTACAAACACTAAGTGAAAACTGTGATTCAGCAACTCTTGTGAAAGCAGCTCTTAAGCCTTGCATCATCAGAGTTTTCTGCTGTTCAATATGGCTCTGGGGCTGGGGAAGGCTGAGTTCAGACTCTGCCCAACAAGGCTGTGTCTGCAGGTTCCCACAAGGAGAGCAAACTCACTGCAATTCCCCATCCACGTCCCCACCGGGGTCCCCTGAGCAGTCCCCACTGCTACATCACTGAAGCAGCTCTGCCTCTACAAAGAGCACTTGAGGTCCCTCAACCCCTCCCTGTCAGCTGGCATTCAAAGCCTGACCTCTGTGCACTATAATCCTCTTGTGACTCCACCTTGGTGACCTACCTTTCCCTGCCCTTCAGCATCCACACTGGTACTACTGCATCACCTTAATTAGAAAAGTCTATACTCATGAAACTGGCTGAGAGAGTTGCAGGAAGCTCAGACGAGGTCACACAAAGTGGGTGACAAGCTGAGGTGACAGTCATGGCCTAGAGTAATGTCAGACAGCACCTCAACAGAGTCAAGTTCACCTCTTCTCTAAATCACAGGGACTCTCAGAATCCTATGCAGGTTATCAATATCTGCTGTAGCTCAGGGATTTTCCTATATGTGGGGAACATGGCCAAGCTGCTAAGGGCTGCCACTGTCAGCCTCGGGTCCCTTTCTTCCCCTCTTACTGTCACTACTCTCCCATCCCTCTCATGCAATCACAAAGCCCTTTTCTTTCCAGCTGAAGTATTCTCCCACCTTACTCTCTGAGCCATGTTTCAAACAATGGTTAACATTTCATAAAAGTTTATTCCATAATCATGGTACAGAGGTTCAGTGTTGTTGAGTGTGGAGCCATGTGTGGCCATATCCTTATTTTGAAGCTGAGCTCAAACAGAATGCTAATTGCCATTGTTGTTCTCATAATTACCCAGCTAAAGTAGAGCTAACAGGTAAACTGAGGCTATGCCTGTCCCAGAGACCATGCAAGGCTCCCTGCTGACTGGACTATCTGATGTGTTTGTGGTGCCTTGGACATGCTGACACCATTTAGAAACAATGGTTTGCCCAGCTGGGCCAAGCCTACTACAGAAATACAAATTTTAATTCACTCATATTTTGGTCCAGATGTCCATAGTATCTCACTGATGTGTCATTTGGAATCACCTGTCTTTTAAAAAGAGGCACATCTCAAGACCCGTAGATGGTTTCCCACACCAGCAATAGAACATAGGAGGGGACATTTGCAATCTGCTGAGAAATTACAAGAGCCTTTTTCAGACAACACCTAGTATGTGGACCAGACCTTCACTGTTGAAACAGAAATTAATTTGCTCTTAGTCAAAGCCAACCATTACTGAGATAAACAGTACAAACAAAATTTATTTTCCTCAAAAAAAGAGGGCCAGTTGGCATAAAAGAAAGCTAGAAAGTCACTCCACAGCTAATAAAACTCAAGGGACTGTCTGCTACATTCCAAGATTAAAAGAACAAGAAATAATCCAAATTAAAATTTAAATGCAAACCGTCCCTCCTTCAGGGACAAATTGTGTTCATCAGATCCCAAAGGTAAAAGTTACTTTGTAATGGTCACTCTTGACTCTCTGAACAGCTTTTCAACACCACACATGAAAATTGTATGAACTGTAATAAACAGATTAAGACATTAACTTTTTACACACATCTCCAAGTTTACCAAACCAGCATTTTTTAAAAATGTCTCTGTGTCCCGTTTTCTTCTGAATTTCTGAATTATGTATCTACTGTCCATTGCACTTAGTTCTTGGATCTGTAAAAATTTGTTATTGGGGATTGTCTCAACCAAGAAAAAAAAAGTTAGAGCAAGCAGATTTTCTTCCTTCTTTTGTGCAAAATATAGATTTGTTGGTTCTGTGGACCTGTTACTGGGAGTTGAGGGCTCCACCAGAGACAGCAGTCTGACAAGCCTCTGTGGCACACATTCTCTGGAGCAGCAGAGCCTGCAGGACTACAGACAAATGTAGAAATGTTGCAGTGGGTTTCAAACCTTAGAAAATAATTAAAATTTTACCATGCTTCTCTTTTAGTCTCAGTATTGCATTTCCAAAACAGAAAGACACACAAAACTGTCAGTAGGAGTAATGTTTCTTAGTCACTTTTGACAATCCCTTTCAGCGGGATTGCCCATTTTAGAGTACAGTAGGTACAGTTCATATTCTATATATTATATTGTTCTAGATTTTCTTTATAAAAAACTCAAGATCTCTAATTCTATTTTACTTTGTCAACTGTCAAAGTTTTCATTTGCTTTGTCCTTTACATTTCTTTTCTGTCAAAGATATCTCAAGGGGAGGTGATTGCCATTTGCTGCAGTATTCAGTGAAAGTCTCCCAAATAAGGGGATTTTTCTTCTTTCTTCTAAAGGTCAGTTGCAGCACACATCAGCCTTCCCCAGGCCTGTGCTGCATTACACCTTACCCTTACTCACTGATTCACCCTCTTCTGCCCCATTCTACTCAGAAACAGTTGAAGCAAAGAGAATCTCTGTTCAGTGTCAGCCCTATGCACTGCCAGCACTAGCTCCTGCCTTTGTAAAGAGGAAAACCAAAAATATAAACAGATTTGTTTTTTTCAAATATTTCCTTCTCCTAGCATTGGTTAAGTGATTATATGACAACACTTATCTCTGTTCTGCCACAGATAATGGCATGCTCTACTTCCCCAGGGCTTTCCACAAAGCAACCCCCTTCCTGCTTCCACTGGATATTTGTTTCTCTAATACCCGCTCCTACTTCACGTGGGAAGGATTATTTCCAACAGCAATTCAGCATACGCTTCTCTTTCTCTCTCTCTTTATCTCTGTCTCTCTTCAGAGAACTGATGACTGAATCATCCTTTACACTGGGGATAAAAATAATTATGGAAGGGCTAGGAAGCTCCATGAGTTTCAACTTGCAGAGTTTCTGTTGGGTTTGCCCATCAAGGGGCGGGCGAGGGAGGACAGGGTGTGGTTTTATCCCTAAGCTAAAAATACAAAAGGCAAACAGTGGTTCCAATAAGTGTAAACTACACATTGTACCCAGTGTTATTATTCTGTATTGGTTTACAACCTACCTTTCATAAGGATATGATAGTGATGACTTCACTTCAGCCATCACTAATACCGTGGGAATCAGCAACCATTATACTGATGGCAAAGATAATTTGGGTCCAAGCAGAAAAGAGAAATTACTTATCCAGCCAAAAAGAATGGGGTTCCTACTACTTCAGGACAAGATTAAAGCCTGGAATTGGAATCAAATCTTTGTGGTCAGGAAGAATCTGGACACAGCCATGACTGAAAGGCAAAGAAGCAGACAGCGTGGCCCAGCAGGTGCCAACCAGCCTGCTGGCTTAGGCTGAGCTGCAGACTTGGCAAGAACTTCAAGGGCTCAGGAGTAGAAGGAAGACAAAAGTCCAGACCTGGGGTGGGGGCTGTCAAAAGGAGCCTGAGAATCTCTCTGCATGGGAGAGAAAGCTAAGGTGTAGAGATTGTCTTGGGATGGAGGCTGCAACTGTGAGAGATGTGGCCATTAAGGACCACAAGGTAGTATTCTGTAGTTTCCAGGAATTATGAAGGGTATTTTGAAAGGGGACAATTAGTCCTTGGGAATGCATGTGTCTATTGCTTGGTTTTTTCAGATAGGGAAATGCCATACTTACCTCAGTTCATTTTTCATACTGTTGTGCAAGTCTTTGGTGACTAGAAAAACCTGATAACATAGGAAACAGAAAATATTAGACTGGGTTGATCAAAAATTAAAAAAAAAAAAACAAAAACAAAAAACAAGCTCACAAGCATATTTTTAGAACTCTGCTATAGTTCATAATTTTTTAGAGATCGCCAATATCAAGTTTCAGTCCTATGCTTCCCCCCGTACATAATTTTTCTGAAACATGATATTAAACAGGTTTTAAAAAGTAGCAGGGAAGATAAAAAAAGTATCATGTTATTTTATATGTTGCTTTTAGGTTCCTTCTGTAATAAATTTTATAATTAAATTGAACAAATACTCCTATTGTGAGAGACCTAACAAATTTTTTAAAGTATTAATTTATGCTTCTTCAATTAATTCAGACTGCTGTCATCAAGATGATCTCTCCTACCTGGTCCTCTGACTATGTCATCTCCCTTTTTATAGTCTCTGAGTCACTTAACTCAATCTCTTATTAGTTTCATCTCACATTCATTTTTTCTTGTGATTGTTTTTAGGGTTATAAGCCACACAGTCTCTGCTTATGCTCTGTACTAATTCCTTTTCACACTTACTCATTACAAGCTTGCCTGCTCTGCTGATGGCTCCAGCTTTTATCTCCAGATTCCCTTCCATTCTCATAAGTACTTCCATCATTTCTTCCACTCAACACCTAGGCTGAAAGAACTCTCACAACATAACTTTGCCTGCCTTCTCCCTTTTTCTTGTTTAAATTGCTTCAGAATTCCAACTTCTGCATAATAACATGGCAATAGTAATATTTTCCCAATTATAAAACATAAGTAAGTCTTTTGTCACCAGGGCATTTAAAACAGCGACCACCTAATTATGTGCAGCAAAAAACCTGTGAGTTATCCCACCTCTTTCTATCTTACAGTTCAGCCATATTCAAGTCCTGTGTACCACTTGCAACATCTTCAATGCAAATATGAATGGCTGATTTTTCTAGGATGCTTTTAGATTAGTACAGGACAAGCAACAGCAGCAGCGCATTATATGCAACTATTTCATGCAAACTGGTAATTTTAAACCTAACAATAATTTGTTGTCAATGATGCTGCAAACAAAATCAATACAAAAATCAGAACCTTGCCCTACAATGTCCTCTGTTTTTTGAAAGTCTGTTGTTTTGGGTCTTTTTAAATAAAAAATGCAACTTAAAAATTAAAACCCGAATTGATATGAAATAGTTCTGTTTATAATCATCTGCCCATTCAGAGCTATTAAGTGCTGTCAAGTGTGCCCTTTTTATATAGATTTTGAAAGCCACATGCTGTTAGAGGACAAAACAAATGAGTAAGATGCAACCCCCAAGTCCTTTATAGCACTACATGAGAACATAGGACATCTGCAAAAGATGAAAAAGATCACAAAGTAAATATTAAGTTAATTCAACAAAAAGTTTTGAAAAGGAGCTTTAGGGAGACTTGGTAGACTGATATATTAACAAAGAGAAAAAAAAGAAAGAAAGAAAGAAAGAAAGAAAGAAAGAAAGAAAGAA
>QUSF01000001.1:54720800-54773506 GCA_003676055.1 Chloebia gouldiae
CAGCCAGATAGCTGGGATACTCATATGAGGAAGACTGTGAAAAATTAATGGATGTTCTTCATATAAATTTTAAGTACATTCTGTAGTAGGATTTTTAAAGCTCTAAAAAAAATATTTTCCTAAAAATATGAGCAAAATCCAGGCTTGATGGAAGTCAGTACTTTCCAGTTCAAACAATAGTTCTAATTCTTATCAAATTGGATAGCAGTCTGTTAATGTTGGGAATTGGGCTGTACTTTGTTTCCTTAATGTTGTGCACAAATGAACTTTTGGAACAGAAGATGAAATTCAAGAGCTAATTCAAGAATATATGCTACCTTTATATTCAGAACCATGGAAAATATCCTTGCAGGTATTATACAGTATTTTTGCAAATTTTTGAAAGATAAAATATATGTAGGATATATTGGCTGATTGTTGCAGATTGTTGCAGCTTTATAAAAGTGTGTTTTTTTCCAAATAAAATATATTTCAGGCTTTAGCTGCAGAAAAAAATAATAGATATCTTAAATAGCGCCTGTTTTTGGCTTGAGCTTACATTTGTTCCAGAACTGTTTTCATAACAAGATATATAGCTTTAATTCCTTTTTTTCTTCTCGGCTGTTGCAAATGGATACAGTAAGAATTTTATCTAATTTCATATGTTACTTATGAAGCAGTCTTTCGTGATGGGCTTCTTAAGCTGCTCTTTGAAAAAGAATTAATGGAAAAAATAACTTAATCTTTGGAAAAATAGGGAAATAGTTTGTAGCACCATAGTCATAATCATAAAAAGGGTCAGAACACCAAACAAAATAAACTAAACTAAACTAAACTAAACTAAGATAAAATAAAATAAAATAATACTAAATTATATATGAAGAGAACTTAAATACTGGAGGAAGAAAAATGTAGCAATAATCTGATACCACTAAAAATAATCATGCACTGCCTGTTTCTTTTTTATTTAGCTTTTTCCTACATATGCAGCTGAAAAATGCAGTAAGTAACTTTATTATTTGCACTGAACAGCATAAAGCAAGAAGGGTTAATCTAAAATCTTGGACTGAGGTCTGAACTGACCAGTCTAGGCTAAAGTTTTAATCAGAAATGCAAGGCTCTGCTGCAGATCCCGCCAAAGAAGGGATTTCCCATAAAAGAACCAGACATAATAAAAGAAAATTACTTCAAATTACCCTGATCTTCACTCTGACTCATGCTGGGATGCTTTCTAACAAGCCAGAACAAATCTGAAAGAAAACCCAAATAAATATTTGTTGTCAGATTTAATATCTAGTAGATATTATTTCTAAGGAAACCAAGTTATTTAAACATGAAGAAGACAGGTTAAAGACAGGAGGATATAAAGGTAATGGTGTAAAATAAAATTAAGCAAAAACAAATTAATAAGGAGAATTACAGATTTACATTTAGTACTGGATCATCCAAATACCTTGGTCATTGGTAAGAATGGTAACCACATTTGCTAAGAAAGAACTCTTCTTCTCAAATTAATGTCTCTTAAAATGTACTATTTTCTTGTCTAATGAACACTAAATCTTTTGAGCTAAAAGTTACCCTTTAGACTTGCAGACAAGTGGTTTTAAATAAGTTATTAATAGCAGTATATACACTAAATTATCTCACTGAATTTATGTTAACTTTACTCAGAGAATCAAAATTAAACTTTTTAAAACACCTAAGTAAGACATGGAGTCCATCAAATATGAAAATCTAAACCTGTGGACACAAGCTAGGTTCCTTTGATGTAAATATTCTGCTGCTATACTGAATTAATTTATGATACTAAAAGAAAATACCAAGCTGTTTTATTTGTTTAGCTTTTTTCATGTATTTTACAAGGAGACTTTCAGGCAATCCTTTTTGTTCTATTGCTGAGATAAAACACAGAAAGCAGACAATCGAGTTAAACAACGTTATTTTTTGACACAAGCATGAAAAATTTGGTAAAACGTCCCAAAACCCTTGGCTTTTTCCCTTACATATTTCAACAGCAAATATCACTGAATGTTAGCTCTAATGAAATTAGCTAAACAGCTGAGACTAGCATAGTACCCAGTCATTAGATTCTGTTTGTACCTGAGACAGCGAGAGAGACATGGGAACATATCTTGGGGAAAAAATTTGATTTGGGGATGAGACACAGAACACAGCTGAAAGATGCTGTTAAGATCTCCACTTATAATTCTCAACCTTTCACAGAGCCTTCAAGGGAAACCTATTATATGCATGGTTTAATTGTCTAAGGAGAGAGTTGGGCTACTGGGCCAGTACAGACTTACTATAATAAGCAGTGTTTAAAGAGGTCAGCTTGCCTGGTGATGTCTTGAGAGGAAATACTGACTCTGCATTTTTAAGAAACCATTCATTTATAGGCAAGCTGATTAAACCAGCCAGGCATTGTATGTCCTCTGCCTCTGGGAAGGATGGCAATAGATTTTTAATAAATACATAATATTTACTGAGCTGTATGAATATTCAAAAGCTAAGGTGTTTAAATTCTGATTCTCTTTTGTAACTGCTTACCAGCCCTGAAGTTTTAGGGTTTGTCAGCATTCCTCATTCACTGGGTTGGTAAAGGGAGCTTAATCTAAAGAAAATCCTTCAACAGTTATTAGTTTATAGTGATTTTTTTTTTAATTATCAAGTACTGGTGGAAGAGTAACTGCACAGAGAATTAATTTCTATAGAGATATATACACTCTTTGGTATGTTTATTAATGTTTGGTGTACAACCCGGCACAAAATTCCTTTCTAATACACTAGTTTGCCCTGAAATATGGAGAGCAGGCTGAAATCTGCACTGGGATGGCAGCAGCAGTGCTGAAGGAAGAGACCCTAGCTGCTATAGTGTGTGGTTCTCGCAAGGGCAAATAAATGCACTTGCATCTTTCTCCCATGTTCTTGATGGAGCTCATTTTTTGCCTTGACATTGTAGTCCCTCCAAGTGTCATTTTTGGTATATATTCTTAAAATTATTCTTCTGGCTTTAAGACTGCATGTTGAAATTCATTTCCAAATGGCATCCAGGAGCCCCAGCATGTCCAGAGAAAGCAAGCCAACTGGGTCTTGAGCTGGTCTCCTGAGAATAGACAAGTTGGATGAAACCTGAGGGGACAGCAAGTGTGCAGCATCCAGAGCAGCCATGGACCACAGGCTGGAAGAGTAGGGATCTGAGCCTCTGCAGTGCCAGCTGTTCATGCTTCAGGTGTGGGGTGACTCGGGAGTGCTGCCTGCCTGGTGCTTGGGCTTGGACAGCCAGGGATTTCTAGGCATGGCGCAGCAGCATTCACATAAGCACTAGGGGAGTGTAAGTGATAAAAACTGATTTAGGCACTGTAGGATTAAGGAAAAACTGGCAAAGAAATTTGAGGTTCTGCCTTTTGGAGGTAGGCATTACATCTAGGGGTTGAAATGATTTGGTGGTTCCAGACCTTGGGGGCCTGTCTAAAGTTGCTGTTCTATTAATTATGCAGTTTTTTTACAGGTATACAGAAGATGAGAGAGTTTGGCATTTTCTTGCCTGCCCTGCCAGCATTTATTCTTTGACAAGACCAGCCTTGTGTAAACAGTCTGAACCCAATGGTATTTGCTTAACATTTTAATTGGGAAATATTTTAAAGGGAGGGAGCTTGAGGTGTCCTTTGTTTTCTGCTTGGTGGTTTCCCATGTTTCTCATGAAGTGGAACAGACTCAGCTCTATTGTCTATTCTCTGTTTTCTTCTTGTGCTAGCATATTAATAAAACATCATAAGGCACTTGGCTATTTGTAACAGTCCAACTTATAGCCATCTTTGTGGCAAGGGCAGGCCTGCTGCCTCTTGCTCTAATCATGCCATAACTGTGAAAGGCATTGCTAAAACAGACAGCTGTATTGCCTACAAGTCTGTCATTTTCTTAACAGGAAGGAATAATTGTGTACACTTATCTTTCCATTTTTGGGAAAACGGCAAGAAACTTGTCCTGTTGCAACAAAATTGAGCACAATTTCAGTTTGTTGGGGGTTTTTTTAATACATTATTTTCATCTTATATTTGGTGTTTAAACATTTGCAAGGGGTATCTTCAGGTGGAATTGTTATTTTTGTACATTTGCTGTTGTTGCTAAGGAATGCTGCTTGTTGAGAGCACTGCTTCAGTTGGGTACTTGGCCTCTGCCTGTCCAGGAGGTGCTTGACAACTCCAGAGCATAGATCCCAACTTCCCAAGACATGAGCTGCTGGCTGGGCTACAGGAGAAGCTCCTTTCAGCAGACCTTGTTTGAGCTGTTGGAGAGAGCCAGCAGAGGCCAAGGCTGGAACCTCAGCTGTGGGAGTGCGGTGTCCCCTGCACCATTAATGAGACAGGTCCAGGGCTTGTGTGGCTGCCAGCTGGCAGGCACAGAACCTCCCTGCTGCAAGGACAGTTCCCCCAGAGCTGAGCAGGTGCTTAGTAGAAGGCTCTGTTGGGATTTCCTAAGAGATCAGGCTATGCATGCTTGGAGTGAGATTCATTAGGATTGTTGCTTGGGTCTGCAGAAGGGGAATTGTTTTCACTTTCTCATGCTCAGCCTCCTTTGAAGGGGCTGCAAAATCTTCAGTCAAATTCTGCCTCATCCCTGGACAATTGGATCTGGTGTGTGGGACTAGCGACACTGCTAATCATACAATTACAAATTATTCTTTGTTTTATCTCAAGTAAAACAATTATATTCTATAGATATCTTTATTGCCTCTGATAAGAAAGATTATGTTTTCATGTATGGTGTGTTGCAAGTGTTTTATGATATGTACGGTTTTACAAAGCACTCAGACATAAAACCTGAGGGGAATAAAAGTCCTCAGCAGATGTAAATCAATGTAGTTACACCAAAACTAGCTGGCAATCAATCTATCCCTCTATATCTTTATAGCTCAATCTCTCAGAATCTTTATAGCTCACTGGACCTGCATAAGGGGCAAACAGTGAAATAAATACATATCTTTGACTTCCAAAAGATAACTAGTGATTGTCGGAAGAAATTCTGTACAATCTAAGAATTTAATTGATGCTAAATAAACATTTTAATGCAAGAACTGAGGAATTATTGAAATTTATGTCTTGTAGCTGAAAAAATGTTCTGCTATTACTTTGCTGCAGAAACTTTTGTTTAACAGCTTGTATAAGAACTGCCTAGAATACTTTTCAAGTTCAGAAGGAGTTTGGAATAAAAGTTTTTCAAAACTTCTTGTGTTTTGACTTTTTGGGGGAAATGTAGAACTAGATCATTAACAGTTCTATTGCGCTTTGAAGGGCATTGAAAGTGTGTTTTATTCATTAGCTGATATGTTAAAGAGTTGAGGTCTTGCTAGGGACCTATGATGCACCTTATATGAGAATTTTTTATGAAACAATCTTACTCATTTGCATCCAAAGCTCTTTGTCCTAGTAAATTTTACAATTCCAAATCCTGATCCTCCAGTGTCTAGCATTTTGGACCCTATGTTTAAATTTTAGCTAAGTACATGTAAAAATGGCATATAAGTTACTCATGCTAGTGTAAACTAAGGACATCATCATATATTTGACTTCTACAAATGCTAATGGATGGTTGTGAAGATGTGAAGCAACAAACAATCAGAACTCTTACATTGGATAGTCAGCTTTCTCCCGCATGATGCAACACTAAGTTTTGAAATTTCTCATACAGGCAAGGGAAAACTGACTTCATAACTAAGCAGCAGAAACTACATGAAGGATCTTTCAAAAGTCAAAAGGCTTTACCTCAGCATGTACTTAAATGTTCTGTTTAAAGTTAAATACATTCTTGAAGGCATATATTCAGAAAATAATGAGAAACAATTATTAAAATAGAAACCTCTCTTTCTATTTTAAATAATTTTGTCTCATAATTTCAATGACGCACTTGAAAAGCGGAGAACTTTTGAGAGATGTCTACTGGAAACATAGATGGAAACTCCCAAAATATTTTTTCTCACATGTTTAAATAGTAATTGCCTTTCCATTTAGTATCCAAATTTTTCATTCTGCTACAGACTACATGCACAAAATATATGCATGTTCTTCTTGGATGGTCTATTTTATCATGGCAGTTTGGCATTCCATTGACATGGTTTTTTAACTAAGCTCAATGTTGAGCTCCTTCAGTTCTCCTCTTATTTGCTGATTAAAAAGCAAAGGTCATATTAAACTGACTCTCATATATCACTTTCTGGGAAAGGTAGTTTGAGCAAAGCATAAGTTTATCTTCAGAGTGGAAAGATCCTCCCCATAGAGCACTCAATTGTGGTATCCCATGTGCTTTGACATGTAAATAGAACACCACAGGCATTAAATAATTGGGTCAGATATCTACAAGATCTTTATTCTACTGTCAAACACAATTTAGATCAGATAATTTCCAAAGTTAAAAGAACTTGCTCCTGCTACCATATAAGTCAAGAAAAAAATTCCCCATTGGTAGCAGCCTGGGCAGACCAAAACCTGAAGACATAATTTTATATTCCATTGTTTGGTCTTCTCTCAGAGTTTTGGCTGAATAAAATTTTATTTCCATAATATTTTAAAATTCTCTGAAGAATTTTTGAATTTGCTACTATCTGATTTCTTTAATCTCCTAATTCCCTTTGGTGGTACCTTTTGTTGCACATCCTACAAACTAGAAACACAAGCAATTGATCCTTTTAGTCCTATGGCATATTTTTGGAAATTAGCAAGGGCTTTGGATAAATCAAAGGCAAGATCAGAGTGTCCTACATGCTCATAAAGATCACTGCCCTGCAAACACATGATAATGACTTTGTGCACACAGCGATTTCATTGAGTTCAGAGCTTTGATGCTACAATTTACTTCATGTACTTGGAGCCACTTTGAATATATTGGGTTTCCTCACAAGTCCATGAATAATAAGGATTGGGGCATAAGAGGACTTCTTAAGGAGTAATAAATCAGTGGCATTAAGTATGAGAAGTTTGCTCTTTGTAAAGCTCCTTTGAAGTGTAAATGTTAAGGCATCAGTTTGTTACTAGCCTGTTTTGTTCTCTCAGGCTTAGCTGGTGAGATAACACTGAGTTCAGTAGAATGACTAAAAATGGAGAAAAACTCAGAAGATATTTCAACAAGCTGAAAGTGATTTTCATATCATTATGAATACTGACAATCACGTTGTTGGGTTTTTTCCCATTTTTTAAACAGACAAAACTAGAAAATTCAAAAAATGTCTGAAATATGCTAAACGAAGCAATCAAAAGGTGTATGGTAACAGTGTGGCAGTAAAATTGCTTTTCTAGAAGTCTGAGGAAATAGTCTCAGATATATCTCAGAATAATTGTCAGTCATTTTCTATTTAGTTCTTGTTTATATTTATTATGTATTAGGGATTCATAGAAAGATTTCTTTTGGAAAAAAAATCTGACTCATAAGAAAACTCTTTCATGGGTAAAATTTAACACCATCTATACCCAGGGTTTTGCCATTTTCTCACTACTATTTTATTACTATTCTTTGCTGTACCTTTGATTTAGTAAAGTAAATTTCAATGGGCTGATTTTAATATGTAGTATTATGATGTCATTTCATATCATTTCAGAATAAGTGAATTCAAAAAACTACACTAATAATTTCTTATACAAAACATTATCATAGACTACTTTTATTTTAAAACTGTTTTATTAATTTTATTGCTTTTAACAATTATTTGATTTTTTCAGAATAATTACTTGGATAGAAAAATAGTAGGGTGACAATTATGCCAAATGATATCAGTAGAAACTATCCTTGTGGTTAACTAAGTTGAAGAATTGGCTCTGAATTTTGCACTATTATATGTTTGTGAAATGTGCCCCAAAATTATTTCCCTTTTAAATTCAACCATATTTTAGCTTCTAATTTTACAGCACTGGTGGATACTTGTGCAGATTTTATATTCTGTTGAGGAAAAGTGTCAATTTTGTGTAAACTAAATTATGCATGTTAAGTTTTGGAACCATTTATTTTTTCTTTGAATGCTCACATTAAATATAGATTGACCCTGGGAGGAAATAGTATGAACCAGTGATTTTTCTGTGTTGTGGGAACTAGAAGACCTGGGTCTGTTTCCAATTCTGCCACTTAATTGTTATATCACCTTGAGCAAAGTCCATGTAACAAAGTCAAATTTAAGTGCTTCAAGTTATACATTCAGCTTCATATTCAAGAACATAAGTATGCAGATATTTATGAATGAGGGAGTTAAACCATGCAGTGAGACAGGCTATTTATTTTTATTTCTTATAGGAATTTTGGTAGATAATGTCAAGCTTATCAAATTTTAAAAGCTGCAACTGAAATTTTTTATGTCACCCGCAAAGGGAATAGCTTAAGTTCTTACCAAATGGGAAGGGGTTCTGGTAAAGCAGGGGGCAATGAAAGGTGTTCATGATATATTTTCAAATCTTCAGGGAACAGCTACAACTTATAAGAAAAATTCAGTTTTATGCTTACTACATATTAACAGGACAATGGTGCACTCTTTGTGAAGTATTTCTTATCATAGCAGGATGAAGCAGTTCCCAATAAATTAGAAATGTGAAGTTATCGGGAGAGAAGATCCTGCATGAGACTTTGCTTTGGAAGAAGGCTCAGAAGCAAGAGAGTATATGGCTGGAGCCATTGTGGGTAGGAGCTGGAGGAAAGCAAATATCAGGACTAGTACTGGGACAGAAGAAAGGCTCAGTAGAAGATCTACATATATTTAATGCCTATAAAAGCATTTACCCACAGGTTAAAAACCCTCATGAGTACAAAAAGTGTTTTTTTTTCTCTTTTCTATTACAACAAAGTAATGGGCACAACCACTCTATTAAACCAAATCTTGCAAGAGACAAATTTCTGGACTAAACGGAAAAATCCAATCCATTGTGACATAGGAAAAGGGAATCTGTGGAAGTATCTCCCAAGAGGCAGGGAAACCTGGTGTCCTCCTGCCTCTAACTCAAAACTACATTGTGTATCACAGAGAGGATTCAGCCCTGAAGCATCTTGATACAGAGGAACGTGGAGTTATGGATTACAGGCAACTATTGGAATATGGCTCTAATTTGAAAAATCCCTTTCATTTGACTAGGCTGCACCAGGATAACAAAGCCATGTGGTTATGCAACTATATCAGGATGAGAACAGATTGAACCTGTTAAACATATGATCAGTCCTTCTGTGAACAGAAAGTGTTGTTCTCCCAACCCCCCGTTTGATTTCTGCGCTCTCTATGTCCTGCTCTGCCCAAAACACATGTCAGCCCATGCTTGAGTGCTCATTTCAACACTGGTATTGTGTGAACAGCTGTGCTCACATCTGTTGACAATGAAGGGGCTTGAATTGTTAAGGTGCCATACTCCTTTGCTTTTGGTCTGCCTGTAATGAGGAACACAGCCAAGATGAATTCTCTTCTAGATCACTTTGTTTGGGAACTAAACACTGCAGCACTTATGTTAGTGCTGTGCTATGCCATTTGTCTGTGCCTCTATGATTTCTTGCTTTCACTCCTGTGAGTACATAGCCCTGAACTTAGAATCCTATCCTGAATGCACTGCACTCTTCTATCATAAATTTTGCAAGTCCTGGTACCATCAAGAGCAGAGCTTTGCTTTCCATGATACCTGGTTAGCTGGTGTGCACCCAGATTTCCTCCCCCTTTTTGTTTACTTTAAGTTACCTATTCTCTGTGCATTTGTTTCCTACTTCTGCTGTCAGAGCTCTGAAGGCCAGACAAGTAATCTAGGACTAGATACAAATCCACAAGGGCTTCTCTTTGCAATCAGCAGATGAGATTCTTTCAGGGCCAGTAGTATTTAAATCATCAAAGTTATGGATTTCACACTTTATATAGTATCTGCTCAGCTCCTGTCTTATACTTCTGCTGCTAAGGGACTTTAATCCTTGTTGTCAGAAGCTGTCCCTCTATCTGAGTCAAACTCTACATTTACAAGTCATGTCAGATGCAGGCAAGATAGTAAAGGAATTTGAAACTTAGCCATCTTGAAACAAAAACATTGCTTCAGTGTATCTAAATTTGTATGTCTTTCACAAAGTATGATAAAGATTGGGTCTACACACCATCTTCTTCAACTGAACTGAATTTCTAATCTGTTAAACTGTATTCATCTTCAGAATGGATATCAAGGAGATGATGAAAGGACAAAATGTGTTGACAGTTCAGAATTTCACTTTTTTGCCTGACAATATATAACACATTTAATTCAACTCTGTAAAACTTTTCAGTGGGCATCTGTTTGAATGTACATCTCACTATCAAGTATAACAAACTCAATTTCTTAAAAAATACTCAAATGCCATCCAAGGCAAAATGCAAATTGTCAGAGCTACCTTTATTTTGTGGATTTAGAATGAACCTTGTATTCATTCCTCTCTCTGCCATCTCCTCCACCATAAACAAAAACACACCTGTTTCCTACCCTGTATGTCATTCAAGAATATAAGAGTAGAAATAATAACTCATGTTCTCCTTGTAACAGAGTTAAACTGAATAATTAATAGATTGCTTATTTTTCATAAGTGGGTGTGGTGTGACTTACAAAGGAGGTGCTCAACCAATGCTAAGTCAAGGTGAATCATAGATATGATTTCAAAATTGATGGGATTGTGGTCATTTGTGTCTCCTGACGCAATTCATTTCCTAGTTTGAGACACGCCATGCTGTAAGTGTCAGGAGGCTGAGCTGGCTAATATGCTTGCCAAGGAGTAAGACCTGTTTTCCAAAGCAGGCTGGTCACTTGCATTTGTACCTATTTGTGGGTATTAGATAAATAATTATTTTTACACATATGTATCTATTCCTCATAAGACACTTACCTCTTATATCTCTGCCTATTGTCTGAATCTAAGCCACTAACTGATAACGACCTTAAGTTCACTGTATTTTATATGTGGCTCTGTAGTGTGCTTGACTTCTTTCTTTCAGCAATGGGTTCCTCATGTATGACTGGCTTCTCACAGACAGAAAAACTAATTAATGAAATATTATTATCTGGTAGGCACATTGTTTTATCATTGTTTTATCATTTTAAAGAGACATGCTACACCATTTCAAGGTGGTGGGGCCTGGGACTATCTCCATGGTCTGCGTCAGCACAGCACATATCATCATGGGATCTGACTTTTTTTAAGGTGGTATCATAACACAAAAGAATGAGTGTTGATAAAATGGCAGCGCTGAAAAATTCCAACTGCCAGTGATCAGAGCTGAAATTAACTCACTGTCAGAGCTCACTGACAAAGAAAAGCCTGGAGTTACAATGTATAAACGAATAGGAGAGAATCAAGCTCTTAATTTGGAATGTATGAATAATAAAAATTTGATTAAATGAAAGCTCTTGCTACTAGTTTTCAGCTTTAAAATAATTGCTCCAAAGGGTTAGGGCAAACAAGGTAGCTCATAATTAGTATATTAGAAAAATAATGCAAATAAATAAACAACTTTTTCAAAGGCAAAAATCCTAGTGTTACATAACTGAGACTAAGGAATGAACGCTGGCTGGAAAGGTCTTTGAAAAATTCCATATTCATTATCCTTGAGGCAAAGAGAATTAAAATAAAGCAGAAAGTAGAGCCTCAAGAAGACTTCAGTGCAGACAGCACAGGCTCAATTTCCATCTAAAGTAATGGTGTGAGCAATCTCACACCATTACTCCCAGCTCCAATAAGTTCATTGTTCCCACATTACTGCCTAAAAGCTGCACACACAAAAGAAGAAACTAAAGTTTCTCTCTGTGCTCCATCTCATTTAGATAATGGAGTTCAGTATGATGGGAATTTTTATGCCATGGATGAGCACTCTAAGTGATAGAGAAATGAAAGTGTCAGCAGCCAAAGGCACATGCTGGACTGACACGGCATTACCAGAGATACATACAGAAAGTAAGTAAGTAAAACATCCTACTTCTAGGACATATATGTCCTGTAAGTATAGGCTGACAGGAAAAACAAAACATTATTTCATTTGTGCATTTGCTATTATAAGTCATCTGCAGAGGCTAGAGGAACACCTATTTAAGGAAGATTTAAAGGGAAAAGAATATCCAGACTATCAACACACTGTCTCATGTAAGTTTTAGCTGGTTATTCTCTGCTTAAACCAAATCACGACCTATATAAACAAAGAAAGGTATATAAACATCCTATATGTAGTACATTCAGTTGAATAAACAGTTTGCATACTAATGTAAACGACTTAGGTATCTTAATGTGCTGATGCTATAGCAGGTTCTTAGATACAGATTTTAGAACTCTAAAGGAAACATGCATATTCAGGTTTTTCAATCAGAAATAAATATACTCAGGGACTGCAACTATTTTCTCCCTTGATCTTGCAAATTCTTTTCTCAGCGCAATTAGCGAATTCCATAAATTTATGCTTTATTGGTAACAGCTTTTACCTTTTTTTTATCAAGTGGTGTCTGAAAAGAGTGGTAGTGTGCATTTCCCCTCCAAATTTCTGCCCTCCCCCCTGCACCTCCCCATTCATGACCTGAAGCATAACTATTTAAGGTTTATGACAGAGACAATGTCACTGCCTGCTTTCCAGGAAAATTACACATAAAAATAAAGAAAAATATCTCATGAGATATTTGCAATTTGCCTGAAAAGGGAGAAGAAATTTGGTAGAAAAATTGAATCTGGTAATCGATTCTATGGTGTTGCATATCAGCTGAGGCTGTGTTGACAAAAGTTCATCACTGACTGCCTTTAAACTCTGATGTTTAAACCTTGCTCTCTGTCTGGCTACATTAAATCCATTCTCTTTTTTAAGAGCAATACGAAGGGACACTTAGAAGAGGCCTTCCCAAGTCTGTCATCAACTAAATTAGGAAAGTAAAATTGATTCCTAGGAGTCATGTTACAAAAGTTCTGGATTCTTTTAAGAAATTCACCATTCAAAATACAGCTGAGCCCATAAGCACAGAGAAGAGGATATTTTTAAACAGTCCAGTGCAGGGTAAGCCAGGATGCTGCAGCATTTATTTATCTCTTAATTACAGGTGTTGAGGTCTGTGCCATCTGGCTTGTCTCATGACAAAATCTCACCAGCCAAAGAGTGCAAAAATAAATAGACAATTAGTTAGAATGCATTGACTGGATGCGCTGCTGAGTAAGCAATTGTTGTCAGCTAAAGCTGAGTTTCCTCAGAACAGATCTTCGTGCAGTTTCTCCAATTGCCCTATTATAGAATTTCCATTCTGTCAAAGAAGGAAACAAATAGGGCAATCAGGAGGGCATCTTCAAGAAAAGTTCAAGCCCAGACTAACATAAAGATTGTCACTCTTTCAAGTTCTCAGATAATCTTTACAACTGAGTTTAGGTTTAAGCAGTTAACATAGAGTTCATTTATTTTCATTTTGGTTACCCATACACTGCAGTACATCTGCAGTTTTATCACTCCTTTGTACCTCATACTGGGGTAGAAAACTAAGTTGGTAAACATTGTGTTCTAGATTCACACTGCCAAGTTTTAGGGTCCAAACTGTGACTCCTCTGCTAGTAATTCAGTTCCTTTCTCTCTCCCCACAGCAGATGTACGTGGCCAGGTGCTTTGAGAGGGGGAGTCAGCTCAAATATAAGGTAATTCTTTCCTCTAGAAGTAGCTGCCTGTGAACATTGACCACCAAGCCCCAGGTGGATGCCAAAAGCTTGTAGGGTGGATTCAGACAACCTGATTGTGCAGCTGGTGCTGTCTGTACCCACAGGTAACACATTGAAATACGGGAAGGAAAAGAGATATGGCTCATGAGTCATAGAATCACTGAGCCTGAAAAAGAACTCTAAGATCATTGAGTCCAGCCATTAACCCAGCACCACCGTGTTTACCATTAAGCCATAGTCCCAAGAGCCACATCCACTTGCCTTTTGAACACTTCCAGGGATGGTGATTCTACCACTTCCCTGTACAGCCTGTTTCAATGCCTGACACCCCCCACTTTCAGTAAAGAAATCTTCCCTAATATCTAATTGAAACCTCCCCTGAAACAAGAGCAGAGGCTGTTTCCTCTGGTCCTACAGGTAGAATTGGTGGGTATCAGTTTAGGAAAGTTTATGTGCTGACAAAAGCCCCATCTGTATTTCTATTGTACCAATGAGCAAAACTGGCTCATCTGGAAGTTAGTACAACCAGAATATTTTAGATGTGATTCTTATATCCCCTCCAAGCTGTATGCTGAAACTACAGAAAAGCAGGGAAATTTTTATAAATCTGTTCTGACTTCTAAGTAAAAGGATAATGCTGGCAGTTAAGGGGTGGCTGAAGTGAGACTGACAGTACTCAGGTCACTACTATGAGCTCCAGTTTCTGGTTTCATTGGGACTTTGTTGGTTCATGTTTTCCCTTGCTGTGATAAAGGACATCATCTGTTTTCAGATATGTTCATGCAACTTCCATTGACATCATTGGGAGTTGTACATGAATAGCTGACACCAGGATTTGGGCCTTAAAAGTTTATGGTGCCCTGAGGAGTTGTTTTTATGTATTTTGCTTGGTTTCATCTGTGAATATCCTGGGATACAGCTGCTCAACCAAACAACAAACATACTTTAGGAACTCAAACTGTTCATGCAACACTATCTAATACAAATAAAGGTGTCCTCAGGGCATGAAGTAAATATATGGAATTTATGCAATATTCATGCATTTACTTTACATTACTAATGTTTTTCTTGTATATTCAGTGAATTACTCCATCATGGAATTTATTAATGAAAATATAACAGCAGAAATAAAGCATAGAATGAGGAAGGAGGAAAATATCCGGAAATAGATAAGAATATTGATAAATGGTATAATAAATATTTTTAAAACTATCTCAATAGTTCAGAAAAAGTTCTACATATCTCCTTACATTTTGACTGAAGAAAGATTTATTAAACTTACAATATTCCAGAGAATATCATGAACATGATACCATATTCCTTTTAAGTGGAGCAATCTGTTTTATGGTAAATTATTGCAAAAAAAATATGCATCAGATAGCTATTTAGTCCTGATAATATATTAAAAGCTGTATCGTGTAACCAAAGCACTATCACTCCAGAGCAGAGCTGTATTGCAGTGGCAGTCACAGATGAGAAATGTGACACTGCAAGCCCCTTCCTGGGGACACTGCTCCCTCAGCTGCTGCAGAGCTGGGAGCCACCAAGCTGTTTTCTTCCTTTCTTCTCAGAGATCATTAGGAATGTCAAGTCCTACTCAGTCTTGCATTTGCCTAAGAAGAAAGACTGTCATTTCATCTTCACTTGGTACAGAGGAACAAAGAAAGGGAAATATCAAAAGTTGACATTCTTGAAAAGATTCATAACTCTTACTGCCCAAGTCTATCTCCAAGAGAATTAAATACATTTTCTGCATTAAGTTCTGATCCCAGAAGTCAGAAATATGAGTGGTCCCAAATCTTATTCTTTCTTTGAGGGTTTTATAGAAGAATAAAAATTTTCTATGGTCAGCTATCATAAGATTCAAAAGCAAAATGCACATTTCAGATGCTTTTTGGAAGCATCTGAAATGAGCTGGCCATAAGCTACATCATGGTGTACATCATCATGTTATAGATAAGGTTTTAGATCAGAGACTAATATGTTTGTAGATATCAGAACAAGAGTAAAACTATTAAGAAACTATGGCTGAACTGTAAAACCAGCAGATAGAAGAGACTTTTACTACAAACAAAACACATATTTTTAATTGACTAGTCACTGAAATGAGCTAATGAGAGAAGACATCTGTATGTCTGAATTCTTGCAGTCAGAGCCTCTGATCCATGTTAGTGTCTTCCAGTCAATGCCTTTCTGGAACATACACTTTAATTAATTACAAGATACTGGCTATATGCAGGTGTGTTAGGGTGGAAATCTAGCATTTTGAGATGCATTAAAGCTTTTAACTGACTAAATAGCCCAAAAATTTTGTGGGACTTTTGTTTTTATGTTGTTGGTTTTGTTTTCTTGTTTGGGCTTTTTTTCTATGGAAAATAAGGTTCATCCTTGTAAAAACTATTGGGTAGAGTGTTTTGAAAGGATATTCTTTTCCTTTGGTGTGCAAATGTAGGTCATGAAGTATCATATCCTGAAGTGTATATAAGTTATCTCTGGGTTATCTGTAATGTCACGATTGTGACTGTATAGACAAGGTTATGAAAAAACAGCAGAAATTATTATATTAATAGCTTTGCTTTTTCTGTTCCTGCTGTATTGTTTGGAACAACTATGTCTGCTAAAAATATTTCTAACACATGAGGGTTTTTTTCCTAGTAACACTGTCCATAGCCTGCAGAAAAATGTGGGGCAAAAGAATGGGCTACAAAAAAAATGGAGGGTTTTTAAAGTCTCATCATCAGGTTCTTTTCAATGAAGGATTCATGGCTGAAGCTAAACTGACCACTGTGAACATCCACTCTGCCTTCCCAAAAATACAAACCCTTGATCTAAGAATTTGTGCAGTAAATGCATTTCTCCTAGAGTTACAGTATCTTTATGGACCATGCTGGGGTTTTTTATCAAATGATCTGATCTGACAAAAAAAAAACAAAACTGAAGTTTTTTTACTTTAAGCAGGTTCTCTCCAGACATAGTTACCCATACCATAAAGAAATAAAGAAGCTTTTATTGTTTTGGTTGATTTTTTTTTAATTTATCGGTCTTAACATTGTATTTCACTGTGGCTTTGTCTGGGCTACTTAAGCTCCTGCTAGCATTATAGGTAATGGTCAAAATATTTGTTTGTCATTCAGTTAAAATCCCTGGTAAAAGCTATCTCCAGTGTCTCCTTGTGGACTATTGTTATTGTAGGCACCACGACAGGGGAGCTGGGGCTTCTCTGGAGCCACTGACCACAAAGATCTGCAATGCTCAGGGGTGGCACAAGAGGAGGCAGAGGAGGGAGGAGAGCATGATGAGCTCAGAGCTTCAGGTGAAACTGAAGAAGGCAAGGACATCCCGGCAAAGTGATAAAGCTGCATGAATAGGAAATGGAAAAGTGGGACAGGCCTGAGTTCAAACAATTGTACATGTTATGAGCCATATACAAACATCTGGAAAAGTTACTCTGAAATGGATGATGCCAGCATTGGGAGAAATCAGAAATGGAACAGAAGACACTGACAAATACATAAGTAATATACTGCATACTATCAATATCTTTCCTTGACTGTATTGCTGAAAGACTTGTTGCCATTATAGCACTCAGGCACACATACACCTCCCTCTGCATCTGCTTTTGAAAGGACTTGATTTGCAGTTCCCATATTCCTGACATGCTCACACCCTGGAGGAATCAGTAGATTGCACAGGGTGTAGAAGTCATCCCAGACTCCTGCCTTCAACCTCTTTAATATTTGATGAAGAGTGTGGGTACACCCTGATGCTTATCACAGTATCACCCAGTGTGGTTTAAGACCTGGTTGATTCTGTTATGTTAAGAGGGAAGAAATAAAAGAGATTATAACCATAAGTGTTTGAATATAATGTATATGTTCATGTTAGAGGCAGACAAAGTTATTATACAGCTTATATCTTTCAGTAAATAAGGCTATTAACATTTCTTTGTTTTTCATACACAGGTCAATTAAAGTATACTCCTCCTACAGAGAATGATATAATACAATTTCAGTGTTAATTCATTCTCATCCTCCCTCATCATAAACCTTTCTTGCACAACCAAATTCACTCCAGGCTGTTCAGCCCTACATGCATATCTTGAATTTCATTACAATTTTCAGTACAGACCTCATCTAAGCTGTGAAAGAAGATATTTTATAAAAAGTTCAGTGCATTCATAGTTCTAAAAGTTCCATCTTACAATTATACCAACAGGCCATTCTAAGAAAACATTTGTTTTATTTTCATATGAGCCACTTACCAAACTCAAAGGAGGAGAAGCACAAACTGGGTCTCAGTTGTGGCTGGATAGTAAGATAAAGAAATATTTTATTTTATTAAGGATTTTGCATATATGAACAGAGCTCTCCATTCTTCACAGTGCCAGGTGGAAAGCTAATCTTTGCATCTTGCACTATTATTCTCACTTCTCTTAACCACTAAGTACAACCTGAACAGATGTAAGAAGCCTTAAGCAACCCAAAACAAATCAATGGTTTCAGTGAAAGTGGTGGCTATTTAACATTTCCCCAGAGATGATCAGCAGCACTTAAAATTGACTGCTGTGTTACTACACATCCCACAGTGTAATAGAGGAAACTTGCCCTTCATGATTTAATACTTGTAAGATTCAATGAGCTTATTCTAAAATGCCTGCTTCACACTGAGAAAAAAAAATTAATTTAAAATACTTAATATATTAATGGATAACAGCTGCTTTTATATAAAGTAGGTGGTTATATACAGCACAATGCTATTTTTATCATCTTAATGTAATGAAGATGAAAAGAAGTAGTGATGCAACAAATAATTATAAAAAATATTTCTATGGAGTGCTATATTCCCAGAGCACTAGGCATGAGGTGCAATGCTTGGTGCAATATAAAAGGGTAAACTAGAGGGCAGACTGCTCTGTTTTTCACCACTGTATTACTTTTCATGACCACAGCCCATTCCATTGTACTGGCTGACAAAAAGAAAGGAAAACCAACCAAGGAGCTTTCCAGTCTCAGAGACACCATAACTTCAAAAAGGGTTGTACGGAGCTGGAGGCACAACCCTCTGGAGACAGTTACTTTATCACTTCATAAATACGCACTTTGATTACAATATCTATTTACTGCTTCAATCAGTACAATGATAGATTTACCATTCCACAGCTAAATATACTTTTGGCTTGAGGAAATAGAAGTGATTATGTTTCATTCAGAAGACCATTTGGACCACTTTCCTAGCCATGTTACATTTTGGTCATAGAAAACACAGAATCAAAATAGATAGAAATAAACAGCAAAACAGTGAATTGCATTTTCAGTTGTGTCCACTCATCACATCTTTCCCTTTCTGCACTAGTACCACCAAAAATGCTTCTGCAATAGCCATGTCAGCAGTTTGGATTTATGCTGTCTCTAAGGTCTTGTTTGGACTGTGCCTACTGTCAGCAGCCCTGATGTCTCTGGGTTACAGCCTCCCTTTCTCCTGCAGAAGGGCTCTAGGTCAACGGTGGTGTCCCCCCATGGTGGGAGTCAAAGCAGTGGCCCTTTGTCAGAGAAGTTCACAATCTATCTCTCAGTAAAATTTCAATTACCTCTAGGGGGATGTTTGTTGGGAGACCATCCCAAATAGGAGTTTCTGTGTTCATCTGTTTCTGTTACAACAGCCAGAGGAGTGTGGATTACCAGTCAGCCTTTGAGTCACCCTGGTGACTCAGAGCATCCAGGTCCTGCAGGTCTTGCAGGCACTTGAAATACCTGGTGTGCCCGAGTTAGCAGGATCCTCTCTCTCTTTGAGGCTCCCTGGTCACCCCAGCTGCCGGAGGGACGCCACCGCCCGCAGCACCCTCCCGTGCCAGCCACCTCAATTACTGACCTCAGCCTGCTGTGGTGGGCAGGAAAGGGCAGCATGAATACCACGGCACTGATGGAACCGGCTTGGAAAAGGTTGTGTACAAAGACACTCTTCAGAGCCCATATGTTTTGAATTATCTCTGTGTTTGTAAAAATATGATCCTTCAATGTATATATATATAAATAGAGCAGTTATTCACAATTTTTAAAACTAAATCTAAAAATTATCAAAATTGCTTTCCTGGTAAAAAATTAAATCACATAAATTCAATTGACCCTTTAATTACCAGGTCAGCAAGTACTTGGCATTGGAACACCATTTTATTCCAAATAGCTATGCCTATCAAAGCTTTTTATTTGGATTTAATGTAGGAAGCAGCCTGTGAGTGTTCATACTTGTAGGCAGTATTGCTATTGTTCTATGAAATGTAAATTTTTTTAAAAGAAACCAATTCCCAGAAACAGACAATATGGTAATTGATATAAAAGTTGGAAATACAGATTTTGTTTACAGACAATATAGAAGGGCAGTGCAATCAATAAAAACTACTGACAAAAATTTCAATAGGAATAATAATAACATCTATGGCAACTAGTTCTAGAGTCAACAGGTTCAAAAAAAAAAATAACAGCTTCTTTAGGTGCCTCAGTTAATTATTAGCTTTTATGAATAATATTTCCAGTGTCTGGAAGAAGTCTATATAGTTAATCCTTTATGCAACTTTAGTAAAACCTGTTTGAAAGCCAGGTTGCAATTTTGACCTTTTCTACCTGTGATATTTTTCTGTTTCCAAGCTGTTCTTTCACGCACCTTTTGTTTTTCTTGCTGTCCTGTACACTTTGTCTCTAAGCTAGCACAGTGAAATACAATTTATTGGATAACATTTGGAGTCTCTGTAATACAGGACTAACAGGTCTCTTGAAGTTACAAATAACAGAGACTGCACTAAAATACCTATGATTTTTCAGTTCTCTAAATAGGCATCCAGTGAGCTACTGTGAAATACCTTATAGCTTGAAAAGACTGTTGCATCACAAAATTACATCTAATATTTGCAGGTAGAAAAGAGTAATTACCTGTAGACTGTGAATTCTTTGACATCTCCCGCCATTAACAAGAATACTGCTGCTATGGTATACTATACCTGTTGTTGAAAAGTCATTTTACATCCAAATTATGGCAAATAAGAAAAAAAGATCTTCAGCCAACTAAAATAATTATGACAATCATGTTTCAAATAGAATTTCCAATCCTATGCCATTAAAGTAAATGGGATTTTTGCCATCAGATCTGAAGGAGACTATGACTGCACCCTGTATTTTTCAGTGAGTCAGAGTACTGACATACATCCCATATACTGTTATTGATGATTCCTTAGACTACCTAATGTTGTTCCTGTGTAGATTTGTTTTCTGGCTTTGGTAGCTACAACTGCTTTTAAAACCATAGCAACTCTTTCGGCAGTCTTCACACCTTTTCATCATTTACCTTTTTATCTGTAATATTATTTTACAAAGAAGGCAAACAGCAGAGAGAAAGACAAAAGGAGAACTGGATCCCCTGTTTCTGTGTGCTTAAAGGTACCTCATGTTAACTCTCTTCTGGAATACATGCTATTTCATTCTTTTAGCCTAACAATCAAAAGGGAAAGTGTCAAAACCACAAAATAGAAGAACATCCTGTTCTTTCTCTAGTCCTTTGTAAACAGTTTGAGAAAATACCAAATAATGCATCTTAGTTTATTTATTGCTTGGATCACAAACTATCAAAATATTCCATGTTTCAGAAGTTTATTGAGCTGTGGAGAGTGTGAAACTGCTACAAGTTGCATTCTGAATTTTTCTTATAAAACCAGATAATATCAACAACAACAAATGATTAAGCAAAACTGAGAATTTCACCCAAGGCAAAATTTCTCCACAAGTTTCCAAAAGAACAAAGATTTTTGTCATGGGCAACAACTCAGTCATTTTACCAGACAATGCAATTATTCTGTGGCAAAATCTGATAGGGCATTGCTCTGGAATGGAGAAAAGCTGGTTTTCTTTGGTGCCTAAAAAAATAAATATGTAAATTAGCTAACAATAGGATTTTTTTTTTTTGTTCTATGACCAGAATTATGAGGCAAAAAGTGCTTTGAAACGAATTCCTTTTATCAGAAATACAGTAGTAGGTCATCATTAATTCCTACCATGGTAGCAAAAATGTGACCAGCTTTGGCTGGTCTCTGAATATTAAATAAATTAAGTAATGCAAATGGTGTAATTAATGAAATAGCACCGTGGTAATTTTAGATATAAATAGATCACTTCACAGTGTTATTTAGTTGTCATTAAAAAAATCTTATTTGCATAGCATGTAAAAAAATTCTTTCACCAAATTTTTACAGATTGAATTAATTAGAGGCAAAGAGGAGTTGGAAGACCCTGGGAAAATCAGGACAGCTTAAGCTATATTTTCTCTACACTGAAATAAAGAGTCTGGGAAGGAATCTCCACAGCCTTTATTTAGTGCCCTTAAGACTAGACAGTTCTAGCTTATATAAATGTTGACAATACTTGTTGACAATAAATAATTGACAGTTAGCTTTCCTCAAAAACACAACAGTGCATTGCAGTGTGCTTTACTCCACAAAGGCATAGACACTAAGGAATGAGGGGTACATAGAAGAATAATTGCTGCAACTGTTTCTAAACTTTCCTGCAATAAAAAAACCCTGAAATACCTCTGACAGTTCATGTGTTTTGTGGAATTCTGGACATCTCAACATTGCAGCAGATGAAGCTCAGCACAGAATCCACTCAGACTGAGTCCTTAAATTTCCATTATTATGGGACAAGTTAAAGACTTAGCTACTCTTCAGAAGAAAGAAGTTAGCTTCTTCCAAGGCACCCTATTGAAAAGAGAACAAATATAAGAAAGTATGCAGTCTTACATGATATTTTCAGAGAAATATTTCCATACAGAGATCTTAACATTATCTAGCTAGTCTTTACACTAGAGGAACTCTACTGAGGTCAATAGCCTAGCCCAGATACAAAAGCAATAAAATTCCTGTGTTGATAATAGAGCAATTCTCTGAACCTGACGAAGTTCCTTGGCAGAGAACTGAGGAAAGTGAAGGTGTCGTTGTGTTCTCTTGTCCTTCCTATACCTGGATGATATTTGGTGAAATCAGACTTTGTGGCTTTAGGTATAATATTGAAGCCATGAGCAAGTGGTTCCTATTTACTTGGTTATAATATAAGCAGTTGTACCATACATTTGTTTATGGTCTTTACAAAACATTATTTATACATACATATACAAATTATTTATTAATGCACAGTATTATACTTGTATGTATATATACACAATATATATGGACATATATATGTATGTGTGTGTATATATATAAAAAAATGCATATACATATGTCACCAACATATACAGAAGCTCAGTCTAGCTCCTATTAAGTCCATCAGAAATGGCATCAGCCTTGTAGAAAGAATAGCTACCTACATTTTTTTTTCCAGTAACTGCATGTACACTACGATCTTCAGTTTTCAGATATTTTAATGATGATCAACACTTCAAATAATGTCTTTGTAAAGCTACTCTACATGTTTGATAAAACACACTGTACAAACAAGTCTAGTTAATTGTTGCTCTGAATTCATCTTTATGCTTGCTGTAGTAAAAATCTGTCTTGTTCAAGCACAACAGTTGTGGATTTAATTAAATATGTTGCTTAGTGAAGCATCTGTTTAAAACATTAATAAGTGGCAGCTCCTCTGAGCTCTACATATGTAAAGGTTTTTCACTTCATAACTCAAGCTTAAAATGTGCTTTAGAAGTTATAAACCATTAGTTCATCCTTCATTTTGGGCAGATTTTTCATAATTAAAAAGTACTTCTTTAAGTCTGTGTTAACTGATCTTAATTTTTTAAAATTAAATTTAAAAAATCAGGGTGCTCAAGTTTTAATCTCACCAAAAAACAGTAATGCAGAGATACTCCAAAAAGTCAGAGGGGCATATTCCTTTTTTGTTGCTGCATTTGCTGAAGTGCAAATTAATATTACTCCCTTATCGTGCTTTTACATCTCCCAAGAATATATATTGTAAGGGACACCTCACACACCTTACTGAAACCACATCCTAGCAGAGTTAAACTGGAGTGCACCAATATGAAGTCCCAGTGAGGAAGAGTGCATTGCACTGTGGCACCTCCATGCCATGGCACAAATGCAGCAGAATTACAAATAAACTTCCAGAGATTCACATCAAGACACGAGGCTGGTCCAAATCCAGAGCAGTGCCCAAATCCTGCATTGTGAATCTGCTCTTGATGAGTAAAGGGAATTGGAGGGGGAAGAGAACCCCAATAACATAGGAACCATTGAGAACTGTTTCATTTTAAGAGCAACCAAATAGTGGTACAGACTAATGGATTTGGGAATGCAGGAATTTTCTGGATTATAGTAGCTACACAAAACCACTACATGTAAGATTGCCTAAAGATGACTTGGCTGCAGACTAACCCAAATGGATTCTCAACTAAATTGCCACTAACCTGATTTTGTTTTGGAAGCCACTAAAAAATAAATTGATCCAAACCATACTCTACAAGGAGTGTTCAGACTTAATTAGAGGCAAGAAACACAGGTATTCCAGGTCTTTGAAGCCCATTCAGAAAATAGGTGAAGTTGCAGTTATCCAGATCTGTTCATGTGCCCCTGGTTATGATCCAAATGGGTCCTTAAAATATAACAGTAGAAATATCTGAGTAAAAAGGGGAAAATTCTTGAGCCTCCCAGGCTAAATTTAGTAGCATATTTTGGTAAAAACATTAATGCTTAGCTTCAGCCAACACAGTACCCTTTCTACACTCAAGTCCTTCCAAGCATCTGGATTTCCTAGAATGTCTAGCCTTCCAAGTGTTTACTTGTAATTCTCTTCAGGAGAAAGACTGTCTTTATTTGTGTTCAGTACAGTATTTGTGGCTGTCTTTCAAAAATAGGAAAGGGAAAAAGATATAAGAGGTGTTCAAACTCTGCTGACTCAAAAGCCAAGAGTCAAAGTGATAAATAATCCTACTTTTTCCAAGCTCAGAAAAAAAAATGGATGGGCAGCTCATATTATAGGTGAAAACTTCTTCACAGCTTAAATAGCAAGCGACTAATCTGTTTTGTGATATTTTTTTTGAGTACCCAAATTTACCATGAAAATGTCATTCTGCTAAATGTTACAATCAATGTGGACACCTGGCCTCTCGTTTCTTACAGAAAGGCTACAAATGTATTTAGTTCTAGTGTCAGAAATTTCCAGAGACAGCAAATTGTCTTCATTTGAACACTAGCCAATCTAGACAAGGCTCTGCAAATTGATTTTTCTACATTTCCTCTGTTGTGGAAATAATGATAATTTAATTATTCAAAAGAGGTAATAAATAATTATTTACTCTGAAAATTATAAAACTATGAGACTCTGGACATATTTTTCATTGTGTATTTTTTAACATTCATAAAATGGACCATAAAGCATGAATTTTAGAGTCCTCTTGGTTAATTAATTGGTAAGATTCTATTTGAGAATAAGATGGGGCTTTGAAAAAAGAAAATTTTAATTGTTTGGTGCTTTGGGGTTTTTCTCCATGCATGTCTTATAAGAACTAGAATAATGCCAAAACAAATGCCAAAAAATACCTTGAAAAATTAATGTTTTCCATTCACTTAGTAATACATACTTTTTGGCCAGTAGATATCAAATGGCTTTACCAAGGAATTGAATACAACAAGCTCTATTTTACAAACAGGAAAACTGAGGCAAAAGGATATTAAAATAGTTTACCTGCAGTCTTCAGGAAAGTGTGAAGAAGACTTTTGAGGTCCAGCTCAGTGCAATTCATCACTGGTCTTTTAAATGCTGTTGATATTTTGTGCAAATCAGCTATTACAACATACTCAGCCATGGAAATAACACGTATCTTTTATTTTCAGCATCAGACAAAACCAAATACATATCTATTATATGAGAATTTAATCTGAATCTTAACACATTTTCCATTGTTAAAATAGTCTTTCAGAAGGTCACAGAATTCACCCTGATAAGATCTGATCTCTAATTAAAAGACTTTTATAAAACAGAACATGCTTTCCTCTGAGAAAGAAAAACCAAAACTCCAGAGAGGATATTTAAGATGTTTTAGAATTCTGACCTCAACAGAGAAAGAACAGAAACTCAGTTAGTGGTGAAAATCTTTGATTCCATTTTGGCATTTATGTTCTGGGAAGAAGTGAAATATATATGCTTATATGAACTTCCTACCCCACTTTGTGACTAGAATATCAGCTTAGATTTTGATTTTCACTGGGTATGTCTAGGCTAATCTAGGCTTAAAATTAAATTCTCTAGAGAATTTTGGGTTGTAATGCAACTATCTAGCACTATGTCTGCATCTAGCAGGCCTTCCCTGCTACTCATAGGTATGACCATGTGTGAGGAACTGCCAGTGACAGAAGAATGTGCCACTGAAGGTATCCCCTGGCACACTGGAAGGTCAGTGGGCTGCATAAGCAATTTGCTATGCACCTCTGCTGCCACCAAGAAAAAGCTAACTGATAATATGAGATGGTTCTGCTGTAGAACAGAGTGGGGACAAAACCTTCATCACTTGGAAGATATGTTAGCTCTGTGGCCAAGCAGATGGTATGGCTGCTCCTCTGAAGGTAAGAGCATGCCACGGCGCAGGCAAAGGAGGAGTCTCAGACTGCTAAAGAAATGTAGCTTAAACTCTTGTCCTTGGACAGCAATGAAAACTGCCCGCTCGGCACTCCTAAATGCCACTATTACATCTGGCATTTGGATTTGTGATCTAGGAGATTTAGATCTTAGAGCTCTGAGGCTTTTTGAACAGGACATCCCTGGGCCCTTGGTGCTGAGGATCAACATCTCCCATTCCTAGCCTGCACAACAAATCATCTGGTCCCTACACAGACCTGAAGGGCTGAACAATCTGCTTGCACTTGTGAAATCTTATGCATTTAATAGTGACAGAACAAAAGGGAGTAATTTTAAACTGAAACAGAGGAGGTTCAGATTAGCTATTAGGCGAAGATTCTTTACTGTGAGGATGGTGAGGAACAGGTTGCCCAGAGAAGCTGTGAATGCCCCATCCCTGGAAGTGTTCAAGGTCAGGTTTTGTGGAGCTCTGAGCAATCTGGTCTAGTGAAAGGAGTCCATACTTTTGATCTTTGAGGACCCTTCTATCCCAAGCCTTTTTGTGATTCTGTGTGAGAAACATGTCTAATGTTTTTTTTGCCTGATTCAAAAGCATCCATAGGCAGTGGAAATGTGAGCATTCAGATCTCTAAAGCTTGTTTGTTTGCTTTTCAATAATTTTCTAGAAGACTATTAAGGATCTAAGGTGCAATTATAGACTACTTCTGTTTTGAATTAAAGAAACACGATGTTAAAACCTTCCCAGAGTAATCCTTTTTCGTTTTTTTTCTATATAAAACAAATGGAAAAGTCTGTTATTTAAGCCACAATTAAGTATATACTTTTTCCTCACATATAATTAGATCCACAGCATGGAATACTACTTTCACTTATCCATAAAGTTTTAGAAAAAGTAGAGTGCACAAGATCTGCTAAAAATACTCTAGAATAAATATTTTTAAATCTTCTTAAATAAACCTCAAAAGGAACACTGCAGAAACAATTTATCACTTGTGTAGGTAACTTTAAATCTGACTGTTAAACTAAAATAAAGAAAATATTATTTAATATTTGCTGTACAGCAAAAAGGTGAACAGAACTGGTTGTAACCTGAATTTTGGTTCTTGCCTATCTGTTACTGAAAATTTTCTGTGTTATTTTCAGTGGAAATAAAAACAGCTACTCTGTCACAGGAATTACATTTCTACGGAAAACTGCCAGGACTGATCTAATACTGATAAAAAACAAATATTGGTGTGAATTTATGGACTAAATTCATAGCACAATCTCACAGCATTTTATCCAAGACGTAGTTTTATAATTCAGAGGAGACCAAAGCCGGTGACTAAACAAACATAAAATGCACTGTATTTTACAGGTCACAACTAAAGTATGTTGGCAGATATGGTCAGTGATGCACCAACCAACTTTGTCTAAGCACTCATACATGATTTGGGAATTAAACAGCAGCTTACTTCTGAGTTAGAAACTTCAGGAGATTCTGTCATAGCCATTCATTCACACCTCAGCAGAAAACCGTATGTCTGGTGAATTCAATGCTTTTCTGACTGTTGTTCTTTTACAAGTGCCAATGGATTGTTGGCTTCATATGAAGTTTTAGTGAAACAATTAATCTTTCTGGAGATTTCAGTTCACTTTCTGATATTTTCAGAAGTACTAGAGGTGAGGCATAATTTGGAAAACAAAATGAATTCTCTACCAGACTGGCCTCATGCCCTACCTTCATTAGAGCACTGGGACCATTTTACTTCCTAGAGTTGCACTTTGAGAGCTGTGAGTATCTCATTACCCCGTTACTGTCTGGAACACCCTGTGAGCAGCGGAGGTTAGAGGCAATGAGTTATGGTTGGAGGTGGAACACAGACCAAAGCAAGGGAGACAAAATTCAGTTTTAAGCCAGAATATCCCTTTCTCTGACACATAATTTGATATACTATTTCTTTAATCCACATGTTGCCTCTGTCATTCAGGAGGTAGAACAATGAACCATTGGTGGGAGGGATGGAGTCCTTTGGGGAAAAACTACTTGAGAAAGTCAAGTAATTCTCAACTAATCAGCAAGAGTAGAATTCTGGCTAAAAGAAGAGAAAAAACCATAAGAAAGAAAAATTGTCATTGGCATGGCTACAAAGAAGAGGACTTGTATCAAATTATGTTCCTGCAGATTAGGACTGGAAGACGTCACTGGACTGTAAGTTCTTGCAGAAGAATGGCCATAGAAATACATCCAGTTATGAAATTAATCGAAGTGACTGTTTTACTTCACTGTGTGAAATAAAACCAATAGTATTTCATATTTATTTGGGTTCAAGGAGGTTAACTTTACAGAAATTTTCTGCGTCTGTGTGAGGTGTCCACACAGACTTGATCACTGGATTCCACGTTTTCTATTTAGAATGGAATAAATCAGTTGGGACTGTAATAACTGGGGTCATTTACTCTTGCTTAGTTCCCTCCCCACACAGTTTTACACATACACACACTCCTTGCACTGGCAATGCAGCTTTCATCATCTGGGCAAAAGTCCCCAAACATAGTGAAAGAGCAGATGGAAAGACAGAAATGATGGGATTTTTTCTGTGCTCTTTACTTCTTTAAGTGACCCTATGATATGGCAATTGGCATATATCCCTTCAGCAGGACAAAACTGAGTAATCAGCTTGAAACCCATCTGCAAGAGGATACCACCAATGCCATAACAGTTGTGGAAAACTGTATCAAAGAGGAGGTCACTGTGGCAGGGGGTTCCATGCATTTGCCCGGTGGGGTTCCTGCCATGAGAAAGAATAAAGACTTATAGGCTAGACTGGAAACATTACAGCAAAGACTTGGTAAGCCAGACAGACATATTTTTATATTGTTTGGGACTATGAAAATAATATTCACATCACAGCTGCAATGTAGGAGATGTGGTACTGAATATTTTTGGCATTTATTTTGGATCATGGTAGTGAGTTTACAGCAGCCAAGCCCCCAGCAGCTAAGCCCCCAGCCAATTGCCTTCTCCCCTGGCAGGATGGGGAAGAGAATAAGGGCAGAAGTGAGAAAAACTTGCAGTTTGACATAAAGACACTTTATGAAGTAAAGAAAAAATGAAAAAAAAAACCCAAAAATTATGCAAGGACAATTTCTCTCTACCTCCCATCAGCAGAACAAGGCCAAATCAATCCTAGAGCAACAGTTTCTTTGGAAAAACTCCCTCTAGTTTTATTGCTGAACATGACATTGTATAATAGGGAATAGCTCTAAGGTCAGTTTGGATCAGCAGTTGCAGCTATGTCCCATCACAATCGCTTGTTCACCCCCAGCCTATTGGCTCATGAAAACCTTGATTCTATGCAAACACTATTCAGCAGTAGATAAAACATTTTTGTTATCATCGAAACAGTTTTGATCACAAATCTAAAAAACAACACAATGCAGGCTACTATGAAGAAAATTATCTCCATCCTAACCACAGCCAGTGCAACCACAAAAGATAAGAACTCAACCAAAGTTCCTATTTTTCCAGAGAACACCAAGCATCACACTTGATTATGTGCAGCATCACACAGAGACCTTCAGATGCTGACAAGCTTTTCCAGCAAAATAGCTTCTTACTACTTTTTTAAACTTACTTTACTATAGAATAAGTGGGATTCAAATACTTGCTCCTTGTTCACAGAAAGAGAATTGAAGGTTGATAAGTTGATTCAATACATAAAGAATACATAAAGAATTCAATACATCTAGATGTTCATGATCACCTCATCTGTGTATTTGTCGAACAAATAAAAATTGTGGAAAATCAGCAAATAATGCGCAGCTATGCATGGCTGAAGCAGTTACACAAAACTTCACAGCTAATAGATTGTGTCTGATAAGCACAGAAAATGAAAATTAACTTCTCATGATTAAGAAATCCTCCTCTATGATGGTCTTCCACTAAAAGCAGCTGAAACAGAAATTACTTTATTTTAGGAATATACTCTTTCTTATTTGACATCACTTGCATATCTGTCTATGTGTATGACCCCTACCACCAAGCATAGAAATGTCTGTTACCAGATGTGGCTCTCAACACAGGTAGTGTTAGAGTGTCACACTATGATACGAAATAACTCACAGAAGCAGACTAGATGTAAAAGGAAAGAAAAATAACTTTAAAAAGCCAACTTTTTATTTCCTGACTCTGTAATATATGCAATAGCAAAAGTGACAGTGGATTGGAGGGTGAAACTGCCACTTCTCCAACTACACTGGTCTAAATAACAGTCCATCAAGTCTCTCCACCCACAAAGAAGAATGCAAAACAACCATTATTTACATGAACATGCATGAGAACATTCAATTGAAATATATAAATACCAGAAAGCATTGAAACTTTTAGAACTTTAAAACTCTCAAAAGAATGGGGCAACATTAGAGCACTTCTGTATTTGTGACAAAAGTGGAAAAATGAGGCACAAGTTGGAGTTAGAATCACAAAAAGTCAGTTTCTTTCCTACTCTAATAAGTTCCTTTCACTACTCTTACCCTGTGCCTCTGTCAGCAGACAAGCCCAGCAGAGTAAGAGAACTGGCTGACAGAACTATTTCTAAGAAACCTATATGACATCTAGAACTTTCAAAAGCTCTTTTCTGTCTAGTGTTATGTCAGTGCTAGGGCTGTCAATGCTGGGAAAGTTCTGACATTTAGAGAGCACACCAGGTATCTAAAATCATGGTCTGCTGAGTAAGCACAAAATGTAACTCATCAGATGTCCTTTTCAGATGTACCTAAAGTGACTGAGGAATTCATTTAGAATACCTGAAGTTTCCCCATCATCCGTCCTTTCACTGGGACCACTTTCCTGAAGACTGTAATGGCTCCAAACATGGGAACCCAGGAGTAATGGGAAGGAGACTGTTTCCAAATATGCCTCCAAAGAAAAATTTCCAAAAATCTTGTTGCTATTAAAAATTGACTGTCATGGCTGGACAGGGACAGGGTGACAGAGAACATACCCTTGAGAAATTATGAAATATTCATTAGGTTCTGACCTCTGCCACTAGCAGCAGAGCACCTTAACTGCCCTAAAAGCTATACCTGAATGAGGTCATGACCAAGTAGAAATGATGTTCCTCCTTGTGAGTCAACAGCTCTAGTATTTGTCCTTTCCCAGCTGCCAAACTTGGCAGCTGTGCTGAACTGCAAGTTCCTATTCAGATCCTGTCATCTCTGTTACTCCACACACCTTCCCTCAAAAGTTCTTTCCTCAACTAGTCCAGTATCCTTCTGTAGGATCTCTTGCAAGAGCATCCAAGGAACAGGAAGAAAATGCTGGTGAGCTCCTTTCTTAATTGCTTCATCTGAGTAGATGGAGCACAGGATTTGTGCAGGATGTCGAGACTGGTTGCAAATGGGAAAACAGACATAGAGCCCACTCTGGGCATCAAGCTCATCTTGAAGCTGCAGCCTCACACCTTCATCCTTTTCTGACAAAATCCTTGGATTAAATGGCCCCAAACACAAGCTTAGAGTGAGAGAGCTTCTCCTTGGCTTATTAGAAGACAATGTACAAAGGGAGAGCTGAGGTCCAGAACATCAGCCCCTCCCCCCCTCCACCCCAAAACCCCCACTTCTGAAGCAACCATCCTCGTTGCTAAAGAACACACAGACAATTTTAAGAGATCATCTTCTGGGGAAGGAGGGCATGGCTGGACCTGTGTGCCTGGAAGCTGCTGTTCTTAGGAGATGCCAGGGACTGCTGGTGACACGGGGCACAAGACCTGTGATTATCGATCTGAAGGGCATGAACTCACTCCCTCATTTCTCTCCTGTCTTTCCTTCCTGTGGCCAGGGAGCCCCTCTCAGCACACAGACCTCCTCCTGCTCTGATGGAGGCTGGCATCCATGGCACTGAGATATGCACACAGGCATCTGGGACAGAAACTCAAGAGAAAACAAACTTAGTGGGAAACCAGTTCAGGCTGAATTATGAACTTGAGTGGAAAAGCAGAGGGGCCAGAAGGAATTGTTTGATAATGGCCACCCCTGGGAGTGAAAGCCACGGGAAGATAAAGGCCCTGTGAGAAAGACAGTGGTATTTCTTTCTCATTTATTGCTATTGAATTGTTTTCTTTCTGGGGCAGAATGACCTCTGCTGTTCTACAGATTGCACTCAGGCAGAAGAAGAGAACCTAGGTTCCCATGAGAGTTTCCTTAAAAAAAAAAAAAAAGAGTGAGAGATTAAATTGTTAAGTGGCAGATGAAATCCAGTGTAAGTAAAAGAAAAATCTTACATTGAGTGAGAAACAATCCTACTTTTACATTCATTAAATAATGGTCAGGGAGATTTTGAAGTTTGAGGCTCTCCAGCAGTTATGCTCTTAAATATCTGCTTCCACTCAAACTTCCACTGTTGCTATATAGTTTTATTTCTCATGTCTTCCCCAAAGAAGACAAAATTGGAGAATAGCTCAGTTGTACTTTCAAAATATTGTCTTTCAGCAGTACTCAAGTCTCTTTTCTTAACTTTTTTTTTTTCATATATATGTAACAAAATTATTTAAATATATCCTGAAATGCAAAGGACTATCTGTTTCAATTTTTTTCTTTTCAAGTTATCTTTGATGTCTGTGACCAGAACCCCAGTGCTGCTGCAGCCATGGCTTGAAGTACTTTCCCCAATACTTGTGCCATTTCAAACATTCCCTTAATATTAAAATAAATGAAAATCAGGAGGTATCTAATTGTCCTGGTTTTGATTTTGTTAATAAAATGTGAAAGGTTAAAATGGAGCAAACCATTCGTTATAGCCATAGAAGTACCAAGGCTTCAAATATGACTTGGAAATGAAAGGCTAAAAAAATTACAATTCAGCACAATATTTAAAATAATTTCAGGATGTCAGTTTCCACTGAACTTAAAGGGAGTTTGGTGATGACTTAACTCCTCATAAAATCTGTGCCAGTCTGAATAAAAGCATATGAGGATTCTGCAGCAAGGCCAATAACAAGTAAGTGTTTTTTTGCTGTATGTATTTTGTAAAGGGATGATGCTTGGACAACAGCACTTGTACCAATTTTTAATGCAGTCAACAAGTCCAACAAATTTAAATTCACTGAAGAAAATCTGAATATTTATTTACCTCAAATTATATTCCTTGCTCATCCTGTAGGGGAAAGAATCAGTCATTTCAGTACTCTCTGTATCACCAGTGTCCATCTTTGCCCATTTCCACTCCCAGTCATGAACAGTCTGCAGGACTGTTTGACTGCCTCTCTTATTGTTCAGGGAAGCATCTGGTTCACTGAGTCAAGACTTCTTGAAAGGGAAATCTACTGTCACACATGAAAGGAGCTTGTTCATTAAAAACAAGAAAGATTAGTTTCTTCTTTGCAGGAATTAAAAGGAAAACAATAACACTGCCCATACTTTTTTTTGTCAGATGATCTCCAATGCTTGATTGTATGCAACTTAATCCTGCTCACAAGAACCAAATTTAAAACTATGGAAAAGAACCAAAGTGTCAAGATGTCACTACAGACGCAGTTTGTATTTGAGTTGGTTCTGATGGCCTTTCTTGTTTGAAACAATCAAAGAAAACAGGCACTCAGTTCTGCAAGGGGCTGATGATATTAGAAATGTGAGGGAGATTTTGATGGGCAAAAACTGAAGGCTTAGCTCTATAGTGTGATAGTCTGGGTCTTTATAATTTAGCTCTGCTCTTAGGTTGGAACTCTTAGTTCAGTGAAATGGATGAAGATTATTGAGATGAGGCCAGCTGGGGTCCCTGACATCTAGAGCCAACTATACATTTAAGCACGTGCTCCAGATACCCATGTCCCCAAATATGGTGTGTTCTAAGGTACCAGTTACGCTATTAGTAAGGAACTTTTTTTTTTTCCCAGTCAGCTGTGGAAAATCTTACATGAACCAGCTTTTTTTTTGAGAATGAGAGGATAAATATTTACAGTGAAAAATGTTCTTCTCAGGTGCTGTAGTCACTGACAGTGTGCTTGGTCATCATAAACAGAAAACCCCCTTTTAGGATATAGGCATACATTTATAACAAAATGGTGATTAAGTGGCTGAGGTAGTTCTGAGACAGGGCAAGGTTCAGCTATTGTGTAAGTGAAGTGGTAATTTCTTACTGGACAATCTGAGTCAACAAGTGCTTTTAAGCCCCTGTAGACAAATGCTATCTACAGCAGTATTTTTATTTATTGATACTTTGATGGTAAAATGGATTTTTTTAAAGCACACCATTTCATATTAGGAAAATCAGTGGTTTCTGTTGGTATCCATCCTTAACTATTTACATGGCTTTTTGTTGGGGTCTGAGCATTCCTGTCTGCCTTTACATTCAAATACTTGGCATCATCTCTGAAAAGCCAGTGTGTTGGCAGAATCAATCCTTTTCTACATGTAACATTTCTCATCTCATAATCAAGGCTGAGGTTTAGAAAGAGCAGTGGCTGCAGGATGACAACTAAGTATTCCCTATTAAGCAAAGACTCTGACTCAAAGCTTAATGGAAGAAATGATAATGTCTGAGTCCCAACAGAGGAACTGCATATTAGAGGAATAGCAAGCAGAGGTATTACCTACATGCCTTTTATCTTTGAATAAATGCTGTTAAATTTAATGCAAAGCTGGTTTTATTAGACCATGTCAGGAACTCTAGAGAATAACTTTAAATACTTGCTATACCCTACAAGAACACCTAGCAAAATCTGTATGAAGAAGCCAGATCTGTATATCATGTATCATCTTTTCCTGGTATATCAATATAAGTTGATAAAGTTGTTTATATTGCTCATTGTTATTATAATTTTCTATTAAACTAGCCACTCTTTCTGTCACATCACATTGTGATCTACACCAGCATCAATAATTGTATCCATCTGGAATGCATGCAGTTATTATGAAAAGTAAATAAATATTTCAAAGCTATTTAACTTGTTTAGTCATTTTCTTTCCACTAGTACAACGGTTAAATCACAGATAGGAAAGGAATTAATCTCATCTAAGCTTTTCCTTTCTTGTTTGACAGTAAAAGCCCTGTAATGGTTTTTGGTTTGTTCAGAGCTCTTAGAATTCATAGAGTTCTGACAGAGGCTTGTGAGGTGGAGTCTCCTCATATTTCTGTTTTCTCTTTTAATAAAGTAAGGCACATGATTTCATGTAAGAAGCAGTTTTATGCATGAAGGTGATCTTCTTTGGTGACAGAAAACACTCAGTATTTACAAGAATTGATTTTGAGAGATCCAGACAGACAGCACTGGAACCCAAATTCTGTTGATACATGATGAAGTGAACAGGAATTTCTCCACAGTGTGCTAATGTTCTGTTTCATTGGCACTTGAGAGGAGGTATCTTTTTGGCAGAGCAAGACTTCACTTTGTAGTGGTAGATAACAAGACAAATGCTGAAACTGTTCACAGGAGTACCAATTAATGCCAGTGTTGATGGGTTTCATTGCCTGTGTGAGCTTTAGCTGAACAACTAAGGCCTTAAATGGGATGTAGGGTTGCAAGTAATTAAACATTCTGTTGCATACTGCCAATACTTCCTTCTGTCTTCTCACCATAAAAGCACGGGGAAAATAAAAAGAGATATGGAAGATTTTGCACTTCTCCTTACTGTGGATACAGACTCAAGACCTTACATACAGGACTGCATATTCTCCCATCAGTCTCTGGAGTCATCTGTGAGGAAGAACACAGGATGACCAATTTAAAACCACAGATTTACCTGTCAAAACCTCAGGCAAGTATGTCATAAGCACCAAGCTGACTTTAGCATATTGGCATCTGTTTGTTGTTAACAAGACTCATTGGGGTGGTCCCGAGGGACACCTGACTTAAGTTTTGTGTTGTATTTAATCCAACAGCATGCTTCCTTGTAAATGATTAACTTTCAGTTGAAGGAAACGTGTAGAATATTTGCTAAACATCACAAAATCTGCATGGATTTTATGCAATGAAAGGTGAATCATTTGGTAAAAATATTGGATTTCCTTGATATTGCTAATTGATATTGCTAACAAATTTCTAATCATTTCATGTTTAAACATTTACAGGACTATCATATGTGAGTCTAATTTATAAGTCTAGCTCATTCAATTAAAGAAGTTAATTTAGCTCCTTTTCTAAAGCAAGGTAGATCAGGCCAAACACTAATAAAAGTTGACTATTGTTCCTGGCTATTATGGATTTTTTCAAACAGTGCTTGATTTAGACAAGTTTTCATAGAAAGCATTGGTTTTTTTCTGTTCATTAATATGGTCCATGAATTTTATATCCACTTGCCTGGATAGATAGTTCTTTTCTACCTCTTACCTTTGGTACAATACCTCAGAAGACCATGAAATACACGTGGCAGTTACCACTACAGAAACCTACACTTGCTACAGAATTGAGTTCCCTGCTTGAAAAGCAATTAGGTTTCAATTCCTTGCTCTGCTTTTGACTTCAAGGGCAATGTGCTCTGTTTATCTGTGGGGAGATAGGGAAGACTGCCATCCCCACCCAACAGCTATTTGTGCTCACAGCTCACTGTTGTGTACAGAGGTGGAGTAAATTCCTCTGCCCCAGGCACACATCTCTCATACTTAATCCACTCTCTTGTCTGGGCAAAGTACTTCGACCTTCCTCTGTCCTTCCATAACTGTCTGTGACAGGCATATATGAAAGAGGAGATTTGTGAACAGATGGCTTGTAAAAGTTGTGGGGCACCCTGACGCCTGACCCCATCTAGCCATCCCTTCCCCTCGTGAAGAGTCAAAGGAGGGGCTGGAGGAAGTTATTAGAGAGGCTCATGTTGGACAGAAATATGTCCCTAGTGTTTAACTTGCAAATTATTTCGGATTCTGAGCCAGGCTGCTGTCCAACCCCATAGCATGACAAGACTGGGGTAGGTACCATCCTCCCTGTCCTGCTGGCATGGCAGGGATGTTCAGGTGTGGAGCCTGAAGGGAGCTGTGCTCTACAGTGGGACAAGGCTCCTGCTGGTGAACTGCTGGGAGCACCAAACTTCGGAGCAAGAAGCTTGGAGACAAGTAAGAGCTTGAGGTCTTCGGCATGCCAAGGGCCTTTGGTGGGAAGCTGAGCTCGTTAACTTATTTCAATAGATAAAACTCATTTCTCCTTTCTTTCCTCAGAAATAATTTGGCATCTTGTTTTGTTGGAATAGGCCAATGACACTTTGCTACCTTAAAGGGGGTTATGTGGGTGTACTTATGTTTGCAATTGAGGTGGGGCAAAATTTTTAATGAATACTGAATTTGCCAAAAGAATTCTTGGAAACCAAAACCATGTAAAAAATTGACTGAAATTAAAATAAATATATATAACTGGGAATATTTTGAAGTGCCAAGAATTTTGCTTTGACATTTTTGATTAAAACATTTGTGTTTTGTGTCAGACAATGTTTAAATTAAAGACAATACAAGAAATTTAAATCACTAAATGAAAAATACAGAATATAAATAATTTTGAAATATTTAAAAGAACAAAAATCATGGGCTGATTAACACACATGTTTTGAATTCCTAAAATCCTAGTAGGGAAGGAGTCTCTACTCTTCTTTCCCCAAAAAGGATTGCCTTCATCATCACTGATTCCCTTATGTTTTGGCAGATATGTGAGCCATCAGACTGAAATAACCCATTTGCTCACCTATGTACATAAGGAACTTTGAAACAACCAGAGTATAACTGCCAAATTTAATTTATATGTTCTTAATCACTTTGTTCATTCCATTTACAGGTGAAATTGTCAAACATGAATTGCTATTATTTTCTATGGAAGCAATTTCCTTTCTTAATAGCTTTTATTAGACACCAAATATGGGGGATAAAATGCACTAAATAATAGTAATCAAATGGCAAGCTATGTGGTATTTATTTCAATGCAAGTGCAAATATTCTTTTACACTTATAAAATAGGAAAAAGTATGAAGAAAGATGCTGCAAAAAGAGCAGAATTTTGAGTACAAATATTACATCACTACTATGTCAGAAGCCTTGCCACACAGCTTTATGACCCACAATAACTCTATTGTTTACTACAAAGATTCATCTGTGGACAGAAATGTTCAGCTGAATGGTTATAAATGATTAAAGAGAAGTTCTTGGTCTGTGAGGTTTATTTTGTGCATATAGTTCATAGTGCTTAATCCTAACAGTAGTCCAAGGAAGGGAATGAATGAAGAAGTCATGTAAAATTCTTGGTGGCTCATCTTTGCAGTGGGAAAATGAATTGAATATCAGCTGAAGATGGAGCAAGTAGGTGATTACTGGAGCAGAAAGAGTAGCTGCAGTGCCGGGTGGAGGGCCTGCCCATCTGGTCTGCTGGGTGCCAGAGGGATGCATTTGAAAAAGCCAGAGGGATACTTGTAAGACTGTGAAGAGGCAATCCCTTGGATTGGGAATTTTGTCTTCTAGTTGGACCAACCACTGGCATGTGCATATAGTTAGAAAGCTGTGAGATATTTGTTCAGATGTATTTGTATCGTTTAGATACAAAATGCATCAAAGTACCTATATCTTTATACCATTCAGTTTATCTACACGTCATGAATTCTTTCTCATGGCATAATTCAGTCATAAATTTGCAGTTGAGTTCATTTTTCTTGCAGAGAAAATCCTCCCCAAGTCTCATTCCTCCAAATCTTCACTTCTGCTAGAATAGTCTGCAATCTTGCTCACTCTTCTTTTGGTGGAAGCGAACATCTTCAGCAGAATGAAGCTCCCTTCATCAATGATACTATTTCCTTATGCTTAAGACAATCTCCTCAGAAGCAGAAAGCAAAGGATTGAAGGTTGCTTCATTCTGGCGTGAAGAGACCCAAGTATTCACACCTCCTGTGTGCAATAACCACTGGAGTCTTGCATGAAAGATTCTTGTTTTCCTGAATTATTTTTAAAACATCTCCTAGAAAATAGTCCTAGACAGTTTCTGGATGTTGTTGGGTTTTTAAATTTTGTTTTGTTTTTTTCTTTTTCCTCCCCTTCAAAAAAAAAAGTGCTTGTATGTCATCGTAGGATCTGACTTGAAGATCTAAAAATAGTATCAAATGTCTTTAAAAAATGCTCTTTACCTGAAACACAATGAAAAATATTGTCTGATGTTCTTTGGTCTGATTTACACCAGAAGTCAAAGAATCAGTGATGTAACTGGTGTTCAGATGTAAGAATTGAATGATACAGACAAGAAGTATACAATAAAAAAATTGTCATACTTCTCTTATATATTCCCATAAAATAATTTTGAGAAATATAATCTAGTATGATTCTGGCACACTTGGAAGATCAAGATTTCATGCTGCAAATATGTTCCCTTTTTTAAAACAAAACCAAACCAAAAAAACCCTCTTTATCTGAAGGATGAATGAGCCCCTTTAATACATTGTAAATGTTACCCTGGCTGTGATCCAAGGGTTGTGATGTGGAAGGAATAAGTTGCTTAATTTCTGTATTTGAAGCCTTTGTTAAAAAACGTTTTAATCTTTTCTTGACTCCACTATAGTTTAAAGTCTGGTTTAACATTCCAGCCAGGCCACAACAAAAAACATCATTGTTTGACATGCTTTTCCTACAGAGCCTGTCAGATGTGCTGCATTATCTAAACAATGTTGGCAGCAAGTACACAAGTAGCAAGTGTGAATCAAATCAAAGATGTCCTCAAATCCAGACTCCAAGTTTGAATGTTCCCAGACTCCAAGGGTATAGCAGGAGTGTCTGATTATCAATAAACATAACCAAAAATAATCCAATAATTTAGAATCAAGATCCAAAACGTGATGTTTTCCTACTGGTGAAGAATAACCCTCACTCTGTGTTTTCATCCCACACTAGAACCACCAAATTAAGAACTATTTAAACTTGTTCTGTACCTAGAACATAAAAAAGGGGTTGTTCGTAGGAGAATACTGTCTGACCCTTGCTGAGACACACGAGTAATTCGCAGTGCACAGAACAAGCTGTGAGGCTGCAGTCATGTCTGCTGATACTCGTGACTGCCTTCAGCCTCACCTTCCAACCTATTCTGTCCTGCTTGGCATTCTCACAGTACAGTGACCAACTTGCTAAAATCTGCCTGCTCAGCTCTTTGGGCAAGGTTTTCCTCACCTATTTCCATCTAAATGAATTAAGCCAGCAAAAATGTCCTATTTAAACTTTGAAACTGGTCTGACTCACAATGAGTAATTTGCGTTTGGGAGCGATTGTATGGACTGTTCAGCCTGAAGATCTGAGGAAAGCAGTAGAGAGAAGCCAGCTACATTAGGTCTGTGATGCTATGAACAAAGGCATCTTCCAAGTAAGGAAAAGTACTTATGAAAGAATTCAGAATGTCAGTAACTCATTTTATTGCTACATCATTCTTACTTAAAGTGTATGATACCTGGAAAGAGATTCTTATTTTTCACAAATATGATTTTGAAATCATGGCTTGATACCAGATACAGTACTCCTAAAGTAAGTTTTAAGGAACATTTGTTTCAGGGAAAGTTTCACTAAAATGCAAAATCAAGTGGTGAAAACAAGATTAAATATATTCAGTACAATCAACTAATACTAGTAAATATCAGTTGTGGTTCCATATGTTTGACATGCAATAACAATTAGTCTGAGGTTCTGTGAGAATATTAGAACTCTTTCTGTGGGAGGTGCAACTACATAATACGGAGATTAAGGGACCAGGATGTGGTAGATGTTAACTGAAGATTCCGGTCTTTGCAATATGGTAAAATTAGGTTCAGCTGTGTGGCCTTACAAGGGGTAGAACCTGCACTTGATTTCAGCACTCCAGCACAGGCCAAGCTGTGCCTCAACAGCCTCTGTGAAAGAAGGAGATCTTCCCTTTACCACCTCATTACTCCTTGTTGTCAAATATTTTACTTTCTGCACCCACAAAAGGAAACCCTAATTAATTGACTGCTATACAGCATTTTGCTACTGTGACTAAATTTAGGCACAAGTAAGAAAAGGTCTCATTTTGTACTGCCTTTTAGTATCATTCCTCAAAAGACATCTCTCACATTTACATTTTGTATTTTCTTTTAAACAAATAAATACATTTAATATTGTGGATTTAAATACACAACACTAAATTTAGCAAGATTCTATGACTTGATAGGTATCCACTAAAAATCAGAAACATGCCAAATTCAGTTATTCTTCAATGTCAGGTCTGCAGTCTTGAAAGGAGCTAAAAAGAAATTATAGAATAATTGATTACTAAGCAATTTCATTAAGGGTTGTACCTATAAAACTATTTTTGTCATGCACATTTAAAATAGCACACAAAATTTATATTAGTTTACTGAAGTTTGATCAAATGAAGAAAAAATGTTGTCTTGCTCTTGTATGAAATTTTATATTGTGCCTAACAAAGCAAAAAAAAAAAGGAAATTAAAGGAATAGAGATATTAATGACTTTTTTGTGGTTTTTGAGGAATTGAAGGTCTAAACTTCAAAATGTTGTCTGTTTCTTTGGGAAAAAAAGTTGTCTCAGGTAGCTAGGAGGAAAAGAAAATATTCTTATTAGTAGTAAGAATAAGTTTTCTCATTTAACATGGATTTTCTAATTTTTATTTATCTTCTTAAATTTTAATTCTATTTTGTTGTAACAATTAAATGTAGCAATAGAAATATAAAAATATCATAATGAAAATGGAGGAAGACACCAGAGAATCTCCAATATGATATAATGGAAAAAGACTACAGTGTGCCAACACCAGTGTATGTATCATTTCATCTACTTTATGAGCCAGACAGCAAGGTTGATCTTTGTAAGAATTATTGATTCTAAATTAAAACACGATGGTAAAACTAGATTAACTTATGGCTGAACCTCCTTATTTAATACTGCAATTATTAGTTTCAATGTTATAAAAGATTTTAATTCTGATTTTCAGGGACTCTGCATTTCAAATTACTTTTAAATGCCAAATTTTATGGGAAGGAAATATTCCCTGTAAGAGCAAAGTCAACATGAATGAAGCAGGACAAGAGGAAACTCAAGTGAAAAACATATTACCTGAAGAACAGAAATTAGACTTGTTAATGTTGTCAACCCGGATAGTTTTCTTTTGACTGAGGAAAAATTATGGTTGACCATTGACTATAGAAGAAAAAAAAATTATATCCAAGTTCTTATCCTACCTTCATGTCAACTCATAAAGAGAATAAAGGCTTGCTACTTTGCTTTCCGTTAACTTTGACATTTTGAAAAGGTTGCATTTCCAAGAATTTTCATAAAAATAGAAATGTAATTTTTCTTGTCTTCAAAAGTGCTTTTCCTCTCTGTTTTTTTTGGTTTTTTTGCTAGAACTTTCCTTAACCTGGCATCATACAAGAAAACCAAAACTAACCAGAATCTTTAGAGTCAATGATTAAACAAATGGACTTCACATGATGGATCTGGAAGAATATGTCACAGAATGACAAAATAAGCTGAGTTGGAAGGAACTCATAAGGACAATCAAGTCCATCTCCTGGCCCTGCACAGCACCATCCCCAAGAGTCACACCAGAGAGCATTGAGAGCATTGTCCAAATGCTTCTTGATCTCTGTCAGCCTTGGTGCTGTGACCACTGCCCTGGGGAGCTGTTCCAGTGCCCAGCCACCTCTGCGTGAAGAACCTTTCTCCAATGTCGAACCTAAACTGCCCCTCACACCAGTTCAGGCCATGCCCTGGGGTCCTGTCACTGCTGACCACAGAGATCAGTGCCTGCCCCTCCTCTTCCCCCTCATAAGGAAATTGTAACTGCAGTGAGGTCTCTCCTCAGTCTTCTCCAGGCTGAACAGACCAAGTGATGATCTCAGCTGCTCCTCATACAGCTTCCCCTCAAGGCCTGTCAACAACTTTTCTGTCCTCCTTTGGACACACTCATAGCTTAATGTCTTTCTTATGTTGCCCTGACCAAAGCTGTACACAGAACCCGAAGTCTTTTTATCCCAGAACAGGGGATACTCTTCTAGGTCTAGAAACAATGTTTTCCTACCATGAACTTTATGCCATCAAGTAACAGCACACACAGTATGCAAGGACTGCAAATGCCAGTATTACATCTGTGGTACTTCATTCTCAGAGTTATGAAATTTTTATTTCAGGCTTCCTTTGCTCATCAGAAAAGGACTAAATAGATGAATAATGCAGCATAATCAATACTTTAGGCCTACATTGCCAACTGTGCCATCTGCACACACCAGTCACAAACAGAAAGTCGTCACTACTATTCCAACCCTTCTGATTCTGGAAGAAAGACTGTGAAATCTTGTGCCACACAAACTCCTCTTCCTCCACATCGCTACACCTGTATTGTGCGTGTACCTAACAGTCAATTTCTCTCTCTCTCTGTCAGCCTGGGCAGAAGAGGAAAACAGCCTGCAAAGTCTGCTTTCTTCCTAGGCAAAAGTCAGCAGCGGGGCTGATGACGAAGAACCTGGAGTATGCATGTCCAGCAACCAATAGAAGACTCTCCTGTTAATTTATTGAGGCTGCTATGTGTGATTGCCATTCAGTATTCCAGCTTCAAATCATATTAGTTAATTGTGACCAAAAGTTATTACTTTTTTACATGACTGTAAAATACAGATAATACATCTGCTCTTTTAGATGGCATCTCTAACAGTTGTCATTGAGCCGTAATCCTTTATTGAAAAGTCTGTTCAGAATTTAATGGAACCTGTGTAAATTTTTAAACTGTAATTATTTTAATCTTGCTTCCATGGCAGATTAATGAGAAGAATTTAATATCTTTTCTCACTGATCCCTTTTAATTTATGCCTACAATATTTATTCTCATTCTGTTTTAAGGCTGTCCAGAAGTTATATTGGATTAATTTGACAGATACAGAAGAAATCAGGTAACAGCTTTGATTCTTTTGATGTTGTGTTAAATTGCCAAATCACTGGCAGTGACCAGATGATGCTTTGTTTCTCAAGTACTGGTAAACTGGTAACATCTACATGTCTTCCCAAAGTCAGCTTTTTTTTTTTTTTTGGCGTCATAATCCACTTACACAGCATAATCTTGCTGGCAGAAGGTGGCACAGGCCTCCACAGCCTTGGAGGAATTTTCAGACTAGAGTCTCAATCTCTGTCAGCCAAAAAACTTCCTTCTTCACTGAAATCAGTTTTTCCCTACAGTTTGAAGAAGGCTAAAATTTCTAGAATAGTTCATTAGAAGCCATAAGCAAGGCTGCAATTATAAAAGTGAAAAATGCAGCTAGAAATGTCACAAAAGAAATTCATAGGGAGTAATGGCTTGAAAAAAAATTATCTTAATTTATCTCTCTTAATTTATCTTAAATTATCTCTCTTAACAAGAGAGTTAAGTAACTCACTTTAAAATTATTCTTCAGTGATTTTAGTGGGAATTAACATATTTCAGGCTATCCATGAGTACCTAGAACTGTAGAGTCTCCCTCCACAGGGCAATGTTACAGAAAAGATGTGCAAAAGTCATACTTGTATTTTGGTGGTTATCAGGTGGGCAGCTTTGCCAGAAGTGGAGAACTCATCCACCTGTTGTGGAAGCTCACTAAAGCCCATCTTGTTTTCTGGGAATTTCTTCTACATGGGTCAGTTCTGGTCTGGGACCAAAGAGGCAGACAACCAATATTAACCTGACTTATCTCAGATAACATCATACTATCTACATATAAATGTACTTTTAGTGCCTCTGCTTGTGAGGCTTACTGTCTATCTGACTGTATCCATAATTATTGAACTTGTTGGCCAAACTCAGTCACGGAGAAAAGCGTGTCAGAGATAAAATTCCTCAAGTTTACCAAAAAGGCATTGCTGCCCAGAAGAAAAAGCACTTCTTAGCATGCTCCATTTAGGAACAGGCTTCAGTTGGGCTCATGCCATGGGAGATGGATGGCCTAAATACCTGCAATGCAAGAAAAACTTGTAAATGGGGCTTAAACTTTACTAGACACCAGAGAATCCAACTGTGAGGCACAAATCCATAGGAAACCAGGCTTCATTTATTCTGCTCACTGCACAGGGAGCTCCTTGTTTGTACTAAAAGCAAGGATGACTTTCAGTGTAGTTTCACTTTTGGCCAATATTATTTATTTATACCACACTACAAATGTGAGTGGCATTTTGCCTTTCCTCCAAAGTTTCTGTCTTGAGGAACTTGGCCTACAGGCCAAAATGTTGTCCTCAAATCCACTTGCTCTAGCAATGGTTCACTGTTAACTTGATACAGGAGACAGTCTTTCTATTGAAGTCAGTCAGAATATGCGCCTTCCCCTGCCACAGTGTGATGAGAATTCATGATGGGGGTGCGTGGGAGGAGATGTCTGATCCTACAGGTTCTGAGTTTTGCACAGGGGGCTCTAAAACAAGTCTGAAAGGTGACTATTTTGAAATCATAAGCGATTTTTCTTGTTTGGTTTTCTTGTTGCATGAATAAAATATTTGGTTTTCTTGTTGCACGAAACCCATCTTAAACACATATTTGCAGACTTTTAGATATTTTACAGAAGGAAAAAACCCTCCCAGAAGAAAGCAATACATCCACTCCTATATTTATGGATTCAAAATACCAAAGGAATTGTGGCACAGCTCCACATGTTGACTTTGAGTGCTTCCTTTCTGTGCAGGGGTGAATCCTGCCAGGTGCTTGGTGCCCCTGATTCACTCAAGCAGAAGACACTTGTCATCATGTTGTCTGGTGCTCAGCATCTCCACCAGCACAGGCTTTCTGCACAGTTTTTCTCTAAGGTAAACAGACTTATTGACTAGGCATTTTCTCATTTAAGTAATAAAAAGGCTTGGTCATTTTGCAGATTTGAAATTAGAACAGCTGATGTAACAGCACTTCTGTGTTGTAATAAAAATGAGGGGTATTATTATAAATACAACAGCATATTAATGAGTGCTTTTATGGTATTCACTTCAATTGCTCCATTTTTAAAGTTGTATTTCCACTGTTGCTTTGATAGAGGAAGCAAATTTTTCAAGATTTTCACACTTCCATCTTCACATTGCTCTGTCACTTAAAACCATTTCAGGGCTCTTTTGTATGGAAAAGAGGATATACAATATTAATAATATGCCAGCCATAATGTTTCAGTAGTAGGAGCCCTTGCATGGAGTTGAATATTAAATATATTCTAAACATTCTAGTAGGCTCCAATTAAGACATGTGAGAAGCATAGTGTAGGTAGATCAGAATATTCCTAATGTGTCTTAAATTTACCAAGATGAGTTTCTCTCCGTGTTTCCTTATTAGCCTAGTTAGCACAAAAGGCAAACTCCACTCCTCACTTAGATATACCGCATATAATAGTATGCCCAAGCTAGGGGAAAAAGGTGTGCTCTGACCACATACCAGATTAAAAAACATAAAGAATCCTATTGAAGATACAATTTTCACATGTTTAAACAAACTGAGAAGAAAACTGAGTAGGAGTTTAGGGATTACCTTGATTAATCAGAATTTAGTTAAGTTACACCTTCAGTCTTCAGTACATGTTAATGGCTATAATCTTGGCCAATGTAGGATAAAAATGTAGTTTTTATACCTACTGGAGGCAAGGACTCAGTATAACAAGGTTGCTTATGTAGCACAGCTGTATTGCAGTACACAAACAAAAGACCAAAATGTTTGTATGTGGTGTCAGCTTAGCATCTAAAGACAACTTTTGCTTATCATTCAGGTGTTTAAGAAATTCTTAATAAATTAGGCACCTATATTTATGGACTGATCTTTCAGTTTTAGAAAACTACCCAGTTTTACTAAGGAGAGGTTATGTCATATGTGAAGATGGAATATATGTATACAGACATATATGTTTATGGCTATAATTAACTATGCTTTTGGCCATAATTAACTGTAAGAAAAATGTGAAGAGGGAAGAAAAAGTAATACCCTTCAGTTCAGGAATTTCCTCTTCTGAGACAACCACCACGGAAAGCTCTGAGTTGCACTAGCTCTTCTCACCTCTCCCCCTTTTTTAGAGTGGGAAAAGGCAAGGCTGGTATTACTTCTTTTGTACTTATGGTTAATACTGTAATAAAGCAGTTTTCTATGAAGGTTCATCTCCTTTAACCATAGACTTCACCTGGTTATCTAGACTCCTTCAAAGATAAGATACTTCCTTCATGAATACTTTTTTCCCAATTGTACAGGCTCTTTAGAGCTCCTCAGCTTTCTTCAGTGTCTGCAGAGGAAGTCTGAGCAACAGACTTTGACTAAACCTTCAAAAAAATAAAAACTAAGTCAGATCAATTACTGCCCCAGAACCTGAGGAGCAGATGTGAATGTCCACTGACATAAATAGCTTATAGAGGTGTTCTCTGGGAAGTACAAGGAGTGTTTTCCAGTAAGAGGAGATCTAGCATCTTCCTTTCACTCACTGAACATGTAAATAATATAATGGTCCAGACATGTCTTGTGGAATTAATTTTTAGTATTTTTAAAAGACTTACTTTGGTATTAATCCAAGAATATTGTCTTAGTAATATTGCATCATTCTTTTTTGATTTTGACTTTTTAAATATATAACTAAATTTTTATATATACTTAAAGATAATTAAATCTGTTACCAAAAAAAAAAAAGTATTTTTTTAATTCGTATGCCTCAATCATGAAATATTTCTGGTCATTCCTTATCCCCTCAAAATGTTTATTCATTTTTTTTTTATAAACAAAATGTTGTAAAGAGTCGATATTTGTAAACATTTTGCCTTGAACCAAATAGTCATTTTTCCTTCAGGGAATGGTTTTCATTATAACTTGAAAGACACACAAGTCAATTGGACACTGGGAGCAGAGGGAAAAAGTGCAAGTTTTCCTGTGATTCTTGCTTAGCTGTTACTATAAAACAATGCAAGGACTATTTCATCAGAATTAAAATATGTTCTTTCAAAGAGCAGGAAGCTCATCTCTGTCCTTACAGGCCACTGTCATGTGCTGGTACTTGGAGAAAAAAGGGGGCAGAAAAGCAGGAGAGAAAACCTTTCCTAATCAAACTGTAAAGGAGTGCCACAAGGAAGCCCCCCAGCAACACAGCTGGTGGCCTCTGAGACCTCTGGAAGGCTCAGTGAGTTACAAAGAGATGATGCTCCAGTGCAAGCCTCAGACTCTAGTTCAGAAATCCAGCAAGAAATGAGGACTGGGGCCAGAGGGCTGGAAGGATCCAAACAAAATGTAACAATAACTTGTCCAAGCACAGATCAGCACTAAAAATTAAGAAAGCTAAAGGTTTACATAATTAAAGGTGTGGCTGCTCCAGGAAAGTACATGAGCCCACGGGGATTAAGACTGGCCTAGACCAAAAAGGGTTACTTGGTGATAAATAACCCTTAGAAATGGTAATTATGTTATGCCCTCATGTTATTTACTGCCTAATATTGTTCACTGTGACTCCTTTAATTAATCTACCTGACATTCTCACTAACTCTTTCCTTTTATCCTTTGCTGAGATTAAAGATCCTTTTTATCTTATTGCTTTTATGTTCATTCTTAGGTGAATCCAGTATTAAATTAGATGCCTGTGTGCATTTTGAGCACCTATGGCACTCACTTTTGGGGTTCACAGGAACCTTATTGCCCCTTCTAAAATGATTAAAGGTTCTTGACAATCCAGCTTTCCTGGTCACTTTGAAAACAGTTTACCCAAGAAGAAGAGAAGCTCCCAAAGTATAACATTTCCCAGCTAACAAAATCCTTAAAAGTGACTGTGTCTTTTTAGCATCACAGAAAACCTCTATTTTTTTTTTCAAATCAAGATTTCTCACTAGGCTCTAAGTTGCTCTGAGAAGCTATCTAGCTAAATTACCCATTAATTTCCCTTTGCTAGTTTGCCCAAAAAACTGACGAACCTCCCACATTATTATTTCCCAAGACTGTGTTTTTCTCTCTCAGGATATCTTTGAACTGCTTTTAATTACTCTGACTGGTCAAGGTCTCTACTGAAAATGCTCCAGTTCCCTGAAGCAGATCTTCCTGATGACTTAGGCAAGAAATAAATATTATTATTATTATTTCACCTTGTAGTAAATTGCCCATGATCAGCTCTATGCTGCGAAGCATCATCTCATGGTCCTTATTAATTGTGGTGGCTACTTCACCAGCGACATTTTATCCTGTAACACGTATTCTCCAAGCCAGATTAAACAAACAACTTGTTTACAAACAGTTTAATGAGGAGTAGCTATGACACACACAACAGTTTCCTTTCCCCCTGACAGAAGCACACTTCCTACTTTCATAATAGAGGTGGCCCCAGCAGATGCCTCTGCCAAGGCATTTTAATGCCTGACCCTGCAGCCACAGACCCCTCGTGCCCGTTCTGCATCTGCCAGAGACTCCCCAGTGAGGGTGGGACCCCGGCCCTCACCTGATGTCTCATCTGATTCAGCCTCTTCCTCCCCTCTGCCTGTGAGCTCCTGCTCACAGCAGCTCCAGCTCAGCGCTGTGTCAGGGCAGGGTTTCCCTGCAGCGCCGCTCCAACCTCAGGGCCAAGCTCTCCATGAGCATCCCAACTCATGTCTCTTTTTTCCACTCTTGTGATCATTCTTTCTGCAGCCCTGGAAAACACATTTCATTCCACCATCACTCAGAAAATAACCTTCCTTCTCTCACATAATTTAGTTGTCATTTCCCTCCTCTTAACCTGTAATGGTATTTTATGCCTGTGTGGTACTTTAAACATTTTAAACCAAATATAATAATTTCTCAGTGGTTTCTTCATAAAATGTGATGGTGAGCCAGACCGTTGCTCATTCTTTTTCCTGGCTTGTCTACCAAAGTAGTCTTGTTCTTTGATTTCTACGATTTTGGCTAGGATACCTTTTTAGTTCTGAGTTAATATAGCACTGGGTGCAAAGGGAGATCTTGCCCAGGGGTAGAATTGTTAGACATAGACTCTCTGGAAGTACAACTAACAGTAATAATAATAGTACTACTAGTAATAATTATTATGGCAAAATTTCTTCAAGGATACCACACATGGGGAGTGAGATTACGGTCAAAGGATAAGTGTTATTAAATTTTTGATGAAGTAGTGAGATGCTATAGTGAAAAAAAATAAACATTTAAGGAATTTTTTTTGCTTGATTTCTGTTTTATCAAATGTAATGAAAATATAAAAGCGTTTGAATTTATGTTTTGTGATTACTTTTGTCATTCCTGTGAATGTTGTCTGCAATAACTCTTCAATTAAGCTGAATTCTGTAGCTTACTTAAATCATAGTATTTCTGCTATGTATTATCAAATTGTTGAACTAAAACATGCAGAGCCATCAAGAATTTTGATGTAAAACTGCAGCTGTTTGAAAATGTGCAGTGAATGTCATCTTTAGAGCATATTTTGTCATCACCCTGCTGGGCACTTGGATATCTTTTGTTTTCCATATTACACATATTTAAAATAGATAAAGCAGAATAAAATATGGAAAAGATAGATATCAAGCTACTTGCATGACATTACAACTCGCCATTACTGCTGCCATAATATTACTGAATAGCCAAGGCTATGAGTAGAGATAATCATACTAAGTCTAGCATAGATTCTCACTAAGATGATGGTCTCTGTTCTGATGCCTGCTGATATTAAATACCAATAAAATTTGGGCCCTTGTTGGGAGATACTAATCAAACATATGTTCTGCTGTTCTGATCTAGTTCCACTATTATCATGTAATAATGTTGCTCTGTAAGGTGCAGAGAGCAGTACACAGCTTGATTCATTTCCCATTATCAGGTAATACACAAACAGAGCTGACTGTAACATAAAATTTCCATGCATGAAAAGGGAAAGTAAGAAGTACACCAGTGTAAAAAAGAGAAAGAACAAATGGAGAAAAAGTATGCCTGCCAGGGTGAGAACTGTGGGCTTATAACCATTATCTTAGCAAAGACTGAGGCTATAGCTATATTTTATTGCTTGTATGTACTACCACTATGTAAGATGACTGCTGACAAGGTCAAGGTGATGAATAGAAAAGGCAGCTGCATAGTAGAGCTGTATTCCGCTGATGTTTACTTATGTTTGTATAAAAAATAGACTAAAGCCTGAACAATTTGCATGCAATTCAGAAATCAGAACAGTAAGGTTAATCTAGAAAGATACTTGGAGTTCCTCTCACCTGATTCCTGCTTCATTTTTCCCATCATTTTCTTACACTATAGGTCCTTGAGTCTCCTGGCTGCAGGCAGGAAGAGCTGCAGACATAGAAGCTGCATGATTAATGTGCAATGAAAATCTGTTTCATTTAATGCTGCTAGCTGCTATCAGTTTGCTAAAGAGATGGTTCCATTACATTTGTGAGAGGAAAAATGTGACACATACCTCTACGCAAAAAAGTGAAACAATGAAAAGTACATTTGTTAATAACTTTTAATTCTTCTGGTTGGGCATTGCACTTTGTACAGTACCATCAACAAATTAATGTTATACAAGTGAGTGTTTTGATAAGCTATATGAAGATGTTTCTCATTTTCTCTTCTGTTAGCTTGGCAAGAATAACTCTTATTTTTAGCTTTTTGACACAGTGTTATTCAACATGACTTGGAGACTCTGTCCATTTTTTCCAGTACTAGTCAAAATCTTTACTAACCAGTGCATTTTAGATGTTCACATGGCTAGAAATTGTAAACAGCTATGACCTTGAAAAGCTGAATTAAAAATTGGCCAAGTTCATGGCTACAGCTCCTCCTGAGGTCATAGATGCTTGTCTTAGTTTCGGCACTTTTATGGAAGAAGAGACTAAAGATGCTAAGCCAGGCAGAAAACAGCAGTTGCAACAAGCCCAGACAAAAAGGATGAGGGGACATAACAAGCCTCAGCAAACCCTCAGCTGCTACGGGCACCAGTTCAGCAAGCCTGGGCAGAGACTTGGAGAAAGGGCAGCCTCTCTGTGCACATCCTGTAGAGTCTAATGTCAGCCATGGAAAACATCTGCATTTGGTATCCACACTTCAGGCACAGCTGGTGGAGGAGAACAGGCCCTTTCAGGATATGATTCACTGCTTTGGATGACCCAAGTACCAAGCAGGCACTCCCACGGTTCATACAATTTCTTTTCTCTTTCTTTTTTTCCTGTTTTTCTCCTTTGATACCATCATTTTTATTTAAATAATGTGTAGATCCATATGCAGAACTTCCTAATTTTTCTAGTTGCACAGTTTTGAGGGAGACCACATGTTCTGCCCACAGAGATGTTTCAGAGGTGTTTCATATTCTGAGGTTTACAGCTCAGTAATGTTAGATGCACTATTATATCTGTTTGCAGTAAGCATTGTGGTGCCAAATACCTGATCCAGGCATCTGAACTTAGTCTTTAGGTACACTCATGAACTTCCATTGAAAGAAAGTAGGAGCACCCACTTTGCAAGGTACTCTCTGCAGCAGTTTTGTGCAAAGGGGAAGATTCAGCATCAACCTTCTGTTGTCCACTGGTGCTCATTTATTGTTAATAAATATTACATGGAAAGAAAGAAAAAAGAAAAAAAAGAAAAGAAAAGAAAAGAAAAGAAGAAAAGAAAAGAAAAGAAAAGAAAAGAAAAGAAAAGAAAAGAAAA
>QUSF01000001.1:54773516-55008847 GCA_003676055.1 Chloebia gouldiae
GAAAAGAAAAGAAAAGAAAAGAAAAGAAAAGAAAAGAAAAGAAAAGATATTTAAAAATCAAGCAAGCTCAAACATTTATTAAAATAACTATATTAATGTTGTTATTTGAACTCATATATTCACTCACAGAATGCCCCTCATTGTAAATGAAAATACTTAGCTGTCCTCCCACAAGAATTTTTCAAAGAAGTTAGATTCTCTTTGTTAAAGATGGAGTCCTGGAAAATATTTGTTTTTAATACTGAAACCTACAATTTAAAAAATATAATCAATATTTGAAAACTGACTATTTTTCTGTTTTCATTTATGGGAAATGTCAGGATAAAGAAGAAATTTAAAACAAACATTTTTTTTCTCCTTTCTCAACTTTCCTATGAAAAACAAATGGTATTTTCCTTCAGCTCTACTGCCAACAGAAAAGCCAATATAGAAAGCCTTCAGGCATCAGACTGGGTTCCTCTTCAAAAGCACAAGGTTGATGAGTATATTGAGAATCGTCAGGAACTGACAAGTCTGAAGGGACCTCAGATCCATCTGCTGGACTATTTGCTCCATGACTCACAGGAGAGTGAAAGGTTGAATTACCAGCCCTTCCCTTTAAGAGGATAGATAACACTTGCAAAGCTTCTGAAGATCGATCCCTCCCAGAACCAGGTCCTGCAGCTGCCTTTCAAGATGTTAGCAATTCCCTGCAAGATACATATATAACTTAATTGTTAAAAGGCTTCACTTTTTTCCTAGGCAGATTTTTTTATTGGTGGTAAATAAAACAAGATATCAGAATTGAAAACCTTTGAAAATGTGTCTTCAAAACCTTTATGCTGAAATATAATCCTAAGAAATACGGCCAGTTTAAAACAGAGGCAGTAACTTCTTCACCACCACCACCCTTTATTCAGAACAATTATTTGCTTTTCAGAACTCTTAAAAAAATCCAGAACAAAATAAAACAAAAAACCAAGTGCAATACATGTAATTCCAGGTGCTAATGGCTAAAGACTGCCTTGTGGGTGGGAAATGGTAAAAATGACTGATTTTCAGAACATGCTCTGAAGTAAGAAGAGGTTGATCTGCCTGTTTTGTAGACTGTGAGATGTTTCTCATGACCACATTCCCACCAAGGAGAAATATATGTTCTCTGGGTACCACATTTGAACAACTGCAAAAGTAGTAGCTGTAAATGTAGAAAATGATACCATTCATTCTGCATAGAAGTGTCACTGCCTGACTCAGTGAGACAACACAGCCAATGTTAGCATCTGGATGAAAACAAAATTCAGGAGTTTTTTTTTAACTATATACTTGCATTAATGGATTTTTAAACTTCTTTAAAATATGGAATGTTTAAAAAATAAATTTTTACTTTAAAATATTTTTTCCTCATATTGTATGAGTGGCTACAATATTCCATAGAACATGAATACATAGAAATATGCTATTTAGTACAGTTAGGACATAGTTATATTTGAATCACTATTTGGCATTTCGCTTTTCTTTCCTAGCTGTGTTTTAAAATAAAAATCTGTCTTTGTCTTAAATCACAATGTAAAGCTGCTGTACTAATCAATAAATAACGTTTATGATCATCAGGGAAATTGTTTTTGTTACACTGATTCTTATCATGATCGTTGTTCTGTATGTGTACCTGATTATTATCAGCCCGCAGGACGTGTCTGTGCAGAGGCTGGGGTAATGCAGAGTAGGTCCTTGCAGACTGCAGTAACTGAATTGAAAGCTCTAAGCACTGCCAGAGCACCATGCACAGAATAGAAACCAGCTAAAATGGCATGCTAAAATTCCTTTATGTAATCTCAAATTCTCCAGAAACTTACGTATCTGCACAAACAGATGCAGTGAAAATCTCAGCAACTAGTAATTTTCTGGATTTACTGTATGACAGGAACATCAGGTGGTAAGTTAAATAATGCAAGACACAGAAATTGAGTAAAAACCTTCCTGTGAGCCTGCTCATCACAGACGTGAGCAGCTGGTTCCCACTGCAATTTCTTGTAAGCCTCCCCAGCTGGGACAAGTGAAAGCTTTATTATGGTCACTGACAATCTGACAGCCATCAGAGATAGGCTGTGAGTCAGTCCCCCGTGCACCAGGAGGAACAGAAACTTCCTCATGAAGCACGGGCAGCCGGCAGCGCCCTTCCCGCTTGGATTCCCGTTTCAGGGCGCTGCACCTGCTCCGAGAGCGCTGCAGGGAGGGAGAGCCGGGGAAGGTTCCACAGGCATCGCTCACACACCTAGCCAAGGTTAATGTGTAAAGCCTGGGGCTGTGATCCTCCTCAGAGCGGAGCAGCTTTTCACATGAAAAGCAGAGGGATGCTCCTAAAAGATAAAGGATCTCAGTGAAGCCTGGTGGTGGCATTCCCATATGCCAAACCATCTGTAATGATGGGATATAGAGGGGATGGTCATGGTTTGGGCATGCCAGTGGCCTGATGCACCAGTGCTCAGCACCTTCTTGTGGGGGCTGGGTTTGTGAGCTGGATCAGCCTGCAGTGAGAGGCTCATACTGGCCAGCAGGTATGTGGGGCTGCCAGCCCCACCCTGCCAGGTACTCAGTGCTGGGTGCTGGATCCTTCCAAATGGAAAGTGTTTATCCCCTGCAAGAATGGATTGAAAAATATTTTTCTGGTAGATTAAATAATTCCCTGAGTAGAAAAAGGGATGGCTTACAGTGGAGAAGAGAACAATATGTGTGCAAGTAGAATTTATTTTTCTATATTTATTTATTTTATTATTATTTATTTTTATTAATTTATTTATTTCCAATAAAATTGGGTGAGGGGCAGGGACAGGCTGAGTGGAACAAGACAAAACAAAGTAAAAAGAAGATTCCCAGTAAATGGAACAAACTCTGTATAACAGGCAGAGATACCTACTTATTTTACAGGCTGATGAGACATTTAAATGAGCTGTTAAAAATTCCATGCAAAGACTGATGTGGCAACTCCACTGTGTAAAGATGCTCAGTGATGAGCCCGGCAGGTAATCGATAGAGATTTGCTAAGGCCCATGCTCAGCAGGTACTTAATGCCTCTGTAATCGCAGCTCAAATGAAGCTCATCTCCAAACCTTGCTGTATTTTTCAGAATCTGACAGGATCCCTACATACATAAGAGATATAAAGATACCAGGGTACATCTGGACAAGAAGCTGACCTTCTTTTAATTCATGTTAATTGCAGAAATCCATGGGTGTTCATGAAATAAAGGATTGGATTCAAAGAATGGTTTTCTAAATCATACCAGGTGGAATATTCTGTGTGGCTGAACTAAATAGTCCAGAGCCTCTCTTGTAAAAATGCATAACTTGCCAACTTTGTGGCACGGAAGATACAAGTGCCCTTGTGTGCATGCGTGTGTGTGCTTGCGTGCACAGGGGAATGTTAGAATTGTTCTATATTAGTGCATATTTAAGCAGGAAACATAAGATTGTTATTACAACTACTAAACTGGTGAGTTTAGATCTGTGAATTTGAAACAAAACATTATGTTTCTTTAAAAGTCATAACCTAGTACAGAGTTTTGTCAAAAACATGGAGTCAAGTACTAAAATACTTTTTCCCTGGTAATATAAGTATAATTTATGTCTCCATAACAAAAAAGTTGGAAGTCTGTTCATCAAGCAGATTGTGTCTGGGTGAGATTTTATGCTAATAAGTTAGAACTCTATGTTTGATTTACTTGATGGATAATATAAAGAGAGTAACAGTGAAAAAGAAATACATTTTTAATATACTATTCTGCAGTCTCTGTAGTAAACCAGCAGATGAACTATGAAATTTATTTTTTAGATTTCATTAGGATTGTATTAAGATGTATGAAAGATTATTATCCATATAGGTGAAATAAAATAAAAGATCTGTCTATTGTGACAATTACAATTTTTTTTAAATCCTTTGAGGTTGGAGTTTCCTGCCATGTTAGACAAGCTGGCTCGACTTAGTCTCAAACTACAGTAGATGCAATAATTCATAGCATCTGAATGGTAAAAAATTATTCCAGTATTTAAATTAGCCTTTAATAGATGGCATGAATCATTTTTGTACTCAAGCTTTTGCACATAGGATTGCACTGCCAGAAATGCAATGTTCTTGGTGACATTGTTTAAGGGTATAATCTCATATTGCTGCTTCAGTAAGATTCCAAGGGCTGCAGAAAATGTGATGGGGTAGACTGAACAAACTTATTACAAATAAAGCACTCCTCAGCTGTTTAGATAGCTCTTCCAGAAGAAAATTTTGAGTTACATTTTTATACAGCAGCAGTATACAAAAAAATATTTTTAATGAAATGTAAAAGCAGATAATAAATTGTATCCAAATCCAAGCTAGTAAGTTCTTGCAAAACATTAAGTTTGAGCCGTTACTATTTGTAATGTGATAAAGTTAATGTAAATTTAATGGCTTTCAAGAAACAAACTGTTAAATACCATACAAACCTGGTAAATCTATTTGAAAAGTCAGTTGCCAGACTTCTAGATCTTGCTACAGTTTCAGAAATTACAAGTTTAATTCCCAGCACCCCCAGCTGAGATTCAGAATTACAGCAAAAACAATGACTTTCTTTAAGATTTTACATACCAGTCAGGAGAGTGAGTCACTATTCCAGGAGGTTGCCAATATATACAGAGACAGATACATGCAAGAAGGGAAAGCCCCATGGAGGGGGGATGAAGGGCTCCTTCCTCCCTGTTAACCTCCTGCACCTCAGCCTGCAGCCAGCCCTGCTGCCATCATGGGGCTCTGAGACAACCTTGTCTGAAGTCATTCCCCAGCCAATGGCTGGATGACACTGAACTGAAAGCAGGTAAAAATACCCTATGTAGGGAAAATATTAAACCTTTCTTCACTGGGAGCAATGAAAAATACCAATCAGACAATAGCACCAATAAACCAAGTGATCCATAAATATGTTTCTTCTGCACAAACAAACAAACAAACAAAAAAGAAAGGGTGGGGGGAATTAACTGCAGAACATTTTATCATTTTATATTGTTTAAAATGCAGACTTCTGCAGGTTGTAATAAAGCAATCACTGCATACTTTTCTTACTGGCTTTGCTCCCACTGAACTATCTCCCTGTTCTCAGGGACTAATTTCCCTAAGCATCAGCAACTGAATGTATTTCTGCACATTCAGCTGAATTTTTTATGAATTTCTAAGATTTTGGGCTTAGCATATTCATGACAAAAATTCTTGAACTAATATTAAAATACAACAGTCAATGACCCTTCCATGAAAAGCCACCAAGGTCTCACAAATCTGGCAAAAGTATGTTTCCTTGGCATGCAGTTTATCTCATGCAGATACTGGGTTTGAACGAGCAGAGTAGGGTCATCCCCTCCTCTCCTATCAAAGATTCTCCATTGCCTCCTTCAAAAAAAAAGCAGAATCAGCAGTAAACACAGCACTGGCATACTCCTGTAGTTGCTACTGTACATTGCAATCATGCCTTTAGACTTCCTGCCCATTGCCTGGAATTTAGGACACAGGATGCCTGACCCTATCTCACTCTGATGTTCTGGCCCTGGACACTTTCTGAAAACACTGTATCTCTGAAATTATGTTTCTAATCTGCAAAGAAAAATCTCTTAGAGAGATTATATATTTCTGTCCTGTGATATCATCAAACAGAAGGGTTGTGAGGCTACAATTTAAACTGGATGCTGAATAAAAAGTCAGTTTAAAATACTCTTCTCTGTCAGTGACAACAAAGCCTTGGAGTTTAAAGGTAGCTTCAGAATAAGATATTTAAGCTTTGTCTGTGGAATCTAATGCACATACTGATTATCTGGGTGTGTGCCTGGCTAACAGACACTACTTTCACTTGACTACCATTCTTTATCCACAGATGAGTAAGAATGTAGAAGAATTTCAAGACTGATGTCATATGCCTTTTCTTTCACTTAAGAGTATTTTATATAACCAAGACATTGTAAATCAAGATTTTCAAGACAAAACAAGAAAAAATTCCTGTGAGAGTAGTTTCTTCTAACATAGAAACAGCATTTTTATTGTCAAATAAAGACAATGCCATTTTCACTTCAAAGCTCCTGTGCTTTGCTTTCCCTACAGCGTTCTGCCTAAGGTCCTTCCCAACCTCTTGTCTTTTAAAGAAACACATCCTAACAAAAATGCAACCTGCAAAAATCAATAACTCCTGCATTGACTGTAATAGCCCAGGAAGAGTAATGACCAGTTATTTTGCAGAGGTCCCCATTCTTTTCCCCTGCTATTTTGTGAATGTAGGGTACACAATAATTTTGGAAAAGAGGAGAAAAAGGAGTATTTTCTTACATGAGATGAAGATTCCTGCTAGTATATTGTTATTTCTGAATTTGTGTCTCCTAGAGTAAGAAGACATACACCTCCCAAAGAGCAAAGAAAGATTTTGCATATTTTTAATATGTGTCATTATAAGTAAAGTAAATAGTTAAGAATGAAATTAATTGAACCAGTGGGACAAAAGTTTGGATTAAAGTCTTTGCACTTGGGTCCTAAATTTAAAGTATTAATTAAATAGAATAATTTGCACATACCTTAAGTAATCAGCAAATATATAAAGCAAATTTGAAAATTTCATTTCTGCCTAAATATACTTAAGGAATTAGAGTTTTAAGTAAAATTAAGGCTTCAGTTTGGAAACACCTATTCTCTGTTTTCCTGCAGTAATCCCATTAAAACTGACTCTTAAACTATTTTCAAATTTGCCAAGTAATGCTCTTTCTGACTTCAGTAGGAAAAGAAAAAAAAAAACATCCTCAGAGCATATTGCTGTATTGAGGATCTATTACGAAATTGAAACTATTAAAATTCCAGCTGACTATGACTAGAATAAATATTTTCTTGAAGTTTTCCCAGCCCAAAAAATGAAGCATACATTCTTTAGACATGCCTACCCAGATCTTCCTTGAAGAACTGCAAAGGTTTGCCAATTGTGTTACAAGTATCTTCTCAAGCAGAGTCTGCTTAGAAAAGTAGGCAGTGAGACCAATTGATTTAAGTAGGGAAAAGCAATTAGACTTTTGGATACAAATATATTTTTTGAATACAGAGAATTTACAACCATTATTTAGAACTGCTGCATGATCATTAAAGAATATTTACTTAGAGACAGCATCCAACACTGAAAAAAAATTGATAATTTTATCACACAGCACTGTTGAAAAGGGGGAATAAGATGACTTTTTTATATAACAATGCCTTATACATGTAGGTAGGTATGTTTTCTGATACTCAGAAAACCCTTAAGATAAAAGCCAGGACTGACTTGTAAAGGAAATATTTAATTCCCTATCCTCCCTGTGAAAAGGGGATACTACAGTAGAGTATATTTTTTGTTGTATTTACAATGCAGTAAGAATGAAAAAAATACTGGAAGCCTCCCAGTAAAGGAAGTCTGTACTAGGAAAAAATACAGGAAAGCATTAAAGTTTGTCCTGCACAAACAAAATAACTCTATCTTCTGTCCCTCTATCTAGAAACACTAATAACTCAAAAAAGTGCCCAGTTGACTTTGAGATGAGGTGACTCCTGGACTACAGTGAAAGCTCATTTCCCAAGTCCTCAATGAACTGAGGCAGAAATTATGTATTTTACTTTATTTTTCATTCCTAAAATTGCCTTACTTACTGCAAATAGCCTTGCAGAGGATGTATAATTTTGTGTGTCACTGCTAGGCAGAGTTTTGCTGGAACTAGATGTCTCTTACTCAGTGCCTCTTTTTGAGGGAGAGTACATCTCTGCAGCTCCCCATGAAGACGCATTATGGCTCTGAATACTTAAAATTTCTTCTGCCAGAAGAAAGCTTTTCAAAAACCAGATAAACATGAAATGTTCAACAACACAATTCTGAAGAGTGGCTTTTTGAAACAGCTTTTCATTTAGAGGCAAATTAAATGCTCCAGGTATTTGTTTCAACCTCAAAGTCCTTCTCAGGCTACCCTAGACTCATGGCCTATTAGATATTTGCAATCAACAAGCAATGAAAATCTTGCTTGTTGAGAGCAACACTTATCATATTTTTCATATCCCTCCTGTGTAACAGTCTCACTGTTGCATCATGAAATAAAATCACAGCATGCTTCAGGGACGATTGCAGTAGCACTTCCATGGGTGTTGTCTTTAATTCAGGCAGAACTTCTGGCAAGTGCAATACAGTCAATAACAACTCTTTCTAATAAGAGGATGTTAAAATAGTATTATTAAAATATATTATATTATATTAATTATATTTTATTGCTACAAAGAATATTTCTTGAACTAAAATCTGAGAAATTATACCATCATGTAAAAGAAAGCCCTTAGATACTTTAAAAGTCATTTTTAAAATGGCATTTATGCCCTTTTAAGAGAGTGAACATTTCTAATTTGAAAATCTTGATGAGGAAGCCAAGTCCTTTTTCTGCTCAATGTAACATATTACACCAAACACACACTTAACTATAAGACCTTAGTGCCACATAGGACAGTTCTTAATAAAATACTTACTTAATTACTCTGAGGCAATATGCTGCAACGCACACAATTTTGAGCTCTACAACCAAGCTAACACAAGTATGATTAAGCATTGGGCTCCCTTTTCTCCCTATGGCATTCAGAACAGCTTAGAGCTAAACACAAAAGAGAGGCTTTTTTTCTCCTTAGCACATGAATTATTGCATTTTCAGGACAGAGAATAATATTTATGAACTCTGGCTAGCTGTTGGGATTACTAATGGTATATCTGTATGAGTTCCTCATGACAGTATAACTTTACACAATTCTCTTCCCCACTTCCAGGCCACCAATATGAAGCCAATCATTACTGTCAGGTCTCATTTGAATTTTGTCAGAGCTATGGCTGAAAGGTCTGTATGTATCTTTGTCATAGTAACCATAACCTAGTTTCTACCCATAGAGAACTGGTGGGAGTGGGACTGCCTTTCTCTTGTCCCAGGTGACATGTGCCTTCTGGGGTCTCTGTAGCTGCTCACTTTGGGGATAGGAGGGGCCCAGTATGCAGAAGCCAATGCCAATACTACAGGCAAGCTTTCAAAAATGTTTGTTTGATATGGGACCACCAGCTGCTGTGGAGAACCTCAGCTAGGTGAGAAGGCAGAGCAAAATCACCTACAAACAGTCTCAGACTCTAGCCAAATGCCCCGGAGAAAACAAATTACCAAAGAAGCACGAGCTAGCTCAGCCTTTTATGGAAATGCCATATTTCTTTTCCTTCTCTCTACATTGAAAAGGACAGCTTGGCCTGAGTCACAACATAAATGCAGCACAGCAAGACAAACTTGACTGATGAGCATAAGAATACATCAGTGGTTCATTTAATCAAAAGCTTTTATAAGCAACTAATGTAAATTAAAATGCTGAAAGGAAAAATCAAAGTTACCCAGGCTGCTTGAACCTGCTTTAAAAGCATACCAACACCCATATCCACACCCTTTTTTTACTTCTTTAGTTCTTTCTGGAACTACAATATATAGTTTTTTATAATTAAATAAAAACCACAAACCAGAAATTTCAAGCAGTACTTTAGCAAAATGCTCCCTCACAAGTGAGTCAGTCTGCGATGCCCATTAATGGCTAACAGCTCCGTTAAAAAGGGTGAGCAAAAAAAGCCTTAAAATGTTTTATTGTTTAACGTGAAAGCACTCTGAACAATGGATGGGCATTTTTTTCTATGAATCAAAATAATCACATTTAATTAATTAAATGCATACAGCATCTGATTCTGTAGCTGTTCTGTGCATAGAAGTCAAGTGGGTTTAATAAGATGCAACACAATAGAGTCAATTAGTGCATTTGTCTCTAACCCTACAAAATGAGGGCAGTTGGTTTACTTGCATATAAGCTTACTCCTGGATCTGTTTTCTCCAGTGACGTCTACTCCAGACAGGTTTGGTTTTTCTAGAAGTGGCTACCAACTATGGCTTTAAGGCCAGACCAGAAACAAAGCAGGAAATAATTCCAAAAGCCCGCTGAATTCAGCAGTATCAAGAGTTCATTTTTATCTTTGAAAAACAAGATACTATCAAAAACCAGATACCTGAAAACAGAAAACCTATTTCTGAAATACCTGTCTTTAGGCTATGTCATGTTTATTCTACGTTCAGTCAAGAATTTTCAAGAAATTTGAGTATATATGTTGAGTAGAAATACAAGCAGAACAGTATAAATATGAAGCCAGATGAACATCTGAGAAAAAAAAAGTAGTAGTTTAGGAACTTATTTATTCATCTAGTCAATATGATTGCCTCCCTACTGAAAAAACCCTAGAGCATTATAATACCAATTTCCTGGAGATGCAGTAGACTTACTGGGAGGCCTATTAATTGTGTTTTAGTCGCTTGGATATTCCTGTCTGCAGTACAAGGACAGGGATTGATTTTTAGTGTCATGTTTAAAAAGAAAACAATCAGATCATTCAAAGACAAGGATACATTGGCAACACTCTCCCATTCCACCCCAAATAAATCCAAGATGTAGCTCTTATTTTATCTTGAATGAGAGGGTGATTTAATTCAGAAGATAAGGTAGGTAGGCAGCCAGTAAATACCTGTCAGAGTACCTGCTGCCACTTGGAGTTAGGGCATAGCAGCCAAATAATTACAGAGGAAATAAATGTTCTCTGGGACCAAGTTTTTGCAAATGACCACTTCTTGAAACAATCTAACAAACAATCTCTTCCTTTAGAACTAAAATGGTGACTAAAAAGGCAAAAAGGCAATCCATCCTGGCAGCAGTTTAGGCTTTGAGAAAACTCAGCTGAGCAAGCAAGATCAGAGTAAACTGTAAGACATCTTTTCTCCAAGACATTTGTACAAGAAAGCAAGTTTATATACCCCAAACCTGCTAAAAGGAAGATGGATCATGGCAAGAGGTATTAGAGAAGAATCAAGCGCTGAGTTGCCTTTCAGGAACAATGCAGTCATGAACTATTGAATATATGTGTGTGTTCATGTACCCATGGCAAACATGGGAGGTAATGGGCCCAGTTGGTTTTCCATCCTCGTCCTGCAAAATCAGTGTCTTATCAAATGTCAGCATAACAGGACCCAGTAAACTGATCTTGCAGCAGTGAATAGAAGGCTGTTAGTTCATCTTGCTTTGCAATCACATCAGTTTATCTCATGCTAGTTTTTATATTTCTGGTTAAAGGCAAAAAGGTTAATAAAGGAAGTATCAACCTGGTGTAAGTTGACCATGTGCTATGTTTGGTCAGACAGTCTCCAGAGGACCCCTCAAGCTAGATAATTCATTGGTTCTCTCACCCAAAAATTTGGTCAGTACTGGTAAGTACTATATTATGTCAGTCATTTTCAAAGGAATTTTACTAAAATATATATAGCATTTCATTCAATCATCTATTCACAAGGAATGTTATAAATTTTCAAGGATATAACACAACATGTCTACTTGCACTTTTTTTTTCCTGAAAAATTGTATATATAGAATGTCTCTGCACAGATACAAAGATGTTTTGATTTCCATAACTTTATTTTTACAAATGGTAAAGGGCCACAGTTGTCATTGAACCTTTGATGGCTGAGGTAGGGTCCCATAGACCATTACAGATTAACCTTAGTTTGTCTAAAACACATCTTATTGGGTGTAACGGTTGTGAGCATAGGATCTTCCAGGGCTGAAAGAGATACCAACCTTCTGCAACATAAACAATTTTATTGACCTCGGAAAGAAAGTTGGGAATCTAAATCCTTTCATGACAGAATTCTGGTTCTACTCACAGACACCAATCCTGGCTTGAGATGCTGTTTTAGCTTGGCCAAAGTGATTAAGTGTCAATATTTCATAAATAAAGAAGAGAGAAGAGATGTCTGATTAACACAGAAAAATGAAAACAGTTTGGTAAACATAAATGTTTGCAAAGTGTGAGGGAAATATATGAGTGGGCTGAGGACAGCTGAAGTGAAAAAAGGTAAAGGATAATTATTCTTAGCATAGAGTTTTAAAAATTATCAAATATATGACAATTTTTTTCTATATGAAAAATATATCACCTTGCCTCCTTCCTTGTACCTTTGTCTGAATTTCATCCCTACAGACATTAATGGGGCATGTGGGCCATTTCCTGGAGACCTGCTGTTGGCTCTGGCTTGATCATGAAGTTACACTACAGAGTCCCTTCTATAACCCATGGTCCCATGATTCTAATGGAGTCTACTGTGAGAGTTTTTGCTTATCTTAATACATTTTATGGTCATCTCACTCACCTGCTAACCCTTGTTCTCTCAATGGCGTTGTAGCTTGAGTGTGGCCCAGAAGCCATTACACTGAATTTTCGTGGGTTCAATAAACCTAACAGCCTGACTGAGATTTTTATTTGTCAATACTCTTCAGTTCATCTTATTACACTGTGCATTGCTGATGGCACTAAGTGGCCCTTGAAGCATATAGGGAAACTTGGGTGTGAGTTTCAAAATTACAGTGCAACTTTAGTTACTGAAGAGTTTCCTGAGTAAGTGCACAGCATGCATATGCTTGGGTTAGGCAAGAGTGTGCCACTTGAGTCTACACTCAGTTACCTGGAAATTGAAGAGATATGTCAACATCATTAAATAGGTCCTTAAAGGGAGGCTAAGAGAAAAAAGCTGTTGGCCTGAGATAGGAGGATAAATGTTAAGTTTTGATAATGTAGGTTATTTTCTACTCTGTTTTTAGAGCATAGACATCTTGTCTGACCACTGAGTAAATTTTTTTTCCTGTTTACATATTTCATCTGCCAGAACCTCACTTCTCACAAACAATTTGTAAGTCTCCTGAAATTGCCACTATTTTTTATTTCAAAAGGCTTGTTTTTAAAAATGTAAATATTTTGTTTTGCTATGTCCAAACTCAAATTTTATTTCTCATTTTTGACTTTTAATTAAGAAATTGATCTACTCCTTTAACTATGGACAGTAAGGGGTTGCAAATGACAAGTTTTGCTTGAACCAAAGCAAATTGTTTTTCATTTCAGTAAACTAATAAAAAAAATCAGTTTTCTATATAAGATAAACTTTTCTTTCTCTAGTTCAGCAGTTATCTCAAAAACAACTATTAATTGCAGCTCTATTTAACCTATTCTGATTTCATGGACACTTTGGCTTTGTTGAGACTCCTGAACACAAAAATCACAAATTATCTTTCAAAACAACTTGACGAAGCCAAGAATCAGTGCCCTGTTTGAGCGATCAATGGTACACATAAAAAAAAATGAGATTATTTTGAATAGCAGCTTGTTTATGTCTGCTTTGAATGCTCCTAGAGAAAGCACATTTTTGGCACACTCAAGCACCAAAGTGTTACTAGTTCATGACCTTATTCATTCATTATTGAAAAACATCACCCCAAACACCTGGTTAAAATAACTTAGCCTCATGTCCTGAAGTTAATTTAACTATTAAGGTATCAAAGAATTTGGCACTGAGTTAATAAATCATTCTAGTAAGCATTGTTATGAAGTAGGGTGCAGAAAGAAGCAAATAACCCCATGGAAATCAATCTGTCAAGGGCTGAAAATAAATTACTGTAAAATGGAGTGTGTTTTAACCACTTCTCAGCTGTTTGGCTGTTGAGCTATAAAAATACAGACCTTTTCTGTGTGCTGCAGAGCAGATAGTGTCAATTTGTCTGACTTCAGGACCAAGTATTTACAACAGAACAAAGCAGTACTAAAAGATGTGCTTGTGGGATGGACAAGCAAATAGCAAAATTGATGAAGTTCTTCAATAGTATTGTAGGAAAGGTATATTAGAAATCTTTAAGATAAAAGATCGCTCTATCTGGGTTAGAATTAGGTCAGCATTGCTGGAGCAAGGCATGGAATACTTTCATCTTAACCTTTCCAATGGAAGGCATAGCATCAGCAAATTCTGAATACAAATTTGGAAAGCCAGGAAGGTTAATCATCAAATTAAACATAGGGGAGATTCAAACCACACTCTCTACATATATGTTGATAATGGGTGATGGCTCTCTTTCCCCATACAGGGTGACCATAAAGCTTGTGCAAGGACTAACCTCATTATAAAGACTTAATATTAATACTTGAAGGAGCTATCATCAAGGGTCATTGACCTCCTGTCTGCTCTGACTGCAGAGGCATCCTCCTGTTGAATGATACATAGCTATATTTATGTTCTTATTTTAATACATTTAATATTTAGCTTATACAGGGGTTTTTTTTTTGCATAGTTAAATAGTCATCTGCTGTTTACCAAGCCTGCAGGTTTCAGGGCCACATAACATAGCCTGGATTCACTTTCACTGCCTACCTCTACTTGTAGGAGCTTAGTTTTCCAAACCTGAAAAAAAGATTAAATCATCTTCACATATGGGGAAAAAAAAAAAAAAAAAAAGAGCCTAATATTCTTTCTGCCAAGGACCCAAAGGCACCCTTTTCTTTGGAAGAGCAAATTAAAGAAATGAATTAAGTTTTCTTAGGTTATTTAAAACTTCAATCATTTGCATGTTTATTAGATGCAGGAAAGACATTGTGAGGATTTATATTTTATGCCTAGCATTTTGTTCTGCAGAATGTTGAATCAACTACGTGAGTAGAAAAACAGAAATATTCACAAAACATTGATACTCCACAGTACGTCTTGTTCTAGTAGAAATCTGTGGGGAAGGAAGAGAAGCTTGTAGGCCTCCTCTTCCTATTACATCCTTCCTATAGATGAGACAGAATAGAAAACATATTTCCTTTGGAAAATAAAGTCTGTGCCTGCAGTGTTCAGCACAGAGCCAGTTTAAGGTGGGCTGAGCCCCCGGACAGACAGGCAGGCTGCCCAGAGCCTGCTGTTTGACTGTCGCTGAGGCTCCAATAGCAACCCTTGCCAAGGACTCTGAACCTCAGGAAATCACGACCTGTAGCAGGACTGGCCTAACTCATGGCCAGCACCTCCAGCCTGAGTAAGCAGGGACCTGTGTCTATGCTGGATGAGCCCTACAAGTGGGCTGTGGCTATTTTGTGCAACGTGGATAATGGGCAAGTCCTGTCCTGAGAGCAGATTTTCTCTCTCTTGTCTTCCCAAGTTACCCCAGAGGAGTGAAAAAGAGCCAGACCATTAATCCACTTACCCTTGCACCAGCCTGCAGAACTGGCTGAATGCACCCCAGGAACGGCGCAGTCTGCGTGCCCAAACCTGTGTGCTGGAGATCTGCATGCAGGATTTTGCCCCAGGGGTCCCAGTCCCTCCTCAGCTCCTCCAGAGCCTGTCTGGCTCCTCACCACTCCTCAAAGGCCCTGGGCTCATCTGCCCACAACAGTCGCATGAGCCCCCACCAAAACTTTTAGGATCCTTCAGGTGAAAATCAGTGACCTCCAACCCCACATGTACCCTCCAGTCAGGAACCAAGGAAACCTGGGGTGGTGGTGAGATGTGGGACAAAACACAGGGTAATGCACTTAGACTAAGCCTCAGCAGTCCTGCTGCAAAACTCTTGGCCAGGCTGAAGCTATCTGAATGCAGTTCAACACATCCTTAATATCATCAACTTTAGAACTGTGGCAGGAATAATACAAATTAAACGTGTGTTTCGAGAAGATCTGGACCCTAATCTAAAATTACTGACAGAAGTAAATAAATAATTATCCAGCTGAAAATGTCTCAAAAGACTTTGACAAATAAGCTCTCTATTTATGTTACAAGATGAGCAATATGGTGGTGTATATCCTTTCCCTAATGGACCTTCATACTTTCAAATTAATTACTCCAACAAGGCTGTGAATTGTAAAAACATGTATTGCCTTTTTTGGCCCTCCCTGAAAAAAATACTGTATTTGAAGGGAGTTTTTAATTAAAAAATAAAATCCCTCTCATTTGTCTTTGTACTTTAATTAGACATTATACAACTAGAAGGAGGTTTGTTATGTCACTTCTGAAAATAAAATAGGGTTATCATACTCAGATGCTGTAATGACTTTCCTGCAATTCCTGATGAATACGTTTTTCTGAAGTGAATGCTGATATTTTTCATTTCATTTGCCAAGTTGGAGATCCTAAGGTTCCTGTTTCTCTGTTTGAGTTTTATGCTATATTTTATTTTAATCTGTTCAAGTTCAGGTATGCATCCATGGAGGTGTATTTGCAATTTAAGAGAGCAGTCTACAGAGGTAGATAAGCTGTATCTGAACAAGCTGCACTGTATCATCTTGTACAAAGGGCTCAAAGGGCCATGCAGACTCATGCTCTCAAAGCAGTGGTTAAGCAGGCTGGTAGTCAGATCCACTTTTCATCCATTAATTGAGCAAATGGGGCCAGCTAGGAATTTTCTTACTATCATTGTTATTTATTTTAAGGCCAGGACTGGAAAAGGGGGCTATGAGAAAAGGCTGAGGAGTGAACCCACCATAGGAAAAGCCATTATGACATAAAGAGGAGATAAGCCCATTAGGAGAGCCAGGGAGCAGTTGGTGAAGGAATCCTGTAGTTATTTGTGTTAATAGCTGTATCAATAATATTCAAATACGACAGATCCCAGCCTTAGGGTAAGTCTTGTTTCAACATCAGACATTGCATAGCACAGACATTGTCAGTATGCATTTAAATATAAACTGTTATTAAACCTGATATGGTAACTTGGAAACTTCTGAAGTGCCAAGAAAATACAATTTGGCTATCATTTTGTGGAAAGAAATGTACCATTTGCTTTGGAATAAGTAAAGATAAACTCATGAGAATTTATAATAGTGAAAAGGGAGAGAAACATGCTTTCTTTTTCTAACTTACGGAATGGACATTTCAGCACTTTCATGTAGTGAATCCCCAAAATACAATAGCCAACCATATAAAATGCATGAGATCAATTCTAGATTTTAAAAGAAAGTTGGGATAGGAAATCTATAGAAATACAGAGTTTGGTATGTAAGCTGCTTACCTGATTGTTTACACCAGACTTTTCACCAAGACAACTAAAAAGAATGATTTCTCTTTTGAAATTCCCCATTTCAGATCAGAACCTCTCTGGTTCCCACCTGGGTTTTGACTCAGCCCTGTGCTTGAGCCCATTTGACTCTTTCTGCCACTGTCAATGTCAATTTATCTTGCTTTTTCAAGCATTTGCAGATTATAATAACTAGCAAAGAACTTGCTAAGCTTACACTGAGCAGTGATTATCTATATCCTGAAAACATTCATATCCCATTGTCAAGCTGATTTGACTCCTGCTGGTATTCATGGAAATTCATTCTGGGAATTAATTATGAAACCATACACACTGTGACCAACATGTGCAAACAGTTTTGCACAGCCCAATGAGAGACATCCAGGTCAGTCTTGTTTTCCCACCTTCCCCACCCCTGAACTGCACCTTCCAGCTTTCTATCCAGACTATCCCAGCAAATTAACCTTTACTTACTGTGATGTCCCACCCTGAAGCGTAAGAGAATCATAGATGCTCATGGGTGAAAATAATGCTGAAAGTTAGGGGCTGCTCTCTTCTTATAAAGCTTACAAAATTTTATTAGTAAATTGCATATTTACCAATGGAAATTGGTATATTAGTCCCTGACCTACTATATAAGCACATGGCAGTAGATTTTAGGTAAAGGGACGGAGGGAAGGAGGGAGGGAGGGAGGGAGGGAGGGAGGGAAGCAAAAACAGATATGTTTTCTCCACCCTGGATGTAAGTTTCTCACTTTCTATGCAAAATAGTTATAATATACAGTCTGTTCTTCCAGGGTTGGAGGGCTTCAGTGGTGGTTTTGGGTGGTTTTGATCTTCCCCTCCAATCCATACCTAATTCTTGATCTCATTCCTGTGCTTGCACTGTACTGTGCTGTGCTTATCTCTAGGATCTAGAACAAGGATGTTTGTCCCAGCAAAGTGCTGCCCTACCTTGACATTACCCCCTTCTCCCGCCACAATTTCTTCTTTTCCACAGTGTGCTATTATCAACAGCCGTTGGTTATTGCCAGCAATTCTTTGCTGACACCATAAGCATCTGGCTATCAGTGCCTAAGATTCACATATTAGCCCCTTATCTTCTGGATTTCCACACTTATAGAAAACTAACTCACCTAAAGAAAGCCACCGGAAAAAAACCACAATAGTTAAATAGTTTATGAGATTGCTTGGTGAAGAGAACTGGCTTTTCAAAGATGAGAGGATTGTTAGGGTCAAAATAAAGTAGGTGTCTGTAGACCAGTGCAGTAAAAGCATTGATTGCAAGAGAATGAAAGAGCAAGTGGGATTCCTCTTTTTCAGCAGTGGGTTATTATGAATATTCACCCTCAATACAAAATATCATCCTGAGTTTATAAATAATGTTTATAAAGGTTTTTGCAAGATCCTGGCCTAAGACCCTCTCTAGGTCTGTGTAAAAATAACTAAAATCAATCAAGAAACCATTTTAATAAAAAGAAGAAAACTTAAAATGATGCACAGGAAGAGTTATTGTGTACTATTATTAAGCTAATGGAATTTAAATAATTAATTCTGGGACATACAGAATATCATTCATCAATGACAAGGTGTAACGTCTTTGGAAGAAGGACAAAATAGCTTCAAAAAGCAGGTCAATGGAAATCTCTCCATCTCCCCACTCTGCTTAAATGACAGTTTGCCAACAGATATGAAGTTCTCTCTATTAATTGATTGCTACTACTGTCAGTACATGACAAGGTTTTATGACTTCACAAAACCACAGCAGTGTGTAGCAGGTGATGGCAAAAACCTAAGAGCTGTGTCTAGGACACCACAGAGATCAAGGTGGACTAGTGTGGTGGACCAGTACTTATTTTATTTTGTACTTTACTCTGTACTTATTTTATTCAGCCCCAAGAGCCTCAGCCATCAGTTACAGGAACCACTAAAAATGCAAAAACATTCCCTTTTGCTTCTACATTATCCACAGACCTGCAGGCTTTGGTTGTGTTCAAGCCATAAATGCAGATATTATTTGACATTTCATTGACATTTCATTTCTCATTTCTGTTCCAGCCTGAGCAGGTCACGGAGCAGGTCAGACTGTAGCTCTGCAGTGAAGCACTGGAGAAACACATTCCTTTAGCATGTAACCATGCAGGAAGGAAAGGACACTCTGACCATTAAATATGAAATAATATTTAGGGATATGCCTCAGTATTCCTAGTGAGCATTTGTTTTTTCCTACCTGTTGCTATTCAGCCACAGTTCGCTGCTGAGTGCTGAAGAAGGGCTGGCAAGAGAGAGGCACAAAATTATCTGATGAACAGTGGTTCATAGAAGCAATTGCGTCAATGCCTCTCGATGTGGGAGACCCCTGCGTCAGCTGCCATCTGCAGAGCAATGGATTTGCACCAATCCTTCCACCACAGGTTGTCAGCAATAGGTGAAGCACAGAAAACACAATGAACCAGAACACCTCCTTTGACTGTCAAGATAATGTGTAACACCACAGAACATGAATCAGCCAACTACTTGACTTTTCCCTCAGTGGATGTACTGCCAAACACCTGGCCATAAAGTAAGGACATTTGTTTATGGAAAAAAAAAATCAAGTCAGACCAAATCTCCCTCAAATTACATGATTTCGTAATAACCTGATTTTAAAGATGACCATCAAAGCACTAAACAAACTTAATCATCCTTATAACTTTACTTTCTTTTTTTTTTTCTTTTTTCCCCCTTCTTTTATGTTCTTACCTATCATCACAAAAAACTAATGACTCATTCTGGTTGGTTAGATCTTACTTAGAGTGCCTGGCTCATGGAGTTTCTCTCAATTGCAAAAAGACCAATCCCTACTTTGGTAGCATGTCTCCAAGCACTTGCTTAATTTCAGTCCAATTATTTGACCCCCAGAGCTAAAAGACTCCATTTTTAGACCATACAATAAAATAAGCCTGCCCACAGCAAGACCAGTATAACTCTTAAAAATTAAGTGCACCTTATACTGCCTCCAAATTTTGGCATAGGTGCACTTCTGTGGGTAGGTGAGAACTTTTAAAACCTCATTTATGTTCTTGAGAGGTGGTATGTGACTACAGAAGCCAGAAGCTTCAGGTGTTGGTCTATGCAGTATTTATGCTGTAAACACAACAATAGCTATAAAGACAATTGTGGCTGGGAGGTGGCATTGATAAGGCCTAAATGACGGCATGTTCTCAGCACAGGGACAAATACTCCTGGGGAGTAAGCATTCAATTAATCCTGGGTAAGGAATGCATTAAATTAAAAACATTATTTCCTTTGACTTACATTTGACTCAGCAAGTAGAGACCATACAGCCATCTGTGCTGATTGTTTTGTCTTTCTCTGATTCTACTTCAAAATTCCTAGTTGCTGCTCCTCCACCCTCTTTATTTTTCCAAATTTTCTGACATTCAAGCCTCGAGTCACACCCAAACCAAAAATAATCATATTCTGAATGAGATCGAACCACATGATCTCATGCTGAACATGACCAAATGAGTCTGACAGTTCCATTGCCCCCAGTGCTTATGAACAATCCCCATTTCCCAGTGGCTTGGATGAGTGGCTGAATGGCAGTGAACTCACATGCTCAAAGGAGACTATTTGTCAATGTCTAAACCTTTGGCAGATGTCTCACTGTGCTTTTCAAAATATTTCTGGAGTTACAGGAGATATCCAGACTATTGGATCATTTTTATGTATTTGGAAACATCTGTATTTAAGAAGCTCTCATCACCTCCATCAATATCTGTCCTACAAGCCACTGGTTAATACGTAATCAGAGCCTGGGAAGTTTGTTATACCTTCTCCCAAGAAAAGCTGCTACGGAGTCCACAGAACATCAGATATTAATATTTGAGCAGATTACTTGGCAAACCAAATTTGACCAGTGCCAAACACATTTTAGTAAGACATAACCAAACATCCTAACTGGATTTTATAATTTAAATTATTTCATAATCAGTGTATATATTTAATGCAGAAGCTAAACACTAAGGAAACCATCTATTTTCTTTTCTTTCACAATTTGCAACTCAGAAAGTGTTGAAGAAGTGCTATGTTGCTTTCTTGTGTGTATACTGTACAATTTGTTTCACTACTAGTTAACTAATAACATAATGCAATGCCCACTCTAGACTGGAGTTTACTGATTTACTTCAGTTTGTGTAGAGGAGAGTTCATTTTCTATCAAGAAACTCTTAATACATAAGTTTAAGATGCATCTCCCTCCATAAAAGCTTACCATAAAATACAGTAAGTTTAAAGATAGATTTTTTTTAAATAGAGATTTTATCTAAAAAAATGACAAATTTGACAAGATAATTGTCCTCAAAACATTTTGTATTATTGTGAGTTGGAGATTCTTGCCAGTTTTGGAACCAAACTGGGAAGATATTTCAGATTTTAGCAACGATGTTTGATCACCCACCTGTTTCTCAGACAACTATTTTTTTATATGTCAAAAAAAGTGCATTTTACTTGATATTTAAAAAGCATGTGTCAGATATATTATCCTGTCTGTGTGCTCACTGCCAAAGAAATCAACTGTCATCTGAAATGCTTTCCTGAAGGGAAGAAGACAGACTTGTACCTGTGCCAGGAGCATCTTTGTTTTAAGTTAAAGCAACTCCTATGCTCCACTGGTGAACTTTTAGAAAGGCAAGTTCTAGCCTAGGGGCATTTGTCACCCTTCATCCAGGCTGAAGTTTTCTGCTGAAGCCCAAGATGATTACTATCCTCATTTCATAATACAGAGGTTGAATACTCTAAGATTTAAGCCATTTTTACTCTATATGACAAAGATGGGTCTATATTTTTACCCAAGAATAATTTTAGTCTCCCTATCCCTAAATTAGAGATATTTATTTTTTCCTGAATATCATTGTCTTGCTATTATACTTTAAGCTTTTGTCAGGTTTGTATTCTATATTTATGCAATACCACCTATGGGTGCAGGCCTGCAGACACATTTTTCTTTACTCCCCTTTTGGCGCTTGCTAGCATCTGAAGTAACACTAATGCAGAAGAAGAAATGAAGGATAATATTATTCGAGAGGGATCCTTTGAACACTTATCTCTTATAAAAGACTGATTAAGATCTAGAAGAACACTTCAGGGATTGTGTTCTGATCTCAAACCACTGCTCATTTTGCCTCATCATTTTTAATGGAATGTTTCCTTCTTTGCACACATGTAAGTGAAAACACAGTCAGACCCAATTTATTTCCTCTTATATTGAAAATACCTCCTGGACTGAGTGGGACCACAGGTCATCACAGTTTACTAACAGCAATTAGTATGTGTGCTGAGCTTTCCTTTTATGATCAGATTAATTTGGGTGTTGTATTCTCATTACTCTTTATTTGATAAATAACCTTTCATATCCTTGTAACATTAATTTTCTACATTCATCTGCTGTATTTAATAAATTGTATTAGACCAGTATTAGAAACAAACATTTTTTACTTTCAAATTGATGCCTGATCCTGTGCCAGTACTCAGAGGACTGGTATGGAGAGCAGCTCTAGCATGTGCTGTCAAATGCACACCTTAGTTAGCTGAAATCAGCTGAAGGACTTCCACGACCAAAAGACTCTGGTATCTATGTCTACTCAACATAAAACACAGTCAGTTTTAATTCTCTCTGCACAGATATTTGGCCTATGAGACACTGTAAGTCTGTTGGTACCTTAGTGCAATATAGAAATACCTGCATAGACCTAGAATTTTCACAAGCCTTGGGCAGCTATTCACAAAAATCCAACAGGGATCAACCTGCAAGGTCTGCAGCCAAGATATTCCCAAAGAGTACATATTATTTAGAAAGATGCAAGTTCAGTGACTTCATTTGTCCAGAAAAACTTCTAACTGCATTTCCTGTCTTCTTAGCAAATACATAAGTGACCAAGAGTTCCTCAGCCCTCTTCCGCTCAAAGTCTTTAAACTTGCATGGAATAATTAAATATTCACTGGTACAGCATAGAGAAATATATAATTATGGCTCTATTAGACTAGTGTGTGAGGAAAGTCACTTGACAAGGCAGAGATCTGTTTTCCAGTCCTTGTTTCAATTTAAATTCAAGTATTCTAAATTAACATTTGAATTACTGGCTAGTGCTCATGCATCTTAAACCACAGAGTGAAGTTTGGTGCTCACACTCTTGTCAAATATTTGGTCATTACAGTTTCAAGAAGAGGGATTGGAGGAGCTGTTTGAAATGCACTCTGATGCCTCCTGCTTCAAGCAGTTGTATAAAATGTGAAACGGGCAGGTTCAGATAAAAGAAGGAATTAAATCTTGCTCTTCTACATGTCAGGTTGATGCTCTGATGAGACGGATGGATGGACGGAGGGGAGGGAGGGAGGGAGGGAGGGGAGCGAGGAAGGGAGGAAGGGAGGAAGGAATGTGGGTGAGTACCTTCACTCCAAGATTCTCAGGTTATCATTTTCAATTGAGGACAGACCCACCCAGGCTACAGGTGCCTCTATCTGCCAAGGGTCTCAACACAACTGGCAGAACTGCACTGACTCTCGACCCCTGATAATTTAGTGCACACACAGCACAGTGCTGATGTATCCACATTGTTTGTGTGTTCAGGTCACCCTGCTGTGCTCTCTATCTGCTGTGTCAGTACAGGGAGTCCCACTCTTTCTGTTTCAAGTGCCAGCATATGTGGGATGAGCTCAGATATTTTGAGACCCACATGTCAGACTTAGTTCTAGGTGTCTGCTTTTCCTAAAGCAGCTTTTAGGCAAAACAAAGCTGGAGCTCTGGCTTTCTTTGAATGATTGGGTCCACAAAGCACTCCAGGTGTTCCTGCGCTTCTTTGTAATTGTCATCCACAGTTTTTGGCTGTCTCAATGCCTCAGTATATTTTTGGAGTCTGATTTTCAGAATTTCAGAGTTTGCATGAGTCCTACCCACAGACAATACAGACCTGAAAAATCATACTAGCTTGTTAAGAAAAGCTCAAGATAGCTGAACTTATATGTAATATTGTGGCTTCATTTACAATTAAGCACTCCATAAAAACTTTTAATGTTAGGAAAGAAAAAAAAGCCATTTAATCAATTCATCTTGTCATTTCTAAGCATAACATAATGAGTAAATTATTTGTAAAACAGACATATTACATAACTTTTTAACCAATTATTTATGTCACTAGAATTTGTTAAAATGGTCAATATTTAGTTGCATTCAGCTAATAATAATATTTTATATTAAGTTGATTTTTCACATTGCTACCAATTCCTTGTGTTGTTTTAATTTGTTGTCTACATGCCCTCAGTATCCTTGCTCAGTTGCTCTCAACTCAATGGTTCAATTACTGTTTTTTTTTTTTTCTTGTTGTGAAGATAATCTGAATGATGTGGTTAGTTGTCTGATGGTCTTTGATGGCTCTCAAAACTTTTGTGGATAGCTGTTGAGCCTGCTGATGTCTTCCAAAGTAAAAATAAATCTATAACCAGTTACTATGAAACCTATGAATTTCAACTGTTTCTCTCCAATCCTTCTCTTCTGACACTTCCTGATGAGTAACTTTCTAAAAATATAACTTGACACTCTCTTATATATTCCATATACATCCTTTTCATGGATACCTTATCCTTGAAAATTGGACATAATGAGGTCCTGTTGCATTTGTCTAACCACTAAGGAATTATATTTCAGTATGAAATAAAGGGGGTAAAATAAGAAGAAATATGTGTTGCAGTGAAATCACAAACACTGGGGAGTTGCAGGCATATATATATGGCTGTTGTGCTTATATAAGGTTATAAGTTTCACTAAACTTCTTGATAGTCACTATAGTAAACTAAAATTATCTGTAACACCCACAAGAAAAAACTGTCTCTCTGTTGGCTGCAGGAAAACCTGGATGCAAATATTTTCATTTATGTTAATTGCTGCCAATTGAGTTTATATAGATAACATTCAGATGAGAACAAACTGAACCAGTTTTGCCTTCTTTGGTAGAAGCCATTTACTCTAGTTTTGAATAAAGACTTGAAGCTGTAGTATGAGCTAAGAGACATAATTTTGTAATTTTTTCAGCAGGTTCGGCCCCTTTTTAAAATAGGATTTACAAAATAGCTGCATTTTTATAAAAAATACATAAATTTTGCTTATTCAAGGCACATAGGCAGATTTTTTCAATTATTTTCAATACTCTGGGTGAAGAATTCTTAGTCTGGCACAAAGCAAAGCACACAGAGAACTGAACAATGTTAGGACAAACAGTGCCACAAACCAGAATGTTAAGGTGTTTTATGTATTTGTGTGTGCATATATATAGCAAAATGATTTTTCAAATCTCAAAATATGCTGACCCGTTAAGAGTCTTTGAAAAGTCACAATGGAGGGTTGAATGTCATTTGTTATGTCATATGCAGACTCAAAGCTTCTTTTTCAAAAGTATTGTCTTCTTTCAGAATGTCAGGATCCTGCCTGGTTATAAAAGTTTGCCTTCTGTCCAAGGAATGTCTGCTCAGCTTAATCATGCTTGAGTCTCTTGGAAAATAAACTAAAAACACTGCACATTAACATCCAAACTTTTTGTTCTGCTGTTTCTTATCCTTCTTTTCTTTCCCACAGAGTACTTTCTCTGGTTTTGATGAAGGCGGCAGCATACACTAGAAATATTCAACTAGAATTGCTAGTACTCTCACTTTGTTATTTTCCTAGCAAGTAAGTATCATGTTCCTAACAGTCAATAATTCTGTTCATCTGTGGTACTTCTAACATGATTTGTGAAATTACTATTTTGGAAGAGTTTTTAATAGAAATTTGGAAATCTTCAGACAAAAGACAGTACTACCTCTGGTCTCTGGACCCTGTCCCAACAGAGAAGGAATGACAGCTTAAAATTCTACAGTGATATTTCCCAGTATCATATTTTGGTAATTCATGTATCTTCCTGCTGTTTGACCCTCAAATGGGGAAATGGTGTCCATCATAGCAACATCTTTTTACTGTGTGCTCTTTAATTAAAAATTACTCTATATTTCTGTTGCTTCACATCAGGAGCAAACTAACCACTTTCCTCCTAAATTCTTCTCAATGCATGCTAGCTAGTAATCAATTCTACATCTCCTGCAGTGTAGCAATTCCATACCAAATCAGCATGGTCTTGACCTATATCCAAGGATGGAAAAGAAGTAGAGTCACACACTTTGAGTGCGGCAATATCAGTATGCCAAAATCAGTGCAAATATTAGGAATTAACCTGTCAGGAAGGAAACTGTGTCTTAAAGACATTTTGACATCTATAATGAATGTATACATATAAATAATCTAAAGGTGACTTAGGACACCTTAGATGTCTGGCAAGAGGTTGAAAATCAATTTGATGTGTAGGAAACTAAATGCAACCCATTTCCAGAGTCCAAAGCAGCTAACCTAGTTAACAGTTCATTTGTTCTCTTTGACTTTTGTCAACACTTTTGAGAGATATTAAGCTAGAGTGAACCTTTGGTTTTGCAATTTCTACATGAAAACTATACCAAGAGTTTACAGACCCCTTACATCAACTTGGATAGAAGCAAGTCTTTCGCCTTAGTTATTTAATCAAAATTTACATTTCCCACACCAATGCATGTTCCTCAGACTGTAAAGAGTTCCAAAATCTGGGTGGGCCACCATGCTCGCTAGAACATCCCCATTGTGTTTGAGACTGTATTTCATTTTTCTGTCTCTTCTGTCTTGCAAAGGATAATACATGTGGACATCTTATGTGAGACAAAAAAAAAAAGAGCATCCGATGAATTAGCGGGGATAAAACTGTTTGAGAACAGAGCCAGGCTAATCCTATTCAGGAATGGTCTGTTCACTCCTAAAAGACCACCTAAAGCTCTGCCCATAAGGAAAGGAAATTTTGGTTGTATGCCAAATTTGTGCTACCCCATAATCAGATCTGCAAGGCTATGCCAAAAGTCCCTTCATCTGATTTGGTAAGTCTGCATTCTGTAAGCTCCCTCTCACTGGTGCTTCCTTCTATGAAAGACATTCATCTAAGCTCATCTCAGTGGTGTCTCTACCTTCCACCAGTGTAGTCAACAGACTCTAAAAATCCCTACTTTTACCTTATTGTGGGAAGACAACCCTTAATAGGTCCTTGACCATATCTCTATACTTCCTCAGACTTAAGGATCTGTGTGTGCTCCTTTCATATCATGGTCCAGTGTAAAACAGTAGAAACTCCAAGTCAATATTTGCACTGTTGAAGTGTGGACACAGATAAACATTTTGCAGCAGAGGAAGGGCTGTGCCGACAAGCATCATTTCAAACTCACATCAAACACTGCTTTCAGCTATGACATGACAAGCAGCTGAAAGCAGACAGACTTCCAAACTTACTAAGCAAGCAGAATAATATATAAGAACTGCCAATATCTCTTTACAATGTGATGTCTGCTACAGACACGAATGGTAGCTTGACTATGCTGCCTTACTAAATATCATAGACTGAAAGCAGAGCTTGGGTTTGGCAATCTGAAGCAACCACAGGTCTCTTACAATTTTACTCAGATATCTACAGTTTCATTACACTAGCCAGGCCTACCCAGATTTTGGTGGGGTCCTACCCAGGACTATTTGAAACATAAAAAATTAGGTAACCCCTCTTCTAAGTGATACCTCCAGCTATTTCAAACTACAGAATATACGTGACAAAGTCATGTGATGGATCATAGATGCCACACAATACCTTCAGTATGGTACCTTCATATAGGCTGGAGTTTCTTTTAAATTTTCTTCCTAAGATCCATTGGAAGGCTGGCAGTTTTGCTTAAACTTAAATGCGGCTGCCTGATGATGAAGCAGGACACTGCAGCAATTCAGCTCACAGCCAGGAAATGCACACAAGCATGGAGTCTATACATAGCTCTTGAGCAGAGCTGGCCCAGATCCCACGTCATACGAGCTCTTAATTTTTTTATTTCTGCCAGAAGCCTTTCCTTCACTTATATTTATACTATCTGTATGTTGCCACACATATAATTATTAAGTCTTTTCACCTATCAGATACTGATGGCATCATGGAGCTCACCATGCTCCCTGACGGATATTTTGTCAAAGGCTTTGCTAAAGTCCAAATTAATTATGCTCAAGACTGTCCCCTTCTTTTTATCAGCCAAGTCACTGATTACTGCTCCAAATGAAAAAAAAAAAAAAAAAGCAAAACATATTCATATTTTACCCTCAATAATTCTTTACTCTCTGAACACTCAGAACATTCTGAACACTCAGACCATTTCTACCTTGACAAGTGACCTGGGTCGTAATACCTGGATGTTTTACTCTTACTGAATTTAATGTTCAGAGGCAGCTACAGGAGCCTCTAAGAAAGTTCCTGGGGGAGAAAGAGTAATCAGGCAAGAAAAGACAGCAAGCTGTGTTCAGGGTCTCAGAGATAAGATACTGTTTTTGGTTTTCCCACTGGCTGATCCTGGGATCTTGGACGAAAGAGATTGTAGGATTGCAAGCTTCTAGTCAATCTTCTATTGCTTTTAGTGCTTTACTCTCTGGAGAAAGTGTTGTCTTGTATTTAGGACTTGTAAAGCACATTGCAGAACAGAACCCAAGCACAGCTTGATATCACTGAGTTATATGTAACCTGCTACACAGAATTAGTGACAGTAAAAAAATGTAGATGGACACAAGGGCATTGTAAGGTGTAGTATGAAGTGTAGGTTAAATCATAGCAGAGGATGAAAGGAGACCCTAAGTACCCTGCATAGTAAAGTTTGAAAGCTTAGGCCTTGCAAGTCATACCCCTTAATACAGATGAAAGGCTGTAAAATTTTGTCCATATTGCTGAAAGTTAAGGAACAGATCAAGGAAAATACTTTTTTGTAAGGATTTTCTTGGAATTTTCTTTACAAGTGCAGGCTTAAGAGAATAATCTTTGCCCCAGCAGAGTAGGAATGAGACCCAAACCTCTGTGAAATAGCCTCTGATTTATATATTTTTTATTACTTTTCTTCCTGAATGGCTCTGATACATCTGTAAAGATTGACTTAAACCCTCTGTTTTCCTTTATGACCATGCACGCTATTCTCTTCTGCTATGTTCTGCCTTCAAACCATTTAAGTTCACACAGAAGAATTCTTTTTATTTTTATGGAGTAATTTGCTACGCAAAGGCTGGTCTTTTTATTTTCAGATTTCTAATGTTTTCAAGTATCTAAAACAGGAGGACTTTTTTTTCCCACTTCATGGAAAAAAAAGCCATGCTGGCAGATTTCAGGGCTTAATTTCTTTATAACAATAGATTTAATACAAAACACATTTTTATTGTAATAAAAAAAATAAATAAAGGAAGCAATATGCATTTGAAAATTCTGCCAAACAAGGCAATGTTTGTTTATTCTTAACAAGAACATCTAATATATTTTTATGCTGATGTTGACTTTTTATATATGTTACTTTTATGTATACATGTGACTATACATGACAACTGAAGTTTAATTTGATTTAACTATAAAGGCCTCAGTATCTAGTCTATCAGACTATAAATAAGATTTATGCTGAGAAGCTGTGTATGCTATCATTGCTTTTTTGTCGTTCTTTGACTAATCTTTCTGATAATTTTTTTCTTGTTACTGGAGTCGGTCTTTCCTTCCCAAACCCTAGACTACAATTCCTACCTTGTTTAAAAGCATTACCACTCCTCCTGTGGTCCAAGTACAATAGAAAGGGTTAGTGTTCTCCTCAAAGACCAAGCAATTCAATTTTCTGAATAACCATTAATATACAGTCATTAATTTTGTTGGAAACTAGCCTTCCATTGACTTTCATAAAAGTTGGCCTTAAGAGAAGAAGAAACTTGAGGAATCTCTAGACTCAAGTTTCTTCAATGCTAGACTTCCATGCCAATGGGGTTGCACAAATATTTTGAGCTCATCCAATTCTCAGTAAAATGCGTTCTTTGACTTCACAGTTCCTGGGCTCAACACCTTTAGTGTCCATGTTCAAGGCAGAAATTATATTGCTGAAAGTAAAAGATGTTTCTTTAAAATTGTGTACCACCTCTTTCAGTAACATGATTTATTAATTTGACAGATTAGTAAATACTAGAAATCTGCAGCAATCAATAGACCTCATTAGACCTGAAGGCTCAGTGCATTGATATAGAATGGAATAATCATCATGGAATCAAATCAAACATTGTTCACTAGTGGTAGAATTTTGTTGACATCTGACCTGGAGAGATTTGAAACATGTAAACAGTCTTAAATCTATTTTTTGGATTCCTGATAGACAAAAGATACTGGTTTTCACCAGCATCAAGAGTGACATCTACAAGAACATAAGTATTTCTGGAAGTGATTGCCAAAAGCAAAAGAAAGTGATAGCACTCCTTGAGTACAAAAATATCTTCTGACTCCTTAACCTGCCTAGCAGAAAAGAACATAAAAATGTCTCTCCGCCACTTTGAGATTAAATTTTCTGATGACCTAGCCTGATGTATAAGGTATATAGTTGAATGTATAGAAACATTTCAGTGTAATATAAACACATATGAATCCTACAGAACAATTGTCTTCCCTCTAAGATAATCCTGCAGCAAATTCAGTAACTTTTCATCATATTGCAAACGAATACATTGCAGCAGGAGGAAAACTGGGTGGAAAATTACTTTCCTGTTCCAGGAAAGTTTTTGAAATTGCAAAATTCACATTCTACACTGAGCCAAACCCAAGACCTTTCAATTTTTTTTTTTCTCCTTCATGGGAAAATAAGAAGAAAACATGATTGGAATAGCTGTAAATCCAGGATTAAGGGCTTTCCTCTGGGACGTAAGAAACCCAGGTCCAAGTCCACACTGTGACGTAATCTTAACAGGAACTTGAATTTCATTGTCCCACATCCTGGGAGATGTGCATAACAGTCAGGTTACTAGTGGTACTGGCTCAATCTCTATTTGATCAGAAATTCCACAACGGACTCCAAAAAAATGTTTTCTGTCTTAATGACACGTATTTTCCACAGAAAGTCTGGATATTGATGGACCGACAATTTTAAACATGAAATCATTTTGCTGCAGAAAATTCAATCTAACTGAAGATAACAGCTCTTACATGTAACAAAAAATTATGTTTCTTACCACACTTAGTCCTTAGTGTTTTGAAGGTCCACTGTGCCAAAATAGCAGGGTTAGTCTTTGTGTTCTGATCATTTTACCAATTTGGGTAATTATTTCCCCCCCCATCTAAGCTTAATCTTACATTTCAGTTGGATACAAGGTTATTCTTCATTTCATGACTTAAACTATAATGTACTGTTGTTTCATACTGTTAAACATCTGCTCAGCTCTGTGAAAATTAGAACCATGTGTTCTACCCCAGAGGTGGCTGGCATTTCAGTGGTAAATGAATTCATCCTTGCTTTTTAAACTGTTTTTCGATTCAAGTGTTATGTAGATATAAGATATTTATTGTTTCAGTTTTATTAAGCCTTGCTCCCAGCTAAGAGGACTAGAGCCAGAATCTGGAGAAAGGACCACCCCTTATGATCAATGATAGGTCAACACAGGATTCAAAGAATTCTTCCATGGTAGGTAACTAAAAACATATTAGAAACAAAAAAAAAAAATTCATACAGCTAAGACTACAAGTGAAGGAAATGTATGGCAAATTTCTATCTCTAGAAAACATGGTGGCATTAATCATGAAAAGATAACCTCAAAACATATGAATCAGGAACTTGTTTCTTGCAAATCACCAAGATTTAGAGTCAAGATGAAAAAGGCATTAGTTGTATTGATAGCATTTTTTCTTTTTCTTCTCCAACATAAACCCATTTATAACTGGTCCATGTAGTATTGCCCTGAAAAAAAAAATTCTTCTCTTGCAAAAGACCTCCATAGAAATCTTTTGAGTCTCCATAGGAAGTCATTCTCAGAAATGGAGCTTGGAGCTTATGAATTCTTTGTGTTAAAACAATGACAAATAGACTTTTCAGTGTTCCAGTTGCATCTAGTTAAATTAGTGCTGTTCATAAACCAAAGGCCTTTGAAATGATAGAAAATTTCATTTACTGCAGTGAAAGTTTAATTAGATCTTTATCCTATGTCTGGATCTACCCATGGTAAATCCATAACATTCCAAACTCCGGAACAAGGTCTCTCTAGACCTTGTTCCTGAGTTTCTGAAACCTTGAGACACAATAGAAGCGGCATAATATAGTGAGGCCTTGCCATTACACAGAGATAGAACAAAACAAAAATCCCAACAAAAACACATATTTGCATTTCAGAGCTGGAAAGCTCTGGTCAAAAAGCCTTGAATCCATAAAGCAGTGTGTTAATAGCAGTTTTCATGTGTGTTTTAGTCCAACCACAAGCAGAGCTCTCGTCAACAACCAGGCCCATACCAAGAATTCCTTTTCAGAGGCAGAAGTGCTGGGAAGCTTCCTCCTCTCATGGAATCAGGGACTCCTTAGGGCAGCAAGTGCCATGGCAAAGAGATGTTTCACAATGAATAGTCAGACCTGCCAGTTGTGACTGGTCATGATAAAAAGGAATATGGCTTGATGAAGGCTCATTCATTCTGTGTACGATTCTAAGAGAAAGAACAGAAACAGAGTAAGGAAATTGCTTTTCTCCTAGGGAATTAACCAAAATCATAACTGATGGACTTCTTAAACAGTGAGATACAAACAAGTATAAATGTGTGACTCCTCTCATCAACTACTTAAAAGATGTGTATTTCTAAATCTTAAAGTTCTACTTGACTGACTACACTACACATGACAGAACCCCTTTTTTATTTGCTAAATACAGTACATTAATGCAGTATATTGGTCAGTTCAGTTAAAACCTCACAAAAGAGGGATGAAAAATTCCATCACTTTTCTTCTTAGAAAAGTAAGCAATCACCATATTTGGGAAGCTCCCAGTCAAACAACAGGGAATTCCCACAAGCTTACTTTCCAGAAACTTAGACTGTTTCACTTTCATATGTATGCTAACTTCAAGAATTATTGCCATAGATTATTTATATTTTCAATCTATTATTTCTTTGGATAAATTAGAAATAGGGTCCATCGCACCAGGATGTGAACTGCATCAAAGTGACATCCCATCTTGGTAATCCTTAGACTGTGTTCAGTGGCATACATGTGGCTCATAAGACCACAGTAAACCTAAGCAGCTCATCTGAAAAATTATTTTAACTTTTTTTTTTTAATTTCTAGTTTCAGTTGAAAATACAGAGTGCACAAAAATTGTGAAGGATGGTTTACCCAAAGGCATTTCATCTCACTGACCTATTTGTTAAAAGACAGAAGGCCGAACTTGCAGTTTTGTATGTTGATCTCTGTACATCTATTAATGCATATCTATCAATCACAGCCATTTTTAAGCTTTATGTTTGTGTAGGATTGATTCAATTTATAATTGTGTAACACCATTAACTCAAATGCATTTGTATAGTTTAAACTGAGAGAAGAATCTGTCCTAGATAATATTATTGAAATGTTTGGAAACATCTTCACATACTGTTTATTTTTATTTTGCAAAGAACAATGTGGCTGTCTGTTCCAGTTTCAAATCAAAAGTGGTAGGGTGCAACTTCACTGACATCAATGGAATCACAATTACTTACAGCAGGTCTGAATTTATCCCTGTGCATCTATATTCATTTAGTCTTTCTCCCCCGGGGAGAGGAAGAGGGAACTAAAATGAGACAGACATTTGTCATATTGCCTAATGCACTACTGGAATAAGATCAGATGCTATGCTGATTGGTATGGTATAAATGAACCTTTAAGAAAACTGAAATTTCACCAACAAACATGAAGGGACATGTGAAGACTCTTCAGGCTAATTTTCCTTCTTCACTAAAGGACTGTCACTGTCAAAGCCTTTAAGAAGGGTGTGACATTTCATAAAAATACACCTGCCCAATATTGCCCTCCATTTTCTACACAGTCAGCAACACAGCTTGCCATGAATGGAGATTTGTATTCCAAAGAGAATAATAATTAGTTATTTTTACGTGTAGTATCTTAAGACAACTCAGTAGGTGTCTAGTTAATTTGCTCATTACTCAGTGGATGGAAATGTTGATCACATCTATGAATATCAATTATTCTTTATCTTAAATAAGGTAACATCAGTAAGATAGAGATCTACCTTTATTTATATTTGCATCAGTAGCAAGTTTGGCATACCATATTTTCATATTAATTTTTCTTCTACTTCTTCAAGTCAGAGATTCTTTGTCTGTTCAAGAGAATGTTAAGAAGCAATTTTTATAAGACAATTAAAAAGAAATGAAACATAAATAACTGAATGTGCTTTCTGACATAATGTCATCTACAATCAGGAAAGAGCTGTTGTGAACTGTGGATGACCTTGGTGCCTACTGCAGTTAGGAAAACCAGTAAAACTCTTTGATAACAGCTGAAGTAAAATACATGCATTCTTCCCTTTTATTCTGACTTTATTCTTATTGTGTCATTATTTCTGCAAATAGATGTTGTCTCTATAAAAGCGAAAAAAGGTATGGTACTGTCTCAGTGTCATCCTAGAAGATATAAGAGGACCTTAATCTTCCTGCTTAATCTCACTGTTTAACAGCACACAATAGAAAAAAAAGGCAACCAGACAGCTTATGCTTATAATTTTAGCCCAAAACTGTTGATTCTGGGATCACAGAGATTGAGATAGGCTGAATCCAGCTCTTCACATCTAAACAGTACTAAATTTGAGAAGACATTACAATATATATCTGAGAAGTATTTTATTTATACAATGTCACCACCACAACCAAAACATTTCAAGAGATAACACTTCATTTAACATTTTCATCTGACAGAAACAAATCCCAAAACTGTTTAATTTTATAGTCACTTCTATACAAGCATAAGTCCTACACCATTTTCTGACAGGATTTGAAGATATTTAAAATATTTGATTTTATAAAAAGCCTTTTGTCTTTACAATACCCCCTTGTTTCCTGTCTTATTCCATTCCACCCCAAAAATAAACAAACAAAAACCTTGAGGCTTTTGAAATTTTCCATTAACCCGTCTTCCCAGCATGATGATCCACATGACCTACTGTTATTAATTGTCTCCATGTGAGTAGACACAATCATTAGAATAAGATGGTAATCAAAAAGTGGCTTTTATCCTTGTGATTCTTTGAAAATTTGCATCATTGTGTATATCAATGTTAGGTGACTAACAGGTCAAAAGAGAGAATGTAGCTGTGCAGGCAAAGATCATTCTTCTGTGATTATGCAGAAGACTCCAACAATTCTACAGCATTTACCAAATAAATGTATTTTCTTCAGTGGTTCATCAATCTTGAGCTTAATTTTAAACCCAGAGGTTTTGCAAACAAAAGTGTCTCATAATGACACATGGGGGGAGAAAAATTCCCAACAGCCTTTGAAAAACATTTCAATGTGAGTTTAAGTAATTAATTTGAGTAAATCAGCATCATAACCAATAGCAAAGAAGTTATTCAGCTAGAATTGCTACTGAGTTGATTTCAGTGCTGTTCAAATTTTGCTGTTAGTGGTCATGCTCATGTAAATGGACATAAATATAAAGATGGTAGCACCATATTTCCATATTTGCCTTCTGGCAAAAGTTCAATGCTCCCTTGAAGAGATTGGTTTTATTCACCAAGACACCAATCTCACCTTAATACCCATGTCTCCTTTGAAATCTTCCTATTCCAAATTCATCTCTTCAGATAATGCTTATGAATTCTAGCAAGGCCACAATGTAATTAAAAATACAGTAAGCTAATTAAGTTCAAGTGGAAGGTCTGAAAATTTTGAGACAAGTAGAGAAGATTTGGTATTTTTTTCAACAGATTGATTTGTGAGTTCCTCACCCCTCCCTAATTATTTCTATCACCCCTCCCTACTATTTGTAGCTCTGTCAAATAAAAAGCTAACAAGCTGGACAAAAAGTTATCACTCAGCATTAAGAGGCAGGAAATAGGAAAAATTCAGAGTTCTTATACAGGCTGTTTTCATTCTGAATTAATATGTGTGCACCAATATTTAAACCCAGACCTAAAGTAAATATCAAGGCATTAAAACCTAAGACACTGGTGGTCTGCCTCATGTTAGAACATCAATTTGCCTGCATTCCTGGGTGAGAACATGCTCTTTAGACTAGAAGATGACCATGATTTCATTCAGAAGTTGAATGGTGCATTGACTGTAGTCTTCACTGATGTTGTATCTTGGGAAGATATTCAGCAGAGACATGAAGGCAACAAATGAAAGGAGAGATAAAAGCAAGGGGACTGCAGACTGTATAAAGCCACTTGTGGCTATCTGAAGTTAGAAAGTGAATTTACAGGAAGAATTGTCTCTTTCTGACGTCTGCAGGTGATAGCTTTCTTGGAAACTAGAATTTTGGTTAGGTGGAGACTTCTTTTGCCTTACATAGCAGGTCTGTCTTATTTCTTCCCATTAGTCAATTTGCTCTTTGGAAGGGTCTAATGTTTTACAGTTGTGTCTTTGAAATGTGTTTTGAATAAAGCTCCAGCCAAGAATGTTGTGTATGTCATTTGTGGGGAAAAGCTAAAGACTGCAGGAGCCTGCCATGGTTATGTAACTTGCTTATTTTTATATCTGTTAACTACTGCTTTTGTTAATAAAGTTTATAACAAAACGTTTTATAGATTTATAAAAAACTAATAATTTTAAAAAACAGTCACATATTTTGGCATTTTATATGAAGGTTCAATTGTACAAATTTTGCAAATAGAAAACCAAAATCCCAGATGATTAACAAAATATGTGTTTATTTAAACATACAAATAAATAAATGTTAAGGCCTTTTTACTTGGAAAAATCTGAATTCAATATTTGTCTTGCAAGACTTAGAAATCTGAGCCATGCCTTTGGAACCCTTAATGCACAGCAAAACAAAGAGAATGAGAATGGAGCTTCCAAAACTGGAAGTCATATAGGATGACACTTGAGACAATAGGGATATTTCCCAGAAATCAACATGAAAAGGTATAAACTAAGCTAGGACAGACTGTACCCTTTTTATTTCATGTCGTTCATCTCATACTGTAATCTGTAGAAGTCTAAAGATAGATTGGAAAATATAAATCCTATCAATATGTCCCACACAGTATTTGATAGAGCAATGTGACTGTTTTAAGAAAACAGAAATCCAACATGAAGCAAACATTTATGTTATCACTAACTCAACAAGTCTGAATAAATCAACAAATTTTCAGGCACCAAAGTACTCATTTTCATACTTAAAATGAATGAAGCATGACTCAAAAGGCTATTTCTGGAATACATTTCTTTATCTCAGCACATTAAGACACTTAGAGATGCTCCACACCTACACTGAAAAGGAATATGCACAGTCATTACATAAAAAATCCATGCTAAAATAAGAGCAAAAGCAAACCCAGTGTGTCAAAAAGCCAGCATTGTTATTATCACAAGCCCACAAGGTTTTCAGTATGTCACTACTTAAATCAAAGACAACCAGGCTTGGTTATTGGCAGGATACTATGCAGAAATCTGAAAAACAATTTCTAATTTAGAGAAGATAGACCACATCTCAGTTGCCATAATTTTCCATATCTGGACATGACTAACTTTTCCCAGTGTGTTATATTAAGCACGACACAAAAACCAGCCTGCTGCATCAGGACTGGAGCATTCCATAGTCAAGAATCTATCATACTCTAAACTATTAATTGTGGCTATGTCATGGAGCATTATAGACTTTTTTCAAAAGTTTGGGTTTTGAATATCATATAGGTACATTCACACCATCTTGAACTCATAAATTATTTAATAATGTCTTAGGAGCACTTTAAATCCCAAGCCATAACTCAGTTTTCATTGCTAAAAATATGTCTGGATTTCTGTGAAATAGTTAAAAACTCATGATAAATTTAGATGAGAAGTTACAGATTTTATTCAGGTTTGCAGTAGCTGTGTGGAAATTCTGTCTAATATAACTTTAGACAGAACAAAAAAAAAACCCTCAAACCTTTAAAAAAAGTTTCTGGAAATAGTAAACATATGATTTGCTTGACTCATTTCTATTTTAAACACTAAAGTATATATTACCCATTTCAAACAAAAGCAGACTACTCGAGAAACTGGGTTTCACAGGCATCTTCAACCTTTCAAAAATGACCTCAATGAATTCACAGTATAAAAGCAAGCAAATAAAACACTACCACCACCAAAGTCCCAAGTTACTTGAATAGCATTAAAATTACCACACAGCTAATAATAAGGAATTATTTGTTAAGTATGACAAATCATTCTTCATTGAGGTAACCTCAAGTAAAACCCATTTTAATGCCTCTGCTTTTTCTCATTGTTCATGCACGCATTATTCTGTAAGATGGAGGAGAGGCAGGTTTGTCCCAATGCAACAATAGCCTGAGACACTGTGAATGGATCTTAGGTAAACCCATGCTCTTCCCTTATGTTAACTTCCCATTTTTCTTTCTACTTTGAAAATTATGCCCATCCTATTAATTCCTGCCTCCCCAGATCTCTTTCACTTACTTGAATTGTTAATTCTATTCTCTCAGAATCTGCCTTTCTTCAATCCTCACCAAAATCCATTTCAGTTGAAGCAGCACAAGATTCCTCCCATATATAAACATTTTTTTACTAAGTGTCAACAGGTGCACATGATTAGAATGTGTCATAATATGATCAGATTCTTGACAATCTCTCTATAATTTTCCCCATAACCCTCTGTCTATTTCCATTTTCCATCTGATCATCGTATTTGTCTTCTAATAGGTTGCAAAATCTTTAGGTCAGGGGTTTTGTCGTTTTATCCATTTCTGGACAGAGTTAAGAGTTAAGCACACTCATCAACCATAATCACTGAATTCTGAGGCCTCCTAAACTTATTTGCCCAGACATTGTAGTGGAATTGAGTACAATCTTCTTAACAGAGATCTTGAATAATAATCTATATATATATATATATATATCATAATGTAAGCATCAATACATAATTTACACCTTTCAGAATTTGAATTACCTTTAAGCTTCCTATATAAAATATCTCAATATCTTTGTTAAAGTTTCAAGTAAAAATATATATAAATTTCCATAACTAGTTACATCAAGGTATGATAGAAGGAGCTACTCTGATATACTCTGATAAACTTTATCTTGGATTTAACACAGCAAGGAAAGACAAAGTGAAGTGCATTAGAGGATGATGGCTTTAATTATAAAATATACCTTTGATTGGGGCAATATCTTGTTTATTGCCTAATAGACAGTAGAGAGAGAATGTAGAGAGAGAATAGACAGTATGGAGAATGAACCTAGCCTACGTCAACAAGAATAGTAGAGGTTAGATATGGATGAATATAAGGGAAGTTTTTTTAAATATTAAAGGAAATATCTCTGAAATGAACATTTTATGACCTACCTAGACAAATACGATCAGTCTGCCTTACTTCAAATAGTTCTTACCCAATACTCACCTAGCTATGACTGATTCAGATACTGAAATCTTTAGGAGACAGACCATGCTAAATAAATGTTTAAAAAAATAATAAAATCCTAAATGGTTTATGTTGGAAAGGACCCTCAAGGTCATCCAGTTCCAACCCCCCTGCCATGGGCAGAGACACTTTTCACTTTACCAGTTGCTCAGAGCAACTTGCTTTCTTGTAACCACTTTAAGGCACTGGAAAGTGCTGTGTCTTCTTGCAGCTTTCTCTTTTCCAGGCTGAGCAACCACAAGTCTCTCAGACTGTTTTCAGAGGAAAATAAATCTTTACTGGAGAGAATTAGATAATGAAGATTGCCACTGGCTCAGTCACAGTGCAACATTTCCAGCAATATGCAATATTTATGTTTTCAATCATAGAAGTGATATTCATGTAATACTTTCAAGCTTATCTTATTCAAGCTAAACCAGCAACCTACAGTATATGGGCTCACTGAGGCTCCTAGGCCTAATTATCACCTATCATATATGCAAATTATGCTTCACTTAGTACTGCAGCTGTACATCAAAAAGGAAAATAAACAGTAATATGTTCCCTTGGGATAGCATGTATGAACTGCAGTTCTGCCTAATTAACCTGATGTCTGAAAGGTTAAGGTGAGGGGTAGTGTGATTATTCTCACTATAACTTAAAGAGTGTTTATTCAGGGTGTACCAGCACAGCTATTGATTATAGGTGTCATTGCCCTCTAATGGACCACATCAAACCAGCCTGGTCATTTATCTCATGGGGCTGATAAAACTACTTGAAGAAATTTTCATCAAATTAAAACAAAAAAAAAAAAAAAGAGAGAGAGAGGTTCACATCGTTAGATATAAAAAAGATATTAAATTATTCTTTCACCAAAGTCTAATGGCTCAAGTGGATTTACAGAAGCACAAAATCCAAACAGTAATATAGCTGGAAAAACCTTAAATGACCATACAATTAAATCTCCATTACTATGGTATATAATAGCACCTATTAATTATTTTCCCTCTCTTGACTTGTAAAAAATCTGTGGCCTTCTGCCACCAGCATTGTAATTTGATGTTATGTTTCATCTTCTGCCACTCTTTATGTCACCTTTGTTTGAGTCTTCAAGCCACTGAATACTTGAATCTTGTGTATAGATTCTCTCAGCAATTTGCCCTGATATTTCTATTCTTGTGTCTTCAGCAGCACGTCTGATTTCTTCTCATCTTCCCATTCCATCCAAATGACTAGATCAATAATTGTTGTTGCTGCTGTTTGGGTTTTAATTTGCCTTTGGACTTTTTCCCTGTAGGCTTTCAAAACTTATTTAAAGCTCTTTTTACTATGTTAATGAGTTTGTGCCCCAAAATGACCTCCTTGTCTGAGGGACTTTATCTGTCATCCATTCCTTTGACATGAAACACTTTAGAAAAGAATGAAGCTGAAGATTTTATAGGCAATATCTTCAGCTGCAATCAAATTCTGTAGGTTTAGAAACAGTAAGTTTGGGGCAGAATACAGGAAAACCTTCTCACCTCTTGCTCTGATTTGTAAAAGTAGACATGAGGTTTAATTTACATAATCTTTCATTTGACCAGGTCTTAAAAATTACAAAATTTTAAATCCCACAGAATTTGAGTTGGCATGGAACTGTCATAGCCATTTTTCTAACAATCAGTTTTCCTTACAATTTCAAAAAGAGAGGAATGGTAGGATATGAGTCTTTTCTTCAGAGACCTTTAAAGTTACAAGAGTATTGTAGAGCTTACATGTGAACAGTCAGGCAATAACTTGCATATCGGGAGACAACACTCAAAAATTCATAGCATAATTCCTAATTTTTGTAGGATAGTTGCACACTGAAAATGGTTTCTTCTTTACATAAGTGTGTATTTGTGTGCTCTGGAAATCCTGTTACACAGTTTCCACGTGTTTTTCTAGTAGGGAAAGTCCATAGACAAATGTGAAAGGCAATATTGTGTATGCTGGTGGCCAGATCCAATAGAACTCTGTGGAAACAATATGTGCATCTTCTCATGCTGGACTGGAAAACATTCTCTGTATCTGACCTTGATTTTCAGTTTCTGGTTGACCTCTTCAAAACTGGCTCACCTATTTCTACATACAGTCTCAATTAATTTAAAGGAGAAATTGTACCTGCATCATTTCCACTACAGTAATCCTTCCCTATTGCTGAGTATGATGAAAAGGAATCTATATTGTTGCAGAAAATATAGGTGTGACAGTGAACAAAACTAACAATTTTTCACATACTTAATCTCTTCTAGAAATTCTGGAAATTAATTCAGATGTTACTTGCTTAGAAGCTCTCTCTGTGCGATGACTTCCTAAACAAAACTTTAATATAAAACCATAAAAAAAATCCATACTCATTTTTCAGGAGAAAACACCAGAATTTGTGTCTTTTATTTCTACTGATAGGAATCACACTGACAGTCATCACTTTGAAAAGCAGGGCTGTATGATGTGTACAGTAAAGTTTCCAAAAAATAGAGAGAGCTTCAGACTTTGATTTGAGTTTCCTCAAAACTGAGGAAATATTGAGATACAGAGGCTTTATTCCAGTTTATCTCTAATTGAAAACAGAATGAAAATTTCCCAGTATTTCCATCAGGCAAATACACTTTATCATGAACATTGAAAACAGGCTCAAAATCAGGAAGATGACACACAATAACACCAAATTAAACTGATATGGATTAAAAGTTCATTTTGCATAAAAAGCCAAAGTTTCTGAAAGTTATTCAAATTCATATCAGCAAAATAGGAACTGATGCCTCATGAGCTCAGACTTTCAGCTTGTTTCTACCTAGCTCACTATAAGGAAGAAAAATGTCAAAGCAAAGATAAAGAATGTAACAGATATACAGTGATGTTATTAATAAATTAGAACTATTCTCTCTATCCATATGACCAGGTTTATAAAGTTAATATATTTAAGCAATTACTTTTTCACTTACAGTTGACGAGTCAGAGAGTAACTTAATGAATACTACAAACTGCATGGAAAAGACTGGTAAGTAGAGCACTTTGGAGTCTCTATGAAGAGACTCAGGTTCCTCCTTCTTTCAAAAAATTGACCTCAAGGTCATGTCCTTTCATAAGCTATAGTAGAACCTCATCAAGTATGAATGTTTTATTTTATCACATCTTTTCTGCAGTCCTAGCAATGCAATGAACCTGGTTCAATCTCCTGCACCCAGTGGGCTGGTCACACACTAGGAGGCAGTCCTCCATTATTCCCAAGGGGGAAGTTCCAACATTTTATACAAGCATCAAGACAAAAAAGTGGAATCAAGATCTCATACATACAAACTCTTTTCTTCCCTACATTTTGCGGGCTATCTAAGAAATTGTCCCTTTTTTGCTTAGTTCTTAGGTGATATATGTGCCAATGCTTATAATCTAGAGCTCTGCGATGGAAATACAAAGTCTGGCATGAATGGAAATACCTGTGTGGGAAGGCACCTTAAGAAGCTACAGGGAATGGCATATCTTGATATCCAAGGCTGTGCCTGACATTAGTCAGACCATTAAACCTGGTGGAACATGGTATTTCCACGAGGACATGAAGACAATTCAGCGAGGCCACAGCACAAATGAGTTACCAGTGGGAAACCTGAGCAGCAGTAGCAGGAGAGAGGACATGAGGTTACAGCCTCTCATCTGTGCCATTCTTCTTGCTGTCCCAAGAAGCAGCCAGGAAGCCATAAAGGTACCCAAAACTTAAGAACAAAAACAATAGCAATTTTGATTTAGATATGGGGATAATGAAATAAGCAAATGACCACCAAGATGTTCAGGGTAGGCATACTGGCTCTTTGAGAAGAGGTTGAGCAAGCTGAGCTGCTGCCGCCTGGACAGGACTTGGCTTTGGGATGGGCTTAACATCCTCCAGTGCCTGCAGGGACATTACCAAGAAAGTGAAACCAGAATTTTCAGAGAGTTGAAAAGCTGGAAGAGAGCAGGCATGAACTGAAGCTAAATAGGTTCAGGCTGGATATAAGAATAAGCTTTTTTCCCCATGAAGAGAGTCGGGCATTAGAAAAGGCTGCCAAAGGGTGTTTGTTGCAAACCCATGTGTCACAGACTTGTGTGCAGGTTCCTTAGATGGTCTTGAACTTGATTTCCTACTGTGGGAGTTGTTCTCCATCCTACCAGTCCCTGCCTCTGCTTCTGCAACTTGGATGATGTGGCTGGAGCACTTTTTGGTGAAGACCAAGCCAAAAAAGTCAGTGAGTACTTCAGCCCACTCCATATCCCACGTAACCATATCTCCTGTTTCCTTCTGGAGAAGGGCTAGTCTTTCTTTTAGCACTGATTTACTTACAGAAGCTTTAGTGTTAGCCTTGATGTCCCTGGACAGATATAATTCTATCAGACCTTTAAATTTCCTTTCTTGATTCCTGACTGCTTGGACAATTGGTCAGTATTTCTCCCAAGAAATACTAACAAGCAAGTGTCCTTGCTTCCACCTTCTGTAGGCCTGAATTTGTCCAAAAACTCCTTGTTCATCCATACAAGCATCCTGACTTCATCTTTGTTGTGCTGTGCCACTCCTGAGTTTGGAGGAGGTGATACGTGAATATTTAGCAGCTTCTAAGGCCTCCTCTTCCCTCCAGGGCTCTATCTATTCAACCAAGTGGATCACCAAAGAGGTCAAACTCTGCTCTGCTGAAGTCCAGGGTGATGAAGTTTTGGGCATCCTTGTCTCTGTTCTCAGGATCCTGAACTCCACCATTTTGTTGTCAATGCAGCTCAGGCTGCCCTTGAGCTTCACATTCCCCACCACCTCCTGCATGTTGGTGAGAACAAAGTCCAGCATAGTACCTCTCATTGCTTGCTCCTCTATCCCTTGGAGAAGGAATTTACCATCAATTTACCATCAACCATTCCAGGAACCTACTGAATTGTTCCTCCCACAGATATTGGGTGTTTGAAGTCCCCAGCGAGGCTCTGGGCTTGTGAAAGTGAGTCTGCTCCCATCTGTCTCTATAGGACCTCATCTTCTTGGTGTTCCTGGTTGGATGGTGTGTAGCAGATCCCACTATAATGTCACTTGTCCTTGCTTTTCCTTTAATCCTGACCCATACATTCTCCTCATCCATTCCCAAATGGGACTCCATGCACTCCATCTGGTCAATGACACTCCTTCTTATCTCCCCTGCCTGCCCTTTCTAAAAAAGTCTGTATCCTTCCATTCCTACTGTGTCTCCCAGTTGCCAATAAGGTCAACATGTCAACTCTTATATAACTTTAGCCTATATGGAAAAATAACAAACAATACTCACATCCTGTTTTAAAACAGCAACATTAGATAAAAAGGGAAAAGAATTGTCACAGCTTTTCTGAGAAATTGAAACTGTAAAGGAATATACAAAAAGACCACCCTGTTCTGAACATCTATCTAACACCGACATAATAAAAGTGAGACAAAAGAGAAGATTAAAAAAATTGTCCAAACTTGCCTACATTTCAGTTTACTGAAATCCTCTCCATAATTTAAAGATATGGAGTTGTGAGAACTGTGATAGAACAGAACTTTTAGATGATGATGGCTGGGTGAAATGGTTCTGGGAGGATAAGAATATACATGGATCTAGCCTGGCACTGTAAGAAGTGTGTGACATACTATATCAGGCAGCAAACACCAGAGTGCTTGTTAACAAAATCTTGTTTTGAAACACACTTGCAGAGACACCTTTTGAACATCCTCGAAGGACACTAATCTTGGCCTTAAACATTTTCTGAAATCAAGACAGTGAAAGATTTGAAACATACATAATTTTGAAATTACAGGAATGGATGGGATAGAAAAGCAGATAAATATCAGAGACAAACTGAGCTTGGAAGTATAGGTCCTTAAAAAGGAGAATTATACTGACAATATCCATAATTTCCAAAGGGCCCAGGTTTAACAGTCTATGCCTTTGAGACATATATTGAAGATTCAAAACATGAATACCAAATATAAAATCTGCTGATATTTTGTATTTTGAGTTGTGAATGAGTATATTTTTCAACAGCGACTTAGAAACTTTTAGTATGTGTTTTTTTCTAAAATGAACAGGAAAGTAAAAAAAAAAAAATCACCATTTAATGAATGATCTTTTTGGAGAACAGATGAGATCTGTAGCAGTGATTTTATCTGCACTGTAATTTATTTTATTTCCAATTTTATTTGAGTGCATTAATGAAGAGAATGACTTAAATAGAAAAATTATGAAAAGAAAATGAAAGCCAAGTTCTAGATGTGTAATAGCTTGTTTTCCAACAGCCTGCTTTTGAAGCAGATCAGCTTATGAAAAGATTTAATATTCTTTAAGAGGGTAACTGAAAATGTTGTCAGCACCTTCCATTCCTAGTTGATAGGTTTGAATCCGATGAGAAGTAAAAACCATTCAAATACTGATGGCAGAAGACAGGAAATGTGATGACAAGCTGAACTATATTAAGCAACACAGGGGAAGTAGACTGGTAAGACAGAAAACAAATATGGCTATCTTCACAAAGGTGAGTGAGTTGAGTGACTTCTACATCACAGAAACTAGAAAGATAATTTAAAGTGTTGAACTACTACTATAATATAGAGGGGAAACAATCCAGCAGTGAAGCAAAATTTTTTGTGCTCTAAAACACCCTATGAAAACAGGTAAGATTAATAATATTAATAAAATAAAGCTTTATCATAAATATCCTGTGAGCCACTTTCTGAGTTGATTTTTTATTCAAGGTTTTACAGCCCCTGACTATAAAAGGAAAGGAAAAAACAAACTAAGGAAAAGAAAAAAACCCAATCTTTTTCACTTTGCACAGGCTGTTATAGAGTTGTATATGCACCCAGGTAAAGAGGAGGTGCAGTGCCAAAACCCCTGAGATCCACACAGCCCCTGGGACTGGCAGCAGCACAGGAAAAAGCACAGATATGGACTTTTTCCATATGGGTTCTTGCATTGCAGTTGTTCTTTTCATATAGAGGAGAGGAGGATGATCACTTTTGCCCTCTCAAAGTGTGTGCCAGGACATTAATTTGGTCCCCTGCCACTGTTTAGTTCTGGAATGAAAAAAAAAATGTGTTCACTTTTTCCTCTAATCCAGTTGTGACTAAATAGTCTGCTAAAATCCCAGTTTTTCAGTATGGTGTACAAATGCATAAATGCAGTAACCCAGTCAAGAAGGGAAAACTTAATGGTGTATCAGGAAAATGCAGGATATGAAAATCAAAGCACTTGGATGAAGTGAGATGAATGCCAAGGTGAAGAAAGAAGAAGATGAAAAATAAAAGCCAATGAAGCATAAAAGAATGGTTCCTTAGGAGGGGAATATAATATTTTGTTTATTTGAAAAGCTGGTTTTAAAGGGCTGGTGAAAGAAAGAGATCAAAATTTTGGGGAACTTTTTTATTAGCCAAGACTAATTCTATGCTGAGGTTTTGTACATTTAGATATGTTTAAAAAATTGCTGCTCTATATAAAAGCATGCAATAATAAGTATAACTAAATAAAAGGTACCTAACTGTAAATAAAGTATCTATGATTACATAAACATAGAGAGTCATTTTTGGAAAGTAAAAGTCAATCTGTATGTAGTTTACTGCAATATAGCAATGTATAAATGTGTAAAATAATTGAAAATATGAAACTTATATCCTAGAATCATATTTTTAGACTATAGAATTATAGAATCTTTGAGTCTGTTTAAGTACTTCAGGAGATCACTTAATTTAACATCCCTGCTCAGAGCAGTGTCAGCTAAAGCAGGGTGCTCATGCACCATCCCCAGATGGCCTCTGAATACCTTTACAGTCTCTCTGGACAACTTGTTCCTGTGTTCAGCCATCCACACAGAAAAAGTTTTTCTTTAATTTAAATGTAGTTTCTTGGTTTTTTTCAGCTATGCCAAATTGCCTCTTGTCCTGTCACCATGCATCACTGGAAAGAGCTTGGCTCCATCTTCAGCCCACCTCCATTCCCTGTGAGGTCTTTATACACATTGGTAAGGTCCCCTGAGCCTTCTGTTCTCAGCACTGTACGGTCTCAGCTCCTTCAGCCTCTCCTCATTTGACAGGTGCTCCCATCCCTTGCTCACCCTTGTACATCACAAATACGTGATTTGACTTCTACTGAAGCAAAGTTCAGTAAGATTCATCTTTTAAAAATACAGCCACATATTCCTCCAAGCAAGCAAAGAATATGACCTTACACTGTCATCAGTCACACCACTCCTGGAAAAAATACCAAGGTTCTTCTCAGTTAAGTGTTTTACATCAGAGACCAGTCATATTCTGCTCTCTTTCATAATCTTCTTTGAGATTGTGCCTTGACTAATTTCCATAAGAAAATTAATGGCATGGATTGACTCATGCAATAGAAGAGATTCTTCCATGTTTAATGCAGATGCAAGTGGGGGGTTTAGTTTTGATTTTTTTTGTTTTTTACTGTCTTAATTAATAGTAAAGAAAGAGAAGAATTCAGAGGTAAGTGGTTACCAGGGGAAAGTTCATTACATCTCCATGATCTGTTTTGTGAATGCTCATATCTAATGCATTCCTATATAGAGGCTGATGTTCAGCATGAGGGGTGGACTGTACTTCGCCTGCACAGAGGGCAGCCTTGCTGTGGGAAATACAGTCATGTGTCTGGAGGGCCCCTCAGGCCAAATAAGCTCCAGGGAACCGAAGTTGTAGATGACTCATCCAATAACTGATTCGTGGATGTAACAGCAGGAACCACCATGGTCTTACACAACATGTGTAAGAAAGGCTTGCTCTGAGCATATTCAGCACTGCAAGCTCCACAGAGGACTGAAATACAAAGATAATTCTTCTCTGAGCTTCAAACAGTCTCTGATAGGAGGTAAGCAACCAGCAGGAGCACACTCACACTTCATTACAGCATTTCCACCTAACACTGCATATGCCAAAGACATTTGAGATGTCTCCACACATTAGACAGGGTTTCCCAAAAAACACTGCTTAGGTTTAAGGCTCCTGATACATTACTTAACAGAGTTCTAGGCATGTAAAGAGACTTCCTTGTGAAGGGAAGAGGAGGGGCAGGCGCTGATCTCTGCTCTGCCTGGTGACCAGTGACAGGACCTGAGGGAATGACCTGAAGTTGTGTCAGGGGAGGCATAGGTTGGATATTAGGAAAAGGCTCCTCACCCAGAGGGTGTTCAGGCACTGGAACATGCTCCCCAGCGAAGTAGTCACAGCACCAAGCATGACAGAGCTCAAGCTGTCAAGCACATGGTGTTACTCTTGGGGATGGTGCTGTGCAGGGCAGGAGCTGGACTTGATGATTCTTACGGTCCCTTCTAGCTAAGCATATTCTGTGATTCTGAGTTATTTTACTGAATGATGGTTATTATGGCCCAAAATTAATCTGCAAAATGGGGATAACAGTAGGTTGCATCCCAGAAACTAAATACAAAATCTCTCAAGAACATCCTGCTTTCAGGGTCAGAATGACTGTTTTTCAGAGTGACACTACAGGGCACAGATTTTCTCCTTAGTGGAAGTCTACTTAAAGCATTCACAAAACCCTGGTAATGGACCAAAGGTCAGTTAATGCACAAGAGAATTCCTTAGGCCAATCTCTAAATGCTGCAACACTGACCACTGAAATCTGTGTGGAGAAACCAGCAAATAGACAGCCAAAGCATTGCTCCCAGTCTTCTCCCTCCCCTCCCCAAGACTCTGAGAGACATTTTTCTGAGAAATGTCATGCCGGACATAGAACTTCTTTAATTAAAGATGACAATTCAAGTGAGGCAGAATGGGATATTATCTTGACCAGCCTGCCATTTATAATCTTGAGTAGGTCAGTTATAATCAGAGCTGTGTACTCTAGAATCCTGGGGTGTTGTTTTTTACAATATTTAGTATTGAACTGAAGAGTGTATTCAAAACAAGGTTTTCTTTATTAAATTTTGCCTTTCATATTAATTCCCATCAGTTGCAGTGACAGTTGCATGCAAGAGCACATTTGACCAGCAACAGACTTCCTCATTGCTGAGGTAAGCCAGAAAAACCCTCCTGACTGCAGCAGAAATGTTAGCAATAATCCTAGAGAAATCATGTGTTGCCAGGATTTAATGGCTGGGTCTCTGATTAACTACCCGAGGTAAACAGAGGGCAGTTAATAACATAAAACACTGTGGATTGTAATATCAATAATGCCATGAAATGACCAACTTTCGAGGGATCATTGCTGATATAAAGTATATTCAACAATTTATACTAGCAATGATATATATTTAAAGGAAGAAGAATGGGCTGGATACAACATCGGTTGTTCCACACCATTAACAATCCCATTTTTCCTTCCAGAATACCGCTCTTTTGGTTATGTTTACAATTTTACTTTTGGATCGATGCAAACTTCATAGGGCAGGATTCTTTCTCTGCTTCTCTCAAAGCAGTAAGAAATGCCAGCACAGTCAATATACAGAATTGCCTGGCTCAGCACCAGAGGAGATAGTGATAATCAAAGTAACAGCAGCAGAACTTGAACCAGCCCTTAGAAGGAGAAGGTATTACAGACTAATTCATTAATCTGTTAAGCCTCTGTGTCAGCAAGAAGTATTCTCTTTAGCTGAGTGTCCTTAATAGGATATATCAGGCTCTGACCTGAGGCAGATCAGTTTTTAAGTCCAGCAAAAACTCCTGGGACAGGGATCTGAAATGTAATAAAAACATTTGCTATAAAAATAGGCATCTGGGCATCATCTAAGCAATCTCTACTGCTGAATGAGCTACAATTGAGCTATGTCTCAGCAACTACAGAATATGCCAATTTTTTGTATTCGGATAAATGATCACTAGAAAAATAGAAAAATAAAAATTGCATAACAGCAATTGCCTACTATTATTAGACACACACAAAATACATTGTGCAGCCTCTGCTAATAATCATGAAGCTCATCTCCCCATATCCATAGCAAGAGTGATGATGCCAGGAAGCAGCATGTTCTGGGAAGGGCACTCAGTGGTGGGACACTCTGCAAGGCATGAGACAGTTAATCCATTCATCAGCGTTCCCAGTTTTATAATACAATAATATTAGTAAGATTCTTCAAATGGTACAGAATTCAAACTGAGTGAAAACAATCATATTTAACTGAAAAGCTAAGAAGGAATAGGCATTTTGTCTCCCAGTCCTCACATTCTGAGATAGAAAAGAACCGACTGCAAAGCCAAAATTTTGCCAAGTAAAATAGTGTCAAGTAAAATAGTTCTGATGAGAATTTAAGGAAAAACTGCGGTGGTTTATTTTTTATTTTATTTCTGCTTATAAACCATGAGAACCTCCAGAAAGATGGATGAAACCTTGCTCATGCTTTTAAGATAAACAAAAGAACCCCTGCCTCTGTCTGACACAAGTGATGGAAAGTTTGCACAAAAGGATTTTGTTCCATAAAGTTTTCAATTGCAAACACACACCCCGCCCCCCACACCCCCACCAAAAAAAAAAAAGAAGAAAAAAGGATTATCTTGTGAAATCTGGAAAACAAATTTGCATATTTGAAGGAAGAGAATAACAACTAGTATTCCAAACTGCATTCAGCAACTAGAAAAACATTGTTCTACAAAATTTTCTGTAGCAGAAAACAGAGAAATAACTGGGATAGCAGTAGCAGGAAGAGAGAGAGGGAACTCTTCTTACAGACAGAACCCACCATTGGTTGATTGTTGTGGGGTTTTTAGTGTATCATTGTTCAGGGTTTTTTTTTTCCAAGGTGTTTGAATTGAAAAATGAGGTGAAAATTAAATAAATGGTTTTGGATAGGAATTTTCAATAAGAAAATGGAACATTTAGGTTTCATATTAAAGTTTTTTAAGAAAACAAAATTTAAACAAATTAATGTTTCCTTTTGTACTGTGTTATTCTGAAAGAGGAGGAGCATAATTTCTCAAGCAGCTCTATTGACAATGAAATTCTTCAGGATTTCACAACATTGCTTCCTACTGTGTTTCCTCCAACTCCAGAGAAAAACAAACGCAAAGATTTGCAAAGCATAAACATAATGGCAGGAGTATGATTTACTGTACTATGCTTGATTTGGAGTGCCATGTTTACTCCAAGCTGGTAGCACATCTGCAATGGCATGACATGACTTTTCTCAATAACAGAAAACAGTGGCAGGAAGCAAAAAATATAAGTCATGTATCCTTTAAAACTAGGAGGCATTAGTCCCTAAATAAAAGTTAAATCAAATCATGAAGATCATGTAATTACTGTAATCACTTGTTTTTCAAATCTTGTTAGGTATAAAGATTATTGATACTTGATAGGCAAACAGCAGGGATGCTAACAGCAGTGGCAGCTTCACATTGTTTGCCAGACTGAGCCAAACATTACCCCTTTCCATTCACTGCCATTTACCTGATTAATCTAAATCTAACCAGCTCCTCTCAAAGATGTTAAATGTTACTGAGTTTCTTTTGGCTCCTGTTGCCAAGGAAACTTGAGCAAATTCTTCTCAGATAATATCCTGAACTGCTTAAGCTAGCCAGGCTTCAACCTGGTATCAGGAAAGGGAACAAAGATTGAAAACAGAGGACAACACAGTTATACTCATTGCAGGGAGAGAGAAAAGTAAACTACAGGATAAAGCAGCTGCTAGAATAGAATGTACTTAATTTAGGTCAAATCAAGGCTTTTCAATCTCTGTCTCTTTTTCCTCCAATGGAGGAACCCGTTACTTCAGACAAATGGAAGAGAGACTGGGTCTCTTGTTTCAGTTATTGAGTTGATGGCATTACAAATCATCTGTCTTTTGGAAAGCTGCCTATTAGTGTTCTCTGATCCGTCCTGAAAAGGAAGCTGATTAAAATTATTAACAAAATTATCTTCCACTTTTTATTTTGAAGTGTGATCCTAGCTCATGGAGGAACAATATCAGTAATTATCACTGGTTTAATCAGATGCCTTTTGTACAGTTTTCTCTCTTCCTCTTCCCTCCTCTCTTTCCTATTTTCTTTTCTGCTTTGTCTGATTTTAAATCTCAATGGTTTCATTAAATGTTTAGGGCCCAATTTTGGCACTCAGTAAAGCTGGCAAGAAAACAGGCATATATTAATGTTGCAAAAGCATCTTTATTACAAGCCCAGGTCCTGGCCAGCCCAGACCCTGCACACTTCATATTCCTCCTCCCCAGCATCATTCCCTGAAGGGGTCATTTGTTCCAGAAGCAAGAGTTTATGCTTGGATTGGGGCGTTGAGAGCCTTGTGTACATTGTTTATAGAGTGTGATGATCTGATCTTTGGGACCCACCCTTTCTATCCTCATCATCATTGAATTAAAGCACTCTGCCCTGGAATGCAGCTCAGTGGACACACCACAGCCACATGAAACACCATACCTGAGCTGAGCTTTCAGTCTGAGGAGAAGGATGGCCAAGGTAGCCAAATGCCTGAGATCAGACCACCAGCACTTGCAATGGGCAGGAGGAAGAATTCTGATCATTAGAGGTGGCTCCCAAGAGTTCTCATACCATTTTAAATCAGGTTTGCACCGCAGATTTCAAAAGACTCATTCTGATATAATATAATATGAAGCCAAATAAAGGCAATCCAGTTCTCAAATCAATAGGAGAAACTAATGCCTGTCAAGCTTACAGCCAGAGTCTGCAAAGCATGGGGTGATTAAAAGATGGAAAGTAGTCAAAGGATAATTTAGCTACTACTTTGAATAATAATTAAATATTAATGAACAAGTCTATGAAAATATGTTAAAAATACACTTTCCTGTAGACGTCTCTGTGATCCTGTGGTAGTGTGGCAGAGGACTTCTGAGGAGGTAGAAAATGAGGGGTGAATCATAGTCAGTTTGGAAAGGACACTGTAAGACAGCCAGGAACTGAACTGAAGAACTGCTGCAGCTTTCCCAGCTGTCTTAAACAGTCCTTTGCCTTGTTGAAGCTGCAGTCCAGGCTTGGCATTTTACACCCTTTCTTAAATGTTATTTAAATAAATATAGAACAGTTTTTTCCCCTCTGTGAGTTTCCTTAAGGTTTTTTAGATAGAAGATAAGAGGAAAATGAGCAAGAATGTGAAAGAAACTGTGTCAGAGAAGTGTGTGAGAGTTGGCAAGAAATCTTTGGCGCTATTGTGATTGACCAGCTACAAAAGCAGTGAGAGCCAAGCAGTCCTCTCTGTGGATTATTTCTGCACAGGGTATACGTGAGATTGTGCTTATGGAATTTTTGCCTGATCCTTCCATTGGGAAGATGGGATTTGATCTCCACGTGGATAGGGAGTAAAGTTCATATGTCCAAACCTTCAGTTCCTGGCAAACTTTTGTAGAGTCAGAGCTGCCTATGCATTTTTAAATACATCATGGCTAATACAAAACTCCATCTGTATGAGTGACAAAGGTACATTTTAAATGCTCAATTGTCAGCAGATTTTGAAGTATTAGAAGCAAACTGTACATCTAACATAGCTTTTAGATTGAGGTGGAAGTGTCCTGTCTATGCAAAAATATCTTATCTGTCTATGCAGTAATATTAAATGTTGGTTAAATACATTTATAATTAAATATATTCTCCTTTTTTTAACATATTTTTCTACACGCAGAACTGTTACATTCCGTTCAGGCCATTTTTTCCCCTTTCCCGGGACCCCTGTGACATCATATCTGATATCCCTGAAACCCTCCTTCATGCCCCAACGGGGTTGGCGGAGAGCCAAAATACCCTCCCTGTCAAGACCCTAGATAGACCCCTAAAATTTCCTGTTCATCCTCTTGCCCCGTGCTCTTTCCCTGCTCTCAGACCATGGATTAAAATAGCTGTAACAGCCACCTTTCGGGGTAAGCTGCGTCTTTTCAACTTTTCCCCTCTCCTGATGTTCCCCCCTCTCAAGGCTCGTATTTCTGGGCTAGCCTAATAATTTAGGGGCTGAGAGAGAGGGTGAAACCACACCGAACAAATGAGAAATTCAAAAGGCAAAAGCTATAGTAGAAGTTTCTCTCTGTTTCAGAATCATATGATAACAATTCTGGTGTCCTGCATGTAGCAGCTTATGAGACCTGTCAGGCTGTGTTTGATAAGAATGGTCAGAAAGCATTGACAGATACCAAACTCATCCTATCTCTTCTGTCATGTTTGGAAGCTTTCACTTCTCCAAGACCTATAGAAGCTCTAAGTTACCAGCAAGCTTCCATGAAAAATCTTTCTTGTGTGGCTTTAGACAAATCTGGAGATGGAAAGAAGTATTACAAAAAACCCTTTATGATTGTGTTTTATGTCCACAGAATGGGGAGAAGAGTACTGTGCCCTACTCCCTGACCATATTCTTTCATTTTCATTATCTTTCATTGTGGATAAATCTTCTGGATTTTTAACTCTTTGTTGTCTTTCTGATGCTCTGACTAATTCCAAATTATTTGAAATAACTGCATACATTTTCCATTTGGAAACAGTTGATTTCTTCCCTAGTGATTACAAAACAGAATATTTTTTTAAAGTAGCATGCTTTGTTTCAATAGCCTCTGAAATTCTATTCTATACCCTGAAGAGGATTCAAAATACTGAATTTAAAGTGTAATCTACTTGAGGGATTTCACTGGGTGGAAACAAAGTGTGCTATACTGTACCTAAAGCCACCAATTAATTTCTCATAAATAACACCTGAAAGAGAACTTTTAGCAATTCTCCCTGGCTCTTCTCCATGGCTTACCTATCCTTACCACCCTTTGCTAGTAACAGCAATTCTACATGGCTCTTTGGCTCTCTTGGAAGCAAATGGTGCTGCTGTATCTGGCCATCACATAGGTCATAATACACTCTTTTACTTAATAGGGTCCATAAGATCTCTCTTTTGCATAGCAGAGACATGCATGGGAAGCTTGAAGCATTGTTGAGGAAGATACTGAAATATTCCCTTTCAATGGCTCGAGGCAGCTAGGGTAGCTTGCCTTTTTGTGCCTGTATTTTCCCAGGTGAACTGTTCTAAGTTCAGCTTTAGAGGAACAGAAGCAATACCCTGAGTGGGGAGATGTGCAGGAGCTGGTCACAGACAATGGGCCTCCTTTCTGCAAGACACGACTGGAGATGCAGTTTCTTTGGGATCAAAATGTCGAAATTCTTTTGATGACATGAACTTTTCTGACAGGTTTGGGGCACACAACATTTCCACTCTCTTACATGCAGAGAGAAACAGGAACAGAAACAACAAGGGACTTCTTTGTTGAAAGTGAAAGACGATAGGAAGAAAAGGAAGCATGAGATCCATTTTAAATCATTGGAAACGTTCAGCTGTCAAGGGAAAGATGCTGTAAAAAGACCACGTAAAACAAACATTATTATCCTAGTTATAAAAGCTCACTTAATCCTTCTTATTGCTGGTGAGCCTCAAAAACACGGCTTCTACATGTCTGCAGTATAACAATACAATTGCTTAAATTGTGTTTAAAACCCACAAGTCTTTTGGGGAAAAGTACTGATGTACCTATTCACATAGGTACATATTCCTGGAAATATATAGCCTGGAGCAGAGAGTGGAGGTGGCACGGAACAGGATGGGCAGTGGCATGTTTCCTAACCTTCACAGCAAGTTCTTGAAGGAATAGGTCTTAAGCATTATCTAACATCAGTGCATGTCTAGTACCTGCAGTTTTAATATGCTGTTTATATGTATTTACTGCTCCAGTTGGAAGTCGGAAGCACTGTTATTTAAGTGCTGTTTGTCTTCCTTTCACTTTATTACTGCAATCAGTGAGATTGATCTTAATTAAAAGTCTGAAGTTCAAGATAGTTTAAAAAGGAGTACCTATAGCTTTGATGGCCTCTTGAAAAGGCTACCTGGATTTTGTTTAAAAAACGAGACTGCTGTAGTCTTCGCTTTATTTTGCTTATTAAATTCTATTTCCATGCCTGACTTTAAGGGCTACCTTCTTACTGAAAACATTTGTACATGTCTCTGATAAGCTTATGCTGTACTGAAGTCCCAAGTGAATTCTCCTTGGACCCTGTAATGTGTTACAATCCAACACCTAATATCAATGGCAATTTTTAACAGTATGCAACAACACAAAATAAAATTGGTACTTTTTAAGTCTCCAACTGTATCATACAATTATGATTATGGATTTATGTGGGATTAATTTAGCTTAATGCAGCAAAATCAAATGTGCTTACGGTGTTAAGCAAAAGAGCAAATATGACAAAGCTCTCCTTTCCAGGTATTTCTCCATTGTAATTTTCTCCTAAAAATACAAATCTCACTCTGTGTAGAAATTTAGCATCTATTTCAGTCATGTTTTCCATTTAAAATATGTCATATGCCCACTGAATGAATGAAAATGCAGCAGATATACCATTTACAATGGCTAGATTCAGGCAAATGTATGAATAGCCTGTTTTCATCTCAGAGATGAACCATTTTACAGAAAAGGCTACAATTAATGGAATTCCATGGTACAGTTCGGGGAGTTATGTCTGTGCACATAGTTTTCCATCTTTACAAAAACCACCAAGGGCAAATTTTAGTACTCACATGTAGTCAAGATGCAAGTCCTCATAGAAAAGGATGACCCATTAGCACTAACCATAAATAGTTCTTTAGGGCACATTACTCTTGTGATGGCTACACCTTGGAACCTTGGAAACAAGCAGCCTGTGTCCTCATTGATCTTCCAATCACTGCCTTGTTCTGTGCTGGAGAACCAGCCTACCCTGTCTGGTCTGTTCAAACACAGATATCTATTTGGAGACTCATCTTCATGGCAGCCCATCTTAGCTTTTGTGTGTAAGAGAATTTCATGTTTCTTTATGATGGTGCAGGCCTCAACATCTTCTGTTGCATATTTTGGATGTAGAAAGTATTCTAATTAATAATTAGGGCAACAATTCCTTCATCGTTTGAATTTTGAGAAACATTTAACTTTGTATGTCTTATTCAAGATGTCAGTATGAAAAGAAAATGCAAATAGCAACTTACTTTTACATTTGTTATTCATTCTTCCTTTAAATGGTAATGTGGGTAAAAAATCTCATTTGTCAATCATTTCATGTTTGAATGAAATCAGCTACAGGACAAAAAGCTTTCTTGTGCATTTAGAAAGATCTAAGCCCATTCTGAGTTACACGCACACTTTTGGAAAATATTTTCTGCATTACTAACAGAAAAGAAAGTATATTTAAAGAATTTTCCCTCTCTTGTTTTACAAATTTATATACTTTTTGCATTTTGCAAAATGTAGGGCACAGCATAATTCCATGTCATTCATTATGGATTTGTCTGGTCCTGTGTTCAAAGTGAAGATGCACATAGTTTTCACGAAATGTGAGTATTGAGCCCAAAATATTAATACACTAGAATGCTTATGAGCAGTTATTCTGTTTACTCTAATTGAACACTGATGCAATGTCTTGGTGTTCTTCTTTCCTGCTGAAACACAACTCAACATTCAAAATATATTTTTCTGCCATTTTGGGGCTGCAAATCAAGAGAAAACTTCAGTAAAACACAATACCATCCACTCGAAACTCTCCAGTCTTTAGCATCAAAATGAGAGATATAACCTCTCACTGGCTGATTGCTTAACAAAATAAAAGGTTAGAAATGCAATCCAGGCAGAAGGATAATCCAGTAATAAAAAAGTCCACACATTGCATTATACTACAAATAATCATTAAGGGTTTTCTAGAACGGGTGTCATACACAGTAAGTAAAATGTATACGTACTTTTCCCTAGGAGGTCTAATCTGAGACATAAACATGCCTGTGTCATCAACAGTCAAAATAGCAAAAAAAATATACCAGGGATGTATTTTCTCAGGAGGGAAATTGTACAAAAGGCCATCATTTGCACTTGTATATGTAGATCACATTCCAAACAGCATATCCCCGGGTGTCTTTGTTCAAGAATGTCCCAGTGAGCATCAGCAAGGTGGGTAGCCCTCTGATGGTACAGAAAGTGAAACAAAAAAGGAGAGAGACAAAGAACAGCCAGCAAAGATTCCTAATCCCCCTGGTCCCAGCTTTAGACCCACAGCAAATTGCAATGGTGATAGAAGCAATGCCTGACATGGATGCGCCAGGGCTCTGCTGGGCAGTGAGCTTAGCAGAGCTGTACTCTGGGAAGGTCAGCCTCTAACTCGAGCCCTTTTTTCAGTTTCACTCAGCCTCCCATTCCTGCTTTATCACAAGGCAGTATCACTAGTGCCATGGCAAATGTGTTTTGGTATCTGTAGTAGACACTGCTGTGTGTTTTCCCAGTAACAGGCAAGTAGGGACAAAGGTTCATCAGTGAGTAATGAATCAAATGCTAAGGTGGAGACAAGATTTAGTTATTTAAACACAGTCATTGCAGGCATGTATCAGCCTTCCCTTTGAAATGTACTGAGCTACAGACGACGGGCAAGAAAATTTTGGATTTTTTCAATTTAAAGCTTGATCATATCAGCTGCTCCCAGTCTGAGCAGTTACAGGTTCTTTATTTTACTAATTATAAGAGTAATTATGCCATTAGTTCTCAGAAAGTAATTTTAATAATTAGGTCAAACACAAAACTACTCCAATCTCATGACATACTAATTTAAATTGTTTGGATATTGTAATTTAGGAGGAGGAGTCAGTGCTAGAGTCATTTTGGGGATTGTAAGAAGGAAAATACAGCTGGAGAAATAACAGAAGATGAATTCTCTGTCAGAGACATTAGTTGAGCTGTTTCTAGAATGATGTTAAGTGAATAATATTACAGCTATTTGATAGTGATGACAGATAAAATTATCATGTATTGAAAAATATATTAAAGATTTGATTCAGAGGCCATAATTTTGACTGAGCATACCAACCCCCTTTCTCTATTACTCTAGCAGAAGAAAACAATTTCAATTCACCCATCTAATTTTCTTGAGAAATTAATCCATTCATATCTCTGCATGATATATGCTGTTCTCAAATCCAGTTTTTAATCTTAGTTGCAACCTCATAAATCTTGAATTAAATTTACAGCCACCAGAGAGCTTAGGCCACCAAAACCAATTACATTGATGTAAAATACATGTACATGAGATGTTTGGGACAAAAAGAGAAGAGAAAGGAAAAGGAGAGATTATTTAGGCCAGGGCAGGAAATTAAAACAATGTCAAAATAATTTCAGACCTGGTTTCTAGCAGTCTACCTTTATCAATACCTCTGTCCATCTACCACCAGATATTTGTCTTAGATTTAACACCTGTGCATTTTTAGGAGTACTTGTCCATTGAAGTATATCTGAGTATGAGCAGGGTCCTTGATATTTTATGGCTCTGGACTTTTTTTTGCCACAAGTTAGAAACATGCCTGCAAAAGTCCAAGAATTAAGGAAAGTTACTTTCTGCCAATCGTGACCTACATGACCTGAGATCATCTGCTATTGTGCCTTTGGCAGGTGAATAAAGCCTCACTTCCCAGCAAATCCCATATAAATTCAATCAATAACACATCAAACTTTTCTGATGATGATGGTACCGAAAGCCATGCTTGACATCTCTCTTCCCTGATAAATTATTCTCCTCTGACAATGAATTCTCCTCTCTAAAAGACAGGACAGCCACATAGAAATCACAAGTCAAACAATTCTAAAAGTTAGGATCCCACTGCCTGCACTTACCAATAAAAGGAAAACAACAGCTATGTCCCCCAAAGGTTTATTGTCATTCAAAGTTTTCTTGATTTATTTACCCCTACTGAGAGTGCAGTGGAATGGAAAAAAGCATACAAGCTTTTTTCATTTCTTCACATACAAGGAACCAAGAACACAAAACTTTGAAATTTCATTTTGTGAAATGTGTTTGCATTATTTTATTCAAGTAGTAAACATTGTGGTATAAAAATAATCTTTACATGAAAAACATATTCCCAGTTCACAATGCACTCTTAATTTGACATTTGAAGTCAAAAATGAATAGGACTTGTGACTTAGTCAAAGAACGTATATTTTTACTGACAGAAGGTTGCTGGCAAGTTTCATTACATTAATTACAACTGTAATTATCTTTAAAAGCGTATCAGTGAACAGTGTGACTTTGCAAATTAGAAGAAGCAGTCCTGTAGAAGTATGATGAAGTTCTGCATTTTTACTTTCTTAAATAAAACAAGCAATTGTACTAATTGGATTCATAACTGCAAAGTACACACAGAGCTTGGCAAGCATTTTCTGATAAGTCTAATTCTTCAAAATGTGATAGCTAAGATTAAAATAAGTGTTACTATGGGTCACACTGAAAGTCTTCAAATTTTCACCAATATTGGTCCACATTACTTGATGGACTTTTTTTATAAATATTTGAAATTAATGAAAGTCTTTGAATTGTAAGAGAAGTTTATATCTTTATGTCTGCAAAAATATACCTAGAAACAGTTTTTCTACTGTCAGTAGAAAGTACTGAAATTTAAAGTAACACTGATGAGACAACTGTGGTTGGAATTGTTTGGGATTTTTACTGTCTAGAAGGAATGTAAGTACTGGTGAGTTTTTAAACATGTCTGCACATAGCAGTTATGCCACTTGCAAATCATATGCAAAAGAAATTATTTTGCATGCAGTGAGATTTAGACTAGCTATGAATCCCACAAAAATTCCATGTCGAATTCCACAAAAATCAAGATGTTTAGCCACTGCTTTCAATGAATTAATTGTTTCTGTTCATAGAAACACTGACCATACATTGAAAACCTAGTGAAAGAATCTAAGAGCATCAATATATCTCATCTGAACTAGTTTTCCAGAATTGTTTCCATAACTACCTCAAAGGCTGTTTCATTTTTGAAGTAATTATTGTGGTCTTTATACAACAGAAAACAGATTCATTGTACATAGTACAAGGACAAATAAAAAAGGACCTTCCAGCCCATTTTGTGGAGTGGAAATCTCCCAGGGGAAGGTGGGTGGTGTTGACATTGCAGCAATTTCAATTTCCATTAAAGAGTTCTATAGGAATTCTGCTGATGTAATATTTTTCCCTCAAAATAAGTTCTTCACTTGGTGAACCTTGATCACGTATTTTTTTGTAATATTTGTTCATTTTTCATTCCTCAAAGAAGAAAGTTTGTCATAATAATTTTCTAATCTTGCAACCTTCCTTTTTTGTGTCTTTCATTGGCTTCAATTTATCCTCTACCAGCAGCTGGGTTAAATTCTAGCCTGAATCCATATCCTGTGTTTTTCTGAAGTTCTTCTTGCCAAGGTTGTATTGGTGATTAAGATATGAATAATATGAGATTCCACTTGCCATGTCTAATCTTTTTTAAATTTCAGCTTCAAGATATTCCATTTCTTTCTCATAAGTGGAGCTAAATCAACATGGATTCAAGACTTTTGATTGGCAACAGACAGAAGCAGGAAAATGTTGGAGGGACAGGGATAAAATTGAAGGAACAGGGATTCCTATTAACTAGAGATCATTTAGTCATGAAACCCTTTACCACAGTGTGTATAAAGAACAAATCAATTATAATCAAGTGGTTCAGAGGTCTTCCTAGAAGAATCTGGAAGTGGAATAGAAAAGTTATTCAAAACTCTCAAGTGTATTTTGGATAAAGGTAGAAAGCAATGAAGTTATTTCACTTTTCTGTTGTGACTAATAGCTACTGAATTTTGTTACAGGCCTTTTCACAGATGGTCATACTACCTTGTCAGACCTAAGGCAGATACTCCCTAAGGTCAATTTTTGAGGAACTGGATCTGGCAGGACCATCATGCACCTTCCAAAATGCTCTCCCAGTTCTGCTGGCTGCAAATTCTTTACTGACAACATTCAGTGATGGACATCTCGAGACGTTCCTGTATTCAACTCTCTTACTGCACATCCTAGTTCAGCTTGAGTCACTTTCACCTCTTAACCACAGCACATCCTTCTCTCACGTCTTGTATCTTCTGGGTCAGCATGTCAGTTACTGCCTATTTAATTCTTTTTGGTGTGCTTCTCCTCAGCACTCTGTTAGTGACCTAGGAAGGCTATGTGACTTGCTCACTGCATCATCATGTCTCTCTGTCACTCCCTCTGTCTCTCCTCTCTAATGGTTCATGGTTCCAACAGTAGGAAAGAAAACTCTGTTCAATGCCTTCACCTATTTTGCTGTCCTTTCTCATTATTTTAGTTGTGGTGAGGAATGGACTCCAAGACCATTACAGACAAGTCTTCAACTTGAGCTCCCATGATTTTCAAAGAGGTCTTCATGCCTTTCAAGAAGAATCATGATTGGCACTGTTTCAGGTCCCATATACTTTTGAAATCATAATATCTGATCTATCCTGGCATTTACCTTACCTCAAAGTAAAGTAGGCAAGTAAGGTCTTGAGCATGCTAGGTTATGCATAACAGGCTAGATGTTGCCTCTCCAGAATTATCTTAATTGCATAAAACCAAATAGTTGCATACTGAAATTCTTCTGGATAAATCATCACAATCCTCCACATAGGTAAGATACAGCAAGGCACTGCTTTCTGCTATACTTTAAAGCATACTGCCAGGCCCCATGCCCTGAAATCTTAAAAATTACTTGACAAATATTTCAGATATCCTAGTCTTGCAGATTTCTGTGTTGACAAACACAGGTAACATTCTAAGGAATTCTTGATCATCTGACAATATCCTCTAGTCCAGAAGAAATAAAGTCATTGGACTTTGGTTAAGCCTTGAAACATGACAGTTCAAAGTACCAAGAAATTACTCCTTTCAACACATTTAATGTAAGAACATGATTGCATGCATCAGAACTGCAGTCAGGATTAAATTCCTACCCCATTCAATGCAGTCAGTCCCATCCTTGAGGCTGCAGAGAGTCCTGGCATCACTGGAATAGAAGTCTGTTTGTTCTGGTAGTTTGGATTAGTTTATTGTGATTTCACAGTTTTGCAACAGTTTTATTGTACACTATTGTCTGCATGAGGCAAAGAGAAAGTTCAAGAGAGAAATACCAGGACTTCTGCTGGGCTGGAGATGCTTCCTGAAGCAGTTCTCCTGTAGGTGGGATGCAACACATTTAATGCTGCCATAAACTGTTCAAGATTTATTAGAATCAAGCAAATGTCATTCACTTCACAATGCAAAAAGTACTTCAGTAGTCTTGTAAAGTTCATTACCACTTTTGTGTGGCATCCATGGACTCTCTTAGCAGCTAAAATATAAGTGGAGTAAAGAGATTCCCTGCAACAAGGACCTCATGATCTAGTCTTTCAAAAACTAAACTGAAGGCAGTAATGGGCTGGAGAGAAAGGAGACATCAACAAAATGAAGCAGTTATGCACCAGGAATAAGTCCACATCTCAGCAAAAAGACCAGTAGAATGCTTACACTGCTTTTTACATTTTGGAAATGACAGAAAGGAAATGCTCTAGTAACCATCTTCTAGTAAATTCTTATGAAAACTCATGTTTTACATAGGATCTTGATGTCCTGGGATCAAAAGTGGAGACTGTCCAAATCCTTAAAGCCTCACCATGGTAAAAAATATGTTTCTCAGAAGGTGTTCTGGTAACATTCACACAATTGTAACTTTATTCCCTCTACTTTGTTCCATTACAAAGGAGAATAAGGTTACTATTTTAAATGTGGGCATTGTTATACAAATGGCCAGAGCAATGTTGCTTGAAATGTTTCCATGCTTTTTGCCAGGCAGTTTTACAGATGCTGGCAATAGTACAGCAATTACTTGAATCTGTTTCTTTGGGAATTAATTCATCAGGGTTCACTCATAGCATAATTGGAGCAGTGGAGGAAAGTTTCTTCAAATTTTTAAAAGTACTTAAGAAGTGTCTCAATCAGAATGAAAAAGTATAAAGAGTTAATTCTTAGGTTTTCGCATAGTCTCAGCTATAAGAATGATAGGCCAAATTTAAAATGAAAGCAATTTTTAGCTTAAATAGAATTAATCTTAGCAACTAATTAGGTTTTATTGTGCCAAACTGTTGTTTGGATTTTAGGGTAAAGTTTTCTTTTCCTTAACTAATTATTCCCTAGTTATCCTTAAGAAAAACTCAACATTTTCCATTACTCATAGCATCTTGTATAGCTATATGTGATTTATTCCCCACGTATAGATGAAATGGAGATCATTCTAACCCTCTATTTTATTGTTAGCCATCATTGCATCTTACTAAAGAAATACACTATGGGTCCTCAGTCTTTATTGAAGATTTTCAGGTCATGGAGAGATCAAGTCATAACCTCTAAGTTCTGTACTTCACAGAATTAAAAAAATAAAACATTCTAACTTTCTAAAAATAAGAACATTCCTTTCTTATATGAAAAAAGAAAGCATCTGACTGCTGTCTTTGTGAGTGGTGTACCATATTGCATACTGGAGCACACGATGTATTACATACACATTCAGTGTAATTCCGTGGCCCATTCTCTTTCATATGATAGGATTCAACAGAAGACATTTCAGAGCAGAGGGGCTTCACAGCTGAATTGGTGGCTCCTTGAGAAAGTCACAGCAGGACCCCTATAAAAACAGATTTTGGTGATAAAGGGCATGTTTCCTCAATACTGATTTAAGGGTCATAAAAACTTACAGCAAGACTCTGCAGTTGAATGGGACAATCAAAGAAAGCAGCAGAACCACACAAGTTATCACAGCAACTTCTATCTGAGACCCCACAATTAGCCCTATTTACTTTGATACTGGCCATTCTGTTCTTCATTGGTCTTTCTGGAAATTTTCGCCTCTACACTGTCTGTCAGCGTCAGTGATAGTGAGATGAAGATGGTGGAAGTACCACAAGGATTAATGTACTCGATGCATTTGTTTACTGCTCTAGGAAGAGGTGGAGGTGCAGGTGGAGGTGGAGGTGTTTTCCCAGGTGAGGCAGCTGTGGAACACCGGCGCTAGGTCTGTGACGGAGCTCCCCCTGATGGTGTTCTGCAAATGTAAATGCACGGATGGGGGTCCCAGGTTCTGGCCCTCCAATTTCTGCAGCAACAAAGGTCTGTCAGACCAGCTTGGTCTGTAAACGTCTCCCACTGCATTCCCCCTGAAAACAGATTATGGATAATACAGAGCAAGACCCATATTTTTGTCATTAAACGTCAGAAACCCCTCTCATCCCTAAAGATAAATAGGCTGGTTCTGGTGGTGGGACTGAAGGCCTCATAGGAGGAGACAACAGAGCAAATATTAAGAGCATTTGTTGGGCTGTTGTTGTTGTTGAGTTTTCTCTCACTAATCACTTTGCTATGTAGAATAAATGAGCTCATGATTTTTTGAATCCTTGAGCTTGGCAATGCTGTTAACATGTAACAGAGTTTGCGTCTGATGATCCTCCAAAATAAACTGACTGTACGTGAAGCGACAGGGGAACTTGGTCATCAGATGTAAATCCTCCACTACAGGCTAGCCAAGCACTGAAAAATCATGAGTTGGATGCTTTAAAAAACACAGAATTCTATTTAAAATCATTACTGTTACATAAACAAGCAAACTTTGGTTTTGATTGTTTTTTACATTGTCTAGTGGTCCTTTCAGCCTTCAGGCTGCATATGAGTGATACTTTTTATTTCCAGACTTTTCCCACAATATATGTTCTTGAAACATTTTCCTTTGATACATGAATACTGACATTTTAACAAAAATCATATTTGGGACCTCAGACTAGGTCTTTAATGAAGACACCAAGATCCTTGCACTAAAATGGAGCTAGGGAGAATTGCATCGTCTGAGCACAGGGAAACTGAATAAAACTTTGAATTATAAACCTGTTTGAGACAAAAATCTTTACCTCAGTTCCCAGACAAAAATCTTTACCTCAGTTCCCAGACAAAAATCTTTGCCTCTAGTTCAACTTCTACATCTGCACAGCAGGACTAATAGTACTTTATCCCAGGGCTTAATGAATATGGTGGTTTTACCATTTATCTTACTCAAATATCTTGAATGCAAAAAGACTTTGCAAATTCTATATAGCATTATTTTATGCTGGTTTATCCCCTAACAAAAAACTTGGTCATAGCATACATTCAGGTTTTTAATTTTTCTAAACAATATGCCTTAGCGGGTTTTTTCTGTAGAAAATAACAGGGGGGGACAGAACCCAGCCTCAGTAGGGTGCCTGCTCCCTGATTTGCAGTCATTCCCAGGGCTGGCTGGCTGGCATAGTGCAGCTCTGCCTGTCAGTGCTAGTGGAATATTCCATTATACATTAAACAATGTTTTCCAAAACATGAGTTATTTCTTACTGAAAACAACAATAAGAACCCAATCCCCCAGAAGAAAACTTAAATCATTTGTATTACCCAAACAGCAGAACACAGACTATCAGTGCAGTTTCATTCAGAGTACTGTTGCCAGAGCCACACCTAATGACCTCCTGAGATGATCTTCATGCCCTGAGATGGTACCATAAGCATAAGCACTAATTTAGTATGAGGAACTACAGTGATTAACTTCAAATGACTGGCTGAAATTACATGGTGAGATGCTTCTGAGCCTGTGTCAGAACAACAGGCTAGCCAATAAACACTGGCTATCACAGTTTGCATTTAGATCACTCCCTTTATCCAGATCATGTTATAAATATCAGAGATTTTTTTGTCTCACCCTAGACAGACAGATAAAGCATGGTTTAGAAGCTCCACAGGGAGCAAAGCCAGGCATCTGTGTTTGCTATTAACAATACAAGTGAGTGGTTCAAGGTCCAATGACTCTGCCCCCCACATTTCCCTAAATAACTAAGCACTGCAATATTGCTGCAGTTTAAGCACCCAAGTCACAAAATGCAGTCAAAGTTGCTGGCACAGGATCATTAACAAATGACTCCCTTAGTCTGCTAATGCCCTGGGTTCATACCCTAGCCACTAATCCCTGTAGGAAATGTATTATTCATTATCATAGTTGAGTACACGATTCACATTTTCTGGAAGGTTTCATTTTTTTCTTGAATAACATAACTTCAGTTTTTCAGATTTTCTGATGTGAACCAATGTAAATCGCTCTTTAGAACCAGGGACATGTTTTAGGGCAGTATTTGCTCCTTTATTTTGACTTGTACTTCTTCCCAGGGGTATATCCCAAGGAAGTTACTGTACACATGGTGTATGTGGGATTTAATAAATAGGAAAGACATGAAATTTAAGTGTTTTTTGGCAGTTATCCCTTTGTAAATGTTAGCTTTTTCCCTGCAAAGGGTGTGTAACCCTTAGTGAATCAGCCTTTTAGTGTTTTATTTGGTAACAGACTTAATAGTATGTTGTACAGTGTCTAAAGGCTTAAGATTAAAATGATATGTATCCGGTAAAAGGACTGAGCTAATCCCCACCAGCTGGAATACAGTGCTGAGGGGCCCTCCTTTCTGGATGGATTTTGCACTGGAATTAAGACCTCTTCTTAAAACAAATGAAAGTTTGCAGAAGTGAAGATATACAGTAGTAGAGCAAAATGAAGTTGCAGCAATAAAGCTACAGAAACCCTTCTTTTGACTGGCTCCAATCTTGCAGACTAGCTCAGACAAAGCATCAGTCCCTGCTTGCTGCAGTGCTGGGGCAGACAGCCCTTTGCTGTGTGCAGGCATCAGTCTAATAAAAAGCCTTCTTCCTGATTTGGAAGATGTATTACTTCTGGATTCAAATGCTTCCAAAAATATATGAGATGTAGAAAACACTCCTCATTTGCCAGAAACACATTGGAGTTTTGCTTACATTACATTCTTTCTTCGTATATGTTTGAAAAAAAAAAAAAAGGGGGGGGGGAAGGAGAGGGGGAAAGAGACTGTAATACACTGAACTAAAAACTTCCATCACAATGATAAGATATAACTTTGGGTAAAGAGACAGGGGGACAGCTCAGTCCATACTGTCTTGAAATCTTCTTTTACACCTCTTTCTGAAGTATAAATATGGACTTCATCCAGCTTTCCCAATCTGAACGACTTTGGCTGGGGGACGTTGGTATGGAAGTCATTTCCCTTTTAGGTGCAGTAGCTGCTTTCCACAGACTCAACAAAGACATGAAATATCATTAACATCTGATTCTGAAAGGCTGACAACCACTTCTTTGTTTTACACAGCAGTCCAGGGAAAGCTGCTGTGTATTACCATATCGCAAGAAAAATTATACCTATTAAACTCTGATAGGAGCTCTGGAAAATTTCTCTCATTTGTTCTGGGATGTGGTGATTGAATATGTCTATTGTTTTCACAATCAGCATTTCATAATTTAAATGATTTTATGTGTAAACATTGCTTCGGTTAAGGGTGGATATTGCTGGGCCAGACTCTTAAGCCGGTGACCTGTTTGGGACTTGGTTTCAAGGATAAGAGCTAAAACCTCCCATATTAAAAAGCCAGAAAGAGGTGAGATAGTTTGTTTAGTGGGTGCTGAATCACAGTAGAAAATAGTCTCCTCCTTCTTCTAGCAAGCGGGAAGACCCTGCAGGCCTCAGCAATGCTTCTCTGCTCCACAATAGAGGGGAAGCAAGTTGAAAGTTTTGCCCAGGGGATTTTTCAGCTCCAGAACTCACTGGAAAAGAAATAGGGAAATGCCACTTTTTATGTGTGTTTAATTCTGAAAAACAATCAAAGCATTCCTCTAAGTTATTTTAGAAGGTGCAAAAAGAGTCTTTGTTTTCCTCTAATACTCTCTAACAGCCTCTCAAGATCACACTATTAGTGCTAAAATCTTCTATCAGAAATTAAACTTCTTGGTCATATACAAGATAAAGAATCATTACTCTTTTTCCACTACTCTTTTTTTTTTTGTTGTTGACTGTAGGAAAATAAAATTCAAGTTTCAAGTAATGCTGTTAGCTAATTATTAGCAGGACTGAGCAAATCCTCATCAGCTGATGTTTCTTTTTTTTATAATACACCTAATTAGCACAAAATGAACACAATACTATAAGTGAAATGTTTTATTTGAAGGAAAGACTTAAGCCTGCATGTCTAAACTGATCCTGTTTTAATTGTTCTCAGGTTCTCAAATCTTGCAACAAGCATAAATTAAAATTTCCCAGTTGCTTTATCAGAAAGAATAATTAAGCACTGTTACTATTTTACAGAGAAACTGGTTCCAAAGCATGGAAATACTTTGGTGATAGGTAAAAAATAACATTTATGCCAGGTCTGGGAACAGAATTGTTATCTGGTGCCTTCTAGGCATTTGCTTTCACCACATCCTTCCTTCTGCAACTTCCTTTCACCAAACTTTTCTTTACTGCTTATTTCTCCTCATAAAACACCTGAAATCTAAGTGGAAAAAAGAATGCAAAAACTTTATACAAGGAATGTATGTCTCTCTTTTGTTCTTTTTTTCTTTAATATTCTGGTGAAAACATTTCCTGGAAATTAAGAGGAATGTGAAGTGCTGCACAAAGGTACTCATCAATAATATCACCAAATGGCATGATCACCTGGGAGTACAAGCAATATTCTTTATTATAGTTATGCTTTTGTATTTTAAATATCAGTCCATGGTGATATTTGCAGGGACAGCAATGAAGGCAGTGTGGGATACTCTGGCAAAATCTTGGCTCTTAAGATACCTTGTGCTCACACTGGCATTTTGCTCCAGAAGAGGCATTGGCCCCTGTACAGTGGAGCTTCTCCTCTCCCAGAACTATTGTGTATATGTAAATTAGATAAGATACATTTGGAATTTAATCCTCTTGTACCACTTTTTTTTTTTTCCTTTTGCAGAAGTGCCCTTCAAAGCACTGGTTGGAAGGGAGGTAAGCCTACTGTCAGAGCATGTCAGGAGATGTTAGTTTAAATTCGTACTTATGCTGCCCTCACCTGAAATATAAGTTCAAGGTCAAATATTAAGCATTGTATCATATTGAGCATATTTCAAAGAAAAATGTCGAGGGCTATATTTTGAAATTTTGGTTAATTTATCTCAATGAACTCCCTCCCCTTGTTTAGTTAGATATGCTTATGTCTTTTTCAGTCATGAGAGGAAAAAAAAAGCAAGAGCAAGATGTGCTTTTAATTCTCTTACTCCATCCCTAGTTTTGCTCACCTCGCCAAACAGACCATTTACAATCACTCTATTAGCCTTCTTTCTGACTTTATATCCAAAATCCCTTCTACTCCAGTGTGTGTCTTTTCCTGGTGTCAGGCAACTTGCTGCAACGTCTTAAAAATCTCAAAAATTTGTTGGTTGTAACTCAGTCTAAAATTTTCAGACTGTGCATTAGGCTGAAGTAAATCATGCATAGATGCAGTGCCATTGGGGTTTTCTACCTGCTTATAATGTATTTTAATGTGCTGTAATAAATTAATAGCTAATTTAATATAATTTTAATGCAAGGCATTTTCATGTGAAGTTTCTCACTTGCACTACAAATTACACTGAGGTTTGTGTACAAATGTGGTGATTCTCACCCTGTTTAGTATCACAAAATCTAAAATACAGACATGGTTTTTGAATTTAAATTTAAATAAATCTCATGGAAAATTTCTGCATTTTGTACCAGATTTAAAGCAAAACCGGCTTAAATGGCTTAGTTTATTTTATTACCATGATTCTTACAACCAAATACACTGATAAAAGCCTCTTTCTTAGGACTTCTAAGCTTAATTGTCTGCATAGTGTGAAGCAATAGTTGATTGAGGAAATAATAAATATTTTTCTGTTATTTTTAGATCACTTTATTTGGCTTAATAATTTGGTGTGTAAATATTTCTTTTAAAAGATCAAAAAATGTTTAAATCTTTTTTAAGACTACTGCCAGTTGTATTTTGTGCAATTCAATTTGCTTCTCTAAAAAGTCTATCAAAATTCCATTAATGTCTTGCCAATCATATTGGTTTAAGTTCTTCTTCTCTATTAGTCTCAAACAGCCCTGCAGTTTTCACCTTTTTCTTTTGAGAATTTTCCTTTATGAAGTCCCTTTCCTGAGCACAGTATTTATCCATGTTGATGGTACTTGAGTGGAGAGGAAAGGTATGGGAGGAAGGATTGTTGTGACCAAGCAAAGAACCTGCTAAGAATTTCAGAACAAAAATACTTCTTTGGATATGAGTCCAACTTCAAACTAACAGCACCAGTTTGTTTAAAGTATAGTGCAAATGCTCCCATAAATATTAAGGGCATCTTTTGTCTAAATGACTGTATATGCAAGGCAGGGTTTTCAGGATGAGATCTCTGCCATGTTTCATGTTGTTTGGTTTCAGGACACCAGTTCTGTTCAGGTAAGAGAATGGCCTGATCTCTCATTTCTGGCACAGGAGCTGTCATGCAGCTCACCTGCATCTCCATTACTTTTCCATGGACCAGAGCACTTTTTCATAGGTCTGAAAGTAACGACCAGCTGTATGGCTTTGTCCCCCTTAGGTAAATATCTTCTCCAGCAATCTGTGGTGCAGGGGAGCTAACATGCATCATTCTCAAGCAAGAAAGGGAAAAAGAGATTTCTTTTGGTCCAGACTACCAGCTCTCCAACAGCAGGGATAAGAAAGGTGATGTGACCTTTTCAGTTGTAGCAGCTATTCTGGAAACACCTTCCTAACATGAACCACTCAGTAAAGCTTTGAGAGCTGCCTGAATCTCTTCATGTATGTAATCAGGAAGTCAGTTAAAACACGGGCAATTTGTGACATTGTAAAAGCCTGTGAAAGTGATAGGCAAGAAGGGAAATTGCCGAGGAACTAAAATTTGACCTTTTTCATCCCATTGGTAGCAAAACTTTGCAGTGCTGCCAGAGGAAATGAATCAACAGAACTCAATTTATAAACACACAAGATCAGACAAAACTGACATTAAACATTTACTAAGCTTTCAAAATATGAACAGCACTTCACATATCAATACTTATCAGAAAAACATACTTTTAGCCTTTTTCTTTTTAATGAGCAGCTCAAGGGAATAAAGTATGTTGGGTGTTTTAGGAGTAAGTGACAACATGGGTGAATCTGATAGGATTTCCATTCTCTGGTATCAGGTAGGAGCTATATATCAGAAAGCAAGCTGTAACAGAAGGTCCTGTCCCATGGATGAAACATACATTGAGTGTTTATTTTTTGAGATCAAATTAATAACAATAATGAATGACATCTTACTGACTGCCCAGACAGATCTTATGTTGCACTTTCAGATAATATGTACTAATTTCATACCAGTACTCATAAAATCTTGTGTTCAGGGAAACCAGAGGAATAGAAACTACTTTGCTCGAGCTGAGTTTTAAGTTAATAAGATAAATGTGGGGGGGGTTGTGTTTTGATTTTGCTGTGGGGTTTTTTTAATTCATTATTTGCATTTTAATTGGTTTTGGATATATTTCATTTAATTTATGATGTGTTGGGATTTCACATTTATATTTTTGTTTCAATACACTTGTCAACCTACTATATAGTTTGATTTCTTTTTAAGTCCTTAAGTTCCTTCTTGTGTGAGATGCAGAAAACACATAGAAACTTCATTTTCAGAGCTTGATTAGGGAAGCGATTATACTTGCACAGACACTATTAGTCTGCTAGACACATGCTCTAGCTTTTGGTCTCCTAAAACTAGACATTAAGCTTAAAATTAATATCGATCAAAAAAGAAGGACCATGCCTATGAAAATATTTTGAAAAAAAATTAATAGGTTTTCAAAAAGTTTTTCAGAGAGTTATTTTCTTTAATTCTGACAAAAAGTCAGTGTTTTCATGGAAAGAAAATATGACTGATTAAAAATATGGTTTGCTTGGAAAAAACCCAAACCAATTTTATTTCATGAAGCCAACCATCAGCATATGCAACCAATACCTTTAGACAGAGTATGTGCACCCTGAATTCCAGCCTACCAGGAAATGCCCTCACTCTGTAGTCTGCATCTACGTAGACAGGTTTGTCACATGAAAGTTGTAAGACCTGGGAGTAAAAAGAGAAATAATATTTATTTGGATTATAAAATGTACACTACTGAAATGGAACCTATCCAAGCCTCAAAGCAGCTTCAATGGAATTAGAATGACCACTTCTATTTCCTACTACTAAATAAATTGGGTGTATCATTATAGCAGTCTGACCACTGCCACAATAAAAGCATCTTTTGCATTGCCTAAGATCCATAGATGTTCCTAAACTCACTCAAAACACTAGGAGTTGAAAATCCACAGGCAAGTACAGGTCTACTGCTAGTGGTTGTTGATTAATCTGTAAATTATGTGGAAAAGGCAAATAATTTTAACAGGTTCCATCTGTAATTAAGCTGTAAGTCACATCAATGTCATGTACATTGCTTTGGAAGGGAAAATTGCTGTCTATATTACTGAGGATACTTGATTGCCCAGAAAATTAATTTCTTTTTCCAAAATGCAGGCCATAGTCATTCACATTTAGGAGTCTTCAAAGTGTTATTTAAGTAATAAACAAAATTAATTAGACAAGGGAAGTAGCAAGGTAAATTTAACTTTACTTCTGAAAACACAATATTGAGAAATTGAGCTTACACAAAATGAAAACATCACTTCCAAGCACTGACAATAATCAAATTGTTAATCAGCTCACTAGGAGAAAAACTTGATATTTCTAGAACAATAAAACATATTATAATTTATTATAATTACATTTTTTTTTCTAATCCAGAAAATTTATTTTCTGCTCAGATGACTGCACTACTCTTCCCTGGGCTTAGGGACCCCCATACATCCCTTTCAGTCCTTGTTAAGACTCAAGAGGAATGGGTCATGTTAAGAAAGTTCTTCTCTCTAAATGTTGCTTTCTTTATATATTATGCCTCTTTTCTTTTACAGTGAAGGGAGGGAATGGAATTCAATCTGCAGTGAATTCAAATAATTATATTTACAATCTATATATAGCACCAAACAAAGCTGAAGTATTACTGATTGATAGAAGGGACTGAAGATGAAACCCCTAGCTTATCGTAATATTGTCTCACATAACATTAGTAGTACTTGGCACACACTTCACGTTCAAAGCAATTCAGAAACATTAAGTGATTAACCTACATATGACTTACTGCCTTCTGCCAAGATTGCTGTACACAAGTAAGTCACTGGAAAAAAAAAAGAACTAAAACCATATTTAATCTGAGAATATGAATAACAGTTATCATAATAATTATTTTAATTTTTCATCTAGGCTTTTGCCCAACATATTTTACATTTTTTTTAAATGAACAGGAGACCAAACTTCTGGTCCTTAGTTGCTCAGAAGTCACACTGAACTCACAAGTAGAGATATAAAGCCTGAGTACCCATGACTGACAACTGGAAGACTAGACTGTCTGGGTTATGTATTGTATTATGTACATTTACCCTCTAAAATTCTGTCACCCCCTGCCAGCTTCTGAACAGAAAAAAAAAAAAGAAAAAAAATGTAACACAGTATAAATGAAGAACACAAAACCATATAAAGGGAGGCTTTACTATTTAAGGAAGCACAAAGGACTAAGGAAGGCTTTTTTGCTGAAACAGGCTCATTGTTCTGAGCAAAAGTTAGAACTTCTGAATAACACAGACCTAGTCCGGGGTTGTGGGGTTTTGGCTTTGATTTCCTCATTTATTTATTATTTTCCACTGTTATTTTCCGAATTAATGGCAGTCTCTGCCTCCATGGTGGAAAGACATTCTTTTGCACCTTCTGCATGGCAAATAATTTGTTCTCTAGTACACATCTTGTAATCCTTCTCTTTAATCCTCACCTTCTGTTAAGAAGGTGGACAGTGAGCTGAAAAGTTTGCTGAAAAGGAGTTAGTGATCCATTTAACTCAGCAGCAGACCACAAGTTGCTGGAAAAAGCAAGCAACCACAGCAGCAGTATAGAGCACTTGGCTGTGCCTTTTTGCACAAAGCAGATCACCCTGCAAAAAATGCATCAGTTTCTTCTGCTCTTTAAACCCTACAGTTATGGGTGCATTTTTATCCCCAGTGTAGATACATATACATTCCTCCAAACAAAACATCCTTTTGAATATTATTATTATTATATTATCCTTTGAATATTATTGTCTCCACCTTTTAAACATGTACCACAGTTTTACGAGGTCTTTGGTGAATGTCGTGTTAGTGGGAGCCGCCATGAGACAGGTAATTGTTTATGGAATTGTAAGAGGGAACAGAGTTGTACCAGCCAGTAGGCAGGTGGAGTCAAGATGCCTTCATTTCAATACGGATAAAAAGACAAATATACTATAATGTATGAAAACATACAAGGAAAAACAAGCAAAGGAATGGGAAAAGGCAGAAGAAAACAAGCTAGGGATTGAGGCCAGGGGGATAAAAAAAAATATAAGTCTTTGGAAAAAAATTACCTTCTGTGTTTTTTTGCTGGACAAGCATCAGAAAGAGTGAGCTTGGTGACAAGAGCAAGTGAGGAGGAGATACTAGAGACCACTTGAAGTAGCAGCAAAAGGGAAATGGACATGGACTAAGAGCAGCAGGGTGCTGCAGAGCCATGTGTGCCTTGCCCACTGTCCCAGCACTTCAAAAGCCATGGCACGCTCAGCCAGCCAGCAAAGACCTGCCAACACAATCACAAGCTGGTTCCACTGATTCAGTCTCCCACCCATTGGAAGGGGCTGGGAGGATCCTGGAGGTGGAGGGAGGACCGTCCTTTCATCCTCTCCTTCTCCTCCCATCATCACTGGCACCATTTCTCTCGCTCTGCTCTCACTCTTTCCATGCAGCAGAGGGCGGGACAGGGGTAAGGGGAAGGGACGAGGGGAGGTGGCGGGAGCTGCTGCCCCAGCGTGGCAGCTGGGTGGGCTGTGGGGCCCTGGGGAGCTGCAGGAGCCATGCAGAACCTGGCTGCTCGCACGTCCATCAGCACATCTCTGCACTTGTGGAGTGGGGAGGGGAATATTGGATATCACTCTGGTCGGGGCTGAATCTATAATTGAGAAGATGAGAGTTCATTATAGATTTTGGCCTTGGAGTGCTTGTCTTGGCAAGAGGCTTAGCTGAGTGTTAAAATCATTACCAAGTGGCCTAAATCTAAACAAACACCCACCTTTTCCATTTATTACCAGGATGAAATGACTTGCCTTATAGAAGTGAAATACCTATAGTTGTCAGCTTCTCATTTCCCAGTGGTGCATGAAATTCCCTCTCTTATGGCTGCCTTTCCCTCTGGTCTAGATTTCCCTTATGTTATTCTGCTGACAAGAATTATATATTAAGTTACAAGTTATCTGTCGCAGAATGAGAATTTCACTTCACAGCAGACAGAGGTCTGTTGTACAGACCTAAGGGTTCCTTTTTCTCTGATGAGTACTGTAAAGGAAGGCAAAGGTAAATTTAAAAAAAAAATAAAAAGATAGGATGACTCTAACATGATAGTAGAGGATAATTCAGGCACATACAGCAAGGGAGACATTTCTCATCTTATGAATAGAATAGTAGCTGTATAGAATGAATAGCAGCTGTATAGAATCAGACAATATTCGTACAACTGTGGGTATTTGTCACTGCAAGTAGCCTGGTGGAATTGTAGGTGTGGAGGAATAACTAGTTATTTTAGAGGTTTCTTTCCTCATGTTTTTCACCAAGAAGTCTATCTATATTGTTCCAGACTCCATGAATGCTTCAGGAACTGTGACCCATTTCATAATTCATTCATACATACTACAGCCATGAGCATGCAGAAACCACAGCACTCTCCCTAAGAGAACAACTTTTTATTATTACAAAGGAGATAAAAATGATGTATTATATATTACGTTTCATCATTGAAAACCATCACCCATGAAATATCCCTCTGTTTCTACCTCTCTATCTAAGGCTGAAAAGAGAAGAAATAGAGTTACTGACTGGGTGACTTTCCCCCTTATTTTATTTGTGCATGCACACAAAAAAACATGTAAAGCAAGTCACTCAAAAGAGTGATTGGAAACAAATTTAAATGAGTAGTGTTTAAATAATTAACACCTGCCAAAGTAGGAACAGAGGCCTTATTGCTGATATTAAATCATATCCTTTAACGTCTGAAACAGATGACAGTAAGTAATTCCAAAACAGTCAAGACAGGAAACCAATTTTTAGTTCTTGGAAAGTTGAATTCATTTCAATAAAGTTGATAAAAAGCCTATTTTGATTTTGCTAATTCTACTATGGAAAGCCAGTTTTATATTAATTTAATTTTTTTAATTAATTTAATATACTGTAACTGAGCATTTTTGAATCATGATTTAAAGTATATTCATTATTCAGTAAACTAATGATGTATGTTCCACCTGGCTGCTGCAGAGCCTGGTAAGTAAAAACTGTGGGTAGTATCTTGTTACCAAGAACAAATATTGGACTTGCCAAGTTTCCAGTCAGTAAATATAACTCACAATAGCTATGCCAGATAGGCAAATAAGGATGTTCCGTTACAGAAGAAAAACCAAAAAGGAGATACTGTGTAGCAGCTCAGTCTTAAAATTCAGCTCCATAAAAGCACCCGTTGCAGAAATTGGCAATTTTTCCTGAGAGAATACTGTGGTGTAACGGTTTGGAGTAATGCCTAGAGTTTTTTATTCAGGAAGAGTAAGTTAGAGAGTGTGTGTGTGTGTGTGTGTGTGTGTGTGTGTGCATGTTGAAATAACATTAATGTTGAAACACATATGAGTAAAAGCAAAGCTATTCTGGCTGTCACCTCACTCCTAATTCTCCTCTGCCTCCTGGTACTTCATCAAACTTGTCCTGCATGGTTTGATCACAGGTTGCTTGTATTTGGAGATTTCTTTCAAATAAAAGCACGTCTGTCCATCTTAGACATTTTTTTCAATGTCTGGACCTCCTACAGTCACTAATGGATTTTATCAATGCAGCATTGCCTTAAGGTGGGTCTGGGCATGCAATTCTGAGCCCATTAGCTCAGAATTACTGTCCAAACCTCAAAGATTTTGTCTCTGGTCCCTGGAGCAATGCAGTTCTTTCCCTAAATGACAATACAACTCTTTTGGCAAGCAAGGACTTTCTGAGGGCAGGAATGGTCCACCATTAAAAAAAATTAATATTTTTAAGTTAAAGTCTAGCCACCTCCTCAAATGCAAGTCTCAGGTCTTTGTCCTGCCTTCTCTCCCACAAATATAAAGAGATATCTATCTGGAAAAAACCTACCTCTTAAAAACCTGATAAAACCCAGGTGGTGGTGCCATGTCTGAACACACAGGAGGTACTTTGTGTTGCAGATCCATTTGGTAGGCCTGGCAGTGCTAATACCAATAGGGAGACCAAAATCAGACTGGTCAATTGGAAACTTTGGCAAATGGCAACCCCAAATCCCCAAACTGTATGCATATGTTCTCCTATAAGAAAAAGGATGAAATAATCAATTTCAATGATGCAATAAGTCATATAACTTAATGTACAGTTGGCAGACATCCAGTTCCAGTGTCAATGGCTGTGGTACAAAGTTAATATAAAAGATTACTTTACAGATGGGGCAACTAAGCTACAGACAGATGAAGCTGTCACTTGTTCCTGTAGAATTTCAATCCACTTTCTCACTTAGAACACCTTTTTTTTGTATACCTCATTTCCAAAGCACAGCAAAGCATGTTTGAGTGGCTACAGCACTCCTCAAAGAGTGCAGCAGAGAGGGGGAAATCCTGGAGGAAGAGGGACTATTTCACCTCTTCAATGGCCAGAGATGAAACAAAATACTGAATTCACTGACATGAGCTTCAGCCTCCCTTTGATTTTATGGTGCTCAGAATTAAGGACCTTCTTTCTATTTGCAAAGTGCAAGTTTTCTTTATGAACAACTGCATTTTTTCTTAAAAAAATTTTTTTTTTTTACTTTTTACTGAAGAAAAGGAGAGGGAACTGAAAACTCCTTAGTTTGTATTTGAAGCAAACAGACACAGAAATGAGATTCAGTTTTGAAGAGGAAGAAATAAAAGTGGGCTTTGCTGCTTTTGCTTTTCCCCTACAGCGACAATTTGCACTCCACATTCACTTATTCCACTCCATCCCCTCCAAAAGTCCTTTATTTAGAACATAGAAAGATATTATCGAATCAACTTTGTTACTCCAGACACAAATTTAAAAGTAGATCTCTCAAAAGCTGTATCTTTAGTAGTTATGGCAGGGACTTTACTGTATTTGAAACTAAACATTGGTAAAATCAATCAAGATCACTTAATGTCTTTACATTCCTCACTTTATTTTTATTTTTTTTTTATTTAAGAAACCACTTCCCAACTGCAGGCCAGCAAAATATTTGGGGGCTAAAATTAACAACTTGAAACCAATTTTTTATATATAAAAAAATGCATTTAGTTAAAATGTAAGAGGAGGTTTTCCAGATTGCCTGAGCAGACACATGCCTGCACAGTCCCCTGGGCTGGCTGCACCTGGGGGAGTCTCTGCTCCCTCCCTGCTGTGGCAGGTGCTGCTCCTGGTGCCCCAGGAGAGGCAGGAGCTCTGTGGAGCAGAGCCAGCAGTGCTGCAGTCACATCGTGCCCGGGCTGGAAAGTGTTTGCATTCCCTGCAGCTCTCTCATGACACAGGACCATTGACCTCTGCAGATCACTAGTGTGGTATTATTTTAACTCTTCTCCCTTTTTGAAGATATCTGAGACAATAGGACACTTAAGTAGTTCAATATTTTCTGTCTAAATGCATTGCTATAACATAGGAAATATACCACCATCCTGACAGTGATGTTCTTTTAACAAATCCTATTTTAATGGAATACATGGATTAAAAATTAAGTCTATAAATTAACCTAGGAGCTGGATGTGACTAGGTTATTGCTGGAGAAGAGCACCACATTTAACAATATTGTACAAAAAGGAACTGACAAGGCCGTGCCAGCTCAAATAACATTATTTTAATCAGTTATGTGCTAACGACAAGAATAGAAATGAGACACAATTTCATGAAATAATACTTTCCAGCTTTTCTTGGTCAGACACGGATTTGCCAGGCCATCTCTATACTCCGAATAGCTGCAACCTATCTAGAAAAAATTATTCTTAACTCCTCTTTATATTGGCTATGCAATCCCCACTCTGCCTTCTTGTTCTTCTTGTCTAGTTTTCCAGTTTGGTTATCTACTTCTTCCTCTCATGTTTTTACCTTTCTGGTAGCATGTAGTCAAAAATGTGAGCTTATCAATGAATTGCTGTTAACTTTCTTACAGATCTGCACTTTCTGTTTCCTTTTTCTCCTTTCTAACTCTTTTGCTTTTGTTTTATTTGTTTTATTTTGACTCAATACAATTCCTTTAGAGAAGCCCATGGACAGAATGGCACCCCAAAGCATGTTTATTGAGCCCACCAGAAAGGCACACTAGCTTTGGCTGCATGTTCAATGCTTTGTTTCTCCTGCACTTATGTGCAAACCAGATAATTCACTGTATATTCATCATCAACTGTAGTTTGTTAATCTATGTTTTGACAATGCTTTGCATGACTAGAACATTCAGAGAACAGCACCACATGAGATGGTGGCCCATTTCACACCAAAAATAATGGATGGTTTAATATCCTAAATTAAAATCATCAAAAGCCACAAGTTGCACAGTGTTTATCCACATTCTTCATTGCCTACTTACAATTAATAAAACAGTCAATTCATCTCAATACACAGACTTTAAGAATGGAGAAAATGAAATTCATCGGTAAGGTATTTGACTGGTTTTAGTCATTTTATGGCCTGAAATAATAAATACAGCTTTTCTGCAAAATTGTTGAAGAGAATGTCTCTTACCTTTCTTCATTCAAGAAGCCTGTGAATTTTCTGAAGAAAGTTCATAGGTTGTCTACTGCAAAAGACTAAATGGTAAAAATACAAATATAACCTACCCTAAGTGTTGATTGTTCACTCACTACCCACTTAGATATTTTACAGGTGGTCTTTATGTGTATTAAAGTGACCACAGGACCAAAAGTTTAGAAAAATTCTGCAAGAATATTATTCTGGAAATAAAACAAAAAAGCACCACCTTGTTCCCAGAATACTGTTTGCTCTGTCATAACTTTTTACAGTGAAGGAAAAAAAACAATGGTTTATGTAATTTTGCACACAAATATGCTATAAAACCATTGAATCTTCAGTCTTGGGTGCTTTGTGCCACGGCTGCAAATGGAAAGCTATTAGCAAGGACCTGACACTGGGACAGTAGCTGTTCCCACTGTATCCTGGAGGTCAAAGACATTCAATGAAACTCTTACTGACTCAAAAAATCTCTAAAGCGGTGCCTTATATAGCAAGTTATATGTCCTGAGAGCTCATGTAAGATACTGTGCTTTAGTTCTGTGAAGAATGTAGACTTCAGCATCATTAACTAACCTGATTTATAATGAAAATTAATTATTATGGTCATTAGAGTAAATGGCTTCTGTCATCTGCAAAGACATAATTGGTACAGAAAATTGTTTCATAGCTGAGGAACAATCAATCAACACAGGCTGAACATGCACATGTATTTTTTTTTTCTCTCTGTTCTTTCACACAGTGCAAATCCATATACAGAGTAAGGGTCTGGGATGTAAGGCAGCTCTTCCACCAGTGAGTGATGAGCTGAAGTAGACCCATCCCATTCAAAATTAGAAGCTCAGATATGGTGTAGGAAGGGAGACCTGGGGTTTATGTGGCTAAAATCATGTTCCATACTCCTGCAGCCAGTACCACCTTGGCCAATGCCAGTAAGGGAGTGACTACTCTGCAGTTCTCTCAGCAAATCTGCATCAGATACACACAGCACAGTGTTTATACTTGTCTCTTTAATTCCACCTTCACTGGTACGTAATGAAAGGGAGCTCAAATATTTCTAATATTATTATTACTATTATTATAATTATTAAGGGAGCTAAAGTACAAAAACATGTGCTCCTCCTTCCATTCCTCCCTTTGAAACCAAAATACTTGATAGAACTATAACAGATGCAACACTAAAAAAAAATGTTCTTTCCCATCTCCAGCCATCTCTCAGAAGCATGAAATTAATACTGCAGTTAATTTGAATTTCCTATGTTGTTTGGTTGGCTGCGTTTGGTTCAGAAATATATCATAAGGAGAGGTGGGAATTTTCCAAACCACATCTGACAATAGAACAAAGCTTAAATGAATCATTTGAAAAACTTATGATTATAACCCATCTTTCAATTAAAGTCTTCCAAGAATATAATGTCTTTATCCAGCAAAGATTACTGGAAAAAAAGGTACCTTTCTCAGTTAAGGTCCTGCAAAAAGCAGAGACATAGGAAAAAAAAAAACAAGGAGAAAAAAAAAAATTTTTTAATTGTTTGGGCACTCCTTTAAGAGTTTGCATTTTTCTTATTTTAAAACTTGTCTACCTAAAAATTTTAGTTTATTTATGTAAAATCTAAACCTACTAAGCTACTTATTTTTAGACAATTTACCAAAAGCATTAATAATTTCAAAATACACACACATACACACACGTTGTGTACTTAATTTCTTTTTTTCTAAGAGGTAAGCAAAACCAACCAGATTTTATTTATATTACTTATATTAATATGAACCATTCTTGGAACTCTTAGAATCTGCCTGCCAAGCACTTCACAACATTACAACTTTTTCAACAGTGTTAGGCTGAAAACAGTTAAACTGATGCAATTCCTTGTGTGTTGAATGGCTTCAGAAAGAGAGAATGCTGAAAGGTTGTTCTGTGGGATAAGAGATTGCTTATCCTAATCTGCTCCATTCCCCAGTCTGTTCTTTAAACCCATTCCAGATGATTTGGAATATTCAGAACCATAAATGTATTAAGTCTGGAAATTTGGAAGGAGAAAGTATTGAAACCAGAAAACCTGACTTCCTTAAGGAAGTATACAGGAATGAGTGAGCTCTCGCCAAAAGGTTTGTCCTGGGTTCTGTATTCAGCTTCTGGGATGTTATTTGATATGAAAGCTGTTTTTTTTCCATCAGAAGATAAGCTAATGTTCTTTGTATAGACTCACGCCAGAAGAACAATTAGCATTTTAAGCAAGGGATTTACTCCACAGGACCCTGTAGCGTAGTCACAGCATTTTCACATCTATGTGGATCTTGTTTCACTTTGTCAATCAGGATAACTAAACCTAAATCTATCAAAGATATCTATCCTTGAACATTGAGGCATATCTGCACATAATTTACAGCAGCAATAATGCAATGTTGAATGTGACTATCTCCTTGAGAGGACTGCAGGAGCATTTCAAAGACATTTAGGCAATAGTTGCTGTTCTTCTTTTGTCACTGAAAAAAAAATTCAAAGCAGTAAGGTTGACAGGTTAATTTTTAAAGACTACAGACCAAAGGACACTGAATAAGACCACAGAAGGAAACAGCAAAATATCCAAACCTGGTTTTAGGCTACTATCATACTCTGAAAATTAACCTTTGCCTCTTCTTCAAGCCCATAAAGCACCATTTTTCTACACTGCTGAACAGCCATGAGGCAGCCCACTCATAGGCAAAGTGATTCATCCAATATTTCCTACCAGAGAACTCCTCAGTGGCAAGAGATGGAATCTGAAATGATGGACATCTAACTTCCAAATTCATCTCCTTCTTTTTCTGAGATTATAAACACAATTACTTCCACCAATGTAAACAAAATCCTAAGTGGTTTTGATGTCTTCTGCAGTACATAATTTTGAAATTATTCAATACTAAACAGTACCTCTTTCAATTGCTGCAATCTATAGAAACATAACTGCCTACATTAAGGTTTAAACAATCATGAGCAACACAGATGTTCTATTTTTTCCTTTTTTTTTTCTTTTTACCACAGAAGAAATGAGTTTTTGATTTAAAAACATTTGTGATCTGCTGAAAATCCCAGGTTTGGCAGTAGATGATGTCAGGTTTTCAGTGAAATGCAACACTATTAAGCCACAGACAACTGTGTTGTGTAAGTTATTGTCAATCAGGAAAAAAAATAAGTTCCAGATTATTTTCAAGGAAAAAATAAAATATATATTTTGGCCTGACCTGGTTATGGATGTCAAAACATGTTTCAATAGCACTGGATCCTGCCTTTGATTGAAATGTTTGCAGTTTACAGTATAAATTATCACACTGCTAATAATACTGAAGATGTGGGTAGGTGGCCAAGATAAACATACCATGTGGCAGAGGATGGGGTGGACTATTTGAAGAATGATGGGGGACAAGCAACTGTCACCCAATTCTTGTGTGTGCTGTAATCAAGATCACTGAATAGGTGGAATGTACTGAGAAAGAAGCATTTGTATATTCTTTCTCTTTCCCAGGCTGCAGCCTTCTTTTATGCATAAATTCTCCAGACCTGTCATGTTTTCCACTCCTTATGCTGCTTTTGTGGATTCATGCACATGGGGGAGAAAGGTTTTATGTAGCCAATAAAAAATGTGAATGTGTAGGTATATAAACATGTAGAGTGGCTTAGAATGATTTCCAAACTAAGAAGGAAAGAAAGAAAAGGCAATAAGAGAATTATTCTAATAGCTTTTATGAACGTGCCCCTTCCACTGTTGTTGCCTACAGCTGACAGTAGCTGAACAATGAAAACACATTGGAAGACTGACTGAAACTCAGTATTTCCCCAGTGCAGGTATGTCTGGTCCTTTCTTTGCAGGCAAAACCTCTGGAAGGGATTATGAATTATAAGCAGTAAAAAAACAAAAGCAACATCTCTGCAGATGAATGGGACAAAATTCAGATAAAATTCACAGCTGAGTAGAAAAAAAAGCAGAAGCAAAACATTTTCATTAGACTTGCAGGGTGAAGCAAGTAACAATAAAAATTACATGTTTCTGCTGTAATACATAGAGCCTGGTTTCTGTTTGGTCTGACCAGAAATGGGCATTTTTAACACAACTTTCACTTGTGTCTCATCCACACAACTGTTCACTATGCTATGTTCATTTACCCTTGCACAGATCAGTGAAGGGAGTTGGAAGAGGAACTGCATTTGAAGATGGGTAGGTACAGAATCTCTGGGAAAGGAATGAACACAAATATCAGAACTTTCGCCCCTGCTGTCAACACATGGAAGAGACTCAGTTCATGCTTGGAGTCTCAGAACAAGCTGACATAGCTGACATTTGGGTACTTACCTCCTTTTATTTATCAGCTGAGCAAATTTCATACAAAAATCACAGAAAGGCAATAAATATCAAGCATTGCAAATTCTATTTCCACAGAATAAATGCAGCATCCAATGACTTTAATGCTCCACATAGGTATTGCCTCAGCCTGCCAACTTCAGAGTGGAACCACACTTTAAATATTCTGCAGACTGTAGTTAAGTGCTGTAGTATGTTAAACTTTTCCAGTCTTACATATTTCAATTGATTCTTTGTTCTCTTTCAGAACAGGTTAATGAAGCTGAAGAAAAGGAGAGGAGTATTGGCCATTCAATAAAACTACAACATATGGAAAATCCAACATTTCAGGGAATTCTAGGAGCAAGCTAACACATCCATTCTGGTGAGACTAATATTAATGGCTACTTATTCTTCTGTTCCTTTCCTAAATTAAGGATTTATAAGACCTTCTACACACACAAATTAGGCGTCACATCAGTTGCCTGAAGAGATTACAATATTTTTTCCAAAAAGAGAAACCAAGGCAGATAGATGCTAAATTACTTACCCAAGATTGCAGTAGAGTCCAAGCTACACTCTACACTCCTGGAGTTCTAGTCCCATTCATGAATCCTGATCCCACACTCCCTCCCCTTGCAAAAAAAAAATGGGAAAGTTGAGGAAGATTAATTCAAGTTAATCCTGATACATTTTCAGGATCCTTGTGCTGGAGTGTCTCAGTGGATGTGCATCCAAATAGACAGGAAATCAAAAAACTTCCCTTTTCAATTAACTATTACAAAGTTTTCTAGTTCCACACATATATAAAAAGTGCATTTTGAGCAGAAGCATTTAAAGGGATAACATAAAAGTCAGGAAGTAAAAAACAGAACATCAAAGTCACAGTAATTAGCTCCACATGTCTAGCTGATAATGAGAGATGTCTTTTTTCTTTTTTAATAAAGAAAATGAAGACACCAGAGTGGATGCTACTTGATGAAATAAGTGATGTAATTGCTATGACCCCATAATCACAAAGTCAGGGCACATCCCTTAGCTTAGACCATGTGTGCATCCGTGCCACCATAGAGATTTTCTTCATTGTGGCAGTCCCCCTGTCTCAACTCCTGTGCACAAAGGAAAGAAACATTCATAAATAACCCTGCTCCATGAGTGTGTCTGGGAGAAAATTACTTGTAAATGTCAAGAATGGCTGATAACTGAGAAGACAAGTACAGAGGAGGAAACCATTCTCTGTGTGCATTTACAAGCTGGTTTGGTCACAGCATGATCAGTAGGTCTTGGCACAACAATTTCTATTTAACTAGAAGTTCCTCCCAAATATGCAAAATGAGCCTATGAGCTATGGGAGCTCAGCCTCTATCAGCAGAAGCTCTGCAAAAGTCTCTCAAAGAAAGTAAAATTAAATATGTTTTTCTATATGCCTTCAAAACAATCACTGCCAGTGTCCAAAAATATTTAAAAAGCCAACAATTTAGCAAATTGCTGTAAAATATACTGAAAGGTACCTGTTGTAGTCAGGACTCTTACACGTCTTCCAATTAGAAGTACCCCTTTTGCAAAGAAACCTATTCTCATTATCCCAACTCCACCACTGCTGGCTAATCCCATGCATTCCTCTCAACGTTTACCTGCTCAATCCTCACTCACCACTACTGCTCATGCACTCCATAATATAGCAGTTACTTTAGGTTCAGCTGTAAATAATGCATGCCCATGCCTGCCATCTAAATCCTCTTAAGTTAGAAGTTATTTCCAGTCATAAAATCATAGAAATTAGAGGCAGAAAATACCTATTAGGTCGTTTAGACCAAAACCCCATGCCAATGCAGGATTGTTTCCTGCAGTACACTTTCTAGTGCTTTGTCCAGTCTAGTTTTAAGTGTCTCTGGGGAACACTTTAAATGTCTCCTAAGCGGTGTTGCTTCTGCTTCCCCCAAAAGGATTTTCCACAGGCTGAGAGCCGTGCTTGACAAGTGAGTCATGCTTGTTTGAAAGCACTGGTCCTGGTAAAGCTCTATGGCTTTAGCTCATGCCTTTTGATGCCTGATTAGCATTGTCTAAGGCATGTCAGCTGAGGTCTTTGAGAAGGAAAAGTGTATGAGGAGTTCACTGTTTCTGCTGCAGCTCTGTGCAATTAATTGGAAGTAATTTAGAGCTGGCAGGCTGGCAAAGTTTGCAGCAGTTTCATTGCTTTGGGATCTTGCGAGACCACATCAGTTTCATCCTGCAATCTCTGTTAAACGTATCTTTACCTGTTCGGGTGCTACCTACTGTGTGTGTGACAGCCTGGTCAGAGAGCAAGAAAACTAGGTAAGTTTTCCCAGAATTGTGAGACTACAGGGAGTTGAAGAAAAACAATGATTGCTTATTATTATAAACAACCTGAAGGTATTGTTTTCCTACTCTCTGTTTTCCTGTTTTTCTCAAAAATTGTTTATAAGAAAGGCGTTTTGTTAATTAGCCAATCAGGTGAAATGCATTGATTAATTTACCAATCTGGTCTGTCTGCATTGGAACAATGAATAAAAAGAGAGAATTCTAAGTAAGGCAACTTTGCTGTGCAAACCAGCCTTCTGTGAATCTGTGTTGTTTCTTACTCAACAGCGACAACCTACTACAGGGTGAGTGCACAACAATGAGAACACTTGCAACACAGGCAGAGTGTATCATTGAGGAAAAAGACCTGTCAAGGATGGCAAAATGTTGATGTGCTATGTACCAACTCATTAATGGTTTGGGGAATGAAATTTAAGAAGGAAAACAGTAATGTTCTTTCCTGAGAAGTTTCTGGTACTTCAAGCACTGGCTTGATGTTCAGATAGGAAATAAATAGGTCTTGGGCTCAATCTGCTACATCATCTGGCCAGTTTTCTGAGTGTACAGACTGATGGCAGCCAAAGTGTGTGTGAAATGCTCTGTCAGCTATCTAGTGCACAGAAGAAGCTAGGAAAAAAAAGAGTGCTCACATTGTGCAACAGGATGAGATGGGTGGGAATGTGGTGTGGGAGTAGGGTAGGAAAGTCACCTTTCAGCAGAGCTCACTTTGACCCAGTGATACTTACTGTGAAACTGCTTTCAAGCAACACTGCTCCACCTAAAATCCAAAGTGGGGCTCACCAATGTAGCAGCAGAGCAGTGAGAAAAGGCCACACTGATAGAAGCAGATGTAGTTCAGTTTTGAAGTAAAGAATTGTTTTGGATGTTGTCTTGAATCAGCTGAACTTCAAACGCTGTGACAAACACAACCAACAAACTGTGTTGTGCCTAACTAAGTCCTAAAAACATCTTGTCTTCTATGTTTATCTTAAAGCTAGATAGCCTTGCCTAGAAGGAAGGTAGTACCATGTCTACACAGAACAGAAAACTGCATAGGAAACTGAGGAAACAAAAGAGAAGATAATATAAACAAGCAAAGAAGAAAAAGAAGAAGACAGCATTTATTCAAAGATGGTGTTTATTCCAGTAAAAGGTTATGCAAAAGCTGATCTGCTTGCAAGCTTACTCCAACAAAGACATATGCCAGCTGAGCGGTGCATCTACCATTGATAACAATGCAGATGCTGGGGCGTTCACACTGTTCCATTCCCTCTTCAGAACCAAGGTTCCTCTAGCCTTTTGCTGCAGAAAACAACAACCCTCAGGCAGAAATGCTCAGAGAAATTACTTTCCAAATGAAGTTTGTAGGATTTATCATGGAAGAGCATGTTCATGCATGTGCATTTTGTGGAAAGGGGAGCAGAGCACAAAACGGCAATGACATGGCTGATATCTCTAATCATCTCAAGCGTGCTTGTACAGGATAGATGAGTTGTCAGCATTTCCTAAGCCATTTGCCACACTCTCCCTCAGCTCATGTCCAAACCAAAGAAATACATATGTAAAATATCATATGAATCCTTTCAAGCCTAACCTATACAGTTCTGCACAAAGGCTCACTGTAATGTGAGAAATTATGCAAAATGTGATGACAGAAGACTTTTAGCTAGAGACCAGTTCCTCCATAATATCTCCTGGGGAAGGAATGTTCCTTCAGCCCATGCTCTTTTACAGAAGCATTCTTGTCATCTCCCATGCTTCATGCCCCACTTCACCTAAAATTCCAACTGTGGTAGGTTGTCCCACTGTAAAGAAGCAAATAAGTAAATAAAAGTTAAGCCAGCATATTTAAGCAAACGCCAATGCACTTCAGCTGCTCTGGTCCTGGCTCTGTTTCACTCTTCATACACAGTCTGGAAGAATGGAGCTGCAGATTGCTCCTAGGATGCAGAGCATTCTGCACCAAATGAATCTACGAGCTTCCACACCAGCTCAGGCAGATGTCCCGAGGTGCTGAAGTGGTAAGGACAGCAATGCAGGATTGGCAGACTAACATGATGACTTGCTTTGCCACAAAGAGAGGCTGAACTGAGGATGGATTGAGGCAGAGTGAGAAAGATGTTCATGACCTGGCCCTGGATCTCCTCTGAATTCTCTACCCACAGGAGCAAGCTGATGTGATGATGGCTGTGACCACAGCAGCTCTGAGGCACCTCAGTCAGCATCAGCAGCACTAAAAGCCTGGAGGAGAAGGCAGGGAAACAGCTATCCTGCAAACCCACCTCCAAATTGCACAAGAATGCAGCAGCATCATTAGCTGTTACTAAACCTCTGTGTTCACCTGGAAAGAGCTTTTCCATCCAGAAGCTGAGCCCTGCACACAATCTCTCAGACAGGAACTCCTTATGTTTGTGGTCATGAGCTTTTCCACCACCTACTAACCCAGCTAATGCAGTGCATCCCAGCTATACCTGAGGAGGTGCTGAGCAAGATCAGATTGCTTCACACAAGGTATTCCTGCCCACCCCACAGCACCACTAGCCAGCAGTAGGCTGAGCAAGGGGAGGAACAGAGGTGACATGACAAACCACAGAAGGAAAGTGGAAAGGGGAGTAGGTCCTCTCTACAGTCTCTTTAGTTGAATGCACAGATAAGGGCTTCTTGAAAACAGATAAGGGTTTCTTGAAATCTTCCTGCTCATGGATCTATTCCTCTTAGGCCTTAATAGAGATTTAGTTTGTTCAACCTTCTCTTTGGTTAATGGAAATAAAATTGATGGATAAAAATCTCCCCCAGGAATATACATACAAAAATATGGTTATAAAGATGCCCTCAGTGCAGCCACCCATGCTCTGACTGGCAACTGCTCAGAAAACATAATTTCTTGAACACAAAATACTAAGTAACACCATATTTCTTAGCTCATGTCCCACCACAGTTTCATTTCAGCACAGCAAAACCTCATTAATTCGCACTTTGCTTATCCACACACCTTATAATTCACACGTAAAAACAGCAGTCAGCAAAGATTTAGCAACAATGTGCTTTATTGAGGTCTCATGTTGCTGAGATTTCATTATTCCTGCAAAATACGCTACCGTTCATTCACTAGTATAGTAAGATTTCAACATCACCATAAATATCTCAACCTAGAGATAGACTCACACTAGCAAAGTTTGGCTCCAAAGTCCACGACTAGGAAATGCCAAAGTTTTAAGCTGGAGGGAAAATAGATGTGCATAAAGGCAAAATGAAACTAGATTACGATCACAGCTTGTGGTGTTTCCTGCATTATTGTATTTCCTTGCCTTTTAAAAGCACCTTTTCATAGGTTATACTAAGAAATGAAGTCTTACTTGCATCCAGAGAAGCTTGTATCACAGAATACAGAGGAGGCTTTAACACACATTTGTACTTTTTCAGCTCTGGAAAAATCTTCAGGAATTCAGGAGAAAGGGTTTTTAATGGTCCCAGTGCAATTCACGGGTACTTTTATGGCAGTCACTAAACCATCCGAAACATCTTTTCCCCCTGCTCCCCAGCAGTTATTGATTATTGGGAAGCAAATGAGAACCCTGAGCTTCAAGAGATGGTTTTTTACTGGCAAACACATGGTGGGTAGGAACCACGTACAGCTGCTTCACGCTGGGCCAGTGCAGCAAGGCAAGCCATAGGAGTCAAGATACTCACAGGTCAATTTGTGTGACAGGTATGGAAAGTGGTGGGTTTGGAGATTGCATGAAGTTTAGGCTTAGAAACTAGTGTCAGAGAGTCTGGAGAAACTATAGCAACAAGCAGTATGAAGCATGTTCTGGTCGTTTGGTACTTGGACACCCCAAAGAGAGGTTAAGATGTGGGTGTCCCTCTCCTCTACATGCTGAAAGACTTTCCAGTGCTATCTAACTCACTGCCTTGGGTCTTACTGTGGCTGGATGATTGTTAAAACTTCCTTTAAGAAGACTGCATTTTCTTGAAGTTCAAGACTTCAGCTCTTCAGGGTTAAACCTGCCTCCCTTCTCTGTCTCTAGGCAAAAACGCATTAGACTCATATTCTTAGCCCAAGGGCTGCCTCATCCTCACCTTTCTTCCTGTTCTGAAGACAAGAAGCACAAACACCCCAGTTCCACTCCCTTTTCCTCCCAGACCTCCACCCCACTCATAATATTCTCAGATTCTACACTATATCAGTTTCTTTGCCTGTTTAAAGTCTGTTGAGTGGTAATGTTTAGTAAAATATTTAACCAATTAATTCCTAAATGTTGAGAGGTATCCCTTCACAGAGCACAAATGATTGCATTATTCAAGTAGTGTTTTTCTTTCATCGTTCTGTAAAAATCAGTGTTTTGTTCCAGCTGTGATATTTATTCCTATGTTCTGCTTATTTCAAGAAAAGATATAACTATTTTCATGCAACTTTTATAAAAAATTATTGAAGTATTTACTATTGGTATACACTGCTTGTCTGAGTTTTCAAGAACACAAAGGATACGTCCCTAATGACAGCAATGTATGTATCTTTTTATGGATAACAGGGTGGCATTTATAATATTTCCTATTTTATTTTAACATCAACCATTTTCTTTAGCAGAAAAGCTGTTAAACTGCTCTCAGGAATAACTTCTTTGTTCCACAACTGTTGCTCCACACCTCCTTCTGCCCAATTTCCCTGTAACTGTGTGCCAGATCATAACAGATATCTGAAGCCTATTGCAAATTTCAACCACATTATTTAAGTCACAGGTTTGACATGTCTACACAAAAGCTCTTTATCACCTGAGCTCTTTTTGGATGTCTGTAAAACTACTTTCTTCAACACACAAAATTTAAAGGTATGAAACCGAAGAAGCAGCTGTCAGACTACTGCAATGATGCGAAACAGAAGTCAGTGCTCTGTTTTGCAAGAAGATGTGAGAAAATCCCTAGCACACACAGAAAACTCAATTCCCACAAAGTTTAAAACCTTAATATCATTATAAATTTCTTTATCTGGTGAATTACCTCCAGCCTGTGTTCTTTTAATGCTGGTTCTACTGCAGCTCAGGATGACCTTCTCATCCACATAAATATCCAGTCTTTCCTGGGTTTGCTCAATCTTTAGCCTGAAAAACATCTCAGGAAAGAAAGTTACACATTCTAGATCCACATGTGTAAAACATATTGCTACTTGTCCTTGTTTACCACCAACACAAGCAACCTTATTTCTCTCACCATTTCCTAAAAAGGCCCTATGTCCATGCTTACACCTGTCAGGAGTGAGAATGCATTTGAGGCAGCTTTTGAGAAGTCATTTTGCTTCAGTGTGGTAACACGATGGGAAATGTGGGCTTTGTCACAGAAAACATGGTTCACGTCCTCCCAGAGCTGATTCATTCCTGTCCTTTGGGGAGACCAGCAAGAGCTACAGAGAAGCAGCAGTGCGAGTCATCTCAAGACTCTGAGGTGATTATTCAGCTGCCATTTGCTCTTCCTATTCCCCTGATTACAAATGCAGATCAAAAGACCCTGCAACTATGTAATATATGCTTCAAATATTCTAATGTTCATTATTCTGATAGAAAAATGAGACATATATGTTTATATCCAAACTATAAGAGAACCAATCAGCAAACTGGTGCCTGTTTCAGTTTGGGTATTCCTAAAAATATTAACTGAAAACAGATCTCAGGAATCCAGACTAATTTTTTTTAACTATTCTCCATATCAGTGCAGGCAAAACATATCTGCTTTTTAGTAAAAGAGGGAAAAGCAAATGATGCAAATGATAGGCAAAGACAATTGCACCATGTGTAGTTAAGCTTGCTGGTACCACTTGCATTTAGAAATTCTCAAAATTTATAAGTAAGTTTGCTATTAGAAAACACCTATTTTTCCAACTGGATGATCAAATTACTTAAAAAAAAAGAACAAGGTGCAAACTCAGGACCTCCTCCTTCACCATGTGTCTCATAAAATCATTGAATATCTGTTAAGCTGCATTTCAGGTGCACCAAGCACAAGGAGGAAATGTTGCCCACAGCCAAGTATGATAAGGATGTTTTAAATCTCTCCTAGGAGCACCTCAGAGGAACTGGAGAGGCTCTAAATTAAAGGCTACAGGTGCTCTATACCAGACATGCCCATTTAGACACTTTGCCCTGATGCTTTTTATAACATTCTCCTCCAGGATCTTTTTATGTTTCATATTCTTTCATTGCAGTACCAATTAGCTGAAACAACTATATGAACCCCTAACCCTGCTGTGAATATTAAAAAATGCTGGAGATTGAAATAGAGAGCACTATCAGAGAAATAAAGTGTATTTTTTTAGAGAGAATTAGAAGAAAATTGAAGTCTTTTTAGTTTGTCTTGAGAAACTGCATTTCAGGGAGATTCAGGAAGTGTATTTAAGGACTGAAATAGATTTATGCATTTGTATATTTGGTAAGATATTTCATCATGTGTGCAGCTCCTGGTACATCAGGACCCTTATTAACTGGCAGTCTCAAGCTCACATAAAGATCAATAATAAAACCACTCTTATGCATGATGAAATACCTAACTACCACCAAGTCACACAATGTTTAAGGGACCATAGTGGGTCATCTGGTCCAATCTCCCTGCTCAGGGTTGTCCTAGAGCACATTGGGCAGGTTTGCATTTATCCTGACTCTACACAGGACAGGGTCAATTTTTGCAGTAGCCAGGAGGGGCTCAGCCAGAACCCAGAGGTTATTCTATACAATCTTATGTCATTTTCCAAGGGTGGGGTGAAGGAACTCTTCTGAGGAGAAAAGGTTCCTTCCAGTCAAGCAAGCGTGGCAGAGGGAGTGGTGAGGGGGGCCTGGTTCCCAGCTGGGCAGACCTGCTGGGTGACACCAGTTCTGAGCCAGAGGGAGTGGTTGGATAGTGCTGGATCTGAGCTGGGAGCAGTGGGGCAGCAGGGCAGAGGGAGCAGTCAGGTATTTTCTGTTGCTGGGGGTTTCCACAGTGAGCAATGATGTTTCTTTTCTTGGACTCTCTCTCATTATTGCTGCTTTTACTGTTTTTCTTATCTCATTGCTGTTTCCAGTAAATCACCCTTATTTCAACACATGATCTTTACCATTTCTGCCTCCAATTCTCCTTTTCATCCTGCTGCAAGGAAGAAGAAATAAAAGGAGAGAACAAGGAAGCAGTACATGGCTTGGAGAGGTTTGAGTGGGAAGACTAAATTGGAGAATACCACTCCTAAACCAAGACAGCTTTCAGATAGTTTTTTAATATGCCCAGTGAGGGAGACTCCATAACCTATTCGGCATCATCAGCCACCTCAAAGCCATCAAAATACATTTTTTAACCTCATTTGACAAAAATTATGTTGTCAGGTACATGAATGCTGCAAGAAAAGAGTCTAGCATCACCCATGTCATCTAGAAGTGGAGAGCGATCAAGTGATAAATTGCCCTGAGAGATTTGAGAAGCTTCCAGTTCAGCCCTTCTGACAGAGTCTTTGTTTTAACCCTTAAGTGTGTCACAACATTTCCATTGTGTGGGGCAATTTGCAAACTGATAGCACTATTCTATACCTCTCCATGCCATAGAAAGAGAATTACATGGACTATGATACTCTGCCTATGCACCTACAAGATTCCATTGTACATTAATCCCCTTTGCCCCTCTGCTGTACAATTCCCCATCTACTGGGTGTGCACTAAGCACCTCCTTATACTTCAATTAATGTTTTAAGTAGATTTCCTTCAAAACTCTTGATGAGAGTTCCAAAATTAAGACACGAGTTTTGCTTCCTTTCCGAACTCTCTAGCCAGGTAGAAAACCATCAAGCCAGGCAGGCATGTGTGGTTCCAGGAGCACTAAGGGAAGGAGAAGCTCAGTCCTGAACACTGACCTGGTCTTAGGCCTGCTAGTACATGTTACATCTGAGCTCACACCCATTTGGAGCTAGTAAACTTTGAAATCATCCTGCACCTCCACCAAGCCTGCTAATTTTGGGATGGCAGCAGCAATCTGGCTCACTGGAGCCATTGGGTAGGTACAACCTGAAGCAGGTATTATGTCATCTCACCAGGGTGTTCATTTTAGCTCCTTTTATCTCATTGGCATCCAATATGTGTCACTTTAAGCAACAGCAGCTAGTAATCTATGAATGACACCAATGATGTGATAGTATTCTCTCCTGTTTTATAACAGATGGATTCACAGTATTAAAACCAGGATATGACTGAAAACCTCACAATCTGGATGCAGTGATTTGTTATTAAATGTCATCCTTTTTTTGCCACATCTGGGAGGTTGATTTGCAACATGCTTGTTCTCCTGATAATAGAAAACCAGAAAGATGTTTAAAAGCTTCCTCCCCTGCAAACTAGAAGAGAACAGTTTCCAGCAATGCTTCTTCTTCCCCAGAGAGAAAAAGCCCACCCTGTAATGATTGTAGAAGGTCTTATTTAAATGGTTTTAAAACAATGGGAAGGAGAAAAAGGGAGTGAAAAAGGGACATTTAAGTGTTCCAGAACTTTGAACAGATTTGTTCTTCTCATGCTGATGCACACTGTGGAGCATTAGATCACATGCTGCTAATATCATGTTGATTTATGGTCTGCATAAATGGAAATAAATGGTATTTGCTGTTACCCAGAGAATAATAGATGGCCCTGGAATGAGCACAACACCACATTCACACAACAGGCTCTGTTCATGTCACAAGCAAGGGGAGTGCAACTTCGTAAGGGCCCTCTCTGCTATTCCCACCAAAAATCTTTGATACCCACTGATTTTAATGAGTAGGAGTGGACATTTAGGACAGCATTTTCCAAAGCGTCTGAATGATTTAGAAACCAAGCTGTGGTATAACAAAGCAGGGGAAATGTTGGGTGAATTTCTCCCTTGAATAAGAAACTAGAGACTCCCCAGGTCTTTCCACAAAGTTCACCAACCACACAAGCTGGTCAGGATCCTCTGCGTCATTTCCTCTACTTCTTCCCTTCCCTGCAAGAAACCTCAGGGCTTTTTCTCATCACTTTCCTCCTGGCCTGAGTGACTTGAGCTCCCTCTTGAGAAAGACTCTCTTCAAATATGGTGTGGGCACTGAAACACAAGGGAGCTAAGCCTCTGAGCTCATGGAAACCCCCCTGCCACCTTTGAAAATGTGGCTTCAGGCACTAAATAACTCCAAAATCACTTCAAACCTTACCTATAGTGCCTGGCACTAAAACTTTATCTCCAATGCAGTCTCTGATTGTGGGCATACAAGCAAAAGCATTGAGTTACTTTGGTTTAATGACTCATTAGTTAAGCTATTAGGTTTTACTTTACAAGCAGGGAGGGTAAGTTTGTGCAACTAGCCAGTTACCATTGCTCAGCTGATGAGCAATACCCTGTTAAGATGTGGCAACCTTGTTGCTTTTGAACATCTGCCCACGCACTCCTCCATTATAACGGGGTCTAATAGAGCTCCAAATAGCTTTGGTTCCAAAACAATCTCAAACAAAACTTCTCCTTTAATAGACTTTCAGCACTGCCAAAGCATTCACATTTCAGGCTGAAAGACTGAGTTTTTAACCTCAGGACACAGATGATTTTCTGTTATTGTTGCTGTTGGCAGAGAAGGAAAGGTTAAATAAGTTTGAGAAAATTTCATTTTTGATTTTGTATAAATATAGTCATGTCCATAGTGTTTTCTATTTCTCTGGTTAGACGATTAAAACCTTACAATTAATGGATGTTCAATTTCATGTTATAATTAAAGGAACAGATGGTGAAGCCACATACCATTAAGGTTACCTGATGCTTCATGTATTAAGATTTTGCTTCCTTATAGACAGCTTTGAACTACAGCTGAATTCTTATCTTTATTTTTGCTTCCTGACATGCTTACATCTTAACTGTACAGTCTTTACAGTTATGGCTTTGGGTGTTGTGTGTATGTGTGTGTGTTCTGAATATATAATTAATAGCCTAATATATTAATAGAACATTGAAACTATTGATATCTACTCATTCATCCTTGAACAGGTGTTATTATATACCATGTTAATGAAATTAAAAATCTAACTCAGTTCAACTCAGCACGAAAATCTTGGTATGCTGACGCTGTAACATTATTCATTTATTAGGCTACTCTACCTCAGTAGGGATAACTAGGATGAATTTAAGAAAATAAAACTTATATAGCCATTGCCCTTCATAGCTGGTATCCTATGATGCTCAGCACTTGACACTTCATAGGGGATTGATAAATGACAACAGCTTGCCTGGATGGTTGGGCTTGCAGTGTAGTGGGTAAAATGTCCTCATGCTTGCTCAGCTTCTGGAGCTGACAGAGACACCAGAAGGAAATTGTACAAAACACTTTGTTTGCTTTGGTGTTCTGTGCTCTCCAAGACACACAAGGATGTAAGCACAGAGAAACAACTGTCTCCATCATGATTGCATGCAACAAAACTAGAATCCTAACACAAATATTGTAAAGGCTTGCAAAAGAAGAATTTCTGGAATACCCCTACAATGGATGCAGACTAACTTAGGTCACCATTGAAAGCATTGGATTCCTTGATCTCCCATGACTTCAGCTATTAGGGCTCAACAGGTCAAGAGGACAAACTGATGCAGGCGCATACCTTTTCTTCAGTTGCCACAGCCAAATTTGCCAAGGATCTTGAATCACAGTCTGTAGTGACAGAAAGCCAGTCATGGAGTTACCATTGAAAGAAAATTTGTCCCTTTTTTCTGACAGATATTTGCTAAAGGAAAAAGAAAGAACACACTAATTAGGACAATAATATATGCTGGATATACACTGCATTCTGGCAGATACTCTCTACTTGGACAACTCAGTGAAATAGATGAAGGAGAGAAGGGCAGGAAGCAAGACAGAGATGAAGTTAAATGAAATCTTCAGGGTTCCTTAACAAACAGAGTTTTCTAAGTGCTTTCCTGCTGAGGATTTTATAAAAGAATATTCACTTTCTCAGGGAGAAGGTAAATGAGAAGAAAGCTCATTTCTTCTACTATAACTTTAATGACAATATAACCCATTATCTCATTTCTTTAGCATCTTCATCAAAAACTAAAGCCAAAGCTACCAAAGCAGACACAGCTGAAGCAAAGCAAACCTGAATTATCTCTTGGCTTCAGCTTCATTTCATCAAGGTCAGCCATTAATACATATAAGTATATATGTGTGGGTGTGCATGTGCGTGTGTATTTATATTAGAATGTCACAGTAGTAAAACTGTAAAAAATTAAACTATTCAATCTTCACAAAGAGGAACAGTTGAGCTAGCTACCTCAATACTTTCAAAGGAAAAATGGAAAAAAGAAGAAACTGTTCTGCTTCTGACCAAAAATAATGCTTCATCTCCAAACAGGACCTGCAATAGTAGTAAATTCTAGCTATTTAAGGGCAATTACAGTGGAAGAACTAGGTCACAAATAGATTTTCTCCAAAGAGTATCCCTATATTTTATACTCATTGAAAATCTTTAGACTTGAATTCTCTAAACATAATTTTTCCTTTCTTAATAATAGTTTACTTCTATTCATGTAAAGCTAAAACCAGAAAGGTGGAACAGTTGTCACCACAGCACTTTGAAAGCCCATCCCGGAGTCCAATACTGAGTCATCCAGGGCAGATAAATTGTGCATATCCTAAAGAATTTTCCAGCACATTAATGTCATTCCAGTAGACACACCACCACTGAATTTTAAAGTGATTCTTAAACCTCAGCTATGTTTTTTGCATATGTTGATAGAATAAAAGGGCATTTTTTTTCTGATGTGGGGGAGAGGATGAACATGCCATCAGTTTGTCACAGAGCCCCAGGGATTGACTGAGAAGCCAGCAGTGTGATATGGCTTCTAGCAGCACACCTAGCAGCTGACCAGGACAAGCCATCCTGATAATAAATAAACCCTTGAGGTAGGAAGGAAAGTTCAGGACAGTTCTCATTCAACAGGTACTGCACACATCTACCTTTGGGTTGCTGAAGTGCTGCTAATAGAGAGGAGTTGACTGCTATTTCCTTCTCCCCTGTACTTTTAGAAAAGAGAACTTTTGCCACTTGGCTGGAGAATGCCACACTTTTCAGGCAGATGGATCACTGCCCTGGTGTGGAAGAACTCTCTTTCAGCCCTGCTGAAAATACCAATGTATTTCCTTTAAATACCTAACCATGTTTGCTCCTGCAAGTTGGGTGGTAGAGCACAATATGACAGCACTTCTTCTTTTTAAGTCACAACACTCTACATAATACAGATCCCCAGAGAGATGTGAGTGCTGCATTTTATTGCACTTTAAAAACACTGTGCTAATAAATTCCAGTCTCATATAAACTACATGGACAGAAGTGCTCTGCCCATGCAATCTGTCTGCTCAGTAGAAAATGTGTGTTATTCTGAAAACGTCCACAGCTTAAGGTTCCTCACTGGAGCGGTACAAATGAAAGGAAGAGCTCTGCTACTCTTTCTCCCCTTGGAAAATAAGGGCATCACAAAATATGCCAGATACAATAACTCATGGACTTATGGCTCCAGTGTTCTTACATAGTTTCTTTTATTTGCACATTACAATCTCTACCTTTTTATTCTAAAAAAAAAACATTTCCTGTAGATTATTTTTTATTCTTTCCTCGAAATAAAAATGCTCACAAAAGTCTTTGGTGTTTGCTTTTAGCACAAAAGCTTCTTTATATCTTCTGGAAATTTCTTATATTTCACATTATAACCAACTGAGACAATTAGATCAAATCTAAACTGGAAAATTCAATTATCTGGTCTCCTTCATTTTGCAGTTAAACAGTTTTTTTGAAAGATAAACTCCTACTTTTCAAGAAAATAAGTTACTTGAACAGTTAGCAGTTCTGAAATAAAATCATACATTGAAGAGCCAGCTGAGGATATGGTGCTGATCTTAATGTTTTCAGCTTTCTATCTCAGATCCTTAAGACTCAGAAAACTGTGGATGTTTTCTTCTTGTTTTTTAATGAAGTTTGCCATAGTCTTCCTTCCTTAATCTGTTGGATTTTCAAAACAGTTTATTTGACATCTTCTCTTGTGTCTCCTACCTAGGTTTATTTTAGTCAGATCACATTCTGTTCCTCTCTCCTTCTTTTCTTACACACATCCAAATCCCCTTTTTGGTCTTCAACAGGGCCCTTGCAATCAGCAAGGACCGGCCAGGAGATGGTCACCAGGGCAACGCTCCACCTGGCTGGCAGGGATATGGATTTTGACAAGAAGATCCTGATTTTGTGGCTCAGCTCTAGCCCAGTGATATTTTCTGTGTCCTTGACCCTCAAAAAAACTATTCATTATTCAGAAAATTGGAGAGCAGTAGAGAGACTCAGAAAATCAGTTTCCTAGCTTTTAACTAAATGCCAATCTCCTCCAATACAGAGGGAAGAAAGGAAAGGATTACTCTAATAATTTCATAAAACTCCATTAAACAACCAGCTAGCTTTTATGTCCATTACTGTAATCCTCACCTAGTTTATTTACCTTCCTGTACTGGGATGATTTTTGGTTACTAAAAATTTCCAGGGATGGGCTGAGCACTTTTCCCTGATTAGCAGAATGTCACCTTTGCAATATGCAGGTCTCATAAGGGCTCAGCCCCTCTCTTTCACACCTGCTCTGCTCATTCTCTTTCATCTCCAACAGACATTCAAATATTAATATCATTCTTTGTAAGGGGAAAATCCATAAACACCTGGAGATGAAGGGAAATTTTGTTCAGGATGTACTAACATAACAAATGAACTGTTTAACCCCTCCTTCTCTCCTCTGGTATGGCTATCCTTATTTTGACATCAAATGTGCATCCAATATCTTTATACTTATGAAGTTATTTCTTGGTGGGAAAGGAAATCAATTTTATGGCCTTACAATCAAATTCTCCCCAAGGCGTTCACTGTATGACTCTCTATGTAATAAAATCATCCTTCCCAGACAAATCATGCACTAGTAAAGACCTGGTGGGAAAAAGAGGCCAAATGAGAAATAAATAAGCCTTCCTGACACTGTGTCACCACTGAGCCCAAATGTTTGCTGTTTGCTGCAGGTGGAGCCTGATCTCAGGAGTACGTGGGATTTATGTGTATTCTGGTCTTCAGTCCAAGCATGGTCCTGATGTGAGCCTCCCCTGGGCAGGGGCTCAGCAGGCCTCCCTGAACCCTGAGGATTATGCCACCAGCTCCTCTTCCCTGTTCTTGCTTGGCATGGCTTCTACATCAAATAGAAGCTCTGTGTTCCATCTCTAACCCCTACAGGGCTGGAAAAAAAAAAGCAGCTCAGGGCCTCTATCAAAGACTTTTCCTTCTAAAGACCAATCTTCTTGAATAATGACAATGACAAAATCATTGATTTTTGCAAATCACAAAGAACCTTGGGTTTCAGCTCATTTTCATGGCCCATGAAATTTCAAGAAATTGCATTTCAGGGCAGGTATACTGGGGTTCATCTCCTGCAAGGCAGATAAATTTAGATGTCTAAAACTAAGGCATATTAAACTTCTGTATAATCAAAGGAGAGAAAGGATAGTCCTTTTCATCTTCTTCAGTTACCCATCTATGGAAGAGATTCATCACCATCTGCAAATAAGTAGTTTTGTATAAAAAGGTCTCTACAGTGAAGTGCTAAGCCTTAGCTCACATTCTACAATCAGGACAGAGTAGTTACATCAGTTATATCAGTTATGTATGGCAGCAAAATTAAAAGATCCCAGAGCTCTGGTTCAAGACCAGCACCACTGTTCACGTTACCCTGGCATGGTTCTGACCTGTGCCAGCTACACCATCAATGCCAGCACACTGTTAGGAGATAGCACAGGTCGGGCACCAGCCCCAAAAAGCAATAGGGATAAGGCCAGGACTTTTAGGGAGGAGAAGAAGAAAGAAAGCTCAGGCATGTGGTTGCATGCATGACTCAAAAACTTGCCAGCAGCCCATGGTCTGTCTAATTTGCTACTTAAGAGCTCCTTCTCTGTTTTCCTGGGTATGCTGTGACCATGAGACAGGGATCTACCCTCTCCCTGCCTGGAGAAGTGACACACATTTTATAGCAGGACCTTTCCTTTCCTAAATGCCTGTGCTCAGAGGGAGAAATTCAGCCATCCATTCTCTTACCTCTCTGGTGAGATACTTTCACTAAGATACTGAGGACTTTTGTAGATAAGAAAGCTGTCTGGAGTATATCACAAAATATGTGCCTTGATCAAAATCGCAAGCTTATCCAGACATTTCTAATTCTGTCCTGACCTAGCTTTAAAACAACTAAAACAGTATCGCACACCATTTTTCAAAACTTTATTTCCCATTTCCAGTGAAAGAAGGACTAAAGAGGTTACAAAGAATGTGGAAAATTCTTGAAAATAAGTCCTTTTTAAAGAAGATAAGTCAGTCACTCCTCAAACTGAAGGCATCAGACCTGTTGCTCCCCACTCACAAATCTTTATCAATACATGATGAAAATTAATGACCAGACTAAGAAAAAATCAGTTCCCCATTGCAGGCATGGGATGGGCAACTATTTGAGACACATTTTTCTTTTCTTTCTATCTCAATTTTTTCTTATTGATTTGCAGCTCTTTGATGATAAATGGATACATTGTCTGGTAAGAAAAGCAGGAGGCATATATTTACATTTATAAGCACAATTTTAATCATTCATCTCATTTTAAAAGTCACTGTTAGTCATTTTTATGGGTTTTTTTCTCCAGCATTTTATTTCAGCATAAAGTGTTAAAATGTTAGCACTTCTCATTACTGACTGATTATTTTCCTCAGGATTTTAAGTTTTCTTTCTCTCTCCCTGTGCCTAAAATCCAATTTACAACCTGCTAAAGGCCTCATAAGATTTTTATGGATTATTTCCTGAAATCACATTAATCTAGCTCCTGTTACTTTGCACTAATTTCACCTACCATTGTATGAAGTAACTAAATTCAATTGCTTGGAAATGATCCCCTGGAGACTTCTTCATGAAGCGAGAAAAAGAAAAAAAGTAACCCTACCTTGATGGGGTTATAAATATAGTGGGAAAAACAGGCCTATAAATTCACAGTATGTGGACCCTTATCAAACTATGACAATCAGAAGTCATCAAATAAGGTCTTTCAAATAAGATTTAGATAAGGGCTTGCATTAGATTGCATTGGTTTTTTCTCAGCTGCCCTGTCAGTCTCTCTGGCCTCAACAAGTGATATACTATTTATCGCTGTTTTAACAAGGTAGGGAAGTTGTCCAGTAGCTTATCAGCTGCACACTGGTTCATTAGAACATTAGTTCAACCAATACTAACTATGCTGAGCATCAGCTATCAATTAGATGTGTCCCTTGTTTTAGGGAAAGTCTGCAGCTAACTCTGCAAGCCATCTAAGAAAATGGCATTTAAAAACAATGAAGCAACCTGGTCTCTCTGACACATGATCCTGTCTGCTCCACTTGTTTACAGGATAAAAAAATCCATCTCCTCCAAACCTCGTCACTGGGTAGTTTAAGAGCAGCAGATATGCTTGAGATAGAGTAATTCAATGTAATTGCTCAGGGTTGTGAGAAAAGTTATCTGACTTGGGAGTGGACTGTGTGTGACCCACGCATGGCTTCCCAGACACAGCGACGCTTTCACGCAGCTGGCAGGACAGCGCTCCCTGGGCCCAGGATTCATTCACACGGGGTGCAGGCAGCAGACAAAGCAGATAAAGCAGATAAAGCAGATTAGGGTCTTCGGTTTCCTAAGCTCTGGACCAAGCTCCAGCAAGATGCCAACAGGCTTCTTCCTTCTTCATTCCATGTGCAATGTCTTCCTGCCCTCTATTCCACAGCAAGAAGAGGCTGGGGCTCTTGGCTGTTGCCCCCACTTGCCCGTGCTGGGCTGTGCTCTGATTCCTGAGGAGCAGCAGTGTGACCACAGACCTGGGAAGAGCTGAGTGTTCTCTTCCTGAAATCACTGCTGAATCTGAGTCAACACCAGTGTGGACCCTGGATTTATCCCAGCCAGCAAGTACTTTTTCTTATAATCCTTTTGATTTTTGTTTCTTGCAATAGGCAATCATTCTCCTGTCAGATATATCTGACAGCAGATAACTAACTGAACCAACTCAGGTTATCCACACTGAAATTCTCTTATCTAGGCTACCTTAATTGTACTTGGAATCGGTCTGCCTGTTCCTCATACTTGGTACTTAGAAATGCTCCTTCCTAAGTAGTGTAGGATCAGTGTCACATAGGGGAAGATTTTCAAAGTCATCATACAGCACTTCCTATCTATATAGCAGAGTAGTAGGCAGGAAAAAATGTGTTTCTCGTTTAAACCACTATATATGTGATTTTTAATGTATATAATGTATGTAATGCTAGCCTTAAAGTAAGATCTTCCTAGATGGCAAACTTAAAATATGTGCCTTTACAAGTGGCAAATTGCTACTTGAAACACATTTGTACCTTTACACTTGGACAGTTTTACCACTGGGGTTCTGACCATAGATTGCCCTAACTGGGAATTAATTTAGAGATCAATCCCCCAAAGGGGTTGTTGTTTGTACATCCTTAGTCTCACCCTTTATTGCTAAGTGTCAAAGCACTAGCATAGGACATGGAAAATCTATTTGACCCTTCAGCCCTAAAGGAATCAAACTAAAAAGCTTCTACTTTTCAGGAAACTGGTCTCAACTCCAGGCTGTGGCCTAAATTTGAATGAACAAAAGAAGGGCTCTAGGGCTCTGTGAGGTCTTCCTGCTGAAGCTGCTACTTTTCACATGACATATTTACCCATTTCTTGAGACAGAGAAAAAGGATAGAAGCAAAGAGGAACCACTTCAAGAGGATGGACTTAATGTCCTCCACCCTAAGAATAGTGCATGGGCTGGTGGTAATGGCACTCTCCAAGGAAGTATGAGATGTGAGTTTACAGCCCCTCAGGCACAGGAAGGAACTGAACTTGGGTCACCCACATCCTGAATGAGTGTACTAACCACTGAGCTGAATAATAAATAATAATGAAAAGGAGCACTGTCCCCCAGCAACTCTCTTCTAAATGGGAGAAAGGTCTCTGCTCCATTTTCCAAAGCATATATATTCTTAGGCTCCTCACCTCAGAAATCTAAAGACTGTGTAGGAATTTGAATGCTTTTAGCCCAAGCCCAAGACTCACGATATTCAACTGCCCTCAGCCTTTTTTTGTCAGCTAGAAAAATCGCTCTGTGGTTGTTTGGGATCCATCTCTGAAGCCCCAACTCTCTTGTATTTATATAACCAGTTTGAGTCTCTAATTGGGAGCTGTATGTTCACTTAATAAGCAGGTGCAGGGGATCAAATGCAGCAGTGCTAACAACCTCTTGTGGTCGCTTTCATCTCCTGGTCTGGTGCATATTTAGGTGCTTAACTCTCAGTGACTTCTTTCTCATTCTCCAAACTGGTCCTACCAGAATTACCCTGCTTCACATCATGTGACTCACTAGCCACTGTGAGATGATCAGATACCCACAGAAAAAGGGAATGTCTATCCTCCTAAAACATAGGAGAACTGTGTGTGCATTATGTGCTGTGTTTCCAAAGGCCATTATGCTCTTCTTTATTTATATTTTTGTATTTTAATATAGTCCTCATTGTTCACCATAAATATTCCCCATTCCCAGAGACTGGGTTATTTTAGAAAGAAATGGAACAAGCAAATTGTCTTACTTCTGAGATTTCCAATAATCAGGTTATCACATATTCATAAATCAAGATATTTACTGCAAAAAAATGTTTAAGAAATACAAAGTACAATTACAGGAAACTACATATTTCCAAACACCCTGGTGTCTGAATAGTCAAAAGATACTTCATGTTCTTCTATTTCTTGCCAATAGCTGAAATGCTGAGTCTTTATTAGGAGTGTTTATGGTAAAATAAGCACATGACATTATCTCCTGTCTGATCAAAAAGAGTCAACATACTACTTTAAATGTCAGAGGTCTATTTCTGCAGCTTCCAGTAGTTATTGTTGTAAACAAGGGATTGCTGCATTTGCCCATAGCTTAGCCAGAATGTTAATGTTTCCTATTAAACATTTTCTTCTTTCTTTCCTAGACCATTTCGTACTACCACACCCAGCTGTGAACATCTGGCTCCAAGCAGTGACACCAGCTGATGAGAAATGGCATTCCTGCAGCTTTTCTTTCTGAAGACTCCTCCAGAGGTGGCTGTTTTCCAGCAGACAGCACTCTGCACTGCTGAATGTCAGTGTCTGGAGTCCCACTGGACAAAGGCTCCTAGAGGAGTTACTCACATAGAACTGTGTAAGATAAAGAATTGGGGGCCTGAGTCTCAGAGCTGTGGTTCTACAAGTCAGCAAGGTCCTCTGGCCAGTCACCTCAAACACTCTGTCACCCTGATGATGTATGGACTGAAGCATTTGGACATCCAGTCTGAAGCACAAGACAAATAGTGATTACTAACTCAGACTGGTCTCCTGGCACAAACTGCAAATATGCCAGTGGCAGCTCTGTGTTTGAAATCAGCATGGATGACAGCAGTCCAACTCTGACACCGCTTTATGTAATCTGGCATGCCATGGAGCCTCCACTTCTCCACCCAGTAACACTGGGGCAGCTTCTGGAGAGGAAAACTTTCACACTTTAGAGGTTGGCTGGTATGAGCACTAGAAAAGAGAATAACACTGAGTGTTAAATACTAAAAAATTATCATTTTAATTAGAAATAATAATTAATATCTAGTGCATTTAATTTTAAATGTAAATTAATAATATTTTAATAATAACTTGCAGTCAATATCCTTTATCACAAGATGTCAAAACACATTATAGATAAAACCCAATTAAACTTCCCATTATCTACCTTTGTGATCCTTCCCACTGGTTGCTCTCAGGGTGTTTTATAAGGCACAGGTCTCTGCCATCCTTGTGGTGAGGAAAATGCAGCACAAGGAAGTTAAACACCTGGTATGCATTGCCTCAGAAAATCAGATGATAAGAGATCCTATGTGTCCCTATATAGAACCTATTGCTCTGTGCAGCAAATTACTGTAGCACTTGAGTAACAATGAACAGTTTCCAAGGCTGCCCTCCAAACTATCACTGAGGTGGTAAATGAAGCAGATTTTGAATGGCCTGACTGCAGGGTTTGGTACATCTGCACAACCTTTTCAGGTCAGACTATGCCTGCCTCAAGAGGGCTGGTTGCAAGCGAGGGTCCAAAAACCGCAAAGCTTCATTAGTTTTGGGCTGTTTCTGCTGCATTTACTGTAAGTGCCTCACAGGCAGGAGATGGCTGACATCCACCTTGCTGTGTATGGAGGGGCGTGGGCACAGATGTGTCTGCAAAGGAGCAAGGAGCCATGTCCCTTGTTAAACATCACACATCTGTCTATGTCAATGCAGACTTAGCAAGAACATTTCAAAATTCAATATTCTGAGGGGGCAAAACCAGAACTGAAAATGTTACTCAGATACAGGATTTAGCTGAGCAAGCAGACTATGACCAGTTAGTAAGCATGTCACACAGTGTATTAAATGTATTACAGGATGTATGTTCTAGAGCTAGGACCTGAGAACTACAACCGTGGAAGATTTTCCTTGTATTGCCCATCTATTTATTGCCATATACTGAAGGTGCTTTCAACACTTTAAAGTTAAGTTTTCAGTTTTCAAGTTAGTTTTTCTTTCTGGTCCAATTTAACACCCAGTTTAGATGATGAATTACAGATTCTTCCAGACAGGAAATAGCCCTCAGCACCCAGTCCTGACATTACAGATGCTCTGTAGGAAAGAAAGCAATCTTAAAACTGAAGATGCTACTCTGCATTGACCTCAATGCCAGTTAAGATACACCAGGTGTAAAAAAGTAAGTCAGTAAAATGTATTCCCTCATAAAGACTGTTTAATCTAGAATCAGTTTCTTGACCACACATTCACCGCTCAGCTCTGAATAACTTTGTTCAGGTACCTGGGTCTCTCTCCATGTGCTACCATGGGACATGATGGTAATTATAGTCACCAGAAGTAGTTAAGTAAGTAGGTAGTAAGAAAATAGGTGGTTAAGTACCTAAGACTAGATAATTAAAACTAGTACTTAAGTCTAGGTACAAAATTTCATTTTGAATTAATCAAAGACCCTTATATGAACTCCTAAAAACAGAGGTTCCCTTGAATGTCTTGCCTATAAGTTCTTCTGCTTTTTTCTCCTCAAAAATCCTTGAAAGAGTGAACTAAATCCATAAAGCAACTCCTCATGGTACCACATTTTCCTGATTTTCCCCACACCACAGCTTTATCCTTTAAGAACTAATGTTAATTCCATTTTCTTCTACTTAAATTTGACAGTATATCTTGTCTGTATAACAAATATCTTTAAACAAAATTTTCAGATGCCAGTAAAGATCCATTTGAAAGGATAAATAACCTGTTTTAAATAGTGTTCTGAAAAAAAGCGGTCAAAACTATCTATGAAATTTGCAATCATAAAAGCTTTCTTTGGAACAGATTAGAGACCAAATATTTCATTTGCTTTGTTAATGTCCTTTCATTTGAGTCATAATTATATCCAAACTGCAGCTTCTGAGGGCCACACAGAATAATACAAACGCCTTTGTTTCCGTGGAATCATGTTCTGTTGTTTCCATTCCCATTGCAAGCCTGGTTAAATGAATGAGGAAACTGAATGCAAAGGCATGCAGTATTCTGGGACTTATAAGAAGCTGAATTGCTTTGATGTTCTTTCCAAAGCCTATAGCCAGATTCACTGTTCTTTTCCCACCCTATCCTTGACCATAGCTTTCCTGGGTCTTTGTGTAAGCTACAGAGCACCCTCCAGATCTGAACTGTGAGAGAGATGTTATCAGATCAAAATATCACACAACCAACAGAAGTGTCTCACCTGAAAATGATGTGTCCCAGAGAGGTCATTTCCTTGCCAAGCCTGGGCTCCACAGGTGCTGCACTAACTGCTCACAGGTAATCACTAATATGGACAGTCAATTCATGCCTTATTTGCTAAATTCCTCCCTTCTGAAATTAGAGCCATTATTTTTACCCATTATGTCAGAAGTGAATGGTTATATTAATTAATTTAATATCTAGGGCTTAATGCCGTCACAAATTTAACAATGGGGAAATAAAGGGGACTTGGGCAAGTCCTAGATGAAAAATGACAAATGCAACGATTCAGAAACTTCTGCAAAACTTAGACCCTGATGCAGATCCAGAATAACTTGTGTCTCATGTGTGCAACATGGGTTTGCAAAGGTTGAAACTAATCCTGAGAATATTAATATCATGGCACAACCTTTGCAGCTTCAATGCCCTTTCTCACTAGGCTACAGAATTCCCCACTTTGTGGCAATACTGAGAACATCAACATACATGCTTTGTCTTAATTTAGTCCTCAGAATACCCACTCTTAGATGATAGATATCCTGAATAAAGAGGAACATAAATTTGATCCAAGACAGCTGAGATGTATCTAAAAAAAGACATAATTTTCTACCGGATGTAGCAGTAAGAATAAGGGAAGTCCATAACTCAAATCAGAACTAGTACACTGTAAATTATTTCCAAAAAGCACTCAGAAAGGCTTTCAAGTAAAATCAACAGACTTTACTACAGACAAGCTAAAATACAACGCATTTCTAACATCAAATATTACTAGTGTAAAAAGAAATAGAATAGCCAAAGTAGTAAAACCATGTTCATAATTCAGTGTGATAAAATAATTCTAACCAGCTAGCCAGTGTTACCTAAAATCACATCACTGGTCTTTTAGATCAATGTCTCATGTTTCTTTCCTGATAGCAGCTCAGATTCAGAAATTCTTTTCATCCAAGGTGTATTATAAAATATTTTTCTGCATGTTAACATTACTGATACAGCCAATTCTCCTGTCCATGCTGCAGGAATTGTGAATTATCTGCACGTGGAAATCATGGTGATAACAACCTGAGCCCAGCTCAGGGGATGAGAACAGAATATCCAATTGAGATCTGCAGTGCAGATAAGCTTTCTGCACCGAGAACAGAAGATGTGAATTTTACCCATATTTGATGTATTACCCATACATCAAAAACATGCAGTATTCTGAAACTTGCTTATCCTCAAGTGGCATGAGAACACAACGAGAAAAAAGATTTTCTGATGTCTGATAATGAGAAACATGGCTGACTTTCAGATTTGAAACTATTTAACACACACAGACACACATACACACAGAGTAAAAGAGAAATATTTGAAAAAGATTTGAAATTAAATGAAAAAAATTACTTAGTAGAGTAGACATCAACTAATGGATCACACTTATTTAGTGTCAGTTCAAAAAAGGGGGATTTAACTAAGTGTATCCAAAAATATTCACTAGAAAACACAGCAAATATGTTATAAACTCATTTAAGCCACAGAGCTCATCAACGCTGTTTGCAATTATGAAATCATTTGGGGATACGGTATTTTTTTAGAAGGAATTGTTTTGCTCTTAGATGAAAACCACATCATAGTCCTTCAGACATAAATCTTTTATTGTATCTTCAAGAAAGAAACTGGAAATTGTGCAACAAGGCGCCACTGATAAAATGTAAGCATCCCCTTGGAGTAATCTGGATGAGCTCATTACTTGAGGAAGATAACAGGGTATGTCATGGTTACAAAACACTGCTTTTCCTTTTCAGTTAGTGACAGAGGAACACAATGAAAATAGTCCTGTGCACAATATAAAATAGAATACTTGGTTCTTCAGGACAGCAACTGCTTCTGAATCTTGGCTTAGATTTACTCCACTTTACAGTTAGATATATAACACAGCCAGCATCAGGTGGACAATTTCCTTTTCATTCTGTGCAGGTAGAATTAACGTCATAGCCAAGGGCTGCACATCAAAGGCAAGTAAAAGGAAAATAACACAGGATGTAAACTGATGCAGTGATCTGACAGAACTTATTTCAGATGTAACCTGTGACAGTCTTAAGCCTTCAGACTTCATTCATCATTTGTGGTCTCACTTTCATCCACATCTGTGTACCTGCCCTCCATTTGCCAAATTCTGTTGTAGGGCTAAGGATTTTTCACTTCTTAGGGGACTCAAATACATTTGAGTGACTGAGACACAGTCAACACAAACTTTTTGCACTAATAAGAAGTGAAACCTCAAGGCACTGATTAACTTGCAACACTTAACATGGCCATGAACATTTTCTGTGAGTGTCCAAGCAGATTTTCAGAATCCTTTTTTCTATTCCTCTGTATAACAAATAAAGGCACAGAAGAAACCCTACAAATCCTCTGAACACAAACTAAGGCAGAAGGCCCAGACCCAGGTTCTGCACTTTGATTCGGATGGTTTTCAGGAGCAGCAGTTCCAAGAACCAAGTGTCACTGACCACACAGGAACAACTCACTGGGAATGAGTTGATGAAACAGAACAAAATGGGGGAATTAATTTCACGAGGGTTTGCACCAATATGAAGGTATATTGTACACAGTGTTTATCATTGTCACAATTTATTTGCTACATTCAATTGAATGTCAAATGGCATTGTCACACCCTAACTGCTGTATTGAACATATCTCCTGTGTGTACAAATACAGAGGCTATGCCTTCAGTTTTTAGACACTACAAAGACACTTAGGCCATGAATTCAGTCCTTTTCATCCTCCTGTAAAATAGAGGCTTACTAGACATTGATGTAAAAAAAAAATCCGGTGCAATTTCATTTGTTACTTAAATAATCAATATAAATCTGTGATTTTTGAGCCTAGGTTGGGCTTGACATCTGTTTACAGAAGAAAACCTATGTAGGGATGCAAGAGGGAGGACTCTACATTACAGCCTTTCATCTTTGCCATTTCTCTTCTTGCTGTCCCAAGAAGAAGCTAAGCAGCCATAAATGTACCTAAAACTAAGCAACAAAAAGAGTACCAGTTAAGATCAAGATATATGGGCAAAGTAAGAAGGACTCTGAGGTGGAAGGTCACCCTATGACAACAGCTGGCTCCTGAATTACTATTCATATTATATTATAAAAGACCTTTTCCAAAACCAGTTTTTTGTTACCAATCACAAGGTAAAGAAGACTCGGTGACTGACATCTTTCATGCTCCTTGTGCCCTACAAGTGATCCTGATCAGCCCAGTTGGACAGACATGTCTTGGTTCTTGGGAGTCTCTGATTGAAACATGACAGAATACATGTTTGGGAGTGAAATCTATTTGTTTTAAAATAAGTAAAACCTTGCACTCCCATGGGTCTCTTGTTAAGTTTGCCACATCCTATTCTGTTCTAATTAATCCTTATGCCTAACCTGATATTCCTGATAAAAACATTCTTGCTTCTGAAAATAACTAAAGACAAATGCCAGATTTTAATGTGCACAAATTTCTTCTTCCTGGTAAACAGCACTGGTACATCAGCCAAAGCCTTAAGAATCTTTCCATGTCTAATGCTCTTGTGATAGTAAGAGAAACAGAGTTCAGTTGCATCTACTGAAAGCAAATAAATTCAACTCCTTAAAACACAGCTATTTTAGGGGGATGCTTTATTATGCACAGATCACCACTTTGTTATGCACAAATCTTCCCATAAAACCCCAAGCACCTTCCAGAACTGAGAACTCATTTGTTGGAATCAACAGTTAGAGTAAGTGGAGCTGTGTACCATAGAGAGACAAAATAGTTATCCGAGGGACAATGTTCATTTATTACCAATATAATTTGTCAACTAACAGTGCAACATCGGTTTCTGATTTTTGTTGAGCACCAGTGATATTAGTTGCTTCCTGTTGTAAAAACAGAATCTTGTTTCAGTTACAAGAAAGGTCAAATCCTGACTAGCAAAAGGGGCACAGCATAGTCATAATTCCAGAAACTAGGTTCACAGATTTCATTTCCAAAATATTAGTTACCTAAGTGTTAATATTTACAGTCATCTTGTTCTTCTGTTTCCTGAACCTGGATAAAAGTCAAATCTCCACATGGGAAGGATTCCTAATGCACAACCTAAAAATGTCATTGGATGCCTCTACAAAGTGTGCTGGAGTCTTCTGAGAAATGGTTTAACATACAATATAGGTGTCTGTTAATATTCCTAATAATTCCTGAATGTGTTCTGAAAATATCCAGCTCTTGCAGAGCCAAACTGATGTCCATGGTTTACCTGAAGAATGTCCATGCCTAATTGTAGTGGGCTCCAAACACTATTTGCCATTGGTGGATTTGTTGCTCTCAGTGTGGGACCCACCTGCTGTTAATGGACTTTGCTGCCTCTCTCTTAGTGCAGCCAGAAGCCATACTTGGGTTTTGACATCCCTCCAACAGGCAGGATTTATTCCCACCTTTCAGGAATGTTTCCCCATAGCAACACACTGACTGAAATACAAGAAGAAACATAGACCATGTCTTCAAGGGTTTTTCATTTCAGTGTCTGAAGAAACATGGGGCCCAGAAAACCCAATGTAGCATGTCGGATAAAAAAAATAGTTGAATTGCCTTTTAGGAGCACAGATTGCAAAAAGCAAAGTAAAAGCAGAGTGTAGAGCCCTGGTGTACACTGTTGCTCAAGACATCCACCCAGTGAAACCAACTTTGCTCTGTCTGAACTAAAAGGGATGGATTTGAGTCTTTTGTGCCTTTTCAACTCTGCAATTCAAAGACCCCATTTCACTGCAGGAACAGATCTCACTACTAACTTTGGGTCAAGATAATAGTCCAGATCCCTAAGAAACCAAAAATATTTGGGTTTTAATATGATCTTTTAAATTTGATTGTTTCCATGGTAAGTTAACCAGTTCCTACATTTCCAGTAAGTTAACCCTACTCTACATGTGGCTTACATATTACACTTAGACAGCAGAGCACGAGGCATTATTTAGAAGCATGTATAAAGCAAACTGCCAACAAGTCAGAGAAAAGGATAGGTTCATCCAATGGAGTGGCAAAAATTACAGTATGGTGCCAGCTAAAAGGGAAAGATAACGAATAAAATACTGTATCAAGAAAAATATTTAATTGCATGTATAATATAGACAAAATTCTATAGAAGAGGTATGTTTTTGTTAAAATCTCATATTAAGCAAACAGAGACTGAAAGCAAACTGAATTAAGATGTCTGCTTAGTTTTAGCAAAATGTTTTTCCATTTTCTTGAGGAATAAAAGAACAAAATTCAACTGAGAAATAAGTTTATTTCTTACAAATGCAGGCATCCAAGTATCAATGTACATCCAAAATCCAGACAAAATGAAACTTCTTAAAAATTCTGTTTACATTCCCTAAGTTTGTCTGCACTGAGCTGAAACACACAAGTAAGTCCACCCTTGCAGGAAATCCAGCCTTACATGCAACCCACACAGTGATGTTGCACCAAGTCATGGTCTTTGTCTTGCATACAAAGTCATCAACCAAAAGGAAGGACATCTGAGTTATGGAAAAGTGCTTGCAAGACACAACCCCATGCTCAGAGAAGCCCCTGAGACCACAGAAGGCATAACCAAGACCAAATGATGCTGTACTTGAAGACACTTTGCTACTTTGTTTGGATAGACAGAAGATAGCTACATTTATCTATAAATGATAGTCTTCAATTTATTGAACAGCAATAGCTCTACAGTACAAACACACAGAAGTTTTCAGTGTCAAAGATGAGTAAAGCTCATTGTTATTACCTGAAGTCTGCAATTCTGGCAGGTGCTTTCACATCTTCTGAAAATTTGATTTCCCTGAACAATGGACAGAAGATTTGTATGTTGGCAGAAACAGACCTGCAAGTTAAGACAAATAATTTGGTAGATCTGTTTGATGTCATCACCTATGGGTTATAGAGGGCCTTAAAACACAGTGAAAATAATACATTATAACTTAACAATAAAAATTTAGGTATTAAGGATAGCACAGATTTTGCTGACTTACTGCAAGTCTGCATATTATACAAATGGCACACACCAGGTCTGTTAGCAACTTGAAACCCCTTTTTCTATTTCCTTTTTTATCTCAATGTGTATTATCTGAAGAAAACTTTCAGTAGCCAAATACATTTTGTGTGAGCTTTACCATTATGAGACACTATCTCAAAAAAGAGAACCAAGATATTCAAGGCAGCTTCTGCTTTGAAGAGAGGAAACACAATTGGTTTTATGAACAATGGAACGAATAAGTTTGTTCAATCACAAGCTAGTGATTTTTTTCCCTCATTTTAATGGCAAGGTAAGGTGTACAACGTCAATGCCCCTCCACTTACAGGTGGTCATAAGCACAGGAGCAGCCACACTGGCCAGCTCAGAAATCCACCTTGCTCACTGGCCTCTGTCCACCTGTAACCATCAGTGGATGTTAATGCACAAATATTAGAAATAAAGCAAATTTAGAGTGTTTTTCCCCAATGTATTCTTTAGGTTTCTGAGAACTATTCAGCAGGGCCTCCCTGGGGTATGGTAGGATCTATACCATTATTTTCAGTAGCTACCAATGCACATTTTCATCTTTTCCTGCAGAAATTAACTTTTGAAAGCACTCTGTCTTGATTGCTTGGAATTATATATTCTCTTTGTGTCACTTTGTTTTCTATGGTCTCTGCTATTATTTTATGACCTTGCCTTTACACATTCACCCATATCTAGTGGGAATCCATGGTCCTTCAGTTACAGAGTTATTTTTAATGAAAATCAGGGCTAAGTTCACAAAAAATGGTTTTAAAAAGAAGATTCCAATATTTTCCTTTTATGATAAATTACTATACTATTTTCAAGAAGATCTATGCCATGCATGAGCAGGTTCTGAAATCCTTCAGGCATGAGCAGATTCTGAAACACTATTTTTAAATTATATTTACTTGTATAATAAAAATAAGGATAATAAAGAATAGAATGTAAATATACTCAGAATACAGGATATGTAGGGATCAGGTCTTGGAATAAGATTCACAGACTTATAGGCAGACGAATTTCCAGAAACCTTGATATATTTGATATAAAATCTATAGAGGTAATGACCAAGTATGTTGACCTGACAAGCAGGTAAACTATTATATTTCAAAGTTTATCATTGCTATTATCATTAGATCATACACCTCTATAAATAAACAAGAAACAAAAACCTCATCAATGTTATAGCCATGTCATCAGAACCAATTATTTTTTGCATTAGGGAGTCCTGTATGATTGATTTTAAAAGGCAGTTAAAAAGAAAACCATTTTAGTCTACTGGATTAAAAACAAACAACAAGGCATTAAAGGAGTAACAGAACTGATGGATTAAAATGCACATAGGAAAGACAACAGTGAATAGCCTGGCATTTTTCAAAAGCTAGGATAAAAAGAATTCAGTTCCCAAACAACAAAAAGCTGGCAAAAGGCAGGAATCCAGACTCCCTCAGATTTATGCTTTATCTGCCAATTAGCATTAGCAGGCCTGATCTAGGTGTCTTGCCAGCTTGTGGTATCATAAAAAAACAACAAACCTTGAATGTGTTATCAGCACAGAATGTGTAATTACTTTAAGCATCAGCTGAAAATTACAGTGTGATGAATTTGTAAATTTGTATATATTTATTGTAGAGATAAAGTTGTTGGAGTAGATATAATCTATACTCATGTTTAAAATCCTGGTTTCAACTATTTCAGTGCCAACATATTCTGTATTGAAAATAAACACAAGTAAAATGGTAATGGATTATGATACTGGATCCACATATAAATTTTTCTAGGCAACTGCTGTTCGTTGTCTGAAGAAAATAATCTTGAGTCACTGACAGCACAGATACTTATCCATGTGACTGGAAAGATGCAAAGCTAAACATGTAAAACATAAAATGCTTACATGATTGCAAGATGGGATCACTTGCTAAAGTCAGCCTGATCTTTCAAGACTGCCATTCAGAGATCACAGACAATAGCACATAGAATAGCTGCTGAATGAGGTTAATACTGTAATTGTTAAATAAATAACAATTAAACCCTAAATTATTCAAATGTGCAATTAAGAAAAACAACTTCTCTTGCTTCTGAGATGACTGAGATCCCATTTTTCCCCAAATAAACAAAGATTTACCTATGCCAAATGTTATTCAGCAGCAACTAAACATAGATGTATAAATGACCTGAGGGGGAAATAAAGATTTTATTATGCTATGTCTCAAATTTGATGATAAAAATTATAATTTCACTTTTCAAATCTCCTATATATCAATTGCTGAGTAGTCCTGTTTCCATTTTATTCCCATTTACTTCTAACGTCCCATCGTGTCAAATGCCATGTTCTTCACAAGCCCTATGAAAAGAAGATATCTTTTTTGGTTACTCAGCATAGTACTTAAGACAGTGAAGCCTTTTTTTCAGTGAAAACTCTCTATCATTCTTCTCTAACTAAATAACAATGTTCCTGTGGATTTGCATGGGCAAGTTCTAAAAGTTTTTGAAGATACTCTCCACTGCATTTACCTGAAATATGTACTCTTCTGTTACCATTGACAGTTATTTTATAAGTATAAATTTGGAGGAGGAGGAGAAGAATTTCCTCTGCAAGTTAAGGTTCCACAAAATTTTCCACTTTCCTGGTGAGTTGAAGCCAAGGCTCTTTGATACTATTCACCTAATAAAAGGAAGAAACAGACATGTCAGGACAGGCAATAGCAGCATGATTGCAGGGTAGATCCAAGTCACCAATCTGAAGCAAAGAAAATGTTTTCAAAAACATCATATTCCTTCAAAATAGTCATGTGTTGGTGAGGTTATTTTTATATATAAAGGTAAAAAGGACTTATTTTGTTAGCAAAGTCCTAATTGTTTCTAAAAGTGTATTCAAGGGAAGAAGCAGAAAGAAACTGTGAAGTATAAATACTTTTTACAGATATTGTATTACCTTCAAAGAGATAACTGCAACAAATGCACCTCAGGGTCAATAAACTGGAAAAGGAAACTTATTTCATGGCTATAGCAGCTGGAGATGTTTGCCTGCTTCTTCCCTCATCAATACTGTGTCTAGTAGCAAGGTTAAAGACAATAAAAGCCAGCAATGAACATGTTCAGTGAGGGAGCAGAAACAAATGAAAATATGTTCAATTCATTGTGGTGTAAATCCATGAATGCAACAGGGCCCTCTGTACTATATCGCAAGAAATATCACACAAAATATTGAGACCAGGATAAAAACTGTAACACTTGAAAAAAAAAAAAAAAAGCAGATAAATCCTCTTCTTTATGCCAGGCTTTGTTTGTAGATTTTCCTTCTTTACCTTTTTTTTTTTTTGTTTTGCTTCTTTAGAGGAAAAGCAGGTAGACAAGGCTGACAATTCACTTGTAGAAGCAAGAGCTGGTTTACCTCACTACTACAGGCAAGGCAGGAGTAGAAACAGCGCTGGAGCTGCAGACAAGCAGAAGGTGACAGATCAAAACAGCTTGTCTGAGTCTGAGCAGTACCCAGTAGCTCTCGGGCTTGTTAGACTCCAAGAAGGGAAGGGGGAAAAAAAGTGTGGTAGCACTGCAAGCAAAGCAGATGGAGCACCATGCTGTTCTTTTCTTGTATTTCTCTGTGTCTTCAGCTTTTGGTTGACTGCTTGCAGGATGAGCCTGCTTGGCTCAGGGAAGCAGGAATAAAGCAGATCTCTCAGAAGCACTGACCTGCTCCTCAGGGCTGATTTACAAGAGCAACCTGCTTTCAGTCCCCTCCACTGTAAGAGCTTTACTTGAAGAACTCAGGTGAGAAGACCTGTTACCTCTGCAGAAGGATATTTACTTTCTGTACAGAATTAAAGTCACTTTCATGAAGTGCCTAAAGTTGAATAGGGTGATCCTGGGCTCATAATTAAAGAAATAATAGCTATCAGTGGTGATCTGGGATTGTGGCTTTTCTTTGTCTTTGCCATGCCAAAGGTGTGTCTTTCCACTATGGAAGGAAATACCGAAAAAACAGCATCCTGAGAGAAGAAAGTCGTCATATAGCTGAACCCCAGATCTGTACTAATGGTTCCATGTAAAAATGTGCTCCATGATTGCTTTCATCTGGCATACAGCACCTTATCTAACATATGCACTTCCCACTGAGGACCCAGATGGCAAATACCTCCCACAATGTGTAGCCAGCCTGTCCTCCCAGCCCTGAGAGCACACTGCTGTGGGTACCCTGTTTGTGCCATGAAACCTGTGGCACTAATAGCTTTTTCTCTACTGGTTCTTGTGTAGCTGTAATAACCCACACTATCTCCCATACCTTTTTGAGTGCTATAAAAATGTTCCATAACCATAAACTCAAATGCCCATTTTTTTTTCCTAACAATTTGTCCCAGACAGTTATAAATTTTTCAACAAAGCTGCAGAGATTAAACAAATGAATATCTGCTTAGCATTCTTCTGACTGCAGCCAGTAAATCTATTTCATCATTACAGTGTTACAAAAACAAATATCCTCTATGGTATTTGTAGTTGCCAAAAATAAACAGAGGAGAATGATACACTGCTTCTGTGAGACTAACACCTAAGCTGTTTGTGGGAAGATAGCCCAAACAGGATGTGCTGATAAAGACTGATAGACCCGCATCTACCAATAGCTGGACCTCAGTCTGTATTTTCTCAAATATTCTATACAGCAGTATTTCTAATATATTCTGCCTTCTCTACTAAGCTTCAGAAAATGATTTGAACTATCCAGTGTTTGGTTCATCTTGAATTTAAAAATTAGCAATCAAAAACTTAGAAAGCAAAACCAAATATAACAGAGATATTAAATTACAATCAGATCAAATATTGACTGATTGCATTGTTTCATGTCATATTTAATTCAATAAAATTCTCATTTTTTGTACTGCTGTACAGCTGGCAAAATTGTTTTACTTATTTGTGGAAGTCACAATTTCAGTTGTGCAGTTCCAAAATTCATTTGTACATATTTTATCTAATCTGATCATTCTGATACACAATATGCACAAGTAAAAGTAAATCATATGCTATTTGTCATAAAGCTTACACACAGTTTCCTTTTCCCTCCCTCATACCTGTTCATACAGTGTCCATGTACACATTTCTGGGGACAGCAGAGCAACTACAGAGCTGCTACTTAGGGTCCTGAAGTTTCTCATGCTCAGATTGCCCACATTGCCAACAGGAATTTAGGTTAGATGCATACAAGGTGGTTTGTTGTCATAATTTCATCCTGGTTTTTCCCATCAACTGTATATGACTTTTTCTTACTTTAGGATCCTTCGGTAAACTGTTAGTGCACAAATCAACTCTGGAACAAAAATTTACATTTTTAAAGCAAAATAAGTTTACATTAGTCACTAATATGTGAATGAATACATGTCTCCAGCAAATGTTTATTTTATTAAAGCATAGTGGACACAATTTACTTCAGAGTGGAAAAGGAAGCACTAGTTACATCATTAAGCGGTCTCTTCTTCTTACTCTTGGTTGTTTCTAACCACAGATTGTATCTTTCTCTTCCCTTCCTCTTTCCTGATGAGAAGGGGTCTTGTAAAAAAGTGGCAGGACACAGCAGGTAAAGAATTAATGGCTCAACCTAAAAGTAATGCAAATCTTGGTAACACAATACAAAGATAAATAATGAGGCAAAACTCAATTTTCTGTTGTTTGTTGTTCGGATTTTTTTCTAGAGTGAAAATGTACTGCGGGGATTAGATAAACTGCAGCTGCTGCAAATTCAGCTGCAAAGCAATAACTAAATGAAAGGTTCTGCTCTATCCCAAAAAGGTAGCAGAAACTATTCCAGGCGACACAAGTGGCAGCCTCCTAAACCTTCTGCTTTACAGGTTAATAATTTATAACCTCCTGGGTTTAGCTACTTTTGGAAAACACTGGATTTAAATACAATTTCTTTTTCCCACTATTGCACACAAGGAACCACCCAGTGCTATTCTTGGTCTTGCTCAGCATCGGAGGCCAGAGCGGCACCGCAGCCCTGTGCCAGCGCTGCGGCGGCTGGTTGTGGGTGTGAAGAGCCAGGATCCCTGTCTGGCGCTCCGAGCCAGCAGCAGCCCTGACAAAACACCACATTTATTGGCAAACCTTATTTCTCCTGCAAGGAGTAATTTTTCTGTAATGATAGAGGTTTTTCTGGGAGACACTGAACTCTTTGTTGATTTCACATCTCAGTGCTGCTCACACAGCCGCGGCCTCGGAGGGAAAGGCGGCAGCGGCTCTAATCAGGATATGCCTCTTCCCCATGGGCTGCCTCTGAACGCTCCTTTCCTGATGGAGGTGAAGCTCTGTATGAAATATATGAGCAAAGCCTTCATTCCTGTGGTTATTAAAGATATTACAGTCTTTCACAAGATGAAACATGCTCCTTGTCCTGATCAGATTCAGAGAGATGTAATTTATCTACAATCTTCTTTTGACTGAATAAAGTGTTCATGCCCTCCTGCCCGCTGTTAAATGAGGCTGGTTTCCTCCTAATGATGATGGAGTTGTACCTGTATATAATTTCATGTCTCCAGTCATTCTTCACAATGAAAAAAATATACACATAATTTTTAATCTCTCAGGTCTACTAATATGATTTTTTTTGCCTACTTCCATGAATAAATCTTTCAATACTGAGGTATTTGGGGCAGAGGAAGTTACTTTTCTTAATTAAGTCATTTAGACTATATATAAATCTGTACCAATCTGTAAAAACATGTCATTATATTCCCAAAGAACAAACAGAAATCATAACAAACAATTGCTGTATTTACCAGCGAGGCACAAGGGTAATATAAACTGTAAAAAAGTCACTTATGGTTTGGCTCTACCAAATTTTAAAAGCTAGTCCCCCGAGAAGAACCCTGAGGAATAAAATTAATTTGTAAGAAAACAGTACATCCAGCAGTGAGGACAGTTAGGAACTAAGTCTCCAGTGTTTTCTGTATCCCTCTGTGAAAGTACTCCCATTTTCTGCAATCATTTCTTTCACAATTTCTCTGACTTTTTAGCACCCCTGCTGAAGGTTCCCACATCAAATACTGTTTTTATGGGTGAGCCACTGTTGTATCACTTTACTGCAGTTATGGGTCAATGACAACTGATACCACAATAATTGTCTTTATTTTAAGTCCATTGAAAATCCTCTTGATCTTGCATTATTTCCAATTTATTGCATAAATTCTAGGACTTGTGCAGAAATAACAAAAACAATAACTTCAGCTGGAATTGAATGCCTCAGTCTCTATTTTCCCAGTGGCAGATCCCTCTGTGTACTCTTCCCTTGGTAAGTAATGTTTCTTCCAGAAAACAAAATCCAAGTTTGCTTAGAATTATTTTTGACTAGTGATAAGTGATTATTATGTTGTAGCTCTTATATCTAAAACAAGCAAGGACTTACACTGTATGTGCATCTATACAAGGATTGCATATAAAATATCCATGAAAATGGGGCTTTAATTGGCCTGTGCTGTGCACAAGCATATTTAAATTGAAAAACAAGGCCAAATACTTCACAGCTTCCCTTGCAAATCTCTTAAACAGCTTGCTTCAATGGGTTTGCTTCCCTGAGGGAGAGGAAAGGAGCAGAGGTATAGGGAATAATGGCTGAAAAACCTGTTTCCTAGATAATTCATCTGTTCTGTGAGACTTGATGGAAAAGGTCAACCATGAAAGCAGAGAGGAGTGAAAATTAATTAGGGTAAAATAAAGCTTCCAGAGATCCTCCACCGTAGGGGGAAGGAGCCATCATTAAACAAGTGCAGATTGTTATCACACAAGCCCATGTTTTGTAGCCTGTGTCATGCCAGGCCCAAATCCTGGAGCTCAGAGATCCCTTCAGCTCTCTATCCTGGCTGCTCCTCAAAACTGAAGCAGCCTGGGGTGGACATTCAAAGAGAAGAGCAGCACTTTTATTATTAAAGTAAACAAATAATCCAGACTAAAGAATGCATATATATGGGAAGGGTGGAAAAGCTGAGCAGAAAGTGGAGATTTTACCAGAGAGAGAATGCCTTTGGCAGATGTGGATATAAACTGGATCAAACAACTGGGAAGTTGAGTTCACAGGCTTGGTTGTAATGGAGACATTACAGAATGGTAGGTAGAGTTTTGTAATCACTGTCACAAGGTTTAAGAGCTGGAAGGGAAAAGGAGGCAATGGGGACTGGATTTCTGGGATGCAGTCAATGGGTGACATTGTCCTGCTGCACGTGCCAGAGCAAACCTGTGCTCCCGCTCACAGCTGAGAGCAAAATCCAAAGAAAACAGCAAGGTACCTAAAGTGCAACTCATGCACAATTTAGATGCCTACATAGAGGACAGAGAGCCAAAAAAAACTTTACCTGACTTGTTTAGGCACCTGAGAGGCTGTAGGCACTGAAAATTTGCTTTAAATGTCAAAGCTCTGCTACCATGTACCCAGAGGCAGCGTCGCCTTGGCTGAGCTGCCTGAAAGTAATGGGGAGTCACAGCCTGGGTGTCCCTGGACTGGGTAACATTCCATGGCCACCTCCAGCTAAAGCTCAGCCCTCACTGCCACCCCCGTGGTGCTGGGATCCATGGCTGAGTGACCATCCTGTGGTGGTGGGACCGTGGTGCTGGTTCTGCCTGACTGGAGGGAAGCATGGCTCACACCCCAACATTCCAGGCCCAGGAGAAGCCACATTAGGGAGGAGCTGGAGAGGGATTTCCTGCTGCAGCTCCACCATAAACTTAATGTTTCAGACATGCATCCAGGAAGAAGCAAGAAGAAGGCAATTTAATCCTGCTGCATAATTGCAGGGTTAATCTGTTGAAAAGAGGAGACTCTAATAATGTGTCTGTGGCTGTGCTCTTAGTTCTGGAAAACTATGGCACAAAAAAAAAAGAAGTAAAAACCTAACTTATGTCTTCCATATCTTCTCTGTTTTCTTACAATAACCATATACAGAACAGAGAACTTCCACTCTTCATCTGTGGGCTTGGAGAGGTTTTACTAAAGTGGCCCAAACTAGAGTGCCTTTTTCCTGAATTCCACAGAGCTGCATGCTCTGGGAGCACAGCTCATAGGATGCCCCTCAGGGGAGCACAGCAGAGGAACACTTATTTTATGAATTATAAATGGCCCCAGGCAGAAAAGCAGTTACCTACATGCTTAGTTCAGCCAAGAGGAAGGAACCTCCAGGCAAAAACTGCAACAGAAATTAAGGAAGCTAAAGAACTTAACTTAAAGTGTCTCTAATTCTCAGAAAGATGGAGAGGTTAGGTGGGTTGCTGAGGGTGGGACTGCACTCACAATGAGGTGTAAGCCCCGAAAAAAAGGCCAAATTCTTCCTAACCTCAATGTTATATAACTCCGTGCTTTTTGGATCTTGTTGTCTAAGGTTTCTTCCTTAAAATACAGAATTCTGAGGCAAGTGGAAAGTTTCTAGCATCTTAAAGGCATGACAGAGCCTGTTACTTCTCAGACCATTATGCTTTGGAAAGTGTGAAGCAAGGAAATCAAAGAAAGTTTAAAAAATTATCCAAGAAATGAAAAAATTCCATACAGTCAAACATGTCCTGGCTCCACCACTCAGCTCCCACCTCATCAAAAGAAGGCAGATTCATGGAGTCAAGTGATATGGAAATATAGGAGAAAATGTAATTTTTTCCTGAGGATTTTTTTAATTATTAGAGACGGAAAAGCTGCCTAACTTCACATATTAGCTCCAAAATCTGACAAATTAGGAAGCAGTTCTTCCTTATTGCTTTACACAGTGACCACGTTGACTGACTCGCTTTGTCTGTCCAAAACTGCAACCGCTGCCTGGTTTTCGCATTAGGCACCAGAGAAGCTCCAGTTTTCCCTGTTGGTATCGCAACAGAGGGCAGACTGCTCCCTGCCAGCCCAGTGCAGCAACACTGCTGCTGCTAAACCACAACACAGGTTTCAGTAAAAGCCCAGCCCTTTGCTCTGTGTCTTTGCTGCACAGACCTGCGTGGAGAGCAGGCTGGCAGCGTGCAGCGGGAGACGTCTGCAACACAACAGAGCAACTGGCACAGTTTTAGCACTATTTACTAGTACCTTATCTGTGATTTATTTACATATACACATATACACAGATGTGTCTGGTAAGAGTAGTTGCCATAGAAATATGTAGTCAGGGAGGAAGAGACTACGCCCTACAGTGGGCTGAACATGGCTGTTCAATTCTAAGGAATTGGCTATGCATGAAGTTATGGGAAAATGTACCTCACACTTGGCTCAACTTGTGCGATGACTGAAGCTTTTATTGACACAGTCTGAGTTCAGATACATCACTGAGTTTCCACACAGGTCACTCCCTTGATCAGCTAATTGATTTTAGATCTGTCCTTAGGTAATTATTTCTGAGAAAGCAGGGATATAGGGCAGGTTTGGGATGCCAGCAGCTGCCTTGGGTTGCTGCTGGCCCAGGGGCTGTGCTCCCCTGTCAAACTACCCCTTGGTGCTACCTGAATGTGGTCTCCCTGCTGCAGAGGGAGGGAGAAGAAAGGTTGGCTGCTTCCCTCTTACTCTTTTCCTTCCAGCTGGTGATGTTCCTCACTTTTCCAACATAGAAAAGCTCCTTTTCTTTCCTCCAGCTTCTATGACAGGGAAAAGAAAAGGGAAAACTTGTAGCTTATGGGGCAGTGGCCAAGCCAGAGTTGAAGTGAAGCCAGGAGAAAGCACCTTTGTCCCAGGTTTCCTCTTTGGCCACCACACCACTGCTATAGGGCACAAGGGCCCGAGGGACAGGTTACAGCCCCTCCCTCTGCATACAGGACCACATCACCTTGGATGATGGAGGTCAGGGCATCAGTGTGCAAGGAGAGACATTAATCCAATTTGAATTTCCTGATTTAACATCACCCCTAATCCCACTAGCCTTCCTCAATTCCCCAGGTTATCACTGGACACTCCATCTCCCAGAATACACATTTGGTCTTACATTTACATTCTTGAGGAAAAAAATTCAGTTTGGCCTCTGAGCTGGGTTTGGCATGGGACTTGAAATATTTCATCAGATAAAAAAAAAAAAAAAAAAAACCCAGAATTTATTTCCTCTTGTTTTGTTGAGTTTTTTTTTAATTTTATAAATGATCCTGTGACTTGTTGTATAATGATGGCAGTATCTACAGTGGAGAAAGGAACAATCTGATTCCATAAATTATAATTGTACTTACCAAATGCTTTCACTTCCGTTTGTTTTTAAGGTTTCCATTAAAGACATTTATTGCCTTGTATTTCTGTCTTAATATCTTACCTTCTAACTCCTCTCTATAGCGTAAAAACAAATGATTGAAGATGCTCAATTTGTTGTAATATAAATTTTATTGGAGTAGTATGTACATTATGATCCATTTTATTTCAATATTATCTGTGCCAATATTATTTTTGGTTGTCAGTTTTACTCTGAAATATTTGTTTGATGTTAATGAGATTTCACTTTGTGACCAATCTGTACCATTCCAAGACATGTTGACTGGGCACTACCATCACCAAAAAAAACCCCATATCCAACCCTATGGTTCACCACGCTCCCTGTAGAAAATAAAAATAAAGGTTATTCTTGTGGGGCCTCTTACTTCAAAGCATTGGCTTATTTTTTGATTTTTTTTTCCATCAAATGAAACAGACTGCTGAGGCCAGCTGCTTTCTTTCTATGAAAGAGAGATGTCACCATTTTTGAATATATTTCTTCAAACCACTATGTTGTAGTAGGCATTTCTTATCCATTGTGGTAAGATTTGCCTCCTGCTCCTCTCCTCACAGTTTCCCTGTGAGCAGCCAGCTTCACACTTTTTCTCTGAGAGGTGATGCAGCAGGCTGTTCTCCCTCTGCCCATGGACTCCTCAGACATATTTTTCTGGACAAAGTGTTCCATGTATCTCACATTCTTCAGCACTGTGAACTCTTAGCCAAGCCTATACTAATCAATGTTTTTAATTCAGTTTGAAATTAGCATACTCAGGTATAACATGGGCTTTCATGTGTGACCCAACTTAACTGATTGTCAATTACTTCCTTTTGGTTAATATGCTTATAAAAGAAAGTTGAGACAGTCCATAAATGCTCATTCCACAAGGCAAACACTTGTGAGTTATCTCAGTGCACAAATGAAGGTAAATCGCAAATGTCTGACTGCTGCAACACATCTTCTTGGAATGTTTAGATTATCTTTTACAATTTCAAATGTCTTCACCAACTCTACTAGCTAGTTGGCAAACAACTAATAAACACAAGTTACAACAGGAGAGCAAATTCTAGTCTAGACATATCTGTAGTTGAAGACTGAGGTCAGACTGTTTTCAAGTTTTGAACATGCTCAGATTTTTCCCTACTAAATGACATTAAAATAAATGTGTGTGTTGATGTTGGCTTTTTTTTTTTTTAATTTAAGAAACAATCAAGCAAACAAAGAAATTAATGGGAAAATGAACCAGGAAGCTCAAAGCCTGAGCTTGTTGTCTGGGCTTTCAGGAATTTCATTTTTTAATAACCTCACTACCGTTTTGAATGCATGTTCAGGACAATGGGAAGTGTGACCCCTACAGATGCTAGAATAGGAAAGTCTTATGGGCCGAGGTAAGCGCAGGGAGGGATCACTCCCCAGTTAACCTCACAGGCAAACACACTTGACTTGGGGGAATTAATTTAATGCCAAACAAATCAGAATGGGGTAATGAAAATTAAAAACTAAATCTTAGAACATGTTCTCCTCACATCTCCTTTCTTCCCAAGCTCAACTTCCTTCCCAATTTCTCTTCTGGGGCTATGGGGAATAGGGGATGTGGTCAGTTCATCACTCATATCTGTCGCACTACGACACAAAATAACTCATGCATGGTATAACTCACACAAAATAACTCACACTAAGATGCAAAGAACAAAAGGAAGCTAACTTTATTTCTGACCTCACAATATATAGAGTTCCCAAAGTGCCAGCGGATTGGAGGATGAAATTGCCACCTCTCCAACCACACTGGTCAAACAGTCCATCAATTCTCTCCTCCCACAAAGAAGAATGTAAAACAATTATTATTTACATGACAGTGCATGCAAAATTTCTGTAGAAATATGTAAACATCAGAAGGTATAGAAGACTTAAAAGAACTTTAAAACCTTTAAAAGAACAGGGCAACACATATCTGCTGCTCCTTCCTCCTCAGTGGGAACACTACTCACGCTCCTTTGTGCTCCAGTGTGAGGTGCTTCCCACAGGCCTTCTCCAACGTGAGTCCTTCCCATGGACTGCAGTTCTGCATGGACTGTTCCAGCATGGGTCCCTTCCACAGGGCTCCAGAGGCCTCTCTGCTCCTCACAGGGTCCCATGTCCTGCCAGCAATCCTGCTCCCCAGTACAGGGTCCTCTCCATGGGTCCACAGTCCTGCCAGGAGCTGTTCCATGCAGGCTTCCCAGGGTATCACAGCCTCCCTGGGCATCCACCTGCTCCAGCATGGGCTCCCCCATGGGCTGCAGGTGGATCTCTGATCCCTGTGATCCTCCATGGGCTGCAGGGCACAGCTGCCTCACCATGGGCTGCAGGGGAATCTCTGCCACAGCACCTGGATCACCTCCTGCCCCTCCTTCCTCACTGACCTGGGTGTCTGCAGGGCTGTTTCTCTCACACATATTCTCATTCCTCTCTTTCACAGCAGTTGCTCCTGTGCAATATTTTTCCCATTCTTAAACACTTTATCCCGGAGGTTGTTACTGTGGCTGATGGACTCAGCCTTAGCCATTGTGTCTGTCTTGGAGCCAGCTGGCATTTGCTCTGTTGGACATGAGGAAAGCTTCTGTCAGCTTCTCAGTGAAGCCCCTTGTGCTGGTTTCAGCTGGTGTAGAGTTAATTTTCTCCACAGTGGGTGCTATGGGGCTGTGTTTTGGATTTGTGCTGAGCAGAAAGTTGATAATATAGAGATGTTTCTGTTATTGCTGAGCCAGGGCATTTTCTGCTTTTCATATGGCCACAGTGGCAAGGAAACCTGGGGTGCCTGGGAGGTTGGAAGGAGAAACAGCCAGCACATGTGACCCAAACTAATTAAAGGGATATTCTAAACCATATGACATCATGCTCAGGACATAAAGTGAGAGGAAAAAGCAGGAAAAGAGGGACCTTTGGAGTGATGGTGTTTGTCTTCCCAAGTCACTGCTACATGTGATGGGGCCCTGCTCTCCTGGAAATTACTGAACACCTGCCTGCCCCTGGGAAGTAGCGAATTAATTCCTTCTTTTACTTTATTTGCATGCTCAGCTTTTGCTTTCCCTATTAAACTGTCTTTATCTCAGCCCATGAGTATTCTGGCTTTTACCTTCTGATTTTCTCCCCACTTCTGCTGGTGGGGTATGAGTGAGCAGCTGCCTGGGGCTGCTGGCTGGGGTTAAACCACAACACCCCTGAAGCCCTCCTGCTTCCCAGACCTTGTCAGTCAATCCCAACACAAGTTGTTATACAAAATGTCATTTTTCCCTCCAGTTCAGGTGTGTAACTGCAACTGAGATAAACATCTCAAAGGAGCAAAGAATCTATGGGGTCTGATTCTTGCTCATCAGCAGAGACCCGGCCTTCATGCTAAACACAGGCTGCCAACCCACTCTATCTATTTGTACCATGCAAGAACAGGAGACAGAGTCCTATGGGATAGCCAGGTGCGTTCAGCCTCTTGCCTGCTGATTTAAAACCTTATCTCCTTGCAATATGCACTAGCATAGAGGCTATATGGGGGTCAAGATGTTCAGGTAGAAATTTGGGGGTGAGAGAGGAGAGGTGGCAGCAAGCTGTGTGGTGTTCATTGAGAGCAAAGGGCCAGAGTGGTGGTCACTGCTCTGATCTCTTGTCTGCTTTATTCAGTAACTGCTTAATGATCACAATGAGCATGATTAATGCAAGCACAGTGCCAAGCTCCTCAGTGCTATCAAGATTAGAGCACTTTTTACCATCTGGGGAGCTATAAAGTCAGAGTCAAGGCAATCTTGGTGCTTCAGTCCTTCAGTGCCAGGCAACACTGTTTCCAGACCTAGCCTTTCAGAAATAGACCCCTAAAACTTTTCCAGTGTACCCCTGTGGGTTTGCAAAGGAGCTAGTCCTTGTCTTCTTGTATTTCCCCAACTGTCCTGATGATTGCAGAGCAGTTCAGCTCTCTGTATGGAAGAAACCAGTTGAATAGCATTATTAGATGGGTTCTTGTCTCAGTTCATATTCAAAACTCACTTGTGGGTTTTTAGTTAGTTTGTTTGTTCATTTGTTTTGGCTCAGACTTTTGAATGTGATTGATAATTAACTTCTTTTCCTTACCACATTCCTCTGTCCTCTCTGACATTTCCACAAGTGATTACTCATATGTAGGTATAAGCCAGATAGTTTAGAAAAAACACTTGTCATCATCTCTGTTAAGCAACATAACATCATATTATGACAACCATTAGCTCTCTGACTCAAGGTTTTTGCACTGATCAAGTATCCTTTTAAACAAGTGTACATGAGACAGTACTCAAGTGACTGAAATAGATCCTTAATGTTGCCATTCCTTTACCAGGGTGTGATAATAGGAAAAGATATAGCCAAAAGTTTGTCACATCTAACGTTTAATTTGTCTCATACCACATCTCCTTGAGTTCTGAACATCATGTACACAAATCAGATCTGTTGATAGCTCAGTACATGGGGATTGATTTCTCTGGTATCAAGGCTGGGCTATTATTAGCTAAGTTTCTGAACGTCATTGCTAACAAGATAGAACAAGTATTTGCTTGCTGCATCACAATAGAGATCCCATCTTTCATCCCTTGTTCTTTCCTTTGATAATAATCCCAGCCTTTGAGCTTCCACAGGTTATAATCAGAATCATTTCAGGCCTGAGATTTATGTTCATTTAGCTCTAAATATTTTCTTCCTTAGGAAGACTTCAACTCTTCCAGTCCCACTGGGAGATGATCTGCATCTCATGAGGGTTCCTGAATTTATGCAGAATATCATCAACACTCTCTGAGGACCGGAGCCCTGGCACGCTCAGTTCTGAGAGACCCCTTCTTCTGGCCAGATTTCCATAGTTTTCCTCATATAGAGGATTGCTGTCAGAAGATTCATTAGTAAATGTGCTGGTTTGGGTTGGGAGAGAATTAATTTTCTTCACAGTAGCAGGTATGGGGCTGTGCTTTGGATTGGTGCTGGAAATAATGTTGATAATTTAGAGATATTTTCATTATTGCTGAGCAGTGCTCACATAGAGCCAAAGCCTTTGCTGCCTCTCATCCCTCCCCACCACTGAGGAGGCACAAGCAGTTGGGATGGGGGACAGGCAGGACAGCCAATCCCACCTGACCCAAGGGAACTTCCCCAGCATGTGGCATCCCACTCAGCACATAAAGCTCAGAGTGATGATGTTTGTCTTCTCGAGTCACTGTTACATGTGGCAGTGCCCTGCCTTACTGAGGGTTCCTGAACACCTGCCTGCCCATGGGAAGAGGGGAATGAATTCCTGTTTTGCATTGCTTTTGCTTTATCTACTAAACCGTTTTTACCTCAACACGCAATGTTTTTCACTTTTACCCTTTCAACTCTCTCCCCCATTCCACCAAGGAAGAGTGACTGAAAAGCTGCATGGTGCTTAGTTTCCAAGTGAAGTTAAACCATGAGAGTAAACCAGATCTTTTACTTTTCTGTCTGAAAGACAAGTATAATGGCACTCTCCCATGTAATATAACTCCCATGAGGAAGAATACAACATAATAATTTCTGAAAATTATCTCAAGTCCTGATGTGAGCTTTTGAACGTGACTCATGCATTCAGCCAATGTTTCAATTTCAAACTTCAGTACTCCAGTTTCTCAGTATCTCAGAGCCTTTCATATCCTTGTTTTGTACATCTGAAGATCAGAACTACTTTTATACCTCATTTTTACCTGCAAATAAAGCTCAGACAGACCAGGAGGTTCCACAGAGCAAAACAAACAAGGTAGTTTGATTTGATATTTTAGTGGCTAGGACAGGTAAAAAGGGCAGTTTCTCTACAGGCTTAATATCTAGAGAACAGGCTTTCCAGAGCCATTGGACATTTCCCTAGGCATTAGGTTATGCTGTAACATTGTCACTAAGGCAGCACAGTGGCAGGAGAACAGCTATGGTTATGACACTTTCTTATGACTGTGTAGCCACAGCACTTTCAAAATATATGAAATAGTGCTTCCCATATTGTTTTTGCTAGGTCTGACTTCTGTGTTTAAGTCTCATTGTCAAGCCAGATGGAGATGTGTGCCTGTTCCTTAAAAGTCTACAGCTGTGTGAACTTTGGGAAGCCAGAAAGATTCAGGAATGAGCAGACATCCCAAATGTCAAAGCCTACATGGTACAACTTATCAGATTGACTAATTAATCAGTTCAGACATAGCCCAAGGTATTCTCTCCAGGTGCTGGATAGAATAGGTGAGGATTCCACAGACCTCCAGTCGTCTTGTTACTGTAGGGAGCAATTCCTACATTCCTGAAAAAATTAGGACTTGATTAAGTCAAGGATGTTAAGTCAAGATATATTCAGTTAATATACATAGGTATCAAACCCCAGCGTTTGAGGTACTCTGAGGTAGACACTGGATCTCCAGAAAAAAGGCTGTGGGACTCAGACAAGACAGCTTCACATGCATAGCTGGAGTTTTTCAAAAGGCAATACATTCAGAGAGCTGAATCACCCTACAGATGATCATGGCTAAGAATGGAAAATGTGTGTAGCCACTCACTCCAAGTCTCTCTCTGATGTTCTTTTGGCCGGGCCAGACTTCCCCAAAGGCTTGATTATGCCACCTCCCAAGCCTCTGAGCTTTCTGAATGATTCACATTGGACCATGAGACTGGGAACAAACAACAGATCACATGATGGAAACACTTCTGCATGTGCAGTCATGGCATGTCCTCACATGCGTGTGCTCATGAGTTGAGGGAGTGGCCCTGCCTTTGACTCTGCTGGAAGATGGTGCTTTCTCTGCAAAGACCCTGCAAGCTTTATCTGATTTTCATTGCAATGCCATATTCCTTCTCCTCTTCCTTGGCACCTCCCCCATGAGAAACTGGTCAGCACATCCGGCCAACTCGCTGCACCTGCACAAGTCCCAAGCCAGAAGGGAGGGACACTCCAGCATTGTGGTGAGAGTATGAGTGCTGTCAGGCAGAGCAGGAGTGAGTCTCTGGTGTAACAGAGACATCTGATCCTACCTACTGCAGAGTTCTTATCAGCTCCGCCTCTACTGAGCAAATTCTTAAACACTGAGAGCCTGAGATTAAATGTGCCATTTATTAGCAGAAATGTCAATGCAAACCTAAACATATGAATGCTTTTTCCTACTCACAGAAAAACGTTTGCTTCCATAAATGGCTTTTAATTGTATTGTATGTCAAGCATAATTCAGTCATGAGCCTACAGATCACACTGCAAGTCCAGCAGTGAGAGCCCTTCCCTTCTAAGACGAGAGATTCAGATTTATAGAAACTAATTACTTAATTATCAAACTGAAGGTTAATATGGCAACACGGTATAAGGAATGGCAATTGCTGTGCACATCACTTTCCTTTGCCATGTTGTTAATTTCTGTAGGCATTATGAATGAGCACCATAAAAGAAAAATAGGCACAATTATGACACAAACATTTTCCCTTTGTGGCTGTCCATCACCATCCTCCTCTTGCTACTGATGGACTGAGAAGAATTTATCCCCTGTATTTACATAGTGATATACTTTATCACTATCACTTTTGAAAATAGAAAGTGACTGTGATGATTCATATTGTGCATTTTAGTAGTAACACTGCAATAGAAGTTGCTAGATTGTCAAGATGTCTTCAAGAAGAAATTGTCACTTTGGCTGATTGCTTAGCCACTAAAACAAGTATCACTTTTAAAGTTGTCAGGCCAACACAGAATGGGAGCCTGGCATCCATAAATGGTATTTATGTTTGATAACATTCATTTCAGCTACAGCACCTCCCTGCATGGGGGGAGTGATCTCATTAACATTGACTTTGACTTTCTCCACCAAATGAATGACTACTCATTCTTTAAGGACAAAATTCACATTACCCTGGGCAGAGACCAACTAAATGGAATTCCTGTAAGTGTCTGTATTATAGAGAAGGCAAAGGGGATGCAGTTTTTATTCATTTCTTCCCTGCTCCTAACATAACCTGGATTCAAATTTGTTTTTGTGCATTACTGCACTGGTGATCATTTCACAGGAGGAAAATTGGGGAGCGTTTTGAAAGTATTTTACAATACATATCTATACTTACTAGTCTTTTGCACTTCAAGAACTTAAAGATACAAAAGATTCTTGAAGGAATGGCATCTTCTGTACACTCTCATTAATTAATGATGTTGGACATATGTGACTTGGCAACACTTGTTAGAACTAGTGGGAGTTGTGAGAGTCACACACAGTGTGGACTGGGAAGGACAAGGATGTTCTATTTTGATAAGGCAGTTCCCCCAGAGCTTAGCTCAAAGCATGCTGAGAAGCCAAATGGGAAGCTTATATTTTCCTTGAACACTGAAGTAGTGTTAGACAAAAGTTTGGGAACAAAACAAAGTTTGGCCAAAAAGGTAATTTTCTGAAATGAAATTATCTAAAATTTTCAGAAGATCAAAGCTAGACTTGAAGTCACCTCAAAGCCAGCAAGCAGGTCTGGGAACCCACCACTATAAAACCTATGTTTCTGAGGCAACCAACCATGCCAGCCTTTCCAAAGACTTGTGGAGTTGTAAAAACTCTCAAAAGCCCAGTTCTATCTTGTTCCCATAGAGCATCCACAATAGCAGGACTTATAGCCTAAAAGTCCTGATACAGATTCTCAATGACCATTATTCCAGGATAATTATGCCATGGTGACAGAAACCAGAAACTGGTTTTCCCAGTGCTTATAGATTTTGGTGTGGAGCAGAACCTAGAAACATCAGGTCTCTGCAAGGACTCATCCTTTGGCTGATCTTGCAAGAGACACTGGAATACATCTGCTGAGCACTTGGACCTCAGACAGTACCCAAAACACACCCCCTGACAGGCCCCTGTGATTAAAGCCGCTCCTGTTTAAGGAGCACAGACTCCTACACTTCCAGGAGAGGTCTCCAGAGCCATCAGCTGGGACTCCCAGGCTCGAAGCTGCTGAGCTAAGAGCCTGCTGAGTTACCCTCCTCCTCAGCCCATTGCCACATGCAAATATCTCAGCCTGCAAAGCTCCTTCTAGTGCAGGTCAGGGACGGCAGGCACAGGCAGCATACATAACACACAAAGTCAGTGCATAATGAGTTCAATTCACACACAATCAGCAGCCTTTTGAAAACAACAGGCTAATTACACTGAAGAAACAGAGGAGATTATAGAACAGGAAAGGAACTAAGAGTAAAACCACTGTACATACAAAATGAAACCACAGTTCCAAATAATATTTAACCATCCAAACCTCTTTCTAAAATAAATCTTTCCAGCTCTCAAAGAGACTAAGATCACGCTGGGTGTCTTTCCAAGTTTTTTGGGGAATTTCCAGTGCCTACCCTTTATTCTTTTAGATAAGTTCAACTCAGGACTCGAGAGCATGAGGGCTAAAACCTGGGAGATGCTGGACACTTGCATCTCTTACTGAATAGCCTTTTATCAGCCTATTTAGGTTATCCCAGTTTAACCCTATAATCCCTTCCAGCAATTCAATGACTCAGATTAACTAGACACTTGGCCAGCGCAGAGCTCCAGGCTGAAGGCTGGAGAGAAGCTAGTCCCCAGACAAATGATGCATGGAAATCGTATCTGTGGGTTGCCATGCCAACGCTGCACAAGATTGCTCAAGATCCAGCAGGACTTGGCAGGGACCTTTTGCTTCCCAGAGACCCACTGACAGGTAATATTGCTGAGTTTCTGTCCCATTGAAATGCTCAGTACAAGCATCTAATTCATTTTCATCTGACTTTGCATAGCAAAAAGAGAAGTGGGAGGGAGCGGCAGGGCAGTGAGGGACCTTCCTGTTCCCAGCACAGTGTGGGATTCACTTGCTGTGCAGGGCAGTTTTATCTTTTCTCTGAGCATGCAGAACAGTACTGCTCTGAATAGGCTCAGGCAGTCAAAGGCATCTGAGGATATTTCATAACTGCTAGCTGCTGATGGTGTATTCTCCCAGCACGCCCTGTCTGAGAGCATGGGGTACTAACCCATGATACAGAGGGTGGGTACAATATTTTTTAGCTCAGCTTCCCTTTGCACAGGTGGAACAGCTGTACATGGGATCAAGCAGCATCAGACCCAGCACTCAATCCACAACTCACAGAGGAACACAGAAAGGGCAGCAGAGACATCAGCAGCCATTGACTCAGCTCAAAAAGTCAGATTCACTCCTCCCCTAGAGAACATTTAAAGCGTCCAGTATCCATGTCCTTGGTAGAGCTGGCTGAGCAAACTGTTATGAATAAATTACGTAAATACATTAGCACCCTGCCTTCTGCTCACAAATCATTTAGGGACCTCTTTTCTCCTCTATCAGCCTCACTGTTCTTGAGGAATTTATGCCAAAGAGTTTCTGTGTCAAATTTCTGCCTTTAGGCTGTTTCCAAACTGCTCGTCTTCCCTCTGCCCCTTCCCCCTTTGCTGCTTGTTATTCAGTGGGTGTAAGGTTCTCCAAAGTCACATGAGACACTGTTTCCTCCTCTCCAACTTTCCTGGCTGGGAAATAATAAATGGCTGAGTGGCAGAGACACATTCCCATGTGATGCTTAGAGATAAATTATTGTGTTAAACCCTGTGCTTTGTTTAGGGAGACCAGTATTTCATATGGGGCTTGGGATTCCACTACATGGCCCAGTGCCTAACAGTTAAGGGCTCCAACACTTGGTGTTGCAACACCTAGGTCCTTCTGTTGACTTAATGCCTGTGTCTTTGCCCAGAGCAAAATACACTGGATAAGATAAAAACAATCCAAATAAACAGCAAAGCATTGGCATCGCTCACTGGAATAAAGAGCAAAACGACAGCTCTGGGTGTTATGGCTCCTAACTGACATTTTTTTAGTCAAGACCAAAGACTTTCTTTCCTGGCCAAAATGAGGGCACTTGTTGTCATACATCGCTCTGGCCTTATCTAACTGCAGACTGCCACCTAATGAAGCAGCCCAATGCATTTGTCTTCCTCTGGCTTTAGGTTTCTGCTTTTTTCTTCACACTGGACACAATGCCTGTGCAGGTACTGGGTGAGATTAGCCACTGACCTAGGCCAGGTCAATCCTGTTTCTGTGGGCTGCTATTTGGCTGAATCACTGAAGTGTGCTGACTGCCTCTTTGCAGCCTTGTAACCCAACACCAGCTGCAGTTGGTGGGACCAGGGTTGGTGGCCTGAGAGTGAGGAGAGTGAGACTGAGGAGGGACAGAGCTGGACTGACTCACTCCGTGGGGTGTTGGGAGATGCATTGCCTGTGCTTGGCACCCACTGTTAGATGGCTAACATTAGCCATCCACTTGTGGTCACAAAGGCTTTTTCAAATGTTGCCTGCTGTCTCTAAGTGCAGCAAGAAAGAGCAGGAGCAGTCTCCTCCACCTCCCTAGCCCAATCATGATCCCAATCTGTGGGGCCAGAACCACAGAGATGATTAGAAATTGTCCTGCCAATGTTGACACCAATTTCCTCACCCCGTCCTCTGGATGAGGAGGGCCCAGGATGAGGTTTTAGGACAGAGAGGCACAGGGATATCCTTCATCCACAGCCATCTTTTGCCAATAATGGCTTATTGAATGAAAGAAAGTGGAAATTTACCAAAATAAGTGAATGCACTAGACTAACCATATGCTTAACTTACACATTGATTTACACATCAACAAGTTTAATATCACACACAGCATCTTCATAGCTCATATTCGTGACAAGCACAGAGATTGCTTGTGGTAAATATGTGCCTGTCTGGACCCAGAATTTTTTAAAAACCAATCCATTATCATAGAAACAAAGAAAATAGGAATAATTCATCAATCTGTCTAAGGCAAGACTAGCTCTACCTGCAGCATTCCTGGCAGGTATTTCGTAAGTCTGGTCTTAATGGCCCTCATCAGAGGGATGCTACTGTTTCTGAAAGAATCTATTCCAGAAAAAAGACTTCTCAAAAAGTCAACTTAAATCTTTGTTAAACATAAAACTTATTGTATTAACCACAATGAATAGAGACACAAAGGTTTATTAGCATCTCATTGAAGTAGCATTTTATTTATTTGAAGCCTGGCAGGCACAAGTCTCACCAGTCTTCTCTGCATAAATTAAGAAAATATATTTCTTGACACCTGCCCCTGCAAAGCATGTTTTCTAGACCTCTGACCAGGCTCATTTCTCTCCCCTGGACTTTCTACAATTTTTCTTGAAGTTTGGTACCCAACACTGGAATTGGCTCCCTACTGGAGATTTTACCAATGGAAGGATTACCTCATATGTCTTTTGTACAATTCTGCTGTTTATATATCCCAGAATAATATTTGCTTCTTTCACAACAGGATGACATTACTGACTCATGCTGAGCTTATGAGCCACTACAATTCCCAGATCTTTGCTACCTCTCCTCTCATTTACCATTAAGTATTCCAGGAGGCATTTAGCTCTATCTAGATGCCAGTTTATATTAAAGGCTATCCTGCATCTTTTAGAAGATTTAGAAGATTTCTTCAGTTCCTCAGGCCTTTCCTTCACGATGCTTGCAATTTGTCAGTGTTTAGAATCAAACCCAGATTTAAAATATGTGCTCTGTAGTGCATCATTCAAGTCACTGTAATGCTAACAGTGGACCTGGACCCCGGGACAGCCTCTTACAGAACCTTACCTGCTAAATCCAATCAACACAATACTGAACTGCTGACAGCAAACCTTTGACTGTCATTCACCAATAAATAGTGTGACTATTTTGCAGCAGCTTTGTCAAGACTCAGTGGTCCCGAAGCCGTGACTTTTGGGCAGCAGAGCTTCAAACCAAAGCTGACATGGAAAGCAATGCAGCATGTTTTCCCGTATTACTGTTCATTGAGCCCAGAAAAGTTAGAGGCCCATGATTCAGACCACAATTCCCTGGGTGCTTATGAAAATGCCATTTGAGGCAGTGCAGAAAACCTTACTGAATTCTTGCCTATCCACATGTCTTGTTACCCAGTCATAGGAAAAACAAACAAAGGAACAGGCTGGTTTGATATGATCTGGTCGTGACAAATCACATTGATAACTACTTACCACTTTACTCTCTTGCACATCATATGAACCCTTGTCTGACGATCTTTCTGGGAAATGAAAGGCAGATCAACTGGGATTCTGTGTCCTCTTTCTTCCTTTTTTTTTTTTTTTTATTATAGGCATTCTTTCAGCTGTTTTCTAGCCCAGCATCATCCAAATTCTCAAAGATAATTACCATGGCCTTCAGGATTGTTCAGCCAGTTCCCTAAGTAACCTAGGGTGAATTACAGACCTGAATGATCTGAGAAAACCTAATTTATCTAAGCAGTTTCTAAACATTTATTTTGCTATTCTTGCCTGAGTTCTTACCCTTTTGTGGCTGGTGTTAACTGTGTCAGCCATCTGATTACAGTCAGGTTTTTTAATGAAGACTGAAGCAATAAAAGGCTTTAAACAATTTGGCCTTCCTGGCATGTTTTGTTATTAGCTTTCCTGTCCCATTTATTAGCTGCCCAATGCTTTCTCTGGTCTTTCTCTTACTGCCAAGGAAGTTATACAGTGTTTTCATTTTATCCTTTATATCTCTATAGCTTATTTTTTGCATTGGCCTTTCTTATTTTCTCTAAGTACTTGTGCAATTCTTTTATAATCATTTTTAGTTTCCTGACCTGTATTTCACTTTCTGCATGTTTCTTTTCCACTTTTAGAATTGCTAAAGAATTACTGACTTGGCCAGACTGGTCTGTTTCTAGAATTGGTATATTTTAGTTCAATTGAGTGAGTTTGGAGGACAGGTTTACTTTCTTTAACAAATAACAATTCTTCTGTTCCATTGTTTTTTCTCTTGATTCTCATTTTTCATATCTATCAATTTTCTGAGTGTGGTCAGACTTGCTTAGCACTATTTCTCTGACTGGATCACCAAGATTATGAATTCTCCCCTAAAGGAGGCTATTGTCTAAAAGAAAAATGTAGATATCTGGGACATCCTTTAATAAGGATTGGCATATGACTTTTCAGAAATCCAAGTGACATGAGCACAGTGTTCAATCTTGAGCTAGTAATATATAATTCATTGACAAAAGAATGGGCCAAAAAAAGATGGTACAGAGAACTTCAATAACGATGTAAATGAAGCAGTTAATGATCTTATTAGATCTAAATGCTGGACTAAGGTTAGATAGGCCTGATGGATTTGCTAATGATAATGATTTGGCTGATACCTATACATACAACCCTAATGAAGATCTATTGCTTTCTGGCTTTCCCAATTGTATTTAGTGAGGTTAAGAAAGCATTACTTCAAATGAGTTTGAATAAAAGTGCAGTAGCAAGCAACCTTGACCACAAATTATTTAAAATAATTGCTTCACTCAAGCTAAAATTAGAAACAGATTTATGTCACGTCTTTCTTCATTGCAAAACACTGTAGTGTCACTGTAAACGATGACATTTTCCAGTGAGGCAGCATAAAAGCAAATGCTTTCTGTTCCTCAGCTATCCAAAAGCTTGGTGCAGACTCTAGTTTTAATGTTATCAGTGGAGTTTTGATTTAGCCTTTAAAGCATTCCGCCACTGAGCCTAAGGTAAAAATTTAAGAGGAACTCTTGGTTTATGAAATTTAGGGTGATTTTAGCCATCTGGGACAGGCAGTTGCATGTGATGTTCACAGGCAGCACCTTACCACATTCCTTTAGATATGACCTGAGAAAGGCACATCCAGTGGGCAACTTAAATCTTGGATAGGTCAGCTCTCCCTTAAGGGTAAAAAGGGAAGCAAAGGCTCCTAACTTGCTTAAAGCATCTGCAGCAAGGTCTATAACATGTCCTTCCTGGAGGCTGGAGTTGCAGCTGTGTTGCATTGTGAAGACCAGTCCTCTTCTTTGGCATCCTCTGGGCCTGGAGAAACTGTTGGTGCCTGGATAAACACCACCCTTGAGAACTGAGATCTGCAGTCTCATTGATATATCTGCAACAGGCATATGCCAAGATTTACTGGATGCCCTCTTGCACTGTTGAATGTAAATATAGGAGACAGCTGAGAGGGGAAGAGGAGGAGTTGTGAGGTGACATATCTGAGATTAAGCACATAATGTGGTGTCCCAGGGAGGAGAGGTAGGCACCTGAGTCTTGGTTTCCTAGGTCACGCTGGTTTCCCTACTATGTGCCTGTGCCTGTTCAAGAATATAAGACTAATACAGGTAGTAGAACCTTGTCCTGTGTATTTATCTAAAAATAACTAGAATTGTGTGCTCAGGGATAATGTCTGGTGAAACCTGTAACAAGTGCTATCACTGCTCAAGGCTTTTTAAACTTTGAAAAACAGTAAGTTTCAGTTTTTGCACCTGCTGAAAAAGGAGGCCAAGACATAACAGCTATAGCATAACAGGCAGAATTATTTGTGTCTGTTCGTTTGGCTGTGAGTTTTGTGTGTGTGTATTTGTGTTCATGTGTGTCTGGGTGTGTGCTTCTGTGTATGTGCCCATGTGTTGTAAGTTTTCAATACCTTTGTAGACAATGACAATGAAAGCTTGTCCAGTTTGTCTATTCATGCTGCATAGTTAACAGAGAGGAATGTTTTCCTTATCACAAGCTAAATGACAAAACCTGTTGGAATTTATTAACATTGACGGGAATGTAAGAGTTCTCACAACACCCTTCTAGTGAAGAGTCAGCAACAATTGTGTCGTTCTGTATTAAACTAAAGAAATTTAGACTACTGCAGTGTTTCATTTTCAATTTGGACTAAAATAAACATCTACTTGTGTTCAGCATAGTAATAGGGAGAGAAGGGGGCTATTTCTGCAGACAGGAATTATGTTTCTCTCCAAGTTTGGTGGCTGTGAGGAGGCCACAGTCCTGCAGTCTCACCCTTAAAGCTCAGGGAGCTGACAGGCATCCACACTAGTACATAACTCAGCATATTCTGTTATTCTGTGATCTCTCTACCCCACAGAAGCTGTGCAAGCCAGCTCAGAAACAGAGCTGATTCTGCCCAGGAAATCAAACCCATGCACACCTTATTGTGCAACTGAACAATGTGTTATTCATTGTGTACAGAAATATCACATGTCAACATCCTAAACCTCCATGGTGCAACACGGGGAATGAATGGTGCTGAGATGCTGCTCAGTTCCCACCACAGTGAATGGGAGCAGAGGATATTCAGCACAACCTAGGAAGACATCCAACACCTTCAAGATTTTATCTGAAGTTTGATGTGCACTAGAAAGTCTTGTTGACAGAGTGCACTATGGGCAGACACAAGCCTGCTCTGCTGGTATTTGGAGCCAGGAAAGCTGCATGACCATGTTAGTACAGATCCAGCCAGTGCTGGTAAGCCCTGCTGAGTTTGGGTGTGTTATTTCAGGCTTGGCACACTGCTGCCATCATCACCTGCTTTTTCTTCAGCTCAAAGAGATTCACCAGGGAGCTTCAGTCCACACAGAGCAGCAGCAAGGGCAAGCTCACATCAGCAGGTTTCATTTTTCTTCCAGGCTTTGTACATGATGACCTACTTCTAGCTTACAAAGTTTGAAAAAAACCAGAAACATGCACTAACCCCTTGTTCCTGCCTGGAAGAAACAAGGAATGCCAGTCCTTACACCTTCAGGAATAGGGATTTGGCAAATCCTACTGCTACAGACACAAACCACTTTATATACTTGTGTTGTTCACACATAAGTGAGTTGTAGGAGGACAAGATACCAAAGACTGCATGTACCTGTGGTCATCAGCACTGAGGCACCATGAGCCACTTCTGCTCCATCCTTCCCACAACAGTTGCTCAGCAAATACCTGTTCCCCCCGTGCTGTGTGCTGGCTCTGTAGCTCTGATTTCAAAGTCTGCTCACTGAGATTAAATTGATCACTGGTTCCACTTCTCCTGTAGGTTTTTAAAAACATATTTTTTGTTGGAAAAATTCTTTTCCTGACAGGTTCCATATGTGAACAGGGACATTTAGCTTACCCCAAAGAGACAATGCATTAAACCCTTGTTCCTGCCCAGAATCAGCAAAAAGCACCATTTTTACATGCTCAGTGGATAGGGACTGGGTAAATCCCACTGCCTGGGCCTACAGGAATAAATCCTTACTGGAACCAGGAGGAAGTGTGAACTACAGAAAAATGAAGCAAGGTGAAGCCAGGTCCAGGTATTCTATCAGAGTTACACTGGGGAGATTTAGTGGATTGAGTAAATCCATCAGTCATGTATCCTCATCACAAGAAATCCCTCCTGTCTGAGACCACCCCAAGTGAGCCTCCAGGCTCTACAGAGTAGAAAGCACCTTACTGGGATAAAAAAGAAAAAAAAAAAAAGACAGCACAGACACCTTACCTGGGATGGGCTCAAGCAGAAAGGTCATGATGAACTCAGAACCAGTTTGTGGATAGTAGTGGGGGAAAACACAGACAAAGGTATTTTTATTTCCTTTCAAGCATTAGATTTTCCTCATTCAGCAATGTCACAGAATGATTTATTTAAAAGTAGAGTCCTTTCCTACCTTTCCCCCCTTTCTTTGCAAATATGGTGCAAAGAGCCTGATAAAACTATCTTTAAAATCTTTATCAAATGTGTGCTTCTGAGTACCTCCCTCTGTGAAGCACATTATTGCTCATCAGCCTGTGGTCTGTCAGTGCCTCTGTTGCACAGCTGATGTACTAAGAGATTTTTTGAGAAAGAAAATTGGAGCATGTGTCCTGACAGTTTCCCATACCTACACATAATCTCAGAAATTGATTATCCCAAGCTACTCCAGTATTTCTGCCATGGTTTTCAGAGTCCCATCTCTCCCCAGGAAGCAAAGACTTGGACTGTTGTTTTGCACTTCCTGAGCTCATATTGTTTCCACAAAGCAGCAACAGTCCATGGAGTCAGTATTTCCATAGCAGAGCCACACCAGCTTGTGGGATAATGCATCTGGTCCCTTGCTTGTGGCAGTGGCAGTGGTGTGTGTTTCCAGAGAAGCTGCTTTCATCATTCTGAAGTTTTTTATCTGTGTATCATAATATGCATGTCTTCATTGCAGGGCAGATGTTTTTCCCACTTTCTGTTGCAATCCTAGTTATCCAGACTAGCAGACCTGCTGGAGCACAGCACATTTCCTTCCTTTCTCAGCATATGTGTCCCACTCTAGGAGAGGCACTGCGCCTTGCAAGACCCCATTGCAACACACATGCTACCAGAGAGTGGCAGCTGCACCCAGGCCTGGGAGGTCAGATGTGCTCTGAACTGTTCCATGCTATTTCCATGAGCCTAGAAGCAATGGCAACTGGGATGACTTAGTCACATCCAGTTCTGAACACTACAGAGACAAACAGGCAGAAAAAATTACACAATGACAGGGTTGTCCCTAAGCACTCACAAACCCCTCATGCAACAGTACCTCCCATAAAGCAATATGCAGTGTCCCAGAGTGTAATCCATCTGCTGTGGCCATGAAAGTCCCAGGGATAAGTACACATATTGTAGTATTTCTTCAGCTTATTTGCCCGGGGTAAAGATACACAGTGTTGTCACCTATGTATCTTCACTACTCAGAGCTAATGGCAGTGACACATTTTGTGAGAAAGCACTAAAATATAAATATGTTTGAATTACCCAGTTACATCTTGTTATCTTGAACCTTTGGAAAGCTGGGGTGCATCTCTCTTTTTCAAGTTGAAACAGCTTCCCGACCTCTTTTGTATTATCTCAGTCCTAGAGCCAGGGGCAGACTGGCCCAAGGCTGTCCCATTTATGTTGCTAAAAGTCACAGCAGCCATCTACCATCATGAGGGCATTGCCAGAGTACTGCATGCACAATCCATGCTTCCTGCATCTGGGGCAGTGGGACCCAGCAGTGGGGAAGGAAGGTATGTCTGGAAACCAGAAGGGGTGTCTATACTGCACAACACAGCACTAAGAAGACAGTCAGAGGAGCTCAGGCTCTTCTAAACTTAAACAAATACCAGCAGCGGATAACTTCACAGAGAAATCTCTTATTCTTTTGAAAAAAAAAAACCCAGCAACTTGTTTTAATTTTAAAGGAATAATCAGAGGGAATGAGTTTGAGAGAGTTAGTCTATTAATCATTTATTTATTGTGTTATTTTTATATGGTATTGTGCTGCTGCTATGATATGTTAAATATTGCAGCTTGATGTGTGGTCCTCAGGCCCAAGGAGTCCTATAAATTAGATGGGTTTTTCTAAAGTTCTCTCAGTGAAAAAAGTTCCAGAAAAAGTGAGAATAGCTACATATTGTTCTATCTCCTTAGATGCAAAATAACCCCAGTTGACTGTGTATTATCCTAGCTACACAATATTATCATGGGAATTTTATTCACAAGAATTCCTTTTTTATGGGGTTTTGAACAGGAGAACTAAATGGCTATTTCAAGGTACAGAATCCAAATAATAGGAAATTTTCTCAGGTCATTGTAAAGAGATTTAAGAGTTAAATTTGACTTTGTCTTTCCCAGAGTGAGATGTGAGAAAGGTAACCAATGTTCCTAGCCCAACATTCTTTATTAATGAGCTGAAATCAATGTCGGATTTTTTCCTATGAAACATACAAGGAGGTAATCCTTCATTCACCCAAACAAGTAAGAAAGAGTGCTCCTGACTTGTGTGCACTCCAGACATGTGATCTGAGGGACCTCAAAGCCTTCCCTGCTCACAGAAAGATTACAAAAGTCTGACCTGCTGTAAGTAACCATCTCCAGCCAAAGTCACAAAAGATCATGTGCCATCCTATCCAATCCAGGGGACTCATTTTCTCCCAGTAAAGCTATTCTCCTTGCAAAATTATGATGTTCCTGTCCTGACAGGAGCAAATGTACACCTGAAGCAGCTGCTGCTGGAGTGGAGTAAAAAATAGTTTTGTCATTTGCTGAGAAAGAGAGCTCTCCTTGTGCCTTTTCCTTATTAGTTTTAAACCAGAACAATATCAGTATATCAATGTATTAACAAATCAAAGCTGATTGCACTCAGAACCTCTCAGGAAAGCCCCAAATTATAGGAAACACCCTTGGAAGACATATCAGAATCACCAAATGGTATGAATTGTTAATACTGGAACTAGCAAAAAGATTAACAGAAATCAGCTTCCATATTTAAAAATAAACCTGGTGCACGGTCTCTGAAAGACAAGGTACATGGAACTCTATAAAAAATTTTTAGTATTTTCTGCTCTATAAATTAGTAATACCAGTCTTCTTAAACAAACAAACAAACAAAAACAACATAACAACAATGACAACAACAACAACAAAAACCTAAATTAAAATCTGGACAGTCTGGACTTGCAGTCTTTGTGCCAACTTTCCCTTCATACAATGTCTGAACAACCAGGTTTTCAAATTGTGCAGTGAAGTCTAATTCTGTACAGTAAATTATCAGTATTGAAAATACTGTAAGAAATGGCCACTACAAGTCGTGCCACAGGGATGGGACATTTCCAATGGCTCTCCCTTTGGCAAACCTCTCAGTTGATTTACACTGAAAGTTTTGCCTGAAAGTGGATCAAGTAGACACTGCAAAATTTTGATTGCTTTTTATTAGTTCTGTGAAAACATATTAATATGATCCAGCTTCCATTGAAGTCAATGGAAAACTCCTATTTAAGGAGCAAGCTTACTGTGGCCAGAGAGTAAACCCTAAATTCCGTCAGTACAATTATTTATTCAGGATCTTCAGCCAGTCTGATTCAATGTAACCTTGGACAAAATTTGGCTATTATCCTCCACAGGAGCATGACAAGATTTTATTAAATTTTCAAGATGACCATAATGACTTTTTGGCTCAGGCTACAAAGTGCTTTTCAATCATTTGAACCCACCCAGTGATGCTTGTTAAGGCCTGAACTGGAGAATCCTAACAAAGCAGACTGGGGAGTTCTTTCTCTTTGCTCCTCAGAAAATATGTTTTTAAAAAGCAACCAAACAAAGGAAACAGCAGAACAACCAGCCAGGTTTATGTGAAGGCATGATCCTGACTGGAGGGCTGTTACACCATTAAACCAAACTGATATTATGGTTTGTGAATTCGGCAGAAGCAGCAGGACACTTGCCAGCTCCACTGAGACACTGCACAGCCCCATCAGTCCTGGCATTCCCACTAATATTTCCTGCCTCTCCACAGGGCTTAATGCACTACACACAAGGCAGATGCACAGGCTGCTGGGTTCTGGCAGTAAGCAGGGCTTGACATACATTTTAACTTAAAGCATGACTCCTGGGGCAGGCAGAACATATGGCATCCTGGGACAGGTTACATCCATCAACTCAGAGCATGGGTGGAGCAAGCTCAGGTCTAGCTGCAGTAATTAGGCTGTAGGGCCAAACCCATGCAGGTGTGAGGATTAAGGCTGTCTGAGCTTCTGCTTGCATATAAGTGTTGCCTTACTAAGTCAGCTAAAAGAAGGGACTGCTGGAAAGCTGGCTGCATGCTCAGGTCTGCTCAGGTGTCTTGAGGTGAGTCTATTTCATGCTGGCTGGTGAAAAAAGTTGATTACCACCTAGAATCAGAATTGTCAAAGACTTACTTCAGTTCTCCTTCCTCTGCCACCCATGTGCTCCTCACACCTGGAGGTGAACAAAGAATGAAATACAATTTCTGACCCGTGCTAGAAATACGCCTTTCCTCTCACACAAAATGCTGAATCTTTTATTAGTGCCCTTTGGAAGCTACAGGCTTCACTTATAACAGGAAAATAAAAAATGCCAGGGAACACTCTGGGTACTACAAATCTGCCAGTGCTGCTCTTGTATTGCTGGAATGATCCTTGGCATAGAGACAGGCTGGTACAAGTAACATTTTCCCAAGCCATTCCCAATTCAGAGACCTCAAAGATCAGGAGCCACTCTTGGGTTGAAGTTTGCATAGCCTTCCTGTTTTGAAGACTAGAAGAGGTCAGTGGCATGGACAAAATCCCTTTGTGCCAGCTGGCATCAGAGAGCAGTGCCAGACCTGGTGAGTTACTCTTATTGATGTAGCCACCATACCCACCTGAAGTGAAAGTCATTTTTATAACTGTATTATTGTGCAGAAGGGAAATGAGGTTGGAAAATGGAGGTCTCCATTCAAACAGTTGCCAGGAGCAGTTGTGTTTACATTTGGCACTGCAGTTACAGTAGCATCTTGAGTGAAAAGAGAAGTGACTTTTGGATCTCTCCCCTCCAGCTCCCCCAGATTCCAGCCTTCACACAGTCCAGGGAGAGAAACCTGTTCTGGGGTTGTCTGAGCGCAGCTGTAACTGCCTTGGGCAAGATGAAACAGAAGGTCTGCAATAAATCTAAGGGAACCTGAACTCAGACATTTTAAGACCTTCTTTCTTCACCTCTGGTATTCAATGTAGAGTGCCAGCCACCCAAGACCTTGAATTCTCAGAGCAGCTCCACATCTGCAGGTTTTATTGACTTCAGCTGACTTTGCGAAAATCAAATTTCAATTCCCTATGTGGAATTCCTGGAAAATGATGAAGAAAATATTAGCAGCTACTTTCAGAAATTTGGGGGGAGACTTCTATGCAGCCTCTCACAGAGACTTTATGATAGAAGCAGAGATAGAAGCTACACCTCCTAGATTACAGCCAATTACCTTAACCACAAGACTATTCCACTTCTTCCTGGTTTGTATGTGACACAGACCTGCTTCATTCTCTATCCATCACAGGTGCATTGGAAGAATCAGAAGTCCTGTGGAAAAATGGAGTAAGATGAAATAAATAGAGCGTCACATCTTGTATGTAGTAAAGGTCAGACAGTGAAAGGTCTGTAGGCAGTGTCACCTCTGTCCAGCCTAGAGAAAAAGCAATGTTTAGGTTATATTTAATTAACATGGACTAATTCAGGTCAAAACTATATGTCTTATACCCACATTAAAAAAAAAAGGATGAATTTAAGTCCAGCTCGCTTAGTTCATGTTAACCACCTTTCTAGTATGGGCAAGGCTCCCATTCCCTGAAAAGTATGTGATGAACAACTCTGTCTCTTGGTGCATGAGCCACTCTCAATTTAATGCAAATAAAAATCTGCAGTGTTAGAATACAGTATTAGTACTGCTTCAGCAGAGCATGGCTGTCAGTTTTCCAGCTGCACTCATATTTATGCACATGTTGATGGAAATGGAGGTATTAATGTTACAGACAATGAAAAAGGAAAAATAGTAGCAAAGTAAAGTAAACAGGGATTATGGAATTTGCTTTGACCTCAGTTTCACCCAGAGGAAAAAGAATGAGGCCTATGCAGTCATTAGAGTTGCTTCAGTAGTGGAGGACCAGTGTCACCAAAAGGCTCTGTTGAAAACAAATCACGGTCCCTAGGTAAGGTCACCTTCTCCACAGCATTGTACCTGAAACAAAATCTGAGTCCACCCACTCAACAGCCTAAATCACCTAGAATTCAGTGTAGGGGCTTAATCAGCATGGTCCTGCCAGGGGCCTTGGGTCAGTTCTGCCCTCAGGACATTTTCTCTACAGCACTGCCTGTTTCAAGAGGGATGTCTGGTTGAGAGCCTATGAACAGTGGTGTTCCTGCCACTGCAGTGCCCAGCCAGGTCCTCAGTGCCCACACTGGTGAGAAGAGGCCGAGTTACAGCAACATGATTCAAAGAGGATCCCAAACATGGCTTCTGCACCCTGTAGTCTGAGCCAGCTTTTGTCACCCAACCTCCTCTGATCTACCACCCAGAGCTGTAAGATCCTGGAGACAGCCCTGTCCTACCTCCTGCCTTCCCTCACACTGCCAGCTCCTCAGCTCTGCACAGGAGCTGCCTGGGTAGTAGCACTGGTTTACCCTGCTGAGCTCTTGCAATTCTGCTGTTTACAAGATACAGGTATGAAAAGCAAATCTGAGACCCCCATAAAGCCCCCTGGAAACTCTGCAGCTGCTAAAACTACCCCAGAAATGCAGCACATGCCTCCCAACAGCTGACATGTTGCCATGCCAATGCAGAAGCAGGAGTTAAATAGCTCAGAGGAGCTGGATAATCCTGCTCCTGGGGACGCTGTGCTGAGCTGCCACCCCTGGCCAGACAGGCACGATGTCCTGCCATCCCTTGCTGTGCCGAGAGCACACAGGAGCTTGGACTTTGACTTTCTCTTTAAAAACAAACAGAGGTGAAAAGCATATTACTTTAAGGAATTGCCTCCATAGTGGAGCTGGGATCTTAGCCAGGGCTCGTCCCAGGAGCCCCTTCCCGAAAATGCACACGCGGCTGAGGACAGAAGTGTCACCTGTGCACACACAGACATCCCCTGAGATCCACACACGTCCTGTGTGTGAACGGCCTGCTGAGGCTGTCCAGCTGTGCTGGCAGCCAAACTGTTCACCCCAGAGGTGTTCACACTGAATGTGGCTCCAGCTGCTCTGCAGTGACAACGCAACCCTCCAGACCAGGACCCTCCATGGCACTACTTTAGCATCCTAGATACATAGGGGGTTGCAACTTTTCCTGAACTAAGCATAAGAAGCATCATCCTCTTTCAAGATCCTACTTAGTTTCCTATCATATTTTGCATGAACAACTGGAAAAAATTTGGAAGAAAGGCTGTTTCAGACTGATTTGTCAACCAGCCAAAGTTCAAAGCTATAGCTATCTCTTGTATTAAAATGTTCTGTTGTTCCCTAAGGAAGAATTTTTCATTTCTGATAGGGCTCGTGTCATATAAAAATTGCCAGTGAGGGCAAGCCTTTGAAAAATTATGTTTTATTCATTAATTATTTTTTCTCATAACCTCTCTAAAGAAAATCAAAGGGTAAAAAGCTATGTTACAAAACTACAACTTTGCTCTCTCTACTAGAAATAAAAATATTTTTATGCAGCTCATTTTCTTCACTACTCTAAACCAGTCTTTATCTTGGAGGAAACTAAATCACTCATGGAAGATACTGGGTCTCAAAACTATATTTTTCCAAATGTATTTTCCTTATTTATCTAATTAAAGGATCATGTGTATGTTAATGCCTACCCCAAGATTCACATTAAGTTCGTTTTAAAATAATTTTCCATTTACATATGTTTTCACTAGATTGAAAATGTAAAACCCACATTTTATGTAATTCCAGAAATAAACAATAGAAAGAGTCACATATATCTCCCGGGTTTGGTTCAGCAGGCCTGCACTAGATCCTTGGGCCTTGGAAAGTGATATGTTTTCAATGGTGAAGGGTTAAAAGAGGATACCAAACTATCTTCTGGAAATCATTAACTTACAAAGCCCCAAGAAGATAAAAGTTTCCATTTTCTAAAATGTAAATCTAAAACATATTCATTAGTATTGCAAAACAAACATGCAAATCGTCACCACTTGAAAAGCTCAGCTAAATATGTACAAGGGCAATACCCAAAAATACATCTGGTCCTTGGTTAGAAAACTTGCCTTTTTGGTTTTATCTAAAGAGCTTGTCTGTCTTCCATGGTTGGCTCCCTGGATTATTGCAATTCATAATAAGCCTTTTAGCTAAGGATGAAATAAACAAAGATAAAGACTACGTCCTAGTTTTAAATGGTCCAGATGGGATGATTTTTCCATATGTTTAGCACACCAAATGTTTATTAATCATTGCTAGCAGAACTCTGAAAATTGCAACAGCTTATTAAAGAGGGAAGGGTATAAAAATTACAATTTGTATCATTTTGCCCATCTTCTTAATCTTCCACTAACATAGGGTGTGATTTTGTACTGACTCGAGTTCTGTGTGTGTGTGAGCCAGGTTGTGCCTGTGCGTGTGCAGTCACTACAAGGCAGGGAATTTCAGTTAACTGATCAAGAGAAGGTTTTGTGCCCTAATTTGGATACAGTATCAGTCATGAGGAATGTGTTACATCATAACAATGACAGTGTGGGTAAAACTGGCAGAACTTGACTCGTTCCTCATCAGAGTGATTTACTTAGTGTCTGGCAATCTGTTTTTCACATGATGTTTGTTTCCCATAAACAGTTTCAACATGGGAGAGTATGGTGTCAAGATAACACGCATATCATCAGTCATTGCAGAACATCTACATGGGCTGCCAAGAAAATGAGACTCTTTTATCTCTAGCTCCTCTAAGTGCTTGTATTTTAGTGATTGTTTCTCATAAGGTGCATGATTGTTTCCTGAAACCTGACCATCAGCAGCTCCATTATGTTGTCACCTCAACCTGAGCTGCAGTCTGTCAAGGGAGCAGGGCTGCCGGGAGGAACGGCGGTGAGGCTGTGGAGGCACTGCCTTCCAGAGGCACTAGGAAAACAGTGCTTAGAAAGTGGCACAACAATAGAGAGACTGGGAGCTAAACCACAGGCAAACACCGAACAATCTGTGAGAGGTGCATTACACCACACTGTTTTTCTGTGACCTTTCAAATCAAAGGCTTTTGGTATTAGTCAGATAGGATATGAAATTTTCCGTTGCATTTAGTGTGTATTTCTTGTACTTAAAAACATTCTACATTTGAAAGAAGCAGGATGAATACAGCTTCAAACAGCAAGGAGGCAGCTAACAACTCAATCTCAAGGCATGTTTTGATGGAATGTAGCCATGACTTGAAATACAAACAACAGAAAATAAGAATACAATCCTATCATTTTAATGTCATAACTCACCATTTTATTCAAGATAACTTACGGGAGCTTTGGCATAGATTTATCTCAACCAAACAGAACTGACTTATACCTAAATAAAGAGAATGCAATGTGTATTTCTGATTTGAAAGAAAGGTATTTTGAGTCCTGCACATGGCTGCAAAAAAAGTTCCCCCAAAACCACAGGGGTGCCAGTAGTCTCCACACCTGATGAACACATATTTTTTCACAACAGTTAGCCTGCCCAAGTCTCTGCTTCTGACTTAACAAAGGGAACTGGTGACCAAAAATGAGACTTCAGTGCTTCTGAAAACACTACTCCTTGTGGACAGCACAGCCAGTATGTCTCGGGGCAGGAGATGCTCTGAGTCACCTCACATCCCTTCCAGCCCTTTTTCCCTAAGATGCTGTGAGTTCCTCTGGACCTCTCTGGAGCAGTAATGGAGCTTGGCCGGCATGTCATTTATAAAAAAGGAGTAAGCCTTTAAAGCATCCAGTCATGTCCTGGCACCTGCAGGAGAGCTAGCTGGATAAGAACCTCTGAGTGGATCTTAATCTTGGCAAAGGAAAAAATAAAACTTTGGACAAAAACAGTGCAACTCTGGTATGAAATCTCAACCCCATATGCCAGAGGAAACAGAAAATGCTCAGGACAACCTATTCAGAAGTGTCTGCTCAGGCTCGAGGAAACCAGCAGCTGCAGTTGTCCAAAAGAGAAGCTTTTGGCTTGGCTTCTGATTAATTTCTATAGCCTCTACTTCTGGGGCTTAGAAATATCTTGGCATCTTCTGGCTCCTTAATGTCCAAGAAGAACAAGACTCAATTTCCTATCCCAAAACATAGAATTGCTGATGCAAAAGTCAAGAAAAAATTACTATCATCTCTGGCACTGAAGCCGGAGATGAAATTCCTGTCAGCAAACTACAGTGCGGTCCAGATCAAGGTTTCATCCAGGCTACTCTGTAACTAATGTGAATAAATTATTACATATAAAAACTCCAGCCTGCTTGTGAAGCCCAGGGCCCTCTGACTTGCAGAGCCAATCCACACTGGCCCTAAACAGCTCAGCCCTGTGCTGGGGGTCCCCAGCTGAGATGCAGTAACCAAAGGCAGTAGCAGGAAGGGTGCAAGCAGAGGAGTCTGAGAGCTCCCACTCAGGTCTGGCCGCTGCTGCTGGCAGTGCCTGGTGGCTGTGCTTGGTCACTCTGTGCACAGACCTGCCACCTTTGCTTGTCACTTCCCCGATTCCATCTCCTGGGGCAGAGCTGGCCTGGGATACAACATCAGCACTCTTTGCTGCCACAGACCTTCTCTTCTACCTTCACATAATTTCTTGGCTGACTATGTCCTCACCCACCTTCTCTCTCATTCATTTCACCTCCTGAAGCATTCCAATTGCTTCTCCCCCCACCACTCCCAAAAGTTTTGGATCTTACCCTTCCTCTCCGCACCCCATGCCTTTCCAGCTCAGCTCTCACACCAGCCCCTTCATCCAGTGTCCCCATTCCTGTCCACGAGGATCATCATTGCTCCACATGGTGTTAGGGGATGGCTCTTTTCAATCCTTCCCTCCCATATTACCTCAGTGCCAGCAGTGGCATTGAGTGAGAGCCCAAGAGTCACAATGTCCATGTTTTAAGCTCTGAATATCACAGTAGCCCCTGGAGATAAGAAAAGTAATTGCTTGGAAAGTCCTGCTCCATCCAGGAATGGAATATGCCCAATACTTAATTCACATAGTGAAACAATCCTAGTTCAAAATCTCATTATAATCTACTAGGCCAAATGCAACAACACTTGCAAAAAAGCCAAGTTTCAAGTGAAACTGGACCAATTTACCATCTGGGGTGGAAAACTTCATTCTTCCAACTAAGTTTTGCTCTGCACCATGGGATTCAGTGGAAGCCAAAACCAGAAGGTAAACTCATATGATAGAGACCCTCCTCAGTTGAAACATAAGAAAAATTTGTGTGTTCCAATGCAGATTATCTATAGTTCTATGTCCCTCTTCCTTTCCAGACTTTTTTTTTTTTTGCAGGTGAAGACAGAACTGATACAATATATTAATTCTTATGTATGTTATAAGGGACTCAAATATATGATGCAGTAAGCTGACCACTGAATAACATATGTGAGCACAATTTGCATTAATAAAAGCAAAATGTTACAAAGGAACTGAATACCCAATCATTTGGGGATTTTGTCATTCCTTCCTGTGATTCTCTATAACAGCATGTTACAATTATTTGTCAAGACATCCTAATTTTTCCCAGAGACAAAACCTCTGAGCCTCAGGCAAGCCTTGGCATTGCAGGCAGCCCAGAGATCCAACAAGATTTTGTATGAAGTTACTTCTCTATAATTTCACCTGAACACCAATGGAAAACCCACCACTGCTGACAGTGAGATGTGAAGAAACAAAAATGTCAGAGGAGATGCAGAGCAACCTTCCCTTCCACACATGGATTCTAAACTGAAAAAGCTGTTTCAAGTGAAAGATGAAGAATTATCTCCAGCTGTTTCTGGTGAACAGCTATCTCAAAGAAGTGATTTTGTAAGGCCCATTTCCAGTCTCTGTTACGTAGTGTTACTGTCAGCCTGAGTACTTAAAAATCTTCTCCAGTGAGGGCTCCCCAAAATCACAATATAAAAGCCTTGCACTTTTAATTCCTTTTATGTGCCTGTTGATTTACAGCACTGCAAGTGTGGTACTTTGTGCTCACATTCCCAAGCTTTTCTCCACATGCAGGGGCTGGGATGAGCCCCTACCACAGGACTCCAGAAGAGCAAGAGGCCCAGATGTTGGGACTGTAGCACAGGGCTTGTTGACACAATAAGCCTCATCTCATCCCTCAGTTCCTGATTATTACATATTATATAGATATATAGATATATAGATATATATTATTTCCGCTGATGTTATGCTCCATGCCCTGGATGTAATTAATTTCACTGCAAAAAGAGCTACCTGGCTATCAAAAATCTTATATTTGTTCAGAAGATCTCCTGGTTTCTCAGGTTCTGTGTGTGTGTCTCTTTTTCCTAACCCCACCTAAGATGTTAGTATTTTCAAGCTGGGCTCTGTCCCTTCTGATGGCCACTAAATTGGCAATGTTCTGACCATATATCTGAACTTGGCAGCATGTACTGTAGTTTTTGGCTGAAACAAAGTAGAAAAAGGGAAAGGATGAAAGGAAAGAGGTAGTGTATTTTTCTGGGTTGGGTTTTTTTGTTGTTTTTTTTTGGGTTTTTTATTTGGTTTTTTTTTCCAGAAGCTGCTTTGTCTACTTACCTGGGTTCGCATCCTGTCCTCAGCCAGAAGTTTTCAAACTCATACCTTATTCTCTTCCCAGCAGACAACTCACCCAGCAGATTAAAGGCTGGTTGGCACAAGGAGCCTTCCTGACATTGCCCTGTTTCAGAAAGTGGTGCCTGACTGGAGGGGTTAAGGCATCCCCTTGGGCTTGAAAGACACAGGTCTTATCCCCTGGCCCAAGATACTTTTATGTGGGTGACATAAGAAATGCCAAATCTGCCTTTTCATCCTGTACATTCAGTGCTTCAACAAACATTCTCAGATTAAGACCTGGGCTGCACAGAGAAGCAAAACCAGCTCTGATTGAGCTGACTCAAGCCATGCCATTTTACATGTGTTGAAGTGTTACTTTTTAATCAAGCACTAGGACTTACTCCCATCCTGGGAGTGATTTCACATATCCAAACGATACTCCTTCTGCCTCAGACTCACAACATACAAAAATGTATCGCTGAAACAGAAGAGTGACTAATACAGGGATGTAAGTAATTTGTGTGCAAATAGCATGCAAAGAGCAGGACTGAGACTGTGTCTGAAGCCAAGTGTTCCATAAGTCAAGTCATAGGAAGTGGGAAGTGATAAAGGGTGTGACCCATGAGAAAAAAAGTCTAAACTAATTAGGAGGATCTCCTGCTGAATGATATGTGGAAGACTTGACATTTAAAAGGGGGAATGATCTGTTTCAAGCATCACTACCATGCAAGGGGTGCTCACAGCCTGTTTGCTCCAAATATGCTTTTTAAAATACTTATTCCAGATCAGTCCCTGCTTTGATCATTTTTACAGAAACACCCTTTTGCTTTATATCAAATTTGGAAATTGACAGCCTTGGCCTTCATTTCCTGGTATGAGTCTCCCAGCACCAGACATCATCATGGCAACACCCCTTAATCTTAATGCTCCTGGGACTCTGACTAATGAAACAGAGGCGAGTAATAGGTTTTTAGGCCAAATAAATTATTAAGACTGCCTACCCTGACCTCCTCTGTGCTGCATACCACAGCGTCCCAAGCAGAGACTGAGTCCAGCAGAAGAAGGTCTCTTTAGAAAATAAATGGATGCAGTGAGGCTCCGTGAGACAGCTGCTCCAGTGGCTGGCCATGGAGGCACTGGCAGTGCTCCCTGCCCTCCAGCAGTGCTCGGTGGGCAGGAAGAGGGAGTGGCTGCAAAGATCAACAGCAGAGCAGGAGTGTAGCTGGATGACACAAGCATGTTGGTGAAGATCAGGTTGGTTTGGAGGGTGTTGTTTTCAGAAGTTGAGGCTCTACAGGACAGAAGTCTTCCAAATGAAATATCAGTGTCAGAAGTCCACCTCAGGTACAGCAAATCTGTGACCCTTGAAAACTAAAAATGGTGTTCAAAGTCCAGAGTTGTTCTGTGCTAGAAATGGGGGGTGACAAAAAAAACCTTGGCTCCTCCCCAATGAGGGGGCAACCCTTCCTTGCCTACATTAATCCAAGCCACAAGAGGATATTTTCATTCATGAATCTTCAGAAAGGTTTTAAGGAGATAAATCTTAAAGAGAGAACAAGTTACTAATGACAGGTTTGCTCTCAGAATTTATGTCACAAAAATATTGCACAGATTTTCTCACTACTAGTATTTTTCTTGAAGCGGTGGAATATGCGCATGGAAAGTGACATGGAAGTACAAAACCTTATTCTCCGATGTGTGGTGTTTGCAGCCACACCTGATCCTTCTGCTGAGTGCAGCCCAGCTGAGCCACTCTTGGCACTGGTGGGAGGCTGGACCTCTGGAGGCAGAGGAAGATCTCCTGACACCGACTCAGTGACTCCAGCTGCTGCACATTTGCAGGATGCAAATCGGGGTGCTGTAGGTGAACTTGACTGTGGTCTTTCCCAAAGAGACCTGATCTGGATTTCAGGAAACCATCACCATCATTTTCCTTATAAAAAAAGTAAATACAAAAGACTGCTTAAAACCCCAGTCATTACCAGAATAGAAGCATAATCTTTAAAATTACAAATATGTACATAATTGCACAGTCCTGATTATAGCTTTCTGTGTTTGCCTGGCTACAGATCTGACAACTTTGGGAGACCTTGGGCACTCAGATTGCTTTTTTTTAATCAGATCACTGACTTAAGTGTGTGCATATAAAGCCCTTGGAGCCTAAATTTAGTGACCTATTTTTGAAAATCTTGTTCTGTTTGCACCCAAGCAAAATTACCAACAGTATAACACAAAGGGCTCTTATAGCTGGACTAAACACAGAGAAAAACTTGAATTCTCATCATAGGTACTCAGAGGCAATTGATCCCCAAGCTGAGCAGCTGTAGAAGATGCCACTCTGAATTCAGAAATGCAGATGTTTCGCCCATTTCATTACTAATCAGCTAATGCCATGTTACGTTGGGTGACTGCTGTGAGTCTCTCCTCCTCAGTATGGCACCCACCATCTCTTTGCCTTCAGCTGTCATCAGTCTCAGAACATCCTAAGGCAAGGCAGGATTTCCACATGCTGTCTTTGGATAAAAGCTTCTCCCTAAGGATGAGGAGGACCCCAGGACATTTCAGCATCCTGGGCAGCTCATTACACAAACCTCTCTCTGCCCTCTCCAGTCTTCTCTGTCCTGCCATTGCCAGCAAGGACCTGGCAGAAGATCCAAAGGGTTGCTGTGAAGTCAGCAGAGGCAGAATCCACAGCCTCCCAGACTGCACAAGGTCCAGGGGTCCACGGAGTATTCCCATTTAGTCCTCACTGAATGGGGAAGAACAATTTTAGTGCATAGTAAAGCATTTGTTTAATTCCTCTTAGGTGCATGGTGCATTTTAATGAATAAAATATTGGATTACCTCATATAAACAAAGTTTAACACGATCATGAATTGAGGCCTGAGAGTGCTCTCTGCAAGCTCCGAAATTGCCTTTGGGAAACTGGCAATGTTTGGCATTTCCTGACTGTATATATTTTATGGAGTATATTATTCACAAACATAAAATGTGCATTAAATAAAGGTAAAGCTGTGTCCAAAGCAGTGGGGTCATTAAAGATCCCATGGCACTTTATACTTATTGTGGGTGTTAGCCCTGGTCTTCTGGCCAAAATCAATTTGGCAATTATTGGCTGTTTGCCTAAATTCCCAAGTTTCAGTCAGATGCCATATTCCTTGCTTCCTCCTGAGACCATTGAGTAGCAATATTGTGTGCTGCTCAACATTTTCTGTGTTTCATCTTTTAAATGCATGTATGGGCCATGTCAGAAATGGGAAAAACTAGAAAAAGTAAGAGGACACTTGGAAGGGTGTTTGTCTTGGGAGGATCTTTGTGGGGTTGGGGGTTTTCTGGCTATTTTGGTTTGGGTTTTTTGTTTTTTTGTTTGGTTGTTGGTTTGGGTTTGTTTTTTTTTTTTGGTGGGGGGGCATTGTTTGGTTTGTTTTTTGGTTTTGCTTTTTTTTTTGTAATTTTTATTTATTTAGTTTACAAAAAAAACCTGAAGAGAATTAAGACATCCCCAAAAATAAGAATCCAGCTAATCTGCAGCCACATTGGAAAAATATGGTTACAAAATGTTCTTCAGCCCTGACCCAGTTACAACCTGAATTTAATTTGCTGCCTACATTGCCCATGGCTGTAATGCATCTCGGGAGCATGTTATTCACATGATAGGGTCTGATCCAACACCCATTCCTTTCTGTGCGAGTCAGACTCTGCTGCTAATGAGGATGGCATAATTCTCTCCTCATCGTTATGGCTGCAATCGTGTGCCAGAGGTTACATGTTCCCTTCAGGCACATGCTTTTAAAGAAAGAGTTTATTGTGCACTTTGGTGGAATCTGGAGCTGAAGCACAGAAGCCATATGTCAGGGGCTAGCTGTTTTCATATGGAGGTTTGCCATAGTTACAGCTGTAGGTAATTATTACAAATAATAATGACTAACATTTATGTAACAGCTTTCTCCGAGCATCTCAAATCACTCAGTAAGCCTTATATATTGATTACAAATCCCGAGCCAAACTCTGCCTTCATTCATATGCGCACAACGTCAATGGTAATCTCCACGGGGATCAGCATACGTAGCTGAGGGCAGAAGTTGGTCTTGTGCATACATGTGTGTACAAGTGCAATGTATATACTCACACTTAGGTAGGGATATAGAGATTGGTTCACTTGCTGGATGAAAACTGGAGCCATGATACAATCTGAGCAACATTCAGCAACAGCAAAAGCAAATTGGGATTAATAAATATTTCCACAGAGTTTTCTTTGGAAAATTGGGCTTTGTTTAAAAAAAAAAAATTCATTTGGGCAAATAAACCAATCTCCAAAGAAATCAGAAAGAAAGAAGTTGGTCTCTGTTCTTGTTTGGTTTTTTTTTTCCTGAAAAACTAATATCTTCAGCATATCAAAACAAGATATTTGCATATTACCAAAGTAAAATGTATTTCCCAAAATGAAAATAAAATACTGTGACATGTCTTAAAGATTTCTTTATTTTTTTTCCCTTGATGAATGATGTGTGAGAAAACAAAGAAATAACTTTCTCATTGACAACAAAAACAAATCTGGAGGAGTCAAATTTCCCATGAAAAGAAATTCTGTTCTCCAACAAGATCTCCTCAGCTAAGAGATCAGAACAAAGATAATGACCCTGAAGCCTTTGTTCTCTGGTGTTTACATAAACCAGAAGTGGACAGAGGAGCCTTTGCACCATCTTTTAACTTCCCACCATCTGTGAGTTTGGTTCAGCAAAAGTTTGCACCTGCAGGTTGTTCTAATACTTGCATGCCAGTAAAAGAAAGAAAGCAAACTGGTTTTGAATGAAGCTCCTATATAGGAGAATTTTGGACAAGTGGAACAAAATCACTATAAGTTAATCAAGAAGCTGAAATAAGCAACCATGTCCTGAGAAAAGTCCAGCAGTGAAAATTTTCTTTAGCATTGTGAGAGGCCTCCAGTTCCAGGCTAACCCAAGAAGACAAGAGTCAGGATGTGAATATATGACACTTTTTCCTACCGCACGTGTTTTTTGAGATTTTTTAATACCTGTTTTGATCAGGCACAAGACTGCTTATCCAACAGAAAAAAGAAGTTGACTGACATGGCAGCAGATAAATGTAACAAGTCTCAAAATTCTAGACAGCTTCAGAAACCATAATCAAAGAACACAAATTATTGAGACAAAAAGTACAAAGTATTTACTCTGATGCAATGATAAGAACACTCATTCTGCAGCAAGTCACCTTTTACAATATCCATTAAAATGAACAGCACTGAAGTATTTATTTTAGAAATTAAAAAGCACCCTAGTGAATTATTCATCTCTTTCTCTGACTTTAGAGGAGACAGCATGGTACAGCACAGCTTGTTGTAATACACAACAGAATTTTGATCTGCAGATTTAAAGAATTTCAGATTGCTTAGAGATACATGAGGCTCCGTGGTGGTATGTAACATAATTTCTCACACAGTCTAACCACTGGAACAACTCTTGCCTTAGAGGAGGTAAGTGGTAATGTGAAACATGTTGTTTCCTATTGTGAAGTTTTAAAGAAATACATTATATGCAAATAATTGGACTTTTTCCTTCATTAATATTCTAGTAAAATATATGTTACTAACAGGCAGCTCTGGGACAGTTTAGACAGCTTGGTTGATACATAATAAAAACAAGGGCCCTTGCTAAATCGTGCATTGAAGTTTTTCATAAGAATAATTCCACTGATTTCAGAAGAATTTCTCTTTATTTACTGAGGTACATTAGACAAGAGAATCAGGCTCAAAGTAATTCTATTGACAGATTGGAAATGCTTACTCTAATCTCCACAGAGAAACAAAATAGTTGAGATTTCCATTTTAAAAAAATCTGTTTTGATGAAATACAAAAGCATATGCTTTAACAAGCTGCTGCACCATTTTCAAGCAGCACAAAAGCACAGATCACATTTTAGAGAAGTATTGTGAAATATTTTTAATGAAACTTGCACAAAAGTTCACCCTCTGAGAAAACGCAGTCTACCAGACTAATACATCAATAGAAAAGAAAATGAAACATGAAAACAAACTCTAGTCAGATGACGATAGGAAATGTTAGCTAGCCTAGAGGAATGGAAAGGCTTGGAATTTAATGCAAAATTTAACTCTTTTTTTGACACAGGCAATTATCAATGCTTCTCTGGTTACAAACTTTACTGACATTGAGGCTATTTGTTGAGGAGTTGAGTGTAAAATAAATCATTCTGGGAAAGCTCTCACATCTTTGGCAGGCCTAAAAAATCAGGTCAGCTATTAAGGACTATAAATATAGGTCTGACTCCATTCTGGATTTTTTTCCACTGTCCTTATACTCAAAGCCATACGAAAGTGTATCTTCTTCCTGCAGTCTTTCTGGCTGCATTTCTCTTCTGGCTGTTTAAGTCATTTAATGCAGCATTTTTGCTTCTGCAGCCAATGCCTAGATCTTTGTCTGCCCTTGTGAAAGAAGGTCATATCCCAGGAGCTTCATTCTATCTTCTCTGCATTTGAATCTCAATTAAAAAAGCAATCTGTCATAAGACATGAAGTGGGACCAGTGCAGAGAGCTCAGGCCTAGTACTAACCCCCTGAAAGGGCAGTTCAGAGGCTGATCCTGCTAAGAATCTGCAGCAGGACATGTTGTAGGATTGGGCTGAGCCCCTTTGCTTTTACAGGACCACCAGCATGCACTCGGCAAAGTCCTTCATCCTGAAGATCCTCAGTTTTCCATATGTGAAATGTGAATAGAAGATCTTCTATTATTACTATTAGCCTAGTCCTCTCCTACCAGTTTTGATATAAAATATTCAGGGGGAATTTATTCTTATTGAATGTCTGAGCTGCACTCCACACAATGAAGCCCCCAGTCTCCACTGGTTCCTCTTGTAATACAAATAAACTATAGTGATAAATATGTCTCTCAAGGAACAAGTTTCCCTGAGTCAATCGTGTTCAGAGCAGCCCCCTTAGGCAAATTCACCCTTTCATGCTTAGCATTTAAAACTCATTTTATGAGCTGGTTATACATTTATAATGTTTAATCTTTGCCTAATACTTTTTATGGGGTCCTTGTGGATGAAGGGTACACTTTGAGGGAAGTCAGGCTATGTGAAAACTGCTTACAACAAGAGCTGGAAGGAATGGTTAGCTGAGAACTGGGGAATAATCCTGTAGGTCCTTAACACCAGAACTTGAAAATGGAGGAATTATGGGTCTTTTCTGTTATTCTGCAATGTTGTTTTTTTCCCAGCTTCTGTTTTGGTCATGATGCTTCCCTATAGCAAAGGTAGATGTGCTAATGGCTGGATGGCCTATACCATTTTGATATTGTCTCATAAAACCAACATTAACTTGCCTTCTCAAAGCCTTAACTGACTTCAGTGAGTATATTCAGCCCTTAAAATTCCCACTGACTGTTGCTGGAGGCACCCACACAGGAGGCTGACCTTTAATCCTATTGCACTGCTTCAAGGTAACTCTGTTCACTGTGCTTTGCAGTGGCTGGCTCTCGTGGGAAGTATCTCTCTAATATTTGCTAGCTATGAAATGTTATTCTTTTTAACTCAAAGGAAATAATTTTATACTTTCTGTAGGGGGTCTGGGGAGTTCTGGGTCTGTCAGTGCCTACTGATGACCTATGGCAGCATCATTCATCTGCACAGAAGTCTTCCTACTCCTCCTTCTTCATCCCAACCTTTCTGGACCTCCTCTGAGCTTGACTTAGCTCTCCAAGTGGAAAACCAAAGCTCAGCTCCTAGCAAAAAAGGAAATCCCTGATGATTTCAAGTGACTTAGGGTATGGGCTCTGCACTCCTCTTTGCCTTTACATATGTGTGCTAATCTCTGTAGATAAAAACATTTGTGTCCATATACTGGATGACTTGCAGTACATGCACCCATGAACACCCTCTATCCACATTCACAAAAAACAGTCCCTTGCTGCTTTCTACACCCACACAAGCTTCTTGCTACAGTGCCTCCTCACAAAACTTTGTAAAAACCAGCAACCCCACATAGTAGCAGGGCTCTGCCAACCCACTGAAGGCTCAGGGCTAAGAGAATGGAGTCCTGTAAAATGTACCTTCTCAGAGCACTCCAAAGCATTTGCCATCAGAACCCGGGGATACACTGGCATTACCCAGGGCTGACACTGAGCTGGCACTCCCAGCCAGAGTGAGTACAGAGGCATTGGGCCATGTGAGCCCTGATCTGTCGTGCGTTGGGGCTCATTCGGGTGATCGTATGAACACTGCAAGACCTTCTCCTTTGTTCTACCCAAGTGCAGACCAAGGACATAAAAAAGTTGTATTTTCAGAAAAATATATTGGAGCAGGCTGTGTTTTATGATAAACAACTCATTATTTCAAACAGTTCCTTTGCAGAGCAGGTGCCTCTGCCTCATCGGGTATCAAGCTCAGCTAATGTTTTGATTGCAAATAAACATCTGCCTTGCTTTTAACTCACTAACACTGACAGTTCCCTGCAGCCATTTGCAGAACAATGTGGTGTGAAATCATCCATGTGAACTGGAAATCTTAATTGTTACTCTTGTCACACTCAGTCAACACTGCAGGCTTCTACCTCACACCAAGTGACACCAGTAATGGACAAAAATGTGAGGTACTGCTATTTATCTAATACAGCAGCAGAGAGGGAAGGCCCTGAATACTCATTCAAGATGTCGACCTGAGCAAAAACTAAAAAGGAATTATTTGGATGATGATTCAAATCAAAGGCTCCAAAAATCACAGAGATTATTTACACAGTAGAAAAACCTTTTTGGCCTGCTTAGAACTTTTAAGCAATTTTCCTGTATTCACAGGGTTGTGATGGATAGTAATTATTTCAGTCCTTAATACAGGCTTCAGCCCCCCTCCTTTTTCTCCTTCCTCAGAAAAAAAAAGTTATAGGTAGTAATTTTCCTTCATTGGCCAACACATGGCTGTGTGTGAAGAATACTCTGGATATCCAGCACGATGTAGGCTTTGATGGATGGAAATAAAAGATCATTCTCTGCAAGCTGGAGCTGAAATGTTAGCCTTTGAGAGCAAAGGTTATTTTATCAGGAAATAAATCAGAGCTCTCTTTCATTGCTGTTTTTTTCCATGCTCATCTGAGTGATGACTAGGGTGTGTGTTCAGACCACAGGAATCTGAAGAACCACCCAGTCGCTTCATCAGTCCTAGAAGACGACAGGGCCCAGAGTCAGAGCTGCACCATCCTGGATCCCTTTTTTTTTCTTTTTTTTTTTTCCTTTTTTTTTCTCTTTTTTTTGCATTTGGTCTTATTTCTGTTTGTTTGTTTGGATGTTCTCATTTATGGGCTGGTGGTTACAGTTCATTCCATGGACTCTGAGCTAAGAGATGCTGGGTTTTTCTTCCAGCAGCCTGTTCTCTGTGCTGCCATGCCATGAGTTGCCATCCTTCTTCCTAATCCATCCCCTTCCTCCAGGCTGTGGGAAGCACAGATCCTTCTGCAGATCAACAGCCATGGCCCTTCAGTGCTTTTCTTCAAGGAAGAGGCTTTGCTCTTCTGTCTGACCCGTCCCCTGTGCTCACGGCTCGCTGCCAGCTCCTTGCATGTGGCACTGGGACAGTGTGCCAGCCACATGGGTGGCTCCAAGGGAGTGGCTCTGGAGCCTCCAGACCCCACAGAGTGAGGGGATGGGTTATCAGATCTTTCCTAGGGAGGCCTGAGGGAAGGAATTGCTCTCTGCCCCTGTGTCTAAAGCCAAGGGAAAGGGGAGCCCAGCTGGAGTTGTGAGTCGGAGAGGAGGGAGGGGAGGGTTTGGGGAGACAAACACTGGATGGCAGGGCAGGAAGGCACTGGGACAAGCCTGCACATAGATGAGCATCCCTCAGGGCGGGTGGCACGGGCTGCCAGCAGGGTAGAACAACACGTGGCCATGGAGAAACAGGGTCTGGGTACACGAGTGAGCAAGGAGGATGAGCACAGGCCTTGCCAGGGAGCCAGCCCCATGAAGTATCCACAGCCCCAGGCCCACAATGCCTCCCTACATCAGTCCTCAAATAAACTGGGACACCACACCTTCAAGAAAAGATACAGCTATTTATAAGCATTCCAACTATGCCTTTGATTCTATTTCAAAACCCTAAGATATAATTTAGGGTTGCTTTTTTTTTTTTTAAGAAAAAAAAGAGAGAGAGAGAGTATCAGAGAAGAGAGAAAAGAAAGAAGTTTAAAACCAGGAATACAGTTCTACCATCACATCTCACCTCTGACTTACAAGCCTACAGGTCCCACTCAGCCCCTGCCTTCCTAGCAATCAGACTTTTTAATTCACTGATTTATCACTAAAATTTTGTACAATTAAGTGTGTATTTTTTCCAAATATGAATTTTGCATTTATCAGCTGCTAAACATACATCACCCATGCCCCTTCAGGAAATGTAATAGGTATCACCATTTTACAGCTGGCAAAATTAAGACATCAACACACTAGGTGACATATCAAATTTGCCAAAGCAAGCCTATGTCAGAGATAAGGTGAGAGCATGACTGCTTCATTTTCTGTTCTGATGCTAAATGCCACCCTTTTCTTTCTAATCTATCTTACTTCAACCTGGCAGCAATTTTAAGTCTGACTGGAGAAATAAGATCTTCAAATTGAATGTCTCTCAGCAATCTCACTGTGGCTCTTACTTTTTTTACACCAAAATTCTGCCATGGATAGAGTTTTTTGTTTGTTCTTGACAATAGTGTAGATTGTACATTGTCTTAATCCTTGGACATACCCATCTTTTTTGGATACTTCTCTGTTGTATTACAAAGGTCATGAAGTAATTGCAAGATCCAAGCTTCAGAAGAGTCATTGATCCAGATCCATGCTATGATGTTATCCACGACAGAAGGTTCCTTTGGATAAAATAAGCAAAATTTATGCAGCTGCAAATGCGTCACCTCATCAAGATCTCTTTTGCTCACCCATATTTTGCATAGCTTGGTCCACATATGGTTGTGAAAAGTCTTACTAGGCTTTGCAGGGGGAACAATCAACTTGTAAGGGGCAGCTTTGTCCTGGCCTCCTCAAATGAGGTGAGAGGAGTATCTGAACCAGCATTTCATAATCCTGAACATGCACATCAAATCTGATAAATTTTAGAAGGCAGCATTTTAACCATGGCTGTGACCTTTTTTGGTCCTGGCCTTGTGCCCATGATATCAGTCACACGCTATGAGAACAGCAGCTGGGTTTATCACAGCATACATTTTCTTCTATCTAATTACAGTCCTGAAGACTAAATTATCTGCACAGCTTTGTTTGAAGTCTACAATGCCTGCTTTGAACATCCCTTAAACTTCCTGTTGGTCTTGCAAAATCTTTCTCTGATTGCTCTGGAGGGTTTCTCAAGGACCCAACATACTGAGCAGGAGCCAACAAAGGCAGTGTCTTCAGGTAAGTGCAGGAGCAGAGTCTAACGTTCTAAAATTCAGCAACAGTGTGTCATGAGTATATTACAACATGTTCTTTCACTCCAGAAGTTTTTAATTCTTCTCCTCTTTAAGGCTTCTTTATGCTGCTCAGATGATACAAAAAGAAATATTTTAAGGCATCAGAGCCCTTCTGCTAGGAAACATCATCCTTATAAAACAGCTTGCCTGCTGGCTTGGGAATGATGTAATGACTCTGGCCCTGTCAAGCCAGTGACCCTGGAGGGAAAAAAGGAGAGCAATGGGAAGGGCAGAGCAAGGACAGGGAAGGGGAAAGGCATGAATGGAGAGAGCAGCATGCAGAGTATGAGGATGCTTGACACAGCTCAAAGGATGCTGCTGCAGGGCATCCATCAGAGTGTGTTGAATTGCCACAGCCTGGTTTTTGGTAGCAGGGGAGAGCCACAGCATCTGTGAGAAGATGCTAGAATCTCCCTCCATGTCCAACAGAGCAATCTCTGATGGTTCTGAAGATAGACATGCTACTGGGCCACTTAGAGAGGCTGGTAACGCCTCTGCGATGACATATTTAAGAAGAAAGCCAGAACAGCACAAGTGTAGATTTTTTCCCAGGAGCAGGCCGTGGCCATGCACCGTGGCCACCACCATCTCAGTGTGGCCCCCAGTGACCCTTGCCTGCCTGGCCACCCACCCTCTTCCCCTGCCCAGTGCCCCCATGGAGAGAGGCTTCAAAGAGCTCCAGCGCCGCGGCGGCCACCACTGCGCCGTGACGGCAGCGGGCAAACAGCTCTCCAGCACAGAACCCAAACGAGATCAACCCCTTGGCACTGCAGGATCCAGCAGGAATCTTTAAATTAGTGGAACTTGTTGGAAATGGCACCTATGAGCAGCAGTTTTTATTCTGGTCGGAGAAGAGGAGGCAGTGAGGGCATGTGAGGGAAAATAACACGGTGGCACCAAGGTCAGTGGAAAAGAAAGAGAGGGAGGAGATGCTCCAAGCACCGGAGCCGAAATTCCTCTGCCAGCCAGAGTGAGGACTATGGTGAAACAAACTGTCCCCCGTAATGCATGAAGTCCATAGGGGATGCAGAGATCCGCTCACAGCCTGTGGGAAAAATACTCACACCAGAGCAGGCGGATGCCAGAGAAAGCTGTGATCCAGTGGGAGACCCAGATAGAGCGAGAGGGCTCCTGCTTCCAGAGACAGAGAGAGAGCCCTTGCTTCCAAACTAGAGCAGCCTATCCTTAGAAGACTGCACCCCATGGATGAATGACCCACGCCACAACAGTTTTGGGAAGGGACCCCGTGGCATAGCAGAGAAGACTCCTCTCCCTGAGCAAACAGAAGAGGATCTCGAGTGATGGATGAACTGACCAAAACCCCCACATCCTGTCTCCCTGTGCTGTCCATAGGAAGGAGGGAGGGCCTGAGGAGAAAAAAAAGGTGTTTTAAAGGCATATTGTACTTCTCATTATCCTCCTCTGACTCTGTTAATAGTAAATTTATTTTATACATTTAAATTTGAACCTATTTTGCCCCTTACAGTGCTTTCTCCCAATCCTTATCTCAACTCATGAGCCTTTTATTTTTTTTTTTCTTTTCCTCTCCTGTGCCCAGCTGAAAGCAAGAAAGGAGTGAGCAAATTACTTTCCTGAGTGTCTGGCATTTGGCCAGTGTCAAATCATGACGCAGAGTCCAAGAGGTGCCCTGAAACCTTCGGAAATGCAGCCCTGCCTCCCAGCTTCACAGAGGGTATTTTATCCATACTGTAATCTTGGAACTCCATAGATACCTGCTGAATTTAACATTTGTGATAGCCTGAGTGCATCACTGAAGACATTATATTTAGCTGTACAGTACAGGGGAAGTTACCAAAATATACTGTGAACAGACTTTTCGTAAACACCATTTTCAAAATGCCTTAAGGATTATTCATCTCATTTTAAATACATACTGTATTTGAAACCTGCTTAAATATATCTTTAACTTAAAACTGGATAAGTTCCAGCAAAGTCATCTATACAGTTGAGCAAATGATAGTCAATTTATGACCATATGTTATTTTATTAAATAAAAAACAACAAAAATTGTCATTGCCAAAGACAAAATGAAAATATCTTCCCAGAAAACATGTATTTACTTAATATTATGGCTGCTATACAAGTTAAAAGAAGCCAAGACATTCAAAATCAAGGCTATCCTTTATGCTTTTACCCAGCAGCTATATGAGGTAAGAGTCAAGCGCCAGCCATAACTTGCATTTCTTGTCCAGCACTGGTTGATGTACCAATTTGTATGTTATGGCAACAGGCTTCATCTGTTCTTTCAAACCCTTTCCTGCTTTTGCAGTGCCTACAATAAGCATCCAGAATTATCCTGTTCCTGACTCTTTTATCTTCCATCTTTTTTTAAGCCAGAGCTGCTGCAGCTCAGCCGTCCTGAGAGGGTGCCACTGCAGAGTTGTGGGGCTTGGTCCTCCCAAGCCCTTCGGTGGTGGGGGCACTGCCTGACAGCCTGGCCCCAAACTCAAGGGCAGACTTTCCTGGGAGAGGCAAAATCCCAGAGGCCTGAGGGATGGAGGGGTAGGATGGGACCAGCGGCTGGCTGAACCAAGGGCCCTGGTACAGGGAGTGCCTCGAGCTGCCATAACAGCCTGTGGCCACACACCACAGGCGGGGGAACATGATGCCTGTTCCTGCAGCTTTGGGCAGATCCAGGCACCAGCTGCCTCCACCCAGCCTCTCTGGAATTAGATCCCTGGACTCATCTGGTCTCTGAGAGTACACTCCAGGCCCTTCAGGCACTAGAGTGAAGATGATCCTTGCCCCGAGCAATGGTCGGATGGGCTTGTCCACACTTAGGATCCAGCAGGAAGGAGAGAAATGTATCCCTCATAATTTAGGAGCACTCAGGCAAAGCTCAGGATTTCACAAGTCCTGGGCAGCCTTGTGATAAGGTGCCTAGAACCAAGAAGAGCTGAGTATCAGCCATAGCAGAAGTAGCTGGTGAACCTCAGTCCACAAACTCCACTATTATTTACAGTACAGGTTGCATTAAACTAATCATCATCCTATCAAGTTCTGTGCAGCCTCAGAACTGAGGGATGATCCCCTCTCTGACAGACTGGAAGGAGAACCTGACGTTGTTCTTGCAGATGAGCTCTGTTAATTTCTCTGAAGAAGTATCACAACATAAAAGCAAATAATTTCCTGATATATTTTCCAGAGTTCCCTTGTCCACAGTATTTAGCAGCACAAGGAGAGGAGAAAAGGATACATTCAGGGACGGGTGTGGGAGAGGCAGAGGGCTTCCCAACCAAGGGCTTGTAGGGTGAATGGCTTGTGCTTGAATTCAGTGCATGCTGGCTGACAGGCTAGAGGACTACAGGGTTGCATACCAACTGGAATTAAGATGTGCTAGTTTTCCTAGCTCCCATAATTTTTAAAGAACGGAAAGAAAAAAAAATTCTCATGGAATTAATCTATTTCTTATGCTCATTCCAGCTGTGCTTAATTTACCCTCTGCTATTTCTCCCCTCTGATCAAGGAATGCTGTATCCGTACATTCATATTTCCCCTTAAAATCCCTGTGTTGAGCAGAGCTTTTCTTAATTGCTTTAATATGCGGCATTCTGGGATGGGAGAAGCTGATCCAGAGTGACAACTGCTCCTTGTCCCCCAGCAGCGCTGCAGCCCCGCTCCCCACTGGGGTCCATCCTCCACCCGCAGCCCCTGCCCGCTGCCCCCCAGGCTGTGGTGCAAACAGGCTCTGGCTGCAGCCCACGCTGGCCCATTTGACCCAGCTGTGTGTGCAGAGAAGCAACCACGTTATGTACTTGACACAGTGACACCAAGCACCCTGCAGCAAAGCCAGAATATTCCCCTCTGCCTGGCTCACTTTCATTCATGGATTAAAAGGCAAGGGAGAAGCCTTTGGGCGGTCAGATGGAACCCAGCATCCTGGCAAGGCTGCCCAGCCGTGATTTAGCAACCAACATGCCAGATGGGCCAAGCCTGGAAGAACGGGAGGGGGCAATGCCAAGCCGACAAGGCAAGGGGAGCACAAAAGGGAGAAATCAGGGAAGAGGAGGGACATTCAGAGGAGTTTGAGGTTTTGTGCATATGTGTTTGCCTCAGCTTGGCTGCAGCCAGCTTGCATCTGAAGCCCCTCAGATAACCTGGGCTCTGCACTTAGCTCTTGCATATCACACGGACTGCTAGACAGAACATCTGTGCTGCAGGCAACCTAAACACTTGCCACAAGCTCTAATGCCACAGGAAGATCTCTCTGCAATCAGAGCAAGAGCCTTCCACCATCAAGTTGCCTTGGCTGGAGCAGTGACACCAGTATGTTAGCCCAGACCCAGAGCAGGGACACATCTTCCACCACCTTCACCTGCCAGTTGCCTACTGACCACCCTGCAGACGGGGTGTTGCAAGGCTGTGAGAGTACTAGCTACCAAACCACAGCCCTGCTTTCTTCAATGAAAGGAGTTTCCATGAGTTGTCCCACTGGTTTCATTTTTCTTGTCCTTGAAACAGTATCCCGTACCCCAGACAATGTGCTATTCTGTTCAGCAGTACAGGAGTGTCCAGGAGGAAGGTACAGACCTCTCCTGAGGGTGAACCACAGAGGGATAATGTATCTAGACCCCTGCATAATGACCAGACTGAACATAACACAGCTCTTTGCCAAAATAATCACCCCATGTAGGCCAGTCTCATGCACTGTGCAAGTCATTAGGTCTAACGTATGTGGCAGAACTGCTTAGCCAAATAGGAATTACATAACAATTTATGGGGGATAGAATGCATATTCTATGCCATAACTTCCTCCTCATGGAAATTTCTCTGTAGGTATTTCTTCCCAGCCCTGTTCCCCTGCTGAAGATGCCCTGACCATTATTCAGCCTCACGTGATGCCCTTTATTAGGAGTCTGTGGAGACAGCTCCCTCTCTGAAGTGTTTAGGATTCATTGCTCCCCTCTTTGAAAGCCACTCCAGGGAAGCTTGGGACAGATCATGTAGCAGGAATTTTTTATTTAATTTTATTTTCCTATTCTGGCCTTTCCAGAGACAGCTGAACAGCCATAAATAGACCAAACTCTTGGAAGGAAGGAAAAATAAAAGAGACAGGCAAGATGATGATGTGAAGTTATGCAGTGAGACCAGGAAGCTGACAAAGAGGTAAATTATCTGGCCTTTTACAGAGATGGTCAGTGGTGGTGTGTACACTGTCCCCTGCCTTTGGCTTTGGAGCAACCCACAGGCAGCAGCCCAGTGTCTGAAACAAGCTGGGCTGAGTCTCCTGGGTGCCAGGGAACACCGGCACCGCCGTGCCCACTAACAGGCCAGCCTGGGGTTTCCTCCTCTTGTGACCACAGCTATGCTTCACCACCGTCTGGCTGGCTGCTGCTATTTATTCCATGATTTTCTAAAAATGTGCTCAACCTAGTTGTCCAGACTGTTGCCAACCTCCTTCTTTAATAAAAGTAACAACAGCAAGGTATTGAAAATCACGAGGCATTTAGAAATATACAGACTCCTTTATGGGTGAAATAATCTAATAGACAAGCTGTTGTTAATTTACAACCTCAATTTTCAGACACACTTCTTGAGTCAAAAGTACTTCCTGCTCCATAATTCCTACAGGGACACAGGTGGCCCAAATTGCAGTATACATCTACTGTACATTAAAATGTATTTCGGACTTAGCTTAAACATTTTTGAAATCTCAAGTTTATGTCTAGACTATTTTAATCAGCTAAATGTCATAATAAGCCATATGTTGTGCTTGATAGGTTACATATACCAGCCCTGCTCATAAAGTATCAAAAGGTGTTTTTAAAAAGGAGTCTGTGTTTGTTTTACCAGGAAAATGGTGCTTTTAGTCAGTCGTATCAAACCTACTGGCAAAGTGCACAGGCTCTGACGTAACTACTGGGAAAGAGGGAGGCCAGGGTGGCCGCAGTGTGGGGAACAGAGATGGCTCAGTCCACCCCACGGCACACGCCAGCTCTGCTGGCAGGGAGCCCTTCTCCTCCTGCCCACTCGCAGCAGGCGGCTGCACCCGCGGAATGGCTGCCGGCACAGTCACTCACACACCCCACCGCTGCTTCTCTTTGAGGAGCATTCCTGGGCTGCAGTGGATGAATATGTTTTGCCAGACCCTTCCATGCAAGAGCAAAGGGCACCAGCCAGATCCTGAGCACCACTTTGCATCAGGTCTTACCTGTGTAGGGAGTGACTTGCTAGAGCAGAGCAGTGCTGGCAGGTTCTTTGGGTTACACCAGAGAAAAAGAGCTTTCACCAATAAAACTCTGCCATTACCAAATTAAATTAATTAAGCATAACTGCAAAAAAATTAACCATTCTTTCTCCAGGGATTTCGTTAGTATAAACCAGAAAAATCAAAGTCTCTTTCCTGAGCATTGTTAAGCCAAAACGCCCAGCTTGGGAAATGACCCATGACTGAGGGATGCCTCATGCCAGGAGGACGGTTCCCCACCATGTAGGCTGAAAGGGATCCTCTGTTTGCTCTGAGCTGCAGAGGGCCTATGGCACACAGACACGTAGCTTGGACTGGCTCCAGCAGCCAAGGATATACATGCACACAAATTCATCACACTGTTGTATGAGATTATTTCCTTATGAAAAGCTGGCTCCCTTCTGGATGCAGAAATTCCCCTTCAGCTGCCAGCCGCTGCCACAGGGAGGTCTTGCAGCCCCAACTCAGGCATCCTGACCACCAGAATGTCTATGGGCCATGCCATGTCCAGTGTACCCCAGGACAGTATGTCCATCCCCCTCATTCAATTCTCCTGACAGCCCTGGAGCCAAAGACTTTTATTGGAAAAACCACATATGGCCCTAGGAGACATATTTGTGTGTGTCCCAGTGGATGAAATCCCAGGAGTTCTATGTCTGGGCACTTGCCTCTGGAGGTTCCCCAGGGACTGTATATACATACAGGAGAGCTTAAAGAGTATTTTAATTATAGTCTTTCCTCAGGAAAAACGGTTCATTCAGTGTGCAGAGATCCCCAGGGGCAACACCTGAATTGTGACTAAAAGTAGAGCAATCCTCTGGTTACCCCACCATAGTTCCATGGGATGAGCCGTTTGAGATAATAGCTAGAGTAACCCACAAACTGTACATCAACCCCCCTCACACTATCCCAATTCTTTGGCTCCTGGGTAATTTAGCCAGTCACTTTCCAGATGCAATTATTCTTCCTCCTTTTAACAAGCCTCCAGGGCAGAGGATGAGAGAGAAGTTGTCATGCTCTCATTCTGCAAAGAAAGTGTACTTCCTCTGCAGAGTGTGAAATACAGTCCAGTGGGGTGAAACCATGAAGAAGAAGAGCGTGCCCATGGTACCAGGTAAGAATACTGGCTTTTTTAAAAATATATTTTACTGTCAGTTTCTCCACCACAAAACATAAATCCTTATGGGATCCCTTTTTTCAGAGCTCTCCTGTTTGCCAGCAGTAAACATCTGAGAGCTGTTTTTATTCCCACAACAGTTTATTGCCATGCAAATACCATAATTTTCAGTCTCTACAAACAGAGAGAGATCGTCATCCACCCAGTTTGTTACTATACTTGCTGGGCAGAAGGATGTAGTAAAAGTCATGATTGCTCTTGATGTCCAAACTGGAATTCCAGTTTTTAACTCTTTCCCTGCCTCTGCAAGCTTAGGGTTATTTCCTCTAATGCCAGCTAGTCAATTTGAACTCTGATGTGAAAATCCACCCCATCTTCTCCCTGCCATGCTGACCACCTGCAGAGGAAGGAATAGGCACAGAGTTGCTAAGACACTCTGGTAACTCATCAGCCTGTGGAAATTGGTACAGCTTCACCGAAGGTGCCATGCTGAAGGGCTTATGGCAACATCAGGGCTTATGGCCTTAGTTCCAAAATCATAATGAGTCCATGGCCATGACCCACAATTGGTCATTTCACTTTCCTCCAAGACCTTGAATCACTCTAGTGTAGGTCTGCCCAACACCTTCCAGTCTGTTCTGTGCCTGGACATGAGAAGTGAGCTTGCTTGCCCCAACAAGAAACATTGGCATGTAGCATTGCAGGAAGGGACAAGGCCAGCTGGATTTAGGTGGCCTCTCAGGGTGTTATTGGTATAGGCAGATCAGCCCCTTTAAGAGAGGACATGCAAACACATGTCATAATTCTGCAGCTTCTGGATGACTGAGTCCCAATATGGATGAACAAGAATCAAGAAAAGAAAGCAGGAAGCAACTAGGAATAAAATGGAAAGAGTAGACAGTGTCAGCTGAGTCTCTTTTCTCAGACACGTAGTTCAGCTGGGTGGGGGACATCTAGTTTTCTCTAGAAGCAAATGGTGATACCAGAACAATGATAAGGAATGGGATCTGTATTCATCAACAAAGAGAGGGTAAATTCTGTTGTTAAATCAGGGACACATTGAGCCTTGCCATCACAGTCACTAGGATTATGCATGAGCTTTCAGTCCCTCTACCTGATAATGCTCTTTCTTGCTTTAACAGTTCAGTGTCACGGAAGTGATAATTGGTCCAGGTAGGATCAATCCACTTAATTAAGGCTCTTTTAATGCTTACTACAATGGTTCTTCTAATTTCTAATATATTCATCATGGAAATGACATGCTTCCAGAGACTTCCAAAATGTCAGTCCTGGCTATATCCTTAACAAGGGTCTAGAAAGAGCTTCCTACTCCTAGGTCCAGACATGTAACTTAACCAGAGTATTTTCTTTCTGTGGGAAGAAAATCTGAATATGTTGGAAGGGGACAAGTAGTGTCCCCTCTCATCTGGCTGAAGGGAAAACCAGGGCTGTGAGGCACCTGCTCTTCCTGCCTAAAATCAGCTCTACAGGGAAATCAGGCACTTATTAAGGAGACCCAGATCCCATTAACAAGTACATCCATCTTTCCTGTCAATTTGATGCACCACTTTGTTCCCAGATGAAGGGAGTTGAACACAGCTGTTACCTTGAAGGTCAAACTCCGAGTTCAGTCTTGCACCTGAGCAGGCAAAGGACACTTCTTGGTGTGATCCTGCAATTATACTGAGACATCTCATCTAAACACTCTCACACACATTCTTGACATGAAACATTTTCACAAGCACATACATTTCTTTTATCATTGAAATGCTCTATGTGGCTTGTTTGGGGTTTTTAAAATCAAATCCTTGTGTAAGGTGTTCTCATTTTTAATCTATTTCTCATTAAAAGTTGTTGGGTTTTTTTCCTAGAAGTAGCTTTGCTTTCATTTTTTGAGGGTCTGTTGAGATTTCCTTTTTTAAACTTACAACAAGGATGATATTTTTAACAAGCAGTAATTATAAAACACAATACCTGATAGCTTCACAGACAGATGGATCACAAGAGAGTGTAACTGGAGGCGGGTAGGAAATTACACCCCTACCATTCACAGATGCCTCTGTTCCTTAGACAGAGACACTTCTTCTGATCCTTGAGATCTCTTTAATCTAACAAGCACACAGGGAAGAAAATATCCTCTTCTACATTGAATGTTGTTTACTAAAGCTCTGTCAATCAGCACAACATTTCAATTAGGTTTTAGACAGTAGATTTTGACAAAACACTGTCTGTTAGACCAAAGTTGCTGTTTGTACAAGTTGCTAAATGGTGTGATGCATTTTTCATTATTTATCCAGTCCCGAATAAAAATCTCTATCTTTCTAAAATATACGCTGCCGTTTCACCATAAATTGTTATGTTGGGAGTAGTTCTCATAGTACAAAATCTACGGCTTGTGCAATACTAGTCAAAACAGGAGTAAATTCAAAAGGAGCTTGGGACCACAAAGAGCAACCATTTTTTGGATGAGTTTTATGATTTTAAGTACCAAAGAAGTACAAGGCTGCTAAGTCACTCAGGCATTTCTGAACATGCCTAAGTCTTGAGCAATCTTTAGTGTTTCTGTACCATTTCTATTTCCAGAAATAACCTGTTCAGTTCTATGATGAAAGGCACACACCCACACAGAAGAGCACAGAGACACCAGTGGCGCCTCAGTCAGAGACAAAAAACCCTGTCCCAGCTGCTCCAAGGCTGTCACAGGAGAGCATCAGCTCCAGGGACTAGGAAAGACCCAGGACCATGAGTCCACCAGGGCAAATCTCTGGGGTACTACATAGGACAGGACTGACAAGAGGACAGGATGAGGCCATTTGTGCTGTGTTTGTGTATTTCCATCTGCTTTACTCCGTGTTGCTTTCAGGCTGTGCTCAAAGGTAAGTGTGTGCACTCATGTGCCTGCTGGGAGCATGTGCTCAGTGTCACTGCTGGCTGGGCCTGAGGCTGTGGAGCTGCAGCAGCTTGCCCTCTATGGGGCTACTGGTTCTGGCAAATTGTAATATAAATCTTGTGGGTATTTTCAGGCAAAGCTTGAAATTAAGCATCCGTAACTCTTAAATGAATTGTTTAATGTCAGATTAAAATAAAGCATGAGCTGCAATGATCATTAATAGAAGAACCTTGGGAAAAGTAAATAACAATATCAGATTCTCTTAATAAAGCCACGGTATCTCTATTCCCAGCTCTGTCTTAAGCTCTTCTGGAAGTGAAAAAGATAGACCTGATATGGAAAATGATAGAGGAAAGGTCACAAAGCAGGGAAGGGCACATCCTGGGAGGTCTACAGGCTGTCAGCTCTGTCAGGGCAGAGGACAATTAGATCAATTTAACTCATATTTGTAAAAGTGTCCTGACCAAGCAGATCAGCCTTAAAGGACCTGATCCCCTCCCAGGCTGCTGAACCCACTGACCCAGAACAGAGGCAATCAGGGAGGCAGCAGCATGGCCAGCAAGCAAGAAACCTGAGAGGAAAAACACAGCCAAGCCCAGAGCAAATCAGATTATGGTGTTTCTCCTGGTGTCTCCCCTAGATCAACACCAAACACATCCAAGAAGAAGCAGTTATAAAAATATCATTCACAAAATTAGAAGACAAGGGGGAGGAGGAGGAACAGAGGGAATTATTGACATCATCAGTCCAACAGACAGATGCCCACACCTCTGCCATCCCCCACCAGAAACTGGGCTAGGTCTTTATTTGTTGGGTTGGTTAGTTGGCTGGTTTGCTTGTTTGTCTTGATAATAATACCCTGTGGCTTTCTTCTTGTTCACATTTTGGGTTTTCAGCCTTGAAGTCTAAAAACTCTCAAGTTTTTCTTCAATAAACTTAGAGCATTACTTAGAAAATTGCCTTCATCTAACACAAAAAGAAACTCAAGATTCTTCTCTGCTCACAGAAAATAATACTTAAAGGAAATATCAACATCAAGAGACCCACAAGATAATTGCTACACCATCATTTTTCAATTGACTACAGGAAAGAACACATTCTTACAGGGCAGGTGGGGAGGATTCCCCTCTCATCTGCTTCTTTGACCAAAAAAATCCCAATTGCTGATCTGTGAGGGACTATTTAGTTTTCCTTAGCTAGGGGACAGGTAAGGTATGAGGAGAGTACAGAGGTCCAGTGCTGTCTCCACCAACTCTGCTGGAAGTGATGCACTTGGCAGGGCAGAAAGATTTGCTCTTTGAGTAGATTTGCTGTTGCTATTATGAGGAATGGGCTGCAAAGTGCCTGGGAGGCAAAAGAGCAGGATCCCTCTATTTTAAGGAACGTGTGTGTACACTGAGTATATAAACCAGATCTGACAACCAAAGCAGCAGCAAAATTAAAAGAAAATGAAAAGAATGCTATTTATGACTGAAAAAAAAAATCACTTTAAGATTAGGAACAAGCAAAAGAGAGCCGGCAAACTATATAATCCTGTTGCCTTGTCTCTTCCAGTTTTGAAACGGCAACAAAAACGGCCATGACATCCATGTTTAAAATGCAGCACATGCCCCAAATATTTTTACAGTGGCTGTTCACAAGCAGGGTTAAGCTCTACTGCAGCACAGACAGATTTATCACTCAGCCAGTTGCCCACAGAACGGGATGTATGTACTGGAGACATCAAGTGCTCCAGACCATCAGCCACTCCTGAAAAAACTGGTCTGACCAAACAGATCAAAAGCCCAGTTACCCAGTGGTAACCTGCTCACTAATTACCCTTTGAACACGCAGTGGTTGATTTACCTTTTCTTTATTGCAATCGTATCATCTCTCACCTTTCCTAGGTGGTACCTTCGGCTCTGTTGCCCCGGGAACTGTGCAGGTGGATGCGGGAAGTGGGAACCTGTCACTGCTCCAGGACCAGCAGGTCTCAGCCCAAAGCCATGAGCTGTGCACTAAATATTGGCACATGACATCTTTTTGAGGTGAAAGCAGTTTTCTCTTAGCATTTGCCCAAGACCTTGATTACAGGAATTAAGAGAAGGTAATGAAGTGATGTCAATCAGTCACTTCCTGTGCTGTGCCCCAGCCCTGCACTCTCCTGTCAGACACCCAGTGCATCTGTCAACTCCTCCTGAGGGCAGGCTGGGATTTTGAGTTTAATCTGTGACCACCAACTAACTACCAACCCTAGTGGCCATGGGCTGTCATTGATTTGACACAACAGAAAGTCCCCACTGCTGGGGTACAGGGCAGAGCAGCAGCACACAGTCCTCTGCAGGACAAAGTCATGCTGCCCAGTCTCCTGAGAGTTTCATTCATCCCTAGGAAGGAGCTTGGGTTCCCTGTGAAGCAGCAAGCTCAGCAAACCAAGACCACACTGAGCTGGCCTTGAAGTCCAGCTGCTGTGAAACTTCTGCTTCCACTGGGCTAGAAGAGAGCATCCAACTTCCAATTTCCTGCCTGCAGCAACTTTGAAACTGGCCCATACAACTGAAATGTATTTTTTTAATGTTAAATTAAAAAATTCCTACATTTAATACAGAAAAATTATTACAGATGCTGAAAGGTTTCTAATGTTTCACCTGAAATGCACACATTGGATTAAACCCTTGGATGCAATGTCTGAATTAATGTAGATCATTGTAAAGAAATAATTGCTAAATTAAAGTCTATATGAGAAAACCAGTGGAGGTGGATAATTGCAAAACAAGGCATGTAGGACTAGATAGGAACACAAATTCTACCTCAGCCACTTATCAATATCAAAGTACTTCAGACAGAAGTGATTATTTCAGGGAATATATGTAACAGCACATAAATCCTTCATCCATAGTGCCTCTGGTGCAGCCAAGTTCTAAACAGTCATCCAGCTCAGCATTGCTCCATGGGGCCCATGGGCAATCCACAATCCAAAAAGCAACAGAAGGTGGTCCGGGAACTGATTGCAGAAAAATAATTAAGAAACTAAACCAAAACACACACACAGCATCCCACGCAGTTGGCAGGCGTTTATGTCAGTGCCTGCCTACAGGCACCGCTCACTCCCTGGCTGCTGGTGCTCAGATCAAAAAACCTTCTAGGTCCTTTGATTTTAAAAGATTGAGAAATGCTCGTTTAGCTTCTGTGAAATAGGGCAGAGCTCTGACTTGGGCTCCCAAGGCCTGAGTCTTCTCCCACTAAATCAGGAATGTGCCACCTCCTCCCCACTGTTCCTCCATCACACAGAAACTACCAGCAGAATGTTCCCTGGCCAGTAACATGCAAAACATGCCTCTCAAATTCACTCAAAATTCTTACCCTGGTCCCAGCCCCATGGTCCCAACCCTCTGTTAGTAGCATTACAGGGCCAGGACTGGACCCACTGTGCTGAGGTGCTGGGTGGGCAGCGCTACCACCCCAGAAGTGACGTTGCTTCACCTGCCCTTGCAGAACCGTGCCACCCATGACCACCCCATCCCAGGAGCATGACAAGAAATGCCTGACCCTGAAGAGCCTGCAGGGCAATGGTGTTAAACCATAGCTACAGCTGAGAGATGCAGCTAATCCAGTAGCTAAATAAAAGGTGAAAGGAAACCATTATTCCTAAATTTGCCATCCTGACAAGTACCAAAGATTGAAAAATAATAACATCTAGAAATATTTTCAGGTATGACAGACTCTGCAGTGTTCTAGTGAGCAATTTGCATGACCCTGGAGGAATTATTGGGTATGCATGTTTAGCTGATTGATAGATTTTATTAATAAAGCAGATTTCTCTGTTGCAGTCTGTTCCAGTCTCCAACTAGGAGTAAAAGAACATTGTTTCTCCCCAATAAAGAAACCAGCATCTTATAACTGCCCAAATTTAAGAAAAATGTAGTCCAGGGATTTCATTTTTTTTAATTACCCTGTATTTAAAGAATTACCAGCAAGCACCCTGTTTCTCTTGTTGGGAGCTAACATCAAAAAATTGCCTGACAATTTTTCTAAGAGCCAAGAAAGTCAGCTAGTAATCATGTGGAGTTGTGTGGCCAAAGGTACATAAACTGGCTTCACATGGGACCAGCAGTAGATCAGATTGCATTGGGCGGAATGAAATAAAAAATCCCAGAAGTCTAGTTTCTTTGGAAATGTCCCAAAACTGTCTAACCATACCAACCTGGCACATCGTATGTAAAAAGTGACTATTTCCTAGTACAGTATATGGGGTGTTTTATAGAAGTCAAAAAATCAGAATGGCCTTAGTCTGACATCGTAAACACAATATACGGTAATGTCATTGAGAGACTACTTGTTACCTACTTGTCCCAGGATTAATGCTGAAATTGAGCACACAGATCTACCTACAGGTTCCCCCTGAGCACAGACATGCCTGAAAAATCTCTTTGACATACAACTTGGAAATAGTTACAATAACTATGTAATAGCAGAAACCACTTCTGTTTAATTCACATATATTATTTACATTGGCCCAGGGAGTTTACAGCACTGGGAAGCAACACTAAGGGAATGACACCTTGTTGTGCAGCAAATCTTCTTGCTATCTGCAACACAGCTACCCTCCTGCTTGCTGTGACAGCAGGACTGTTTGGAGATACAAAGAATTTGGTTACTCTTTCTCCCCCAGTCCCTCCTCACTGGGGCAGCTCGGCAGGGTCAGAGCCCACAGCCACCAGAGCAGGGCAAGCAGGTCTGCAATGAGGCAGCTCCTCAGCTTGGGTGGCTTATCGGGTGCCATCCAAGAGGTAATTTTTCTCCCCCCTTTTCAAGACCAGGCCTGCAAAGGCAAGTCTGTGTGTAGAGAGGTTGCAGAAGATTAACAGGTGTCTGTTACTCCACGGAGTTGATAAGGTTTAGGTTCTCCTGATAATAACAGATGCAATTCTGCTGTGCTTCAGATGCAGATGGAGGTTTGACAACAGGGAGGGTGTTGTCATTAAAGCCCATGAGCCCAGTCACAAACTGCAATTCTGAAAGTGACTACATCCTTAATCTATTCATATTTAGCACTTAGATTAGATTATCTCTTTTAACAGGCTGCACTGTGTTTTGGAGTCAGTGCATCATTCTTGCTGAATTAGATATATTGTCTCCAATGTAACTTACAGATCACCAGCAGCCTGGAGGCATGAATCACTTAGTTTTCAATAATAAGAAAGAATGGTAATTAAAAGATGTTGCAGGGAAAAAACTAACACAATTTTATGCAAATCAAGGTTTTTTAAAATGCAAATCAATATTTCTTAAGATTACATTCTCAAATATAGCTTGTGAACTCCTAAAGGAAAACACTATGACTTCAACACTCATGTGAGATGCCAAGACTGCTAGAGCCACAAAATATAAAACGAAACAACACTTAGATTTGATGACATTTGCTCTAACTGCAGATACTAATCACCAGGTGTCCATAGGCATGCAGAACAGATAGCAAAAAACTGTGAGAAAGCACTAAGAAACCAATATTATCAACTGACTTGTAAACAGCACAGCATCTAAAACTGGAAGTGTCTGTCCACAGTTCCTTCATGCCAGCTTTCAACACAACTTTATGTAGCTGTATCCTAGTCATGACTGCAAATCAGTCATGCTTGTAGCAAGAGTGTCTCCCACAGTTACGGGTTAATAGATTTGTGTGGTGATCCTTTTGGGTCCCTTCCAACCCAGAATATTCTGTGATTCTAAATCTAACAAAGGTAGCCTTCCTTGCAAAAATAATGCATGTAATGAAGAGTCTAAATTCTATTTATGATACTTGCTCCTAAAGTACGAAGGTATTTCTGAAAATGGGAGTCAGACACAAAGATTTTCATGCTCTTCTTTTTGCCTTGTATGGTTATTAACTTGCAGCAATTAACTCAGCCGCGGTCCCGCTGGTGCCTCTCTCCCCAGCGAGCGTCAGTGGGTCTCAGTTTGCTCTCCTCGCTGCATTCCTCAGCTGTACCAGATGTCAGTCCCTTCCCTTCCTCCAGAAGGGCTAAAAGCTCATGCTCAGAAGGTCCACAGCCCTTTCTAGCCTCTCCATGTCCGTCTTGGGGTTTTTCCCCTTCTTTTGCCATGAAAGGACAGAGCACAGAGGAGCTGAATCAAGTACAAGGTTTTTCAAGTTATCTGCTTGCTATTAGGTATCACTGTACAGCACTGAATTATTTATTCCAGCTTCCTAGGCAGGTGTGTGGCAAATTTCCATACAGCTTTAATGAGAATCACATTGCCAACTTCAAACCCAAATTCTTCATCTGCACCACAGCATGACTGTGAAGTGTTGCTGAGCAAGGGCGGGGTGAACAGCTATGTAGGAACAGACCGCAGTCACAGCTGGGAGAAGTATGTGGGTCTCACTTAATAAAACTTGATAGAAAATATTTGTAGCTATTAAAAAATATAGACAAAGGCACGATACACTTCATGTAACCAACATGATTGTCTCACTAAGATGGACACAATCTGGGTTTCAGAGTTTGATCATCAGTGGGGACGCACTCCACTTTCAGAGCACATGGGAGCACACACACGCCTGCTGGCAGACACAGGAGAGGGTGGCACAGCACAGCAAGAGCACTCCATGCATGCAGACTTGCTTTATTCCCATTTCCAGGTGCAAATTCAGGGTTTTCAGGATATCACATGCCCAGCATGAAGAGGTGGATCTCATCTATGTACAAAAGATATTGGGTGAGCTGGGAAAAACAAGGTGGGACCCCCCACTCCAGTGTGATCTCAGTGGAGGTACCAGGGGGATGTGCACAGTCTGCATGCACCTGAGCAGGCAACCCCATGCCTCCTCTGCAGCCAGCAGAGCTCAGGACACAACCACCCCATCCTTCATCTGGTGCCGTCCCTGACCATCACACACTTCACAGAGAGGTACCAGAAGACCAGGTCCAACACAGGCAGCAGAAGACAGCTGAGAGGAACCACTCTGGAGGCAAGTGGTACACAAGAGCCCTTGGCAGGTGGTAGCCTCTAGATCAAAGCCAGCTTGTGTGGTCTCATCAAAGGGCTTGCGCAGGCCAGCAACCAGCAATCCAGGTGGCATGGCAGCCAGGATCTCAGTGGTATTGCTGGGTCTGCTCTGGGAGTAGGTAGTGGGATGCTCCCTGGGTGGTGGCTCCCAGCAGCGCTTCCCCTGCCAAGTTGATTGCTAAATATTTATCCTACCAACCCAGAATCAGGAGGGTTTCGCGAGGAACCATGGGATGCACTTTCTGCATAGCACACTACAGACGTAGATGACCAAAAAAACCTCTAACCAAAGAGCAAGAAACACCCCTCCCCCGCCAAAAATGAACAAAACCTCCCTCATTTCACAGGGAAACAACAGAATGTCTTTATTTGTTCCCTGCCATTGTCAAACACAATTCACAGTCAGATGTTAAAATAAAATGGCCTCATTTTTACTGTCACTACTACGTTGTGCTGATTTGGTCAAAAATAAGACCTCTTAAAAATTACAAAAACCTGCACAGCTTCTGGAACAAAAAAAAAAAACAGATCTGAGCGGAAGAACAAAAAGTTAGTACAAACTGACAGTGTCTGAATTTGTTTCTTTTAATAGATAAATGTCTGTGATTATCACAAAAGGGGTAGAGCCAGCAGTTTTACTGAAGAGTCCTTGACTGAAGGGTCCTCATGGTCTCCCTAGGCTTGCACAAATTGAATGACTGCACTGCTGGCATAGCTGCTTGCCTTGCCAGCAGGGCATCGAGGGACGGTTGGGAAATTATAGTCTCAGTTATGGATAGGAAGAGGGAAAGCTGTGCCTGGATACTGGCCATGTTTGCAATGCTGTAGCTTGAAAGTGTGCCAAGGGCAAGCATGCCTTTATCACAGTGGAGCAGACAGAAACATTCAGCACACCTGAAATTTAAGGGCTTTAAGCCAAAACATCTCTGAGAGGGATTCAGTTGTTCAGGGTACCATGAAACCTTGGGTGAATTACATACTTGGGAGCAACTAGTGAATCCTAATTATTCACTTAAATAAGTAAGAAAATAAAATGGAAATGGAAATAAATGTGTGAAGGAGTTTCATTTTGGCCATTGTTTTGACTCACAACATGGAGTTCAATATTGCTGCTGTCTCATCTGGCTCCATCTCCCAATGAGATGTTCCAAACCAGGGTAACTACACTTGCAAATGGACTCAGTGAGCTGAGTACTGCAAACTTTGTGCAGCAGTGAAGGGGAAGCTCTGCAATGCTAGTAAAGCTTATTCTGAAAGAGACACACACAAACAGAAATGGCACTCACTGGACAACAGCAAGATGGTGCTGGGGGATGCAATGAGTTTGGGAGCCTTGGTGAAGGCTCTGATTTGCAGACATACGTGGTGAGGATACATTCCAGTTCTTCAGAATGAAGTGTCATCTGTGAACTAATACCTGGGAAAAAAGATTCCTGTTCCACCAAGACCATTTTCACTTAGCATTGCCCTACACAGACACCTACTCTCTCTTCCCAGGTCACCAGCATAGTCTCACCACTTGCAGAAGATTGCTCATCACTGGCTTCAGTCTGCTCACGTTCATATTTATACCTAGTTTGAGCTGCCTCTCAGGCAGAAATCTTCCCACTCAGTAATATGAAAACCCACCTTTGCATCTGCCCTTCATGTCTCCCTCACACATGGGCATTTCCTCAAGTCAGTTGATTTACTAGGGCAGTTAAATAGCTCTGTGTCTTCCTAATTCCTACCTTTTCCTCTCCCCCACCAAGACATTCCAAAATGATCCCACCTTTGCTTACCCTCTTAGTGATCACCTTGCTACCAGTGTTTTTGAAACACATCCTGCTTTAAAGCTAGTCCCAGATCCACTGCCCTCTGACATGCCAGGCTGGACAAAGAACAGGAACTCACTTCCCCCAGTACTTCCTGTAACCTCAGTGTCCTCCTGCCAAAACCTCAACACTCATACAAATCCAAACCAAGAAACATGGACCTAAAGCAGGTTTTTCAATCCTTCCATGTCAGAAATGACACATATTCTTAATAGCCATTACTCTTGTTATACCCCCCCTTTGGAGACTTCAGACTTCATGTCTTTGGTGAACCAGTCATGTCAGGGCAACCTGTGATGGGCTCTGAGCTGGTGAACTACTAGAGAAAATCTTGGCCTGGAGATGACAAAGCTTTTCATAACCAGTGTGAATCAGATCATTCATGCAAAGAAAAATTTCTAATGCAAAGGCTATTAGAATGTAACTTTTTTTTTTTATTTTGCTATCCACAATTTGTGATGAATCAGAAAAGGCCCTGCTATTCCTGCATGTATCACCCTTCAGTGATGAACAGGATTGAGGTTGAAAAAACCACAAGAAAGCAGAGACCAAGGTACCTACTTGTCAGAAGTGTCTCCTCCTGTTGGACTAGAGCAAGCATCTCTGCCCAGCAGCCCACACAGGCTGTGTGCCAACAGCACACTCCATCTGCTCACAAACCACCATGTTTTTGTAAATGGTCACACCTGAGCCTGCTTTTGTCACTTGGGGAGATCCATCTTTTTATCCCACTAGTTGTGGACACTTGTTCTTCACTTAAGTTAGCCCTCTTCATGTCTGCAAACTGCAGTTCTCTCCTGGCTTTCCCACCTTCTCTTTTCCCCCTGCCTTTACCTCAGGCCCAGATGCCAGAGCATCATTCCCTGCTGCACACACACCCCTTCTCCAGCACGAGCCCAGCACTGCTGCCCCTACTTTCACTGTGCCCTGCCCTCACCACCTGCGGGGAAATATTGAGTAGAGCTTTATCACCAAAAGCAATGGGAAACTGCACTGAGAAATGGCATGGCCTAGCAGCACCTCCCAGCACTCATAATGAAAAACAATGCAGGAATTGGTGAGGCTTAAAAGATTTTTTTTAAAATAAATTCTCCGTATCAGAGTCTAACAGGAGGTGGGTTTGGGCTTTTTTTGTTGGTTTTTTTTTTTTTTTTGCCATGCTGAGCAATAGAGATGGAGAAAAGTGTGAGTGGTCATCTCAGAGCACAGCACAGAAGTAGTTATGATCTTGAGATGAGAAGACTTCATTCAAAGGGACAAATAAAGCAATGAATTAAGGCATCCTGGTGGCAAAAGGGCTATTATATGTGAAATAAACAACTTTAATGAGGTTGCAACCCTGGATTTATAGTCCCATCTTCATGTGCAGGACTTCAGGTGCATAACTCCATTAGCACTAATGGGATGTGCACAATTAAAGCCCCATACAACAAGATGAGACTGCTGCTATTAAAATCAGCCACGAAGAAGTTTCAAAGAAGTTCTCCCATTTAGCTCAGCAGAGTGATCCGAAAGAGAGCAGCTCGTTTGTAGCTGAGCTGATCACTTTGCAAGGTGCTCAAGTACGAGCACTTTCTGTGCTACAATTCTCTGTATGGTGGATATGAATGGGTTGGATGCTATTCCTGCCCCTGGACATTTTTGATCTCCTCTGCCAGGAACAGGCTTCTGCTCTCCATGAATGGTCAGTAAAAGTGCTGGCTTCAGTCACCACCAACTCTTGCTTTCAAACTGGGGAGGTGCTGGCACAGAGGATATCCTGAAACCTTCCCCCCTCTCGATTCCTTGGCACGTTGCATGGAATGGCAGAGGCTGGGCAGCGTGCTCAGCTCAGACACAGCGTGCTGCTCCCTGAGCCTGCCAGCCCGAGGCTGCCTGTGCTGTGCACAGCACACAGAAAGGACTCCAGCTAGCTGGGGTACCACAGCCCAGCGAGGTGACTTAAATCAGGCAATCACTCATCCCTCTGAACTACTCGCTCCCAAAGACAGCTCTGGGCTGGCCCATGCCCTGCCACAGCAGGTATTTAACTCTGAAAAAAAAAAGCCTCTGGGGATTCAAAATCAACATAACACAGCATTGAAGACACTCCAGATTTTCATGGGGACAAAAAAATTGCCTAATACATACAAAATACAGGACAAAATGGCTCAGTATTTTAAATCTGCAAATGTCTCAACTGTTCTCAGGAGCAGAGCACATATTGTACATCCCAGTGACAATATGCCAGCTGGGACCCTACTTGTTTGCCTGCTATTAAATAGTGCCACCAGGCAGCCATCTCCAGTTGAAAAGGGCAGCAGTTTATGTTATCAGTTTCTTTAAAAAAACTGATATAATAATACAATCAGCAAATAATACAATCTGCAAATAATACAATCAGAATTGCTTTCTTGCCAGAGGTAAAAGCTATTTAAATCTGAATAATTCCACAGCATATTTGAGGGTAATGGAATAAGGTGCAGAGGCTGAAAGCAGAACTACAATGACAAAACATTAAATACCAATATGACTTTAGATATTATATTATGGTCTCCCAAGAGTTATAATTCTTCAGATATATGAAGCATTCAGAAAAATTGAATTGAACCCTTCATCAAATGATTTTTTTTATACAATATTAAAAATGTAATTTTACCAGAAGCCATGGGAACTCTTACGTCCTTAATACACTTAGAGATTTTTACAAGCTAACATTAAAACTGAATGAATTGTCATACACATTCTTGTTCACACTTAGGTCTGGTCTGAAAGCTATTCTCTTTAGTTTTGAACTGTAATGCCTATATTCTTACATTCTTAATACTAACAGATTTCAACAGTACAAAATTTTCACATCACCCCTGAAAAGTCCACGTTCATACAGAATTCAATAGTTTCACCATCAGCTTTAGTGGCAGCAGGCTTAAGCCTAGAAGTCTCAAATCTGATAGATATTAAAGAATGAGCAAATTTCCTAGTTAATCTAATTTAGCTAGCACAAGAACATTCTCTACAAGGCCAAGGATATTACTGGCAGCACAAGTAGCTACACTTACAAGGAAGCTACTTAACATTTTCCATTGTAATACTCTGCTTCAGGATAACTTTGAACAATTCGGGCTGAATGTTCCTGTTAGCTGTCTGACTAATAGGATCTTTTTTGGGAAGCTTTAGCTCAAGGGATTCAGTTATTTCCAAGGTTGAGGTTACAGAAAAGGGAAAAAAAAAGAAAAATAAAAAAGAGAAGGAAAACTAGAGTTCCATATGAAAAGCTCTGGCACTTCCATAAGGAAAAATAAGTTTGGATCTTAAAATTGAAACAATGACCAAGGCTGAAGGCTGACAATAAGTAACATGGTGATCTAATTACAGAATTAAGAAACATAAGAAATTAAAATCAGGTGCTAAGAAGAGGGGAGGCAGAACAACCTTGTCTGGCTGGTAGCATTACCAGACCATCACATCTATGCATTTTGGCCTCAACACGGCTTTGCTGTTTGGCAGGTAGCAAAGCAGCTCATTAACACCTCTCTACTGTCAGGTACACATAGCAGGTAATTGCATTGTGCTGCTGCTTTCCACTCTCCTGGCTCTCAGAGAGAGTAACTGCATCTCCAACACAGCCTCAAATACAGCTGGCATGGCAGTCTACACAAATTCATACAGCAATTTCTGCTTTACTACACTTTGGAAATCTGAGCCCTCAAGAGACAGGAAAAACCTGAATTGTCAGTGCAATCTTCATCCTGTTACTCAGTACACAACCTTTTAATAGCCAAATCATGTACTATTTTCTCCATAAGATGTAATAATAAGGCAATTATACTTAGATTCTCCAAATGATATCAAGAGCCTGCTGAGCATGGGCTGGATTGAGCACATGAAGTACTTTAAATGCATATGACAGATGACAGCATCTGTCTTAAGGAGCTTACACTCAGAAAATACAAAAGAGAGAATTGCTACTTCTTGTGCTGGAGGAATGAAGCACTGGGATTCAAGGACCTTCTCAGGGAGGACCTTTATCTGGATCTATTATATCTGGGTTTAGATAGGATTCCTGTTGGGCTCACGTCTGTACTGCCAGGCAGATGTGAATGAAGAAGCAGCTCATATGTTTCAAATCAAGAAGAGTTGCCCTCTACATAAAGAAATTATTCACCCATGTCTATCAACTACTGACACTCTAGTACCTAGAGTGGCACATTCACTGCTACAGCCTGGTGGCAGGCAGAGCTTGTGGCTGGTGAGCAACAAGACATGGACAAGATTCTCTCCAGGAATGGGGGTTTCCTCCTTTGGGATTGCTAAGCCCATGGCCCAGGTCCTCTTTCACCTCCTTCAGTGAGGAATACCCTTTTGTGTTTTGTAGCAGAAAAGTAAAGTTTGGTTGTCCCAAGAAAGGAAGAAGCAGAGGCCACCTATGAAGGGGATGAGAAATTTCAGACAGATGCCTGATTTGTGCCATTTATTTAAGGGAGATGAAAAAATACCATATATAAACAAAAGGAGTCTTTTCTAATAATGCTATGATCTAATGAAAGTTCTTATGATTTAAGAAATATTCACACCCACAAATGTTGAATCTTCTGCCAGGATGTATAATTTATAGACAAACACAAACCAGTCACTTTACAACCATGGAAGTAGTTTGGTGGTTGACGCAGAAGCCTCTCATAAATTACCTGATTTCTCTTCTATCGATACATAAAATTAAAATGTCTGGCTATCCCCCCTAAACAGAAGTTTTCCTTGGAGTGTGGAGATTAATTAAATGCTCATGGAAGTCTTAACAAAAAATCAATTTGCAAATGGGAGTTCTTCACTTCCAAAGAGCTTGTTTGACTGCACTCCACGTAAGCCAGCCCAGGATGGATGCTGGTGGTCCCTGTGAAGGCAGATCTGCACAGCCTCCCCTTCAGACACTCTGTGCTGTGCACAGCTGGTGGTGTCAGCATTAATGAAGGATGATGTTGAGCTTTTCTAACGAGGCAGAGCTAACACAGTCATGCAGTCTCTCAGCTCGTCTGATACCCTCTAAACTCACTGGCCAAGCACAGATACGAGAGAGCAGCAGGCTGAGCTCCGAGGTCCCGGGCAGACCCAGCGGGCTGGGAGCCGCGGCCACGGGAGCTGGACCAGCACTCGCTCAGAAGTGAGAAACTCCTGGAGAGAGAAATGAACATCTAATGTGGCAGCTGTGTGTAGGAGTCATTGTGAACAGCTATTTGTGGTTGAACTAAGAAGACCAAAAAGCCACAAGAAACCAAGCCCATGATTGCTTGTGCTCACATACATAACTGTAGAAAGTGCTCTTCTATGAACTGAAAAGGTTTTCTCCCTAACAATACTAGAAACATAGATGTCTTAGAATATGACTGCAGGAGTCACGTTAAAAATTATTAACTTTAATATGACCTTAAAGTCCATGAAAAGAAGTTGTTAACATCACTGGAATTTGTAATTGCTAATCATTTTGGAAACTATTTTATTTATAGCCAGTAACAACAGATTTGCCAGACTTCTGCACAGCAATTAATATGATCATGCCTTTTTTGCCTTTTTTTTTTCCCCAATGAAAAAATAAATATCTGTGCGGAAATCACACATTTGGTCCAAAACAGAAACTGCTCATGTATTAAAATTCTTGCAAGACAGACACCCCTTGATCTACTTACTTCTAAAATACATAAATGGGTCATTATTAGTCAGGACTTCCCTTTCAAGCACATTTTTTATGACATCTTGAAAAAGGCAAGTCTATTGCAAATGGTGAGTTCCAATTATGTAATATACTTTTCTGCGCTGGATGCAATCTGTGAGCTAATAATTAGATGTGCTAATGTTAAAGAAGCAAAGTGAAATATTTTGAAACAAACAAACAAAAACCAGTTTTGTGACAGAGAAAGCCTATTTAAGTGCTTTGTTTTCAAATATCAGCATACATAAGCAAGCAAACAGTGCATGTGTTATGAGACCCCTAAAAACTTTCAACCAAATTTCAACTTTCTAACCCGAAGGATATTGCTCTCCATAAGTTTTACTGTGAGATAAGGGATGAAATCACACACTGAATAATGAAAACATGACATTTATAAAACTACAGATGTATTGGTCAAATCCAGAAGGGAAAAAAAAGATTGATGTATCGTATGACATTTAAGCAACATCACCCTCAGCAATGGAGAGAGACAGAATTAAATTGATCATTCAAACCAGAATGGCAATCCTTGTTACACATACTCTTTTCGCCTTAAGAAGTTTGGAAGGCTTCAGTTGTGTTTCTGATGGATTAACATGTTGCTACTCTTCCTTGTTTATTTTAATGACACTCTAATGCCGTTTAATATCATTCTAAAATGGATCTCGCCATTTTTCCTCACGTATAAATGTTTGCTTTAATTGAATAAGACATTAACTTTTCTTTTATTAAGGAGTCTTTTGCTTTTCTCTCAGTAAGGAGCCTTTTGCAAAGCTGTTGTTTTTAGACATCCTCCACAGCTCTGCACAGTTCACTACTGCTAAGCATATGATGAGCTCTGTCAACAGCAATCTGTTCTGTCAATAAAAGATCAAAAATAAAACACAAGCCAAACTTTGTATAAACCTCCTTCCAGTAGTAAAGTCGACATGAAAAGCTTCTGAATGTGTCCCTCTGGACTAGTCCAAAGAGCAGCACCACCATCTCCTGAGCAATGCCAAGGCTTTAAGGGCCCTGCAGCTGAAGGGCAGGGGCATGAGAAAGTTGAACTTGGGATCATTATCTGACACCTGAGCAAATCAAGCCTCCACCATAAGTGGAATGTTCAGATCACAAAATTTAAAGCATCATTCCAACTGCAGACAAAGCTTTCCAGAAGAATTAATGGAAAAGTAAATATAATGACAGAAGGCATGGGTTTTAGAGCAGCATGCTGGTTTTGCTTAAAAATCAACAAGCTCTGGGCAAAATTTGAAGAAAATTAAAAGGCAGTATAAAATTCAAGGGGAGAAATGCACAGGCATGGAAAATCATGAGGGACGTATCTCTCACCCCAGGGCTGTCAATCCAGATGAGAAGCAGTTCTACAGACAGCAATTCAATTCCTCTTGCTGCACACACTGCACAGATTTTGACTGGGATATTATTTGCACCACCAGCTCCTAACGACATCTCAACAGAGCATTCAGAGTTCCTTTGGCTGCCAAGTGAGAACCATTAAATAGTGCTTGCTTCTTAAAGATGCCTCAGATTGTCACCCGTGATTTGTCATATCAGAGATTTGTCAGAGGCAAAACACTGAGCAATACAGACCAACAAGATGAATGCATGGGTGCAGAAATTTGCAAAGCATAAGAGCACAAATATGTCAAATGTTCTTTACAAGCATTATTGGTTGCCAGTGCCAATCCCATTGAGCATCCTTGCTAGTACCAAAAAGGACATCTGCAACCTCACTCAGATCTCTACTCTGCCCTTCTGTGCACGTGTTTACATCTGCACAAACACTACCCATCCTTACATGGCAGTTCCTTATACCCACACTGTTCAGCTCTGCATACATGTCCAGACCTCAACAGGACACACAGGAATAGAAATTATGCCTCCTAAATGTTTTAAGTATTTGGGAGAGTGTCATGGGACCAGAAAAGAAAAGAGAACATGATAACCTGGGTAGAAGTGGGGGAGCACCCTGTGCTTCCTCCATTGTAGGCAGTCAGAAGCAGAATGCTTTACAGCTTAGATGGAGTCTGGTCCAACTTTGAGAATACCAAACAGAGAATGGAAACAGTGCATCATATCATGATGTCAAGGCAAGGTCACATCAAGTATGTTCAGATAACAGAAACGCTCTCCCATTTAGTTTCATTTTCCTTAAATATTAATGTTAAGGACTAGATTCTGACGACAGCTGTGGCAGTTAACTGTATCTAATTTTTTTATTTTTTTTTTAGTTAAACCAATATATGGTCCAAAGTTTAGCACCTTTTCCTATGGCCTGTCCTGAGCATAACTGGGGTGCTGATCCAACCAGACACATTTCAGCCTGTTAGAAATGCTGAGATTAACTTGTTCCACCTTGCTTTGAGCCGAGTGGGAGCATGCACCATCCATTGCTGTGACTACCTCAAACGACCAGAGCATGGAATTTCTGCCCCTTTATGCAATACCAAGCTGCATCCACCCCACCCTTCACCAGCAAAGCCTTTTTGCCTACACAGAACAAGGGTGTTGGGAAAGAGGCACCTGTAAGTGGCAGCCATGGCACTGGGACCTGAGCTAGTGTGGTGGTTAAGGAGACAATGCTTCACATCCATGCTGGCTCAAATTATCAGTACAATTAAACATTTCACAAGTAACAGTGGGACAAAGGCAGTAAATCTCACAGCAAAATCTCACCAGCTATACTGGGGAAGATCCTAAGTATTAAACAACTAGAAGAAATGCTGTTCTTCTCCAGTATAAAAACTAAGATAATTGTCACCTGTTTTCTCCTTTCAGATGTCACTTTTGAAAGACTTGCACATCTAGCATGGAGAGCCTGTTATATTCGCACCAATTAGAGATGGATACCATACTAACATTTTCTCTTACAAGGATTACAGTTCTGCAGAAATATAAAATAAATTACAAGCCAGTTATCCCAACACAAACCTGCCGGGCTGGGAGCCTGACAGGAGATGACAACTTGATGCAGACCGTGCATGTAACTAGCAACCACAGGGCAGGTTCTCCCTTGTGTGCACATTTGGTCTCCTGTGTGCATATGTTACCTGTGGAGAGGGAACCACAGGGCAGAGGCCATGCCTGTCTCTGCAATGTCTTGCTGATCAAAAAGAAGTTTTAACTTCTTTATACGCATTTCTGAAAGACACTATGTCACACTAGTATATGTCACTACATATTCACTAGTATACAAAAAAGCCTTTCACAGACAAGAAAGCAGAAAAAACAGGTAGTGCTACGATAATCAGGAACAGAAAGGACGTATCTTGTGGTGAATGAGCTGCCAGGTCACTTACATGAAAGAACAAAGAACAGGTAAAGAACAAGTAAAAGCAAAGCTATAGAAATACATAGTGGGGAAAGCCCACACTGAATCCAGTATGACGACACAGCCCCATCCCTATTGATCTCCAGCCTCCACAGACATCAATTCTCTTTGATTGATCAACACCTTCAAGTGACTCCACCTCTCTTGCCTCCCAGAGAAGCTTCCTCTTGATTATTTCCACCATGACAGAAGACCAAAGTGTCATTCAGCACAAAACAGCTAAATCATATCCAAAATCTGCTTATACCTCACCTACTTTTGTATCTCATTTCCCTTTCTGACACAGATATATGCCTTGAAACTACAAATCTCTACTGAAGTCCTCCTTATTTCTTAATGGACTTTAACTGACATTTAGCACATTTTCAATCTGACTAAATAAAATCCACTGAGCTTGTTAAACTTCAGTGCAGATTACTACTGCCTTCTTTCTCCATTTACATCCTCAACCCTAAAGAACGAATTCAAAACACACAGGTTGTTTTTAACCTGTTCCAAGTATTTGTTTTGCTAACTTTACAGCTCCTAGTGTGTATAATGTTACTGCTGCTTCTTTCCATACACAGAGTCAGTCTTCTATTCCCAGTTATCCAGAAGATTGTTTTTTCTCTCTCGAATGTCTCGTCTTAATTATCTGCTCCTACTTCGTGTCCCTGGTGGTTATTTTGGTGCTACAGAAAACTAGAAAAATTAACACAATTTGAATATTTTTTGTATAGGAAATGAAACTCAGTTATGTGGCACTGTAGCAGGATAGTTCAGTGATCTTTGATTTCAGAGGAGTTCACTGTATGAAAGCTACCACAAAGAAAAGGTGCCAAATGTTTCCAAAGTAAAATATCAGTCTGGCAATTTGACAGATATGTGAGGGCTGAATAAAATTTGCATGCATATCTACATAAAAATTGCAATCACTATAGTTTAGACTGGAAAAGAATAAGTACTTAGTCTAAACCCCAGGTTTCACACACTTAGGACTTCCCAAAATATTCATCTTAGAGGCTGAAATATTCCGTGCTAGGTCCACATTTAGAGGATATTATTTTAGAAGACCAAACCACACTTCTTCAGCCATTTTAGGCTCTTGGTATTCATATAGTAATATGCAAGAACTCAAGAGGAAAAAAAAAACTAAATCATGACAGCAACATGTGTCAGTTGCCACATACTAAATCTTTAACTTTCTTGTTAAAAAGATAAGTAGACCAAGTTCAGGAATAAAGACTCATCCACATGACAAAGTTCCAGCAGATGCTGCTCTTTTACACCACATTGGCTGCTCCAACTACTTCTGGACTTTCTGTCATGAACAATTCAGTAGCATCACTGGATTGTACAGAATTGCTTAGGTTAAAAAAGAACTTTGAGATCTCCAAGTCCAACCATTAACTGGTTTTCATTCCAGCTTTTTGTTTCAGATTCTGATTTCAATCCAGCTGGTGGCAGCTAGAGGAAATGGGAACAAGACAAAATATGGTGGTGACCAGTCTCCGTGTCCCACTGGTTTTGTATGTTCTGAATGTGAAGTCTAACAAACATTTGTGATACAGAAGGATCATTGCACCAGACTGTCCAAAGAGATTAAAATAAAAATGAGCAACTGCCCCAAGTGTCTAGCACACTGCAGTTGTAACTTCTCAACCAAAATTGGGAAATCTTAAATTTCTTCTCTAAGTCAGTTATACTGAACATCTGTAATATTTGTTTTTATTTCTGACTCCAAGTTAAATAAAACCTGTATTATTTGCTCTGACTAAACATGAATAATTGCCAAACATTTATAAAACCTGAGTGACCACAGAAAATTCCAGTTCAATTCGGCCAACAAGAAAATACTAAAGTATCATTAAAATGGGCCTTTATTTTTCTATTGTAAGAGAATTCTACATAAACCACGCTGACTCTGTTTTACAAGACTTTCCTCCCAATATAATAAAGTTTCAAGATGATCATGAACAGTGTAAAGTTGTAAATTACTCTTCTTTTTGAAGGCTTCAGCAAAGATTCTTCAATTGTTGTAATCTTGGAGAGCTTGAGCCATGAAAAGCTTGCCCAGGTTCTGTGCATTGAACTCCTTAATATTTTGGCAATAGGTATTAATTTGACCTGTCAAAAGGAAAGAGTAAACCCTTGTCAGTTTTGAAATTCAGAAAGACACCCCAGAAGATAGTTTTTCAAAAGCAAAATGTGTTTGAATCATTGAGGACTTATAGAGAAGCCACTAACTCTGCTCAACTACTCCACACTTAGGAATTTTACATTTTCAGGATGCCCAAATATGTTTGGGAAGAAAAAGAAACTAAATTAGGAGAACAGGTAAATTGGTATGCTCAAAAAAACCCTTAATTTTCCAGCAATACTACATACAATTTCTAAAAATACATATGACAATAAAAAGAATAAGCAATTCTTGCTGCTGAACTGAAATCTCAATCACATTAATTCTGCAATTTAGCTGCTCTAAAAATTCTACAAGACTAAATTTCAGTTCTGTTCTTATGCATATGCTTTCTCTATTAAAATATTTGAAAGAAGTATTTTTCAGCAGCACAATGAAAATTATCCCATTCCTCTCGGACATTCTGCTAGACTTTTTTTCTACCTAATATTTAAATTTATTTTAAAATTCATCAAGGTATGAAGACTTGTCAGTGCTTTACAAATCAAATGTGCCCATCAAAACATTTTTATACTCTTACAGCTACAAGTTATTTCCCTTGTTAGCTACGAATAGCAAAACCTGAAGCCAGTTTAATCAAAATTAAGTCTGTTTAGAAGGCCAATAAACTCTCGGTTTAATGCTCTATTTGAAAAGTTTTTCAATGCTTCAGAGACAAAGAGCTAAGCTTTATTCTTTATCCACAAACTTTACTTCATCGAAGTTGAAGTGGATGCTTTCAATTCTTCCCCTGACTATGATAAAAGAACAAACAAAGAAAGTGCTTTGGCTGCAAACTGTCTTTTCCTTTAAGTATAATAGTTTTCAATTCCTTCTCTCATAAGGGGTGATTCATCCTAAGCTTTCACTTTCATAAAACACACGTCTACACATATACACACTTCAGTTGCATTTATAAGCCCTGCTAGAGCTGAATATTCAAATACTTTAATGCTGTTAGGATTCAGTAACTGCTACAAACTATAAAAACAATAGGGTTTTCTAAAAGACTCAGTAAGGAGTGATAAATCAAGAATATTCTCTCTTCTAAACACAGCACTTATTATCACTGTGAAACTATTAAATATTAAAATAATAATCTCTTGGTCACATCAAAATTCAGGTAATTCAAATCCACTTTTTCTTTAATATCAAAGCACTCTTTGATGTACAGTACATTACCAGGATTTTGAATTTTCTCTCAGTACAAAACAAGGTGATAGCTATCTGGTCCAAAAAGCCTGATACAGTTAAATAATTTGCTTTCTCGTGACATTTTCCAAACTTATTTTACTTAGCAGGGCACCTAGGCTGCCTGCTCTCTGTTGACACTGTGAGGTCCCAGGTATTTTTACCCTTTCAGGAAGCACAGGACAGGCACTGGCAGTGGCTATGCCTGCAGCCCATCAGTGACCTGAAGGAACTGGGGGGTGGTAGCTCTAACTATCTATGCTTTGTTCCCATTTATATTTTTCCTCTTCTGGCAGTGCAAGAATATGGGGATAGTTTCCCTAAATCTCTGGCCATACAAAACAAGTAAATTATCTCCATTCTACTTGAAATTAAAAGCAAAACCTTCTCAGCTGCTGCAACAACCAGTTCAAACCTAGAAATATTATCAGTAACCTGGGGCTGCTGTCAACTGGTCTGAATCAGAAGCTCAAGCCCAAAGAGCTTATTCCCGAGTCTTATCTGTACAGGTCCTGGACTTCTGGAGCTGAGGGAGAAGCTGGGGCATGAGTGAAGGGGGCAGCTACACCCATTCATGCAGAAAGCCTTCCCTGTAGGGCATTTCTCCAGCTCTTCTTTAAAATCTCAAATTTACAATATCAAGGATAGGATCTGCAATGCTACCAAGCCAAAATATCACACCATAATGGCAAAGGTAATGAAAACTTAAAATGCTTTCATAGACTACAACTGCACTTTCCCCCAAGCAGATATTCTTATGTTAAAAGGTAATTTAAAAGCACTGCTAAACATTACCTGCAATAAGGAGTGACTCCATTCTTGGGGGTGGTTGTGGTGGTTTAAAAAGCTTATTGATGTCCTCCTCAGGAAGAGGGGGCTCTCCTCGGCTTTGACGCTGTATATTTTCTTGCTGACGTCTCTGCTGATACTGAAAATAAAACAACAGCATCAAAATGCAGCAGGACTTACAAAGCTGTAAAAAAAATTTCTTTTCAGATGTTTTCAACAAACCAGCAAGGATGTTTTAAAAATTACATTATTTAATGCAATTCAGGTTACTACAAACAATAAAATGCAATTCACAATTTACTGTGAATTCACTGGCAACAAGGCATTCCCCACCCCACACACTGGCACTTTAGAAAGGTGAGATAATGGAGAACCATATAGTACTGAGGTAGTGGGGGGGTTAGCTTCTAAAATTTTTCAGAGATAAACACTGTATCTGATGGAAAGAATACAGCATGGTTGAGAAAGGCCTCTATTGCCTCACACAATAGAGAAAAGCAAGGGTGGAATATGTAGGTATGAGAAGCCATCATCTCAGATAGTTGCACAAATCAAAAATTCTCCATTTTATGCAAGTTAAAGGTCAAAACAATATTAATGTTAAAGGGGAAGAGAACTTGATTAAATAAGGTATTTTAAGCCAAAAAATATTAACTCCGAACCGAGAACAAAGTGGTGGCTGAAACCAAGCACAATGGTTCATTTCTCCATTCATATGCTAGAACAGCAGCTTGTAAAAGTTTTTCTGCTATATATATAAGAAAAAATTTATTTTCCGTACTTCTCTTTGCCACAAAGATAACTCAAACTTTATAAAAATTGAGACAAACATTTCTGCAGCTATCAGATAAACATTTGTTCTTGCAAAGCTCATAAATTCAGGAACTATGTGAGATTTCATACTGTATGTGGCAGTGAGGATTTGGTTATAAAGTTTGTCTTCAAAGTCCCCACATTCAACACAACAAAAAAAGTCTTTAAGAAGACAAAGAGTACAGAGTGTTTTCTTTTGCTTACTTAAATGTATTTGTGATCCAATGAGTTTGAAAACAGTTCTTACTTGGTGTCACAATCAAATGAAGTAATTTTTTTTCCAGTAGTAGTGACAAATACATGTTTTTGGACAATGTTAAAAATAAAATCTGAAATGCCCATATTTGTATGTGAATTGCATGCAGTTTCTTCTTTCTTTGCATTACCCCATTCACTTCTCAGCAGTCTGCCTATTATTCTTTATTGAAATGGCTTTCTCTTAATCACAATTGCTCCATTTTAGAAATGAAGTTACGACCACTAAGTATGCTGCAATGAGCCACTACTAAAGCAGCTATAGTTAGTAAAGAAATTAAGTGAGACACCATGGAACCTACTTTGCTCTGCTTTTCAAAATAAATAGATCCTCTTGTTGTTAACAAAAACCTTTGAAGTAGATGTCATCTTTCTATTCAAACTAGGCAATAAGGGGAAAAAAAATCTGAAGATAACATACATGAAGCTTCCATGTCCTTGGGAATTCCATGGCCAGGACAGACCACTGATCATATGCTGCTAAAATATTCCCTGTTCAAGCTACACTTTACTTATGTGAAAAAAGTAAATTTTATTTTAAAACAGTCAGTGATAAAGTCTTTTTAATTATCACTTTGCGTGGCAATAAGTGCAACATTTTATCTTAAAAGTGATCTGCCATTTTCAGTTGGCCAATATTGAATCGTGTCATATCTCTGTGTGCTAGATAAAAGAGCTCAAATTTATTCTTCATGCAGGAATCTCTTGAGTAAGCAAGTAACTTGTTAACTTATCGCATTATGTGAATTCTGTTCATCAAAATCTTCTCTCCAGGCTTTCAAATAATTCTCATAGTGCTTTTTTCCTATTTACCACCATCCTCCTACAGTCAGACAGAGCATTGCTTTATCTGTGCAGCAACAGCAAAGAAAGTAATACGGTCTTCAAACACCAGAATAGCTAAGGTTGGAAGGGACCTATGGAGGTCACCTTGTCCAGCCCTTCTGCACAAGCAGGGTCACCTAGTGCTGCTCTTCATACTCAAGATTCTCTAATCAGTGGATTTTAATTCTAATTTGCTAATGTCCTGGATTTTAAAGAGGCCCTTTGGCACCAGGAATTGAAAGTCAGCATCATCCAATCAGCATCACTATTCATTGATACTAAACATGACTCAAATGTCCTTTTCAATCAGAGAACAGTCCAACTTCTTCACAGTCCACTGGACTATGTCTCTTTATTTCTAGATGGATGACTACATGTGATGGTACTAAGACACAGTTTGGTTTGGAGCAAAACTTGTAGTGTCACCCCTTACATTTACTGAATTTATTATTCCTGTGTCCATGGTGTATTTGTAAATTATTTTGGTTTATGCTAAATCACTAATAAACATATAAAATAGTAAAGAAAGCTAAATCCATACCATATACCACTAGAAGTTAATTCATTTGGTAACTGCCCACTGACCAACCCATTTTATAAATCTTCTTGTACTGTGTGTGGCAAGATTTTAGTTGCAGGGGGACTACAGGGGTGGATTCTGTGAAAAGCTACCAGAAGCTGCCCCCGTGTCCAATATGGCCAACAGCAGCTGGCTTTGAGACGGACCCACCACTGGCCAAGGCCAAGCCCAACAGTGACAGTACCGCTGGGATAAAACATTTTAGATGGGGGGAAAAAAGGGAAATATGCCAGCTAAGAGAGAGGAATGAGAGTATGTGAGAGAAACAGCCCTGCAGGCACCAAGGTCAGTGAGGAAGGAGATTCCTCTGCAGCCTGTGGTGCAGAACATGGTCAAGCACTGTGCCCTTGCAGCCCATGGAGCAGGGGAGGAATGTGAGGGGACCTATCCCTGAGGAGGAAGGAGCAGCAGAGATGTTATGATGAACTGAGGGGGAAGGAGAGAACTTTGGGACTGAAGTTCAACCCAAAAAGTAGGGATGGGTGAAGGGAAGGTGTTTTAAGATTTGGGTTCGTTTCTCATCACCCTACTCTGATTTGATTGGTAGTAAATTAAATTAATTACCCTAAGTCAAGCCTGTTTTGCCTGAGATGGTAATTGATGAGTGATCTCTGCCTGCCCTTAGATCAATCCATGAGACTTCCGCATTTTTTCTCCCATGCCCAGCTGAGGAGAGGAGTGATAAATTTGCTTTCTGGGGCATTCATTTGGCACCCAGCCAGGGTCAACCCACCACACTACTTAACAGGTGTATTTTTGAAAGATCTTGCTTAGATCCCAATTCATCTGTCTTGGGTAACACAACCTAAACTGTATTTTGTGTGAAAAAAATGCTCTCATTGAGGTTTCTCCATGTTACCAACCTGATGTTTCTGCTGCTGCTGCTTGCTTACATTCCTCAGGTAGGTATTGTATTTAACAATGTCTTGGCTCATCTCATCCACTCTGTCCATCAGCAGCTGCAGACTCTTCCCAAGATGATTACTGAAATAGGAAGAACATTCATGAAAGATTAAATTTATTACTAAAAAAAAAAATTTAAAATTAAAAATTCATTCTGTCGCTTGACCAGTATTTCTTCACTAATGGCACCATTTGTAAAATTTTAAGTTCCTGACTATCTTTGCTCATATATTTATTTGATGATACTTTACCTGGCATGTCCTCCTCTAGTATCTTTGCCTCTCTGCATATACCAAGTTTAAGTGTTTCAGTCTTTCCAGGAACCTCCCACTAATGAAAAAACAATGCCTTGCATGAATTTACAGTTATTAGAGATGCAGGTCATACATCTAAAAGAAAAAATCTGATGCTTTTGTGACGTGCAACCCAAGCAACATTCCAGGAGATGTGCTCAAAGTATTTGGTTTCTAATTACTTTTTAAAATTCACTACCTGAAGTTGGTTTTGCACAAATTTTTAATTATCCCTCTGTTAAATATTAGTCTGAGTAAGAACAGTTAAGTATTCTTCAGAACTCCACCTCATTAACCATGCCTGTAAGTTCAGCAGACATGGTTTGATCCTAGCTGTTGAGAGGGAGTCTGTGTCCTGTCCAGCCAGCTCCACATTCCATACCATAGGCAACATGGAAGCAGCAGGCTGGGTGTGTCCAGTTCCAGTTATGCGATCTACTGCCTTGGCCAGACAAATGCAGTCTGTTAAACAACTTTTATTGTTACCAATTTTAGCAATGGATTCAGTATTCTGCAGGAATGTTCAACTTAAGGTATACCTTCCAAATCAAAGTTTTGGAAGTTTTTAGGTTGGTGCCCATGGAGACATCCTCCTAAATTGTGTTTACAGGGTAGAGCAGTAAAAGGACACTTTGTGCTCTCAATTGATCCCTTTGATCAGAAGCTGTTTTGCTGGCTCTGTTGTCCTACTTGGCTGAAGACCAACAACTCAAAAGCTAAACTCCATCTTTCTCTTCCTCAACTGAAATCTACCAATAATCATGAGAGTTTCTTTCCAATTTAAAGTTTGGTGCACTTCAATGTCAGAATCACACCCTTCAATCACTGTTTCACCATGTTACCTGAGATTCTCTCTTATTTCAAAATGCTTTCCTACCATCCTACAGCCTATGGACTGGAGAAACTCTAACTGGAAGACACAGGCATAAAGTCAAAAGAGAACCACACATGTAATACTGTGCACATCCCTCTCTAAGTGTAAATTATTTCCAGAATCTATAGAACTCATAGCTGGAGACAGAAGCTGATCATGCACTTAGGAATACCTGCAGAGAATAGAGCTGAAGACACCCTTATCTCTGAGAGCAAGGACAGCTATTTCACTCACTGAGCTGCTCACTGAACAAAGGTCTGCATCAGGAACTTCAAGCCACAATTTATTTACAAGTCAGAGTATAAAGCACTTGCATACAGAGGCAGATGGTGTGGAGGATTTCAGCTCCACAACAGCAAGAAAGGCGCCACTATAATAATTATTTTAAAACTTCTTGGGTTTTTTTTTTTTTTTGGTTGAACATTTCAAGCACATGATATTTAGAACTGTGGAATATTGCCATGGCCAGGAGCGTGCATGTTTTCAGTTTTTTTATAGAGTTTATATTGCATGGAGTTACTGTTAGAACTGGATATTATCAGAAAGGCCTGTATAGGTACACACTAATACCCTTGTAAGGTATGTGTACAATAGAAATACATAATTGTTTTACAGATAGTGTCTATATGAAATATAGCTGGTTACAAAGAATGATTTTATGTGAATCTCTTTGGGACCAGCTTAGAACAACAGAGTACAGAAACAGAGAGTTATTGTCAGAAGTTGCAGTAACACAGTGTTTGCTCTCATTGCCAGGGCAACAAAAACCAGATAACTTAAACAGATGTGCACTGAGACACAAAGTGATAAGTATGCTGCAAATACAGGACCAGCTTTTCCCTCAGTTCTCATGTGGCTGATAGCCTTTTTTGCTCCATCTCTTAAAACACCAGAAAGACAAATAGGAAGCAGTTTGTAAAAATATATATGTACGATCTCTAAGCAAGTTTTATTCAACTAAAGTTTATTCTGCTGATACTTTGGAAGTTAGATCACATTGCTGCAGCCCATAACACTCATCATACATTTAATTTGCCCAAAGGGTGCTTTAGGCACCTCCATACATTGGGCATTCCTTACAGCAGATCTCAAAGATCACAGTGCCAGGTACCTAAATGCCCACTATGCATCAGTACAATTAAAAAAAAAGAGTTTAAAAAATTATATATATATATATAAAGTGGTAACAGTAAGTGCTCCTTGCATCCTTATCTAGACTCACTTCCCTACAGGGCTCTGTGACTGTCAAGTGTAGACAATGCAGAGCTCAGCACTTCCATTTGTTGTTGTTCTGGGGGGATCAGTAATAAAGGAACTGCTATTTCAATGGCTGCATTTCAGTCAGCAGATTCAGCAAAAGAGTCGATTAAATTGAGTTTACATTTAAATGAGTGACTAATGCAGACCAACAGGAACAGACCTATAAAGTGAAACAGCTGGTGCTGAGAAACCAATGGCCATGCTACATGTGTTTGGGGGGGTTCTTATCACTACTTCTGACATGGTCCAGTGATCTGCAAGTAGCTGAGGCACAGCAATTATCCTCCCAAAGCCTCTTTTCAGATTAGTTTCATCTGAAACAAATCAGGTCTGAGATCACACAGTGGTGATGATCTGAAGGCACTCTTGAATTGAGCTAGAAGACAGCTCCACCTTAAGATAGCACGAGGAGACCAACCATTCCTCTGGTACAGGGAATCTTCATGGAAGAGAACTATCGGCTTCCATCACAAAGTCCCCCCTTCTCACATGGGGACTGTGTTGTTTTTTGAGAAGAAATATAAATAAGAAAAGGGGGGAAAAATTAAAAATCAGAAAAAGTACCTGCCATGTGGATTCTTACACATCTAATGAAGAATAATCTAATGTGAGAACACTCCTTCACCACAACTGTTTCCAGAATCATGGACCTGTAAGGAGTGACCCACAGAAGTTCTGGAAACTTATAATTTGAGACTTATTTGTGTAGCTTAGATAGCATAATCAAAAATGCCCCAAAATTACTAACACATACCAACTGCCAAAGGGAAATTGTTAAAGCCTCTTTACATCATAAAACACACTAGAAACTATAGTCTGGAAAGCAGTTTCTTGAGCTGTGCATTTTTCTTTAACAGCCTTATATGTGATGGGATGTAATTGTTTGCCCACAAGGGCAGATACAAGACCAGGTCATCGACACATGAGATTCCTTGTTTAACAGAGTCCTTGTCTAACAATTATCAAATACAAGGGTCAATTAATTCTGAGAGTGAAAAGTAGAAAACTGTGATTAGAGTAGCCTAATCTGCAGATAACACTGATGGCCTTTCCTGTCTTGCTCTTCCTGTAGTTGGCAGTGATGGAATCCAGCACCCATAGAAGGAGAAAGCAACAACTATACATTAACCGAACTCACAGATCACTCACTGCACAAGGGCATCCTCTTAGGATCCAGATCTGGCTAAGAGACCTGAATGCAAACCTTCCTCTTCCCAAGGGAGTGCTCATACCACCAGTGCCTCCCTTTGCAGATATATTCTAAGGAGAGCAAAGGTCCAGTTCACTGTGGCCAGCAAAGGCAGTTTAAGAGGTTCCAGCATCAGCATCTCCTTGCCTCTCCCTCTCTGCCCACAGGTTACAGCACTCTGAGATGTACAGATTCAGCTGTTTGTGTGGGCACACTTCAAACTCTTTCAGTGAAACAGTCTACTGTAAATGCAAAAACACCCCCTGCTGTTTTTTTTTGGGTTTTTTTTAGGGCGGCAGAGGGGAAGGCTGAAAGGGAGGAGTGGGAGTCCAACTTTTTGCATCAGACTATACCACAAAAGCTATTTGTACAGCCATATTCAAAAACAGATGAGGAAATAAAAATCTTTGAGGGTGGGAGGGATGTAGAGATGAAATGGGGGTAATGGGGAGAAACAAGACAAGCAGCTGGGCCTGGAACCTCAAACTGGCTCCGCTTCAGCAGCATTCATAATGGGGAACTACACATGAAGGCCATCTTTCCTTTAGCATCTTTAATCAGAAAAGGACTCCAGACACACTTGCTAAATGTCTGAAACACCCAAAGTGAAGCTTCAATCAGACACTCAAGCTCCAAGAGAAGCAGCAGTTCCTGTGGCTCCCGGTGCCCATGTGCTGCTCACTGGTTTTGCCTGTGCCCAGGCGCAGCTCCCAGGCTCAGCTGGCACTGCCCGCATCTCCCTGCTCCTCTGAGAGCCGAGTCACCGTGCTGCACCAGGCACCCAATTTTGGGCTATAACAATCCTGAAGCTGGAGATGTGCAAAAAAGCCCCCTAAACTTGCCTACAATTGCCATAATTGGACATCCTCACTTATTTAATTTTATTTTGCTTGTACCATGGCTAAGGAAGATGAGAACAGGAGACGGCAAGAAGAAGCGTTAGAAAATGCTGTATCTGCTGTTCATTTATTCCACTTTCCATCAACTCCACTGAGGCTTGCTCTCAGCCACTGCTTTCTGGGAAAGGTGCCATCCTGTACAGAACTTTCCTCCTGGTGGGAACAGCTTTGGGTGGATTAGAGAAGTACTGCTGGGCAAAGCACATCTTTTTCATTAAAAATTTGTAAGGTATGTTCCCACCACTTAACAGAATTTGTTTACATCTCAGCATTTCAGCCTGTATTCAACCTGTGCTGTTTAAGAGGATTTTGTTTGAATGAGATATGTAAGTCAAGAGTCTTGAGTTCCATTCTGTCTTTGATGTGTACCTTTGGGCAACACATTTACTCTCTCTTGTGTCAGGTTCCCCCACCTGCAAATTAGAGATTTTCATAATTATCTTAATAATCCGTTAAGCACATTGAGAGTTTTGAATAAGCAGTGCAATGTGTAAAGGTTAACGTTGTTTTTAAAAGCCAAAGCAACCCTTCTGTTACTTCTGCAAAAATACTGCATCTGATGTTTGAAAAATATAATTGCCAAGTAGATGTTAGTGCAGTAAATGTTCAGCACATGTTTGCTTCTACTGACGCACACTATTAGAAAAATTGCTTGAGACAAATTGAGATATTATAGAACAACCCTATTATGAAGCTAGACCACAAAAAAGCTTTTTTTAATTTAAACTAGATCATCAATAGAATAAGGAAGAGATGGATGAGAATGAGAAAGTTGGTTGTAATTATTTCCCTGCAGATCTGGAACATTATCTGACAGGATTTTAATTCTTGAGTCTCTATCAAAAGACTGGCAGTACTCCAAAGTCTTCAAGACATTTTGGTCCTTAAGGGTAGCAGGATAACTGTTTGAGTAAAAGGCCTTTACTTGCTATTACTTGCTAACCCTGTGCTACTCTGCCTTCAATCTCTTTGCCTAGAGTACTTGAGTCAATTCGCATTTCACAAGAGAAACACAACTTTATGTCCAAAAAAGTAAATTACTATATACAATTATCAAAAATGTACTTCAAATGGAGAAAGATACTAAGATGCAAACAAAGTGCCTCAAATAGGTAGAGCTTTAAACTCAGACAAGGTGGGTGGCTGAACATGTGAAAATCTTGATGAAGCAAACTCTCCAGAAGAGAGGAACTATGGGTAAATAATTGTATTGCCAAAATCATTGCTTCAGAGAGTATAGAAGTTCAGAGATGCTCCTAAGGAACCAAAGAAGTCCCCCAAAAGCCCAACAAATCCAACATGCCAAAGAAATAAAACAACAACAAAACACAAAACAAAACAAAAATCACAAAAACTCAAAAAAAACCACCAAAATTAAAAAATCCACACACAATCAAACAAAACAAACTAAGACAAAAACAAGAAAACAAGGCCAAACCCAAAAAGCAGCTTTGAAGTTACTGTCAACAACAGCACAGTGAGGAAGATATACACCAAAATTAAAAGTTATCTGAAATGTTTTAGCCTGAACTGCTGAAAGACAAAAATAAGGAAATGTGAAAATAAAACTCCAGAATAGTGCAGGTTTGAACTCCCTACTTCAGGTAATAGATGCTTTGACAGAGCAACCTTCGTAGCTGAATTCAAGTAAAAAACTAGCTAAATATTTCAGCAGGCAGTACAAGTCACCTAACCTTGAATAAACAAGTATTAAAATGCTTTAATTTGCCACCTGCTTTGCCAGTTATACCAACATAAGATATCATTGAATGTAACCTGCTTGGTAACTAAAAGCAGCTATCAAATATTAAACAAAGGACATATACAAAAACCTTCAAACAACCCACTGGAGTAATTTCTAAAACTTTCTCTCCTTCAAACCAAAATAAGCACCTTAAGTTCCTCAAAGAGACCAGGTAAACTTCAAAAATCTGCCAGGAAAGTCTGTTTTTTGTTTTGGGTTAGTACCTCTCTTGTCCACCTCTCATTCCCTTTACTGATACAAAGACCAACACAAAAGCCTGTCTTGCACCAGACATTTAATATCAGAACGGAAAGTAATTTGTACAATTCTTAACTTTTATCTTGAGCCAGGATAGTGGCACAAAACAGTTACTACATAAAGCTACCTAAAGCTGTGATTTGTGACCTGTTCAAATTACTTTCCATTTCCAGAACTGTATTGTGTCACTATCAGCAGCCCTTACTAAATCTAGGGTGCCAGGTAGTCCCAGGCCTTTATACAGGAGGAAACCCAAAGCATCAACCAAGGGCAAGGCTGCCAGGCCACCTGGAAACCTTCTGTATCTTCAGCATGGTCCTCATTTTCACCACAAAGTGATGGAGCTCTCAAGGAATCAAATAATTGTCACCTCCTACATCCAGTGCTCACCTTCTCCTCAAACGGGAAAAGCTTTGTGATCTTTGACCATGGAAAGAAAATTACTTAGAGGACACCTGCAGAGTCAAGCACACGGAGTATCTCAGCAAGAAGTCTTCAATTCATTAATTCCAATGTGCAAAGTACAAACTTTACTGGACAGAATTACTGACTAAGTATTACTTGTGGCATTTGTAAATACCCCAGCAGAGTTCAACCATATACCCGTTGTCTCGATCACTTTCTCTAAAAGCTCTCAAATCCCTCTGAACATCCCCATAAGCTCAAGTAGAGAAAGTGGAAAATTTCTGCTAACTTAGGCAACATAGGGACCACTAGAAATACACATCCATTAACTTCAGCCTTACATGATAGGGGAGGGAAGGGGAGCAGGAGAAAAAATGAAAAAGAAAAAAGGCCTCTAGGATCAGAATCTTGGCAGACAATAGCTTGATGCCAAAGTGAAGTGTTTTACCCCAAAAACCTATTAATGAATACAGCCTAGCTTCTAAATGCAACAAGATACTGCATTAGTTTGCCTATCTCGTTATTTTGGTCACAACAATAATAATCCAACTGTATTGTGTCGTGTAAGATTTAAATACTGCTAAATTTTTTATAATACTGCTAGAAGTCATGCCTATTTTGTTATAAAAAGTGTATTTTCAGGGCAAAGTGCTGCAAGAATAAAAAGTTATTCCTAGACAAAGTTATGAGAAGATCATTTCAGAAACTCTTAAAACAATTTCCAACATCATGAATGCTGTCTGTCATGACAACCAGTGGCATTTTTGCCAGTTTCTCAGAGCCTTTATTATTTTATTTTCAAATTCATCCTGCTACCAAATAAAAGGAAATGCATTTTCTTTTTAATTAAAATAATTTATGCAATTACTAACAGAATATTTAACAAAACATATTTTTATAGATCCATTTGCCTGAATTTTCTGAGTGCCCATATTTTCTTGTAAAAACACACTCTTCTGAAACATTTTTACATTTCAAGCACAGCAAACATATGAGGATTAGAGACTGAATTTAGTCCTTGAATCTCATGCTACAGTTTTACCATGCAGTTTTTCCTTCAGCAAAAGAACATGAAGGGTAAAGTGTTAACGCCATTAAAAGTCAAGGCAAAGCTGCCATGGACTGTAACAAGACTGGGATTTCACCCAAAGTGTTAAACTGTGGTTTGGGAAAGCAAATAAAAGTACATCTATTATTGTAACAAGTACTCACCTGCTAGCCAGACTGAGCAACTCATGTCTATCGGCTACTGCGGATTTCTTTTCCAGTTCCCACAACATCACATTGATCAGGTATGAGTTCTTAATTACAATAGGCACTTCTTCAAACATGTTTTCATATGCAATATTTGCTTTTTTCAAGCTGTGAAAAAAGTTATGGAATATTTACTAATATAAAAAGTATCTTTCTTATTCTCTTTGTTGAATTGTTGTCCCAACAAACAAGAGTTTTGTAAAAAAATCTTGATTTTCATAGTTCCACAATTAAACAAGAGTCAAGTTTTGTTAAGAAAGCATTTGCATGGCAAAACCTCACATTTACAAAGACTAGGAAAAGCTGCTCTAGGAAAAATTCTCAGAAGACAAGCAGCTGCCTTGCTTTTTAATAGATTACCTATGTGAAAAAGCCTCCAGCAAGAGACTGTACTGACAGGATTAACTCTGCCCCTTCCAAAACATTTTACTGATTTTTCTGCCATCAGTGTTTCTTGAGCAGAACTAAACAGTTAGTCACCACATGATGCTGAAATACCTTTAAATATCATAACTACTACAACAAAGAACAATTTTCCCAATAGCTGAATAAGTAAAAATTTTACTGAACAAAAAGTAGATTCACAAAATATTGTATGTTTTGGAATAATTGAATTCTCTGGTGAACATTAAAACATACATTTTTAGTGTGTATTTTTTTACAATACACACATAAAAAACTATTGCTGTTGCCTTATAATAAAGTAATGCTTTTCATAAAAAATGGATAAAAAAGCATGATTTAAAAGTTTCTAAGGAAGTAGAGCCTTAACTTCTTTAGATTCATACTAGATTTTGGAATAAAACCTTTTGCTTTTTGCCTTGTTTTTGACTGATCACAGATTTGTTTGCTCATAATTACAGTTTAAGACACCAAGCAATGAAATGAATACATTTTTCCTCAAAAAGTGATTTTAAAAAGTTGTCTGATTTTTTTGCTATTGAACACCAAAGCAGTCGGAGTCAAAGGATGCTAAGGCCTGCATCTGTAACAAGTAGCTAATCTTTTGAAACAGAGTAATTATCCTACTTTACTCCAGAAGGTGGTGTCCACATGGGGAGTTAATTTGGAACAAACACATTGGGACAGCTATTCCAGAATACCTGTTCCATTTTAATTCTGGGGGGAGGAAAAGAGCTTAAAGACAGATCATCTATTTCCCTTCTCCATTTTTTTTCTGTTTTTGGCTCTCTTCCCACGTACAGCTATCTACTCCCTGGTCCTCACAGATGCCCTCTTGACTAGTCCCAGACCCAGTTCGGGTGCCCCCACTTCTGGAAATGCCCAGCCAGCCCTTCAGACCTCCTCAGCCCACTGTGCTACTGCACGACTGCCACCGCCCATAGAGGCCCGTTTTCCCCAGCACACACTGTTACATGAGATTTTAAAATACAGCGTTCCATAATCCCAGGTACCCTCCTGCATCCCAGTCACTCAGCAAGCCCTATGAGAAAACATTATTTGAATTTACTTACGCTTCTGGAGAGAAGTCTTTTTCCTTGCAAACTTCCATCAATTTGGGAGTCAGCCTATATGCCTTCAGTGACAAAGACCCTTGGGCAGTCTTAATGGGATCTATTATTAAAAATGGAAGAAAGCCTATTACTACCAAATCCAGACTGCCTTTTTCTTTTTAAATATCTGAATGACATAAACAGGAAGGAAATTACTAAGTAGTCCTAGTGAAAAAAAAATTAAGACAACAAACACAGAAAAGACACTATAGCAGAGGCAGTCCTACTGCACTGTATGTAAAATACAACCAATAATATAAAGTGATGCCAATTAGTAAACTTAACTTGAAGAACTTGGGGGGAATCTTGATCCATTCTATTGAATACGTATTATTTCCCCATTAAAGGTCCAATTCACAGAACTTATGTAAGAGTGACCTCACTTAAATAAAGATTCGTCCTGCCAGTCATTCTGCAGTAAATTAAAATATTCATTAAATAACATTTTATATGAAAAGAAAGTAATTTTAGAGTAGCAATAAGCTAATTCAGATCAAGCTGCCACGCTGCTTTGTGCATGACAATGTAACTAGCATATACAAAGATCTGTTTTGCCTTGACATATTCTGCTGAATTTAGGGGGAAATTTTCTAAACAAACTGTTACATTCCTTGGATAAAGAAGCTTAACACTTGCAGCATGATAACAGCTGAAGCATGCCAACACAAGAATAAAAGCTGTGTTAACATTCATGTTGTCTGAAACTTAACACAGTAAAACTTTTAGCAATCGGTGATAAAATGAAAACCAAAATAGACTGAAACAAGTGGAAAATTCATCAAGGTCTGATGATGCAATGTTTCCAGCCAATATAAGTATACTTTAACAACTTGTTCTTTACTGTAATCCAATTGTTAACATACTGAAACAATTTTGGGGCAGCTCATAAGATTGATCGTATTCATTAGTATTTTTTCTGACAGATACTCAGGACGTTACATTTACTTCTCAGCTGGAAACTATATGCAAGTCTGCCAGATATGGCAAACTGTGAGTGTTTGGGGAGGGGGAGGCTATAAAGCTGTTAAATTGCCTACGGTTCTGATACAGCACAGAACATCTGGTCTGGAGAGCTTGAGGAAACACCATTAAATAGGCAGAAAAGAAAAAAATCTTTGTGCTAAGAAACAGTCCAGGTTTTGTATGCTTCTGTCAGAGGTATTAAAAAAACTTGGCAATTCGTGTGATGATTGGTCAGTCACGTACAGAGCCAGACACGCTAGCAAGCGGGGTTTGTTAGACATCTGGTCGGGTTCCACCAGCCCCTTCCACGAGGGAGGGGAGATGAAGGAATAAAAATGAAGCAGCTACTCCAGCATTCCAAAACGTACACATCAGGGCTCTGATAGCAAGAAAAATAAACAGAAAGAAGGAAACCCTGTCTAGACTTAGCTGCTGCTGAGGCTGCCGTAGACACAGGGTTGGTATTTACTCGAAAAGGCCTGCCAGGCTACTCTTACAGGCAAAAGACAGAATACAAAAATAGTAGTAATAATATTAAGAGGGGAAAAGAGTAATAAAGGAAACCTCATACTAACCGTAAATGAGAACTACAGACTCCTCAATTGCATGCTGGTAACTGAACTGGGAGTCCAGCAGGGCACGGGTGACAAAAGAGCCATAGTATGTGGACTGGTACCAGCCAACGTGAAGATGATCAATGTTTACATGGCGCAGGCTGCGCATCATTTCCATCTGGTATTGGACTAGAATAAACAAAAAGCATGTTAAAAAAGTAAACTTACACAATCAGTACTATTTAAATAGAAAGCTTGATATTAAATGAGTATGTTGATTTTATTTTCATTTTTGAAACTGCCTAGAAATTTGTTTATTCACTGGACTGTCTTCATTAAAATTCAAAGTTTCCTGAGAGAATGAGAGTAAGACCAGCCTGAGTAAGCAGACTTTTTTCAGCTGCAGTTAATTGCAAAAGTGATCAACAAACTGTTACACATCATTTACAGTGTGCATTACCTTCTGCATTCATAAAAAAAAATCTGATACTGGGTTTCATTAAGCAGTAACATTTTACCATTTAGTAACAAAGACTTATTGTGATTTAAGTTACAATACTGTCTGGAATTAGGTAACCTTTGGAATGAAAAGGAGAATTATTTAATGAATATATGAATAGATTATAAACTGTGTCTTTTCCACAACATAAAACTACATTTTCAGTATTGGAGCTTGACGAACCAGCTATAGCTGTTAGATAGTTTTGATTGCATTTTATTTCAAATTTTCAGCACTCTTTCTTCTTTTTAGGTGTATATAAATGCAAAGGATGCAAGCATGTATATATTATTGTTTATAATACACATATACCTAAATACAGCAAGTTATCTTAAACAGTAGAGAACGTGTTTTTTCTATTTTTCACACCATCAGCTGTAATGTTTCAGTGTACCAACACAAAAATTCTATTTCTATTAAATGCTTCATTCAAACAGATCACCTTCACGGAACAGAGTTCTGCTCAGGAATATTTAACATAATCACATCAAACAGAACAACACACTTTATCACTTATCAGACCTTTTAAACAGACAGGCACTGTGCCTGCTGTTTAAATTTCAGGAAAGAGAAATCAGTGTGGTTATCAGATGAACCAATATTCGGAGCCAACTCATAGGAAATCAACTGCAACAACACTACACAATCTTTAAGTTTTGTCTGCAGCTACAAAAATTACAAAGATAACACACACACACATACCCCATGTGTTCATTTTTGGTAATTTTTTCAAGGCTTCTCCTTGTACCGATGCAAATATGATATTCATTATAAAAGACAGAACCACAAATTAATTACCCATAGAATGTGCTACATTTTCAGACCCCACTTCATATCCTTTCAAAAAGGGGAAAAAATCCACACATCCTATTTAAAGATATGAGGAGATACTCTTCAAGACTGGACAAATACTTTTCCAACTTATCACTCACCCTTGCAGCACAAACTACATTCTGCAGTCTTCTTAAATTGCCTTTTCATTAAACTGCCATATCTGACTGACTTTGTACTGAAGTAACCTACATACACTTACAGAAACCCTTGCAGACTTCTATCAGTATATGCTGGTGATTGCATTCTGTACCATAGTATCTTAATAGAAATTACTTAAAATTCGTGTTTCAACCAGGGCCATGATAATACAGCATCCTGAAACTAATACAGCAAAACCACCCAGGCTTTGTTCTGAAATACCCTAACACAGCCAGTGAATGGGAGACCTGCTTGATGTGAATGTCTCTAAACCAAGGCAAATCTGGAGGTGCCTCTACACTCTTCAGGGCAGCCTGCACAATTGATCAAACAGATATTTCCAAGTCAGAATGAAAACCTTTCCCCTTGCCAAACCTAAGCAAGCTCATTGTACGACTTCCAGAAACAGAGGCCAGGCTGAATAAAGCTACTTACCCAGAGCCTAATGCTTCTGCATCTCAGTGTTTAGCTCAAAAGCAAAGATCTAGTTTTTCAAAAAGGGTCAGTCCTTAAACTTTAAAAGTTTGTGTGGATTTTTTGGAGGTGAAAATGGTAAGTTTCTAAATTTTTTAATTAAAACAAGCTAAAACAAACTAAAAGACTTCTCATGTAAACATGATTCTGAATTGAAAAAGTATATCCAGTTATTAAATGTAGCTAGAATAAACTCTTTTGGTTAAAACAAGCTTTTCAAAGGTATATCTGTGTAGAAAGCAAGAATGACTTATTTCTCACATGACTTGCTACAACATGCTAAAAAATGAAATTATAGTTAGATCCTTTGTAGCCAAATGAAATCATTAAGAGGAAAAACTAAAAAGGATTTTCAAAAGCAGTTGAAACAGATAAAGGATTTTGTGATAATTAAATTAAATTTAATTAAATGTGGACTTTTAGATAGCTGAGCTAGACTTCTTGCAGTGGCAATTCTCTTGTGATAGTGGACACACTCAAAGTAGAGGTGGTCTTGTAATGATGGGAAAAAGATATTTAGACATAGATTCCTATGAAATCATGTGGCTGATATATCCAAATAATTTCCACCTTGATAAGTGTAATATTTAAGAGCAGAAAAATATCCAGATCTTTTACAAACTTGAATGAAGGCATATCATGCTCTGAAAAATGTTCTTCTGAGAGCTAACTGGTAACCAAGTTCCAGGACAAGTTCTTTTCTTAAACGCAGTACACCCAGCAACATGTAAGAGATGTAACACGATGCAAAAGATACTATCCAGAAGAAAAAGGACTCACTGAAAACCATCCAGATTTCATGTCAGCAATTCCTCCTCTCATGACTGTTAGCAGTTAGATGATAATGAAGGCAATAGTGGAAAAAATGTCAAAGAACCAATAAAGCATCAATAGCTAACATCTTTGCCTTGGGAAAACAACTGCAGAAATTAAAACATGATGCAGTCCCCACCAGGGAGAAATGGAAACTCTTTTAACCAAACATATATTTTTTATAACATGTATTAGTAGCTAGATAGCTCCAACAAGCTGCCAACTTGCACAAATGGATAACAGCCCCCAAGCTGCTTTTGTTGATACCGTTACCACTGTTTCTTCACACTGTTTGCCCAATCTACAGAACATCATCTTTTTACCTAGCAGCTTAGCATAGACTGGGCAAGAGCTCCCTCTCTCCTTCTATTTATTACTCAATCTGCTAGCATTTGGGACAATTGTGCACTTTTTCTAATGAATTCACTGTTTCATGTCACAGTCCCTCCAAAGCCACTCTGCAAAGCTGATACTGAAAGAGCCACTTAGAATAAGAGCGCCCAGAACCGAGGTGAGCAAAGAAAAGGGCAGGGGAACAGCCAGACCCGGATGCTGCCTCCTTCTTCCTCACATTTAGACAATATACCTACATTTTAAAACAAACTATTTCTTCAGGGATATCCTTATGATGAGGAAAGCCAACAGCCACACCTGCACTTCCCAGCGGTGCTGCTTCCACTGAGAATGTGCAAACTCTGTCTCCTGAGGCATCAACCCGTTCCTGAGCACTTTTCTGAGATTCTTAGATTTTTAAATTTTTAAAAGATTCTCTCTTTTCTTAATATCAAAAAACACCACCTCTTTCCTCTAAAATGCCAATTTTTTGTTAGTTTGCAAGCAAATGGGTAGGGGGAGAGTATTAAGGAAGCTAGAAAGCATTACTATAATCTGGCTAAAGCAAACAACGTGCAAAACTATACAATATGGGGTTTTGTTCAAAAATTACTGACTTGTGTGGATTTGTATTACCAAAATGCCTTGACTTTGACTAATCTTGACAGTAAACCTTATTAGAGTAGTTTGCTTTATAAACACTGTAAAATATTTTTTAAAATAACAGAATAACATAAAGACATTTTCCTTTTCTAGAAAGTACTGCCAATATTAGAAACTTTATCTAGGCTTTAACATATAGAAGATATATACCCTACTTTACCAACAAAAAACACCCTCAAAAAAAAACCAAACCCAACAGAAAAAACACAACCAAAAGAAAAAATAGATAATATATAAGATACAAGACAAAGAATTGAACACTGATGTAATGGCCCATTCAACACTGGGACAATTCAGCCAGGTTTTCTATACTTTAAAATATCAGGTCAGTAATTTCAATATTTGAAAACCTAATTTCAGAATAGGTCAGCTATTCTGAAATCAGCCGAAGCATTGAAAAAAGGTCCATCATTATTCTAAAATGCAAACAAATCTAAAACCCTAGAGTTCAAAAATAACTGGCGCATGATGCAAGTTTACTTATTACTGAACTGTTTCTTTACAAAGAAAAATTCATTAGAATTTGCCTCTCATGGGATCACATACGCACATTGCTGAAATTCAGTCCTTAAATAGTTACCATTATCATCAGAGGAGATGCATTTCAGCCTGGCCACATTCAGACTATCAGTAACTATTGTGACAAGTGAAACCCATGTGATCAATAGTGGCCTGGAGGCAATATATTTGATGACACCTCACTGGCTCAAGACCTTAATTTCCCAAGATAATTTAAGTTGATACACCTTAAGAAATTTGATTTTAAGAGCAGCAATCCACATGCCTCCTAAAAAGCCATGCCCCATTGAAATGGAAGGACTCTAGCAGTGTTAGGTGCCATAGACTGACTGGTTTTATGCTGCTCACCACCAAGCTTGCTGCAGTGGACCCTGTGCAAAAGAAGTAACAACCAACTCTAAGCTACAAACCACTAACATCTGTGCAGCCTTTGGTCTGCCACTCACAACTCAGTGTTTGCCTCAACCCATGACTCCCAAATTTGTCCTTTAACTGTGCTCAAAGAACAGAAGTTGCATGTGCCTTCAGGAGGGCAGGTCACTGGTTCAAGAACAAAGTGGATCTTTAGTGCTCCCTCACCTTCTACAGCCTCCTCACAAGATACCCTCAAGGAGAATGAATTTGAGGATGAATATTTCCTCAAAAAATGCTGAGCACCCAGAAGACAGACGAAGTAAAACTACCTAGAATTTACTCAAGGCTAGGAATACTGTCCAAGGGACGTAAAAGTCCATCATAAGAGACAGCATCTAGTTTCTGTGCTAACACTTCTCTGAATTTAACTAGTAACATGAACATAGCAAATTTTGGCTAATCTGGTCAATATACTGAAAAACAACCAAAATATTCTCTTTATAGGACTGCTATTAATGTGGGAAGTATTTTTAATGCAGTAATTTATCTGTTTTGAAATGCTACCATGTGGTAGCATGCATACTGAACAAGTGCTATACACTTTGCAGGACAAAAAAATTTGGGTTTTTCTATACATATTAACTTTGCCAAACCACATGTATGCTTCAGACAGTATCTTCAATGACTAAACCAAGTTAGCAGATGCTAGTTCAAGGAACCAGCATATGCAATTGAAAAAGAAGAAAAATAGATTTATTTAATTTAGCAGAGAATTATGGAGACAACAGATTAATTTGTTTCCCTCCACACACACAATCTCAATTAATCATCTAAAAAACTATGAATCACAGTAACTGCATCTATTGATAACAATTCCAATTGTGAAGATACGAAAAAAAGGAATGCCACAACCAACTTGCTATGGTTAAAAAATACAACTAAAAAGAATGAGAAAAGAGAAATATGAATTCAGAATTAATTCCAGCAAAGACAATATTTCATCTCAAAAAGCCTTTAGATACTGTTGAATATATTTCTCTGTCCAAAGTGTGCACCACATATGCATATAAATATTTACAGATTTTTATCTATATCCAACCACCTCACACATACACACTTCTCCCAAGACAAATGCACAAGCTCAGTAACTCAACAATTCTCCTATTCATGGAGAAAAAAAAATTAAAAGTAAATATTGCCTTCCTCAATAATATTAATTTCCTCCTCTGAAATATCAAGTCAGGGTTACAAAACAGTGCTCTATTTTATACACTTTTACTATACAGGACTGAAAGCACCTGACCTCGTCTAAACTTGGAAGTTAAGCAGACCAGGATCTCTAGGTAGCTGGATGGGAAAAAAAATCACGTGAAAATAGGCAAACGTCCAAGAGTCATAATCGTAAGAGCACAAAACAAAAATCAAGTCAAAAGACTTGACTCAACCCCATTATAATTGCTAAATTGAAGAATAAAAAAAAGGCTAGAACATATCTGGCCAAATCACAGAATCACTACCACTAGGTTAGAAGAGACCTTCAAGATCACCAAGTCCAACCCAGCTCTTGTACCTCAACTAAACCATGGCACTGAGTCCCACATCCAGTCTTGTTTTAAACACATCCAGGGATGGTGACTCCACCACCTCGCCAGGCAGACCATTTCAGTACTCTGCCATCCTTTCTGTAAAGAATTTTTTCCCAATATCCAACCTAAACTTCCCTTGGCACAACTTAAGACTGTGTCCTCTTGTCTTGTCAGTTGCTGCCCGGAGAAAGAGACCAACCTTCCCCTGACTACCCCCATCCTTCAGGGAGTTGTAGAGAGTGGTAAGGTCACCTCTGAGTCTCCTTTTCTCCAGGTTAAACAACCCCAGCTCCCTCAGTTGCTCCTCACAGGGCTTGCATTCCAAGCCTCTCACCAGCCTTTTTTTTTTTTCCTTTTTTAAGGAATTTTGTGTTCTAATGAGTTAGCAACAGAGGAAGAAAAACTGAACATTCACAAATCTGCATTTTCTGTATAGGCTATGAGATAAACTGGCTACAAATCTTTAGGAATCCCCTCTATCTATGCCACCAACTCTACTGCTCTAGTAAGAGCCAACCTCTTCTGAGTGAAGGCTCATCACAGCAACTGAGGCTTTGCTAGTACCTTCATGTTATTCCAGAACAAAAAGGTTCTTGCTTTTATGGGAAAGAATGAGAGAAACAGAGGAGGAAAGACTCTTCAGTACCAATTCATTATGTACACTCAGTAAACTCAATAATTTCTAACCTCAATCACAAGTCAATATTAGTTTGATGTCAGCACTGTGTGATATTAATTGTGCTCAACAGAATAAAGTACAGGACACCCAGAGGAGATATCACAATCAGTAGGTGAACAGTGAAAAGTAACAGAACATAATAAAAATAAAACCCAACATTTGGAGTGCTTCTGTCGGGAGATACTTACCAAGTGTAAGCATGTACCTCCAGACTGTTATTTATTACCAGATCAGCCAGCAGTTGCCAGAGCACAGTCCCTGCCAGAGCTGATGACCACAGTCCTGATATGATGGACAGAGAGAACTGTCCTGGGATCTGGGACACCCCAGCACAGCCAGCAGTGACTGTCCATGACTACCCTGCTACTTTACAGAGGTGGCTCCAAGCCACAGGCCAGCACAAGGACAGCTGACAGCTCCTGACAAAGTAGGACAAGGTAGGGAAAGGCAGCTCTGTCACTGGTGGGAATAAAGGATGAGGACAAGTTTGAGAGCAAATGAGTAGAACAAGGGAATGGGGAGCACAGGGATGTGCGTGACAGGACAACGGGAAAGCAGAAAATGGAAGCACACCACTTCCTGCACATGTGCTGGCACTTGCCCAGGGTTTGCTGACAGTGAGCTCGGGGCTCTGGTCTAAGCACACAGTCAGTGAATTAGAAGGCAATCAAAGCTGTCAAGCTATTACAGCATTTTATTAACTCATGAGCAAACAGATAAGCCTTTGGACAAGCTAAATCTCACTGACCACACAATTCTCTACACAATTCAAGAGAATGGAAACTTGTCCTGTTTTGACATAAGTACTTCCAAGGCTCAAGACAACTCTAAATACGATGGGTAGGACTGACAAGGTAACTTGTGAAATTGTCTTCCAAGGTATGCAACGTTATTTCAAAGGATAAAAGCATTATAATGCTATCTTTCAGAAATATTAAAATACTGAGTTTTCAAAAAGCATTTTTAATTCAGAAATCCACTGCAAATTAGCATCTTGAAACAAAGTTAAAATCAAGCAATATAATTAAACTATTTTGTTGGCAATTATTATCAAGAAGAAATGGTCAAAAGAAAAAGCAACATATTTCTGCCATATCTTTGGAGTATTTTTTTCCACATTTATCTAGAAAGCTCCATCTTCACAGCATCTCACTAACAATCACCAACTAATCCTCCATCTCTTCCTATATGGCAGGTAAATATTATTCTTGTCTAAGCATCCATTTGGCTTACTACACTATTATTTCTACATTGATTGAAGACAAATTTGAAATAAGATCAAAATCTTTATCCAGAGAAAAAGTTTCAGTCAGCCTACATTGTCATGACAGCAGTAAATTGTACTACTAAAAATGCCATCTGTGCAGCCTAAAGCTTGCTTTCCTTCTAAGAAGGCAGGAAGATGATATCTCATTTCCTAATAAACATCACATGCCTAATGAAAGCATCAACTGTTTTCTATTAGGAGTGTATTCCCATGAACTTCAGCACCTTGATGCCTTTACTTACACCAATTTTGTCCAGTATCATTCTAGCTGCTAACCTGCAAAGTAGGATTAAAGGCACAAAAAGGATGGTCAAAAAACAACTCTGCTCCAGTAACCTCATATCTAACAAAGCACAGCCTTTTTCAAAAAGTGGCTTTTTAAAGTTTCCTAAGATATCCTTAACTTTGTTTAACAGCCATTGAATTTAGCTTGTTTACTCTAGTAGGATACAATAACAGGTAAAAACCCTTTCTTTATAAAGTATCAACATATTTTTTACAACATATCTACCTTAATACTTTAAGTTACAAAGCAATTAAGCACACAATAACATGAAAATGTGTGGTGAAAGTAATTCCTTTCCTACATAAATGCCAATCAGATTAATGTATTTTTTATGACATTTTATATTACATAAATACTTTGAGAGGTTATTCAATTACCTGGAAAAATTTGGAAATATTTAAAGATTAATGAATTACACAGTCACTTTTACTTTAATATAACACAGATTTTCATATTCAAGAATTTGAAAGCAGAACAGGAACAGACTGAAATGGAAACAACTCAAAAATCCCTGCATTTTGAAAATCAGTAATTTCATACCACATGCATCACAAGAAAGTCAGTCTCATTTAGTCAAAAACTTTTCATTAAGTGAAGAAAATAACAACTTCACATAAGGGGTTTTGGGCCTTTTAAATTCCTCATCTCCCCTGAAAACACAGAAAAAAACATCCTTCTTCTTCACAAAAATTCAAAGTTTGGGTATTTTCTACCAATCTGACAAAACAAGAGGACACAGTCTTACGTTTACATTGCTGAAATTCAAAGGGCAGTGGGAAGTGGAGGGACATCTTCCACACTTTATTTAAAGTCAAAACACTCATCTTGTATTACCAGATACAATGAAGCAAGTGGTTTTCTTATGGCTTGGTATTAAATATGGACAACTCTGCTTTCAAGAATTTCTCACATTGTTCTTAAGTTTCAAGCTCATAAAACACGGTCTGAACACTGAAGCACACACAGCCCCATATAGCAATTTTCCTGAATTGTCTTTATAGCAATTCATTGCTACTGACTATTTCTTCAGTTGAATGTTACACCAGCTCTTTTTCTGTGACCTCTTTCAGTCCATCATAGACATAACACTACTCAACATTTAGCAGGGAGAATCAGTGAAGTTCTAATTTTTGGCAAAACAGAAGAACACGGTAGCCACTCCCATAAACTCATCCTTTGAATCAAAATTACACAAGTATTTTATTAAAAAATAAAAAGATGGCTGTATCATCAGCATTGCCCTTACTGCTTCTTCTGCTGGGAGCCTACTGTGCAGGGCAAGACATCCCCATGCACCGGGAAGGTCTGAAGCAGTCAGGGTCTATTGCTCCTTTCAGAAAGGCAGAAGGACAAAGTCTACCAGTTTTGTCTAGCCCAGGTGCTGTTACTTGCTGAGCAAACAGCTATGAAATGCCACATTAACTTCTTTCTCTTCAATAAGAACAGCACTCTACCACCCCTCATTAACACAGCAGCTAGGAGCTTTGCCTAATACCTAGATGAACACAATGTCACAAGGATGCTTCAGCACACCTCTTACAACACTCTTAGAATCCCATTTACATCTCCAAGTAACACATCCCATTGAGGACACAAAGACAGACTGAGACATCCCATCTGACCAGTTTAAAGAGCAATGACTAAGCTGAAAGCTCTAACAAAGGGCAGCTTCACTTGGATCTCTGCTGCAGGACCATCTACAAGTGATCTTTGTGGCTGTCAGCCAGGTCTTCAAGCCATGAGCAACACTTTAATTCACAGGAGGTACAAGTAAGTCAGAATTCAAGCCAAGCCCTACCCAGCAGACAGATGACAAAGTATCTCTTCACTACACGATCCAGGGTCAGACATTTGCTTTGCCAAGCACTGACTTCAGATAAAATGAGTCAAGTCCTGTTGCTTGCAATCCCTGCCACAACAGAAATCTTTGCCCTTCTTTAGCTTGCAGGCAGATTAGAGTGACAGGTTCCCTTCTGGTTTAGTTCTTGAGCTAATGACTGCCACTACACAACAGACACACATATTCAACACCACTTATTATCACTAGGCAAAGAGAGGGAAAACTCAGCTTTTATTATCCAAACTCTAACACAAAAAATTCTTAACATGCAGGCTTACAAAAGGATAAGTAAAAAAACCCTCCACCTCAATATTTCTCTAGATGAAGTGAAAGGTTTGCATTGCACATGTGGAGGCCATGGATCCATACAGAGATGATGTCTAATGAGAGCCAGAACTGAGTATATCAAACAACTCAGTTTTTTGAGGGGCACACCTTACACTAGTATTTTATTGTAGCATGATGGCTACCAAGAGCTGTTTGCAATTCTCTTCAAGATAGTTTTATGTTTGTGAAATAATATGAAGGAAACTGATTTTAGGTGGGTTCAAAAGTAGAAGACACTGATCAACATTTCCTATGGAGCTTGAGTAAAAATATTTAATTTCGGAGGAAGAATAGGCCTAGTGGTTCAAACCTCGTGAAAGTATTTGCCCAAAAGACTCCTAAATTACTGCAATTAGATCACAAGACATTTTCTGCTTTTTTATTAAGTCTTCCCTGCCAACCAACAGTCAAAGCACAGTTATTTTGGAAGCTGTTGGCTGTACCAAGAAACAGCAGATTAAATCAAATTCTGATAGAGGTAGTCCCTTCCTGCATGTGAATATTAACCTCCTTTGCTCCCTAAATATTACATAAAATATTACATGTGTTCCAACATGACAGGTGATAGCATCAGCAGGGTATTGGAAGAAGTTATGCAGTGGCCACATATGCTAGCAGGCAGCAAGAGCTTGCAGTAAGAGACATGATACTGACCAAAAATTCATCACCCAGAACTGATGGCATGCAAATTTTCAACACATCCCATACAGCCGAGCAGCAATGTTAGAAAAAAAGCCAGTGTTATGCTTCATTAGGTAAAACCTTGTTTTTATGCCAATTCCAAACCAGAAAAGTTAAAGAACATCACTAATATATCATTGTGCTGTTTTCTTACATGACTACTACCACAGCATCTATCAATTCATTAGCATGCACAACATTTAATTAGTGAAGAGTATTACAGTACTTAAGGTTTTTAAAGTGTACAGGCTCAGGCATAACAGCAAAGACTTCTAAATAACTCCAAAATGATGCTTTAACACAGGGTTAGCAAGTCACAACAGAGTTGCCATGGAAAGCCAGCAGGTGCAGTTTTGAAAGGCTCAGTGGCAGCTACCACACCACTTTAACACAGGAACCATCACAGGTAGGGAGACACACACACCAGATCTTGTTTCAACACACAGGAATCTACTGCAGTACCTAAACAACAACGGTTCAGTTGTCAGAGACTTTCTACATGGATGTAAGAAAAGTAAAACCTGGTAGACCAGAATGGCATTTCAACTGGTCAAGACAGATCCAGACTAACTGTGCATTAACTGCATTAACATTTTCCAAATCCACACACTATTTCTATATCAGACTTCCAACCTTGCTTGGACAACCTGCATAGTTAGCTACTACATGTCCCATTTTCTTCCCAAGGAAATGAGATGCATCATCATTATCACTTACTGCCTCCTTTATTTGCAGTCATGTGTGCATATATAGGTAACACATATACACATACAGATGTGAGGGGGTGGAAGAAGAGGGAGAGAGGAAAGAATACATACACACACACACACACACACCCCATATGTAAATATATATTTAACCATTAATTAAGGTGTATTTCCCATGGCAAATGTTAATGACCATGCTTTTACATACATAGAAAAAGTAAGGGAATGTCAATTTCTAAACAACAAACAAGACACAGAAGGCTGAAAGCATTTGCCTCCAGCATTACAAAGTTCATCTCAATCCTTATCCCCACTCCCCCCAATCCTAAAAAAAAATCAGCTTACAATTTCTCACCACTGTCCAGATAATAACATGATGGTTAGGGAAAATCAGGCCAAGATAACTCAGAACAGAAATCCCCATTTCACTGAGCGTTTCTGCTGTGTTACTGAGCATTACAACACTGCACAACATCTACTGAATGGCATCATCATTGGTATTACTCAGTGGTGTTTCTAAAGCCCAAGCTACCACCAGTAATGCCTGCATCAGTATCATATCTTCAAAGCATCCTGAAAAAAACAATGAATTCAGGCTGGATTCAGGAAGACTATTCTATAGCCCAGCAAGAGGAACAATAAAACCAGCAGTGGTTATATATCTGAGGTAAAAAACAGCCATGCCTTCGCAGGAACAGCCTTTGACACACAGCAATTTGAGACTGTGCACTATATTCAAATGCAATGATATCAAATAATTTAAACAAAACTAAAACCCAGAACAGTTTAAGAATATTTAATTTAGAAAATAAAGCTCATGGCTTTTAGATCAAGCTACACAAGACAGAGTCAGGATGAATTCCTCCTCTTTCTAGGGCTTGTAACATCATATGGCAGGATTTTGCAAGCCAAAGCTAATATTTCAGCAACATAGCACTTGCAACTTTTATATCTAAGTGTGGCTTGTTCTTTTAAAGTAGCCAAGAACTGAACTCACACCCTGTATGAACAGGCAGAAAAAGTGCTCTGTGCCAAGAAGGAAGTTATAAACTTAAAGGAAGTTTTTTACATTGGAAACAAGTTGGAAAGCGGAGGGGCAGATTCACTGCAATCAATTCTTTAATGAGTAAGAGAAAAAGCACAGAACATCAGAGCTGGAGGCAGTAGGCTGCGGTTCCACTGCTTGCTCAGCTGAAGGACTCCCTGATGGGGGCTGGACAAGTCAATTCTTTCCACTCCCGCTTGTTCTCTGAAGGCTACAAACCCTTGGGACAGCACTCACCATTTATTCTGAACAAAGCCTCAAAGCAAAACAGTTTCATTTGAGGAAGAGATGAATCATCAAATCACTTGGTGGTACCTATTTTTCACTGACTGCCAAAATGCCTTTGTAAAAACATTGTAAATACAAATTCAAATTATAGTTGGAGGGGGAAAAAAAGACTACAACAAGATTAATACTATCCAAACAGACTTCAGAAAAAAGCCACAAAGATGATGAGCCATGCAGGGCTATTGAGCAGCAGCACTAAGTCCACCCGGATGCCAGTCACTCTTTGTGTGCCCAAGGGATCAATATTGGGTCCAATACTTGTCTGTCATCTTCCTTAATGACCTGGATGATGGGACAGAGTGTACCCTCAGATAGTTTGCCATGATAAAAACCAGGAGGAGGCTTGTGCTGACTTCCAGAGTGACTTAAATAGGCTGGAAAAAAGTTCAGCAAAGGCAAATGCAATGTCCTGCTCCTGGGGAGGAAGAACCCCAGGCACTAGCACATGCTGGGGCAGACTAGCTGGAAAGAAACTCAGCAGAAAACACAACTGGGGGTCCTGAATGGACATTCAGCTGAGCCATCAATGGACCCTTGCAGCACAGGCTGGTAGTTCTTGGGTATTAGGCAAAGCATTCCCAGCAGGTCAAGGGAGGTGATCCTTCCCCTCTGCTCAGCTCTGGCGAGACACATCTGGGGTGCTGTGTCCAGTTCTGGGCTCCTCAGCATGAGACATGGACCTACTGCAGAGTTCAGGGACAGGCCACAGAGATGACTGGGGACTGGGACATCTGTCAGTCAAGGAGAGGCTGACAGAGCTGAAGACTCAGAGGGATCTTATCCATGTGCATGAAGATTTCAGAAATTCAACTTCAATATATGACGAAACAGCTTATTTGTTTGCTTTCAAACTCTGAGGAATGGCAAAGTTCCCAACAGGCTGTTGAGAGAAGCCGTAGAGTCTCCAGCCTTGGTGACAATTAAAACTCGTGTGTACAGCCTGCTCTAGCTGTGCTGCTTTGAGCAGGAGGATTGAACCAGAGACCTCTAGACACTCCTTCCAAGCTCAGCAATTCAATGATTCTCTGATTGGAAGAGATGGCTCAATAAGTTAGAATACAGCGAAGAAAAACAACAAAAAGAAATGCCAAACATTAATTTCAGTCACAAAAACCTTTTTTTTTTTTTTAAACAGGGCCAATCACAAGGTTCTGTTAATTACTAAAATAAAAACATCACAATATAAGTAAACCAAGTTTGGCTTGAGTAGAATATAGGTTTCTAGAAACAACCAACCATAGTGTGAAATCTCATTGAAAGAGATTTTTTGTGTTTCAAAGGCATTTATTTTCATTCTGCATTCATCTTTTTGTTAGTTATTGAAAATGTTAGAAGCAATTATACAGAGGACTATGTAATTCTCAAAGGATTCAGCCTAAATAATTTTTCAAATGCAAACAAGACACAAGTCACAATAGGTGCAAAATCTTTGGTTAACAGCCACAGACTATATTTATTTTAGACACTCTCACTGAATGTCAAAAATGCAACAGAAATAGTTTCAAAAAATTAACATGGGTAAGCCAGTCTGAAAATATTTTGTTATACAAACTGTGCTTAGATTTGCATCTGCAGTTCAATATGGTAAGCAAATACAAAAATACAGAACTGTCAAAGGACAAAAAGGAAACAAAGCCAAGGACTGAATAATACTGAACTGCAATGTCAAGAGGACTTGAAAATAGAGGCCTAGAGAATTCATTTTGTTCAACAGAAACATGGCAGAAAGAAATGCAAATTAAAAAGCATCTTAGTACATTGACCATGATGTCCTATTTTTAAACTTGCATTTAAATTTAAAAAAATAGTGTTGTAGCCATCAAGAACAGACTCAGTAAGTTCTCTCTAATATCAATATAACCAGAATTACATCTAGATGGACTGCTGAAGACTCCTTCTCTGCAAGATATTACAAAGAATGCTATCTCCTGAAGTATTTCACTGAAGAAATGAAAAACTTCCATTTGCTACAATTACACATTTATACCAGAAAACAGTTCAAAATATTACAAGTTTAATGAGTGCAACAGTGGCAACTTTGAGGTATCTGTTAAGTTGACAATTCAGTAAGAATAACCTCAATTTATGCTCACCTAATTATTTTAAATATGCCAATATATTTTATTTTTATGTATAACAAGAACATATCAGGTCACAGCGGGGAATCTGCAAACTTTGTAAGAAGTTTACTCTGCCATAGACGAAAGATGTTTATATCATTCTCAAGAGTCTCTAAACAACTACTTAAAAATCTATAATTTGTGTTTTAAACACCTCCTCCATATTTTACCATTAGAATATACTCAAGAGGACAGGAAAAAAAATCCTTCTTTCTGTGGGAAGACTGAGTCAGCAATGCTTATTTGAGAGCCTAAATTTTTCCACACAGACACAGAGCTTGTGGTGTAAAGCACAAAGCCTTAGTCATAAAACACCAACCAAATCATGCTGATTGGTAGCATAATAGAACAGTTTTTTCACTGCCCAATACATTCAGCTGTTGATTAGCTAAGAGTCTGATACCATTTTTTTACAAATAATCTTTCTTCAATTCTTACATTTAAGTAGTTCAGGAGTTTTGAAACCATGTCCCACTCCTTCAGCAAGAGGAAGATTCCATACAAAAAAAAAAAATGTCCTTGTCAAAGTCCTGGAGTTAGAACTGACAATTGCACTACTGAAACTTCTCTGCAGGAGAGCTGAATTAACAGTGGTTTCACAAATCCAGAGCTCCACCTGGCACTCAGCATAACCCAGTCCATGGTGATCCATGCCATTGCTGCAACAACCCCTCCTCCAGAGAGACTTCCAGGCAACTGGCTAAATGAGCTCTATGATCACCCCAACACAACTGAAAGTTTGCCTTTGTGCAAAGACAAAACCAGTGAGCCATACAAGTGGCCAAAAGATGAATTTCCTTCAAGAAATATCAACTGCATCAGCCTAAGGGATCTCTTCTTGAGATTCACAATTATTACTGAAATTACTGAGGCTTCTTCATCCAAAAGACTACTTTACATTGTGAACAAACCTAGCAGTAAATATGCAAGATATCAAATCACATGAACTATTAATAAATATAGACGTAGACAATAAGCTTACATAAACATACAAAATCTGCTCTGTTTAGTGTTACATTATCTTTACAAGCAAGCTTAGTCTAAGTCAGACTGGATTATTATACAAATGAAAATTATAAAATATCTTGCTGAAATAGAATCTAAAAGAAAAATATATTTAATATGAGACATTACAATGGTTCTTCAAGTTATAAAAGGTTTCCTTTACCTCCAAATATTCATAACATGTTTAAAATATATTCCAAATTTTATTTCTCACAGTGTTTGATATAAAAAACAAACCAGAAGGTTGCCCTAAAGATAAATGAAACATCTGGTGGAACATGTAATAAGCTTCAGGCTCACATCTGCTACTGAAGTTAGTATTCCCGCACCATAGCTACAAGCTCTATGGAAAGCTCTACAAGAATAACTGAGAACAGGGAGGATTATAGGGAACACATTCCTCAATCTAAATTGATATTTCCTCTTCCATCTGAATCAACATTATGCTCCCATATGTATGCAGTAATGCCCAGTGCTAACCCTCAGTGGAAAATAATTTCTAAAAGTAAAGGTATCTCAATTAAAACCTATCCTATTATTTTATATCATAAGAGGTTTTAGGCAGTTTTAAACATATGAAACCATTTATCTAGGCATATTTATATACATAAATACATATAGCTAAAACTGGATATGTGCATATATACATATACACACACAGTTCCACTAGTTTTAGACTGCAAGCAAACTTACAGTTAATTCACCCATATATCATTACATTTTACAAAACTTATTGGCAAAATAACAAAGAGTAGACAGTAGACAGCATAGTTACTGCAATTGTATAGAAGTGAAGCCCCAAGTAGTTTTATCGGTTACTGCTTGAAAATAAGGAACAAACTATGTGTAACTCACATTCCTGTTTCTATAAGGAGATTGCTCAATATTTATCTTTTTTTACCCATTCACTCCTCAACTTTCAATTTCTTCCATAAACAATGACAGCAAAATGTTTACATTTAATACCAACAGAAATTGCTTTATATTTGTGACATTTTAAAAAGACCCTTTTGTACCATGGAGAGTTTAGAAAAAGGCAGATATCTGCACAGCAGGGAAAAAATGCACTTACATTTCGCAACAGCTGTGAAAGATCAGTCCACCAGGGAAACCAAAATCAACGGCAAACTGGGAAGTGTTTAGGAAATAAAATGTTTCCATCACCTCATACTATCATTCACTTCCATTAGTACTGACGAAAGAGAGACTGGATTTTATACAGTGTTATAAATGCTACGAACATTACAGGCAGTGGAAACAGAACTGATCACTAAACATGGTTTGGTGACCAACAAAATTGGTCACTAAACAATTCTAACATCAAACCCAGGACAAACAGCATAAATACCCAGTGAGTATCTGGTTAGTCAGAAAATGAAGAAGTGATATCCACATCCAAACTTATTTTTCTCGGATAAAAATTTCATAGTAGAATTGAAAGTGATTAAGATGTTTAATCAGAGGAACATGGAAACTTTTTCAAAAAACAGATTACATGGTAATACAAATTGTGCTGCAGAAAACTCCGTCAGTACAGGGCCCTTTTCCCACACTTAAATTTGCAAAAATGCAATTATTATAATAATAAAAAAATAGTTTTATATATATTTAATGGAAGACATGGGAGAAAAACAGGGAAAAGAAAAATGTAATGTGATCAGCTAGGAAACAGAAATTAAGGACTGGCCACAGAAAAAGTGATCAAGCCAGTACTGTCATGATATAAATCACACACAATACCAAGAATCTATCATGCAGAAATAAAATTGCAATACCTAGCTTACGAAATTATTAGGTGTTACTTGTGTCCTGCTCCTTGACACCCTGAAGAAAAGGGATGAATGGTTGCAGGAGAAGAATGGACAAAAAAGGACCGCTTCTGACACGAGGAGAACTGAGGTGTGGAGAGGGCACTTGCATTTGTTCAGATTTTAGAAAAAACAAGCAAGCCCCAACTTCTCTACCAAATAACTGTTGCAAATAATCCACCTTGCAAGGTAACTTTGGAATACTCTGAAGAAAAGTGTGTTGCAAAAAGTTTTCAGAACTCAAAGCAGGTGTAGGGGAAAAAACCCACCCCATATTCCCAAAAAAATCCAAACCAACACAAACAATGTCAATCTGACACAGAGAGCCCTATGAAGCTTTCATGCTAGGGTCTAGAAATCATTATCTATTTACAGTGCCTTGCAAACAGTAGACAGTTTGGATGAATCTCAAGTATCACTGAAATGCACAAGTAACCTGTCTTTGTGAGCTCAAATTTAGTTTTTCCCTTAATGAGAGTCATGGCAGCTGCTTAGCTTTTTTACAGAATTTGACAGTCTACAGCTGTGAAACAGGTAATATTTTGCTCAGGCTTATTTCAGAATTACTGTGTCTGACATTATCTGCATATTTAGCTAAGAATAAAGTAAGTTATGACAATAATGTTTACAACTCTTGGTAATTTTATGATAAAATAAACTCTGTGCTGTGTTAACAGACAACAAAGTAAATAAGCAGGGAACAAAAATAAGACTGTTTCATGTCACACTCAATCCTTTACCCTCAACTGTTGCTGAAATGGGTAGTCCATACTCAATCCTCCCTCCTCCTCCAGCTACATGAGCTTCATCACTGTGCTGGATTCACTCTCCAGTAGATGAACAAGCTGATCTGACTCGCTCTGTGGCCATGCAAGCCCCAGATCCTGCACAAGGCAGGAACGGGTAGCCAAATGCACACAGGAACAGTTGGGACCACTCCCATCCCTCGGCTGATAGATTAAATCACATGCATTATGAAAGTTCAACTGCAGAGAACAAATCACTCCTAGAATGAACAGCACTGTAACTAGAAATACCCAATCCTCTTTTTTTTCCTATTCATCATTTTAAAAAAGCCTGTCCTAAAAATATCAAAGAAGGGATAAATTACGTGTTACGGTTAATTTACCATTATTGAAGCCATCCAACTTAATCAATACACTGTTGCTTTGAGGCCACAATACAAATGCCTTGGTTAGCTAAGATTTGCTTTGCCAGGGGTGCTTAAATGACAAAATTTAACAGCCAAGAACATATTTAAATTAAACTCTAGCTACAAAGGTCTTCCTATAGCAATGATAATTTGCTTCAGAAACTGCAGAGCAAGAAATGGTCTGCTCCCAGCAATAAGTGCCCTAACAAGAGCTATAACAGATGGGGAAAAATACCAGCAAGACACTTAAATAACATTAAAATCATTTAAAGTAATCCAGAACTTACAGAATTGATCAAATAATACATATGTACTTTGTTTCTCAAATTTTAAAAACTGAAAAAATATTGTAAAACTAAAAGCAAGGGACCTGTGTCATTAACTGGAAACTTTAATTCACTGAATTTACAGTGTGAAAGATAAAGACATAGTCAGAGTGCCTTACATACCAACACAGGATTTATGCATCAAATGATTAAAAAGGAGTGTCAGAATTCCAAAACACAAATCTTCTCTTAACAAAAAAAACCAAACAAAACCAACCACAGAACCCCTCACTTCTGTGTGGAAAGCTGTCTAAAGAGTAAGCATTTGGTCTGTCATTGAAAACAAGCATTTGAGGGGGCACCATATATCAATACAAAACGTATTCTAATAATTAAAGATCCAATCCAGTTTGAGACAGAAAAATATGCAATAGGAGAGTGCATTAATAGTCAAGGTCTTCAGGTCTGGTGTTAGAATTACCCATTTGAGTATTTTTATATAACATTAAGTTAGGAAATAGTTTCTGAAAATTCTATCACCAAGCAGAGTTTCAGGACTTGAAAACATTGATATATCTTGTTTTAAGTCATTCTGCGGTCTTCTCTCTATCCTGAAGTGTGTGCAAATCACTGTCCCCATCCATACACACAGATCTCGGGTGCTATTGGCAAATAGGAGTAAGATAAGTTATGCAGAGGAAATGATGGTACACGGTGTATTTCAATGTATGACCAATTAAAAACTACATTAATTAAGTCAAGACAGGAACCATCAAATAAAGTGTCTTCCTCTCTGCATAATGCTATGCAGGCAAGATGAATCACAAAAAATTTATTTGAATTTTAACTGTGAAAAAGGAAAAAGAAAAGAGAGCGAGAGAGAAAGAGAGCGAGAGAGAGAAAGAGAGCGAGAGAGAGAAAGAGAGAGAGAGAGAGAAAGAGAGAGAGAGAGAGAA
>QUSF01000001.1:55008947-55031542 GCA_003676055.1 Chloebia gouldiae
AGAGAGAAAGAGAGAGAGAGAGAAAGAGAGAGAGAGAGAAAGAGAGAGAGAGAGAGGAGATTTCTATTCTTGGTAGATTGACAAAATAGCAGAATAACTAAAGCTTGAGGCATATGTTTAATTTTACAGCAAATGCAGGATCAAATCCCTGAATTAATCTTGATCCTTCAGACTGGATCAATAAATTAACACTTCCACACCCTTTCTAGGCAAGTGACATTCTTGGGCATCTTCCTCTTCAATGAAAGCCACTTCACCAGCTCAGGCTTTATACAACCCACTGAATCACCTTTTACCCATTTCACAAAACCTTTCAACTTCCACTCTGAGCAGGACAGCTGATAAAAACTAGCCAGTGTATTTTCTTCTTATTATTCCCATCTGTCTTTCTTCCTTAGCCTGACATTTCCTACAAGTCATTTTCTTCTCAACCCAAGCAAACTTTACTTTGCACAGAAAATCCCACCTTGAAACACATCTGCTCTTTTTGATACATAAAGCTCACTAAATACAATGCTTACAGTCAAAATGTAGGGATTCTCTCAAGTTGTCTCCTAGACACATTCTTAAAAGTCAATTGCAACTTAAAATACAGCCATTCCTCCGTACAAGAAACACAAAGCAACAAATAAACAATCCAGCCTCTTGGTCTCTTCTTGTTTAATAATAACTGGCTTTCCCTTAGCTTTGACCAGTATACTGATAATTTCCACATATCAATTCACAAAGCTAATACAGATTGTTCTGTTCAACTGCTTGAATACATTAATAAAGAAGGCTGGAGGGGAAAGGAAAAGCTGTTGTTACAACAAATATAAGTTTATCTCTCTACTTTTAAGCTTTGTCTAGCTTTCCATTTTCTGCATGTAAAATGCTCCTTCAATACTAAAGGCTCCTTTCCATTTTCCTATTCTCACACTTCCCATCAGCTTTTGGCATTATTTCAGCTACAGTTTTTACAAAAAGCACAAACACTGACGACTTTGCTTAGGAAGAGTTGTCCAAAACCAGCTGCAAATCATTCTCACTTTTCTTTGAGGAACCACTCCTCTGTCAGGATGCTCGAGAAAGCTTGATAAAAATCTATTCATTTATCAGGTCTATTTTATAATCCCAACACTCAAGTTGCTAATGCTTCCAAGCAAGGGAACATGGCAGTTGGTGCATTACACAAATGCAGCATGACTACATTTTGGTTTACAGGTACTTTGACAGAAATAAGCAAACATACAGTAACCCCTCCAGGGCCACTATTCTAGTGCTGGTTTTACCTGCCTCACCATCAAATGGATGCTGCAAGCAAGGAGGACACTTTGCTAGGAACTGAAGAACCCATTTACACTTTCTGAGTCACTTAAATACAAGTTATGGGAAAAGACTGAGTTCCACGAAAAATTAGTGAGCAGCTTACAAATTACTCTAAAAATCTTCTGAGATATCCAACTTCTAGGCACATAAAAACCAGCAGAGAAAACATGCTTGTGTTTTAACAGGGACAGTTCATTAAACTGAATACTTGAAAGGCTGAGGTACTGTAAGAATCCAAACACAAGAACAATTTTTAAAAAAACTGTTTCAGCATATACTTAAAAACAAAACCAAAACAAAACAAACAAAACACTCAGGGATACAGGCCACTCCATCTCACCAGAACACTGAGTGCAATTACAGTTTAAAATGTGCTTAAACAAAGAACTCATGAGTGGTTTTGCAAAAAATCAGACTGCATCAGCTAAAGCACAGGAAAAACTTGATTAAAAGCATGTACCTTATTGTAAACCAAATGTGTTACCCTTGAAGTTTATACATTGAAATAGTTCTGTGTCTAGTAAAATGGAAGATATCTCACCTTATCATCTATTTACTTGCATATTTCTGTGAGAGTGTAACATAGTACTGCCTTATAAACTTGGAATGAAAAACTATCATCTCCTCCAGTTAATACTTTCAACGTTTAACAGGTTGAAACATTTAACATGTTTGGGTTTTACCATTTGTTCCTTAATTCTGATCACTGTTGTGCTTTTTTTACGGCCAGATTACAGGTACATTCTCATCCTAGAGTGAAATGCCAATTGAGACTTCCCCTGCCACCAAATTTGCTACTCTCTAAGACAGAGAGAGTAAATTTACCATTTTATAAGTGCAAAGAAAGCCTAGGGAGATTTGTTTCAATAGAATAAATCTGGCCTTTTAAATATTAAGGGACATTCCCAGCTTCTACCCTACCTTTCCTCCACCATTGTAAACTGCTCCCTTTGTCTGCAATAGCCCGCACTTCCACAGCAGCTACAAAAAACTCAAAAAATTAGAAGAACCAGAAAAATCTGCATGTTACCTTCATGTTAACACCTTTTGGCTATTTATAATAGCCAAAAAAGGCATCTGAAAAACAGCAGATTCCTTGTGCCTGCAATGTTAGGTGTTAGTGTGACTAGATGATGGTCAACTCAATTTGTCATTATCTTTTTCCTCAATTAGGTGAGACTAGTGGAATTTTCAGAACCAGGTAAGTAGCAGGCTTATTCTAAAGAAATGCTTAAAAATCCTGCTTTAGTCTGCCCATTGCATGGAACAGTGAAGTTACCAGACTTTTGTGGAATTGTATAAAAAAGTAACTGAAAATCTGTTTGGCTTATTTGAATTTTTTTCCCATTGGTAATAACTGACTTATACAAAGTAGACGGGAAAAAATTAGGAGCCATTAATTAATTATACTTAGAAAAACAAAGTGTAAAATATTTCCAAAGATTTTACCTTCCCCCTTTTCAGTATCACAGAAAGAACCACAAGCTTTATTTATTCTGGAATGACTTACAATCCATTTTTGTCTAGCTGGTTATAATACTGTGTAGTTTTCTAATAGATGTGAAGTATCCTTTTTTCAATAACAAATTACACAACCTATTAGCAAGTCAGCTCTTTTTCAACTACCATGAAGGCCATCCAGCTATAGTAATTTACTGAAATGTATTTTCTTTTTACTCCTAAAGAAAACAATATACCTATGATAAGCAGCAGACATAGCAGGCTTCAAATACTGTGACTCTTGCAACTGTTCCGGTCTTGTTCCCCAGCTGGTTTTACAAGGACACATTTAAAAAGTCTCAAAGAAAATTTTTAGAAGTTATTTTTCTGTTGGGAAGGAGAGAGAGCACTATTTACATGCCCAGTTTTCAGGTAAATAATGTTTAAAAAAAATCTAGCCTGAAACATCAGAATACTAGTAAACATGGTGTGCTGAAAACATATACTACCATCTGACAGCACCTCAAACAGATTCTAGTCATTAACTTCATATGTGTCCTGAAGTGACAATATTTTGTATAAACAGCTCACTTTGCTTAAGAAAATAATCCTGTTTTCTTGAGTATGTTTGAAGCAAACATCTTTCCTGGTATGCAGACAGATCACCTTCCAGAGTATCTACAGAGCACACCAAGTTTTTGTAATATGTACTTTATATGTGGTTTTTGCAAAATACTGTCTACCATGATGGAATACACAATGATTAAGTACTTCTAGCAATTTTTAAAAAGCATACAAAGCATGTTTCTCTGACAAAAAGGGGGTGGTCTGATATGGTTTGGCTCTTCACAGGAAGATCTACCTAATACTCAAGTAATTAAACATTTCATATCCAATTCTTTCATTTTTAGGAAAGGAAAGCATGGTTTCATATGTAGAGGATTAGCCCATGAAAGCCCGGGGAAAGAAAAAGCTTCAAAATATTTTTTGAACAGAATACAAAAACTGAAAATAGAAATTACTATTAAGAAAGAAAACACCACATGTTCTAGAACAGATGCCCACATTTTTATTTTGTAGTGTTTTGTAGTGTTATCAGATTAGGTGGCACAAGGCAAAGATTATTAATCCTCTTTTCATACAAAACACAGCTTATTACCAATTTATGGTGAAATACATTCTTTGCTGTCAGATGTTCAGCAATTGTGTGTCTGGGAGTCACAGAAAAGCCTACATGAAACGTCGTATCTGCATTTCTGGCATGACTAAGGGAACATATATTAGGTTTCCATATGGAAGTTCTCTCTTAGGTTAACAGCAGGAGTTATTTTAAAAAATTACACATTTCCCTCAGTGTCAAAAACTTGCAGGCCTCAGGGTCTCTTGTGGAGGTAAAATAATCACTTAGCACACAGTTCATCAAATTTCTCAAATGCTGTTTTTTATGCATTGAATCAAATCCTTTGATTTTTACAATGTAGAAAATAAATTTACCCATTTTAGCCTTATCTTTACAGAAAGAGACTATACTAAAAAAACAACACCCTGCCTTTTAACTTTGACTTCTCATCACTACTTAACTCCCAGTAACACAGAATTACAACTCCCACTACAGTAAATACACTATTTCTTCATGTATAAAATCTCTTCTCTCTCCTTCCACTCTTAGCCAATTTAACGACCATATTTCTTTCCATTGTCCCTCCTGCTTAAGCTTTGCCTGTTTACTTACACAACTCTCACTGAGTAAATACAAAACTAGTAAATTACCATCTTATAAACATAAAAGCAGTACACTATCATCTTCTGCATTTCTCACTGATACGTTTTTTGCCAATCCTTCTTTGTCTATTTACCACTGGGGACTATGGCTAATTCATCTGATTTTTTTCTCAAAAAACATGATAAAGACATCATTTTCCCAGTTAAAATTGTAAGTGAACATTATCTTGCAGTCCATTTACTGCTTAAATTTAGTAACTCACTTGGCTTGTTCAAGTCCCAGGACGTAACTAGCACATCTCTATCCTCAGCAACATGGACCTATAGTACTATTTCACTGTTATGATATAAATTAATTACTACATAGTTTCCATTACACAGAATCTCATTACATCCATTACATTTGTAAAATTTACTTATTATCAACAAATATAAGGACACCTGCTTTTACACAGCAAAGTTTTTTAAATAATGAAAAGGTATTATTTTTAAAAAACATAAAATTAATAAAATGTAATCTTCAAATCAATATTGACCTGAAGTGAGATTACTAGTGTTTTACTCTTCTTGGGAGTAAGGTCTAATTAACTTGCACTAAAAGGAGTCAATTCAATTTAAAAAATACAAATAAAATCTCTTCCTTCAGGGCTGAATCATTAAAAGCTAAAAACTCCATTTCCAGCCCACTGTGAAGGGAAACAGTAAATAGGTGTTTCAAATAGGTCAGCTGAATTATTTTCTGTAAAGACAATAACACTGCATCTAAGAGGTACATTTTCTTGGGCATTATTATTTTACAAACTGTTTTGTAGAAGAGGCAAATGAAATAAATGTATCTTTCAATGAAACATCAAGCTTCTAAAAGAAGTTTCTTCATATTTCTGGGGTTTTCTGCATATCTTAAAAATAATTGTGTAGAGCAACCAGGAGGCCCTACTACTTAACAGGATGCCAATTTAAAAGGAGGAAACAACATGTTCTTTTGCCAGATTCCAAATGAACTTGATGTCCAGACCAGGAACAAAGAATCACCATGATCTGAGATAACAATTTAATAAAATTTGTGGCATCCGAAGTACCAATCTTTACCTCAGCATGATATTTGCAGGCATCAAATTTAATAAAATGGCCCCAATAAAAGTTAATCAAAAGTGATTAAATGTATTGGCAATAAAACAAATTTTATGGCAGCAGAGTCAGTTCTGTTCTGTGTGACAAATGAACTGAGCACTGAAAATGGGTGATGCATCAATACCATTTCAACAATGAAAAATGCATGCAAGTCTGGCAGGAGAGAAACTCCATGTAGGAAGAGCACAGAAATGAGTAAAGCCCAGAACACCATGCATTTTGTACTACACAGAAGAGAAAAACAACCAAAGGGGTTTTCTTTTCTTCAGGATGACCATAACTTTACCTAGGCTACAGCAACAGGTAATGTCTGTTTTTTAATTAAATTGCGAAATGCAGAACAAGTACCAAACACTAGAAAAGTCACGGTCAGAAGGTTTGCAGGTATTCTTACAAGAGACAAATTCTTCTCCTCTCTCTACCCTGCCAGTTTGAACACTTACCAGTATGAACCCCTGAAAGTTGTAACACACAAATTGTGATCCTAATTAACTTTCCTGGAGTTGGATAATAAATTGGAATGAGTTGGCTAATGTTACCTGTATGCATACAATACAATACAATCATTTTCCATACACAGGGGGTAGAAGATCACTAGGTGATCTTTAAGGTCCTTTTCAACCCAGGTCATTCTGTGATTCTGTAATTTTTAAAAACAGCATAAGCAGCTGCACTTGGCTCAAAACCTGTCAACTTGTCATTTGAACTTAAAACTGCTGAATTCTTTTCACAAGCAACAAGCAACAGGACAAGAGGAAATGGCATCAAGTTGTGTCACAGAAGGTTCAGGTTCAACATCAGGATGAATTTCTTCACTGAAAGGGTAGTCAGGCATTGGAATAGGCTTCGTAGGAAAGTGACAGAGTCACCATCACCAGAAGTGTTCAAGGATTGCCTGGATGTGGAACTGCAGGCTATGGTGTTCAGTTAGAGGCTGGACTCAATGATCTTGGAGGTCTTTTACAACCTTCATGATTTTAAGTTTTCTAATGAAAGAATTCATTTCCCTTCTCATCACAGTAATCACCTTGTGCCACCTAAAAAGTTTCTAAGATTGTCTTCTGTAAAAAAGACAAGCTTTGTATGTCTGTTTCAAAATATTTCTCTTTAAGAAACTAGTTAAATTACATTCAGCCCTAGTCACTCTTATTTTAAGGAAGAAATACTGTATGGTCTTCCTAAATGTGATGCAGATCAGAAACAAAAGACAAGCCACAGGTTTGGAGTAAAAAAAAAGTAAGTAAAAAAATTTCTTCTATCTTGAATACTTCACCTTATGATTTTGCCTTGCAGCATGAGATGCACTGTGGCATATTAAGAAGTAGAAAAAATCTCTACTTCATCTTGTGAGGCAAAGCAGCTGAAATGAAAGATTAAAACCAATTACCAGTTCTGTCAAGTCCACAGTACTTTAAGAGAAAATCCTGTTTACTTTTTTCTTTTTTCTCTACAAAGCTGAGGTCAAAAAATGTGTTCTGCTTACTGAGCACATGACCATTATTATATTTTTCTCACTACCTTTGACTGTCCAGTGTCTTAAAAGCAAAAGAAAGTCACTCCTAATAATTGGTACACATAATATGAAAATCATGTTTCATGATGTGGGGAGGTATGTATGCAGTGTCCATTTTTATCCTTGTATACTTTAAATCAGAATATATATTGTCATAGTTTAAAAAAATTCTGAAGTACACCTCTACCTTAAGAATCACTATTTGAGTCGCCTTTCTGAAGATAGCTTTTCACAAATACTACTATAAAGGATGCAGCCTGTAGCACTGTTTCGCCTAAAACACAGATTTCACTTTCATATGCCTCTTTAACCAATTACTTGAGGTATCCTTTCCCAGGACATACTTAACTTCTACAGTCTCCTGTTCTCCTAGTATGGAGAAGCAGGAATTTTACGCTGACAGGGTTAAAACAATAAAAAAAATAGTTCTGGTTATTTTATTCATAACATGAAAAAAAAGACCAATAGGAAAAAACTAACTGGAAGTTTATTTTGGGTAACAGAGAGGTGTGTCCACACACTAAAAGAGAAATGCAATTTTATTTAATGCTTGTAAATTCAACAGAGACAAAGCCATGCCTTCATGGCAGCATTGTTAGCTACTTTTTAGTTCACAAAGAACTGCCCAGCCATCACCAGCAAAACACGTATTTAGCTTCAAGCATGGCAACTCAGGCACTACAGGATTACTGGTTTATGATTTCTTTAAGTGACAAGAACAAAAGGGAACATGTGAAGAATGTATTTTGAGAAGAGTGGGAAGAAAGTCAACACTTAACCATTTCCATGTTAAAACTCTGTTCTTCAGCATTTAAGAGACAGATAGTTTGCATTGCTCTCAATTACAAGAACTTAATTTCCTTTTTCAACAACTGTCACCTGTAAGACCAAAGGACCACAGGGAAAAAAAAAGCACAGGGAAGGAACTCACACAATTGAAGAGCTGGAGGAACAAAAAGAGCTAGAATCAATTACTGCCTTTTGTATAGGGAAATTAAGTGTTGTGATGCTAGACATTCCAAAATCAGCATGACACGAATTTCAAATATTTCTGCCACAATTACCCAGGCATCCCAAGGAACTTAATTCAATTCTTCTATGCATCAGCTTCTTTAACCCTAAACTAGTGATAGTTTTACCTCACAGAGAGGTTATGAGGCAATTAACTGATCATAAAGCACGCCAAGATCGTCAAATGAAAGGTGCTATGCAAGTGCAGGGTATTAATCTCACACTCCAGGTACAAATCATTCTCTTATCCTACCTTTTACCTAGTGTTGGCAGCTTTACAATCATTAAAACTCTCTACTACACACATTGGCTCAATTCCCTGCAGCAGACATCTTAGACACAGTGCACTTTTGTGGTTCAGCTACCTACACTTTGCTACATAAAACAGGGCATTTGGTTCAAGACATCTGCAGCTTCAGGTAGACTGCCCAAACACACAGCCTGCAAGCTGGATACAGACTGTGTGTTTGGCTGCAGGACTACAAGATCCATGAAACTTCTGTCAGCTGCATGTAATGTACGTTGTTAGATACCATCTAATGAGCATAAAAGCTGTAAAGTAGAAGCAGTAAAAGGACCACCGGCCACCCTTGTGAATTTAATTTTTAATTGCGTATTTTTCAAAACATGCATTGGTTCTATTACCAGTTAGAATGCTTACACTCCATTCATCATAATGTTATTTAAATAATATATTAGATGGAGTCTTCCTTCTAAATTAATAGCGCAATTTTAAGTTTGGAGCAGGCAGTAACATAAACACTGGAAAATTTACACTCAGGATCACTGGTGATACAGATTCAGCAGAAGTAGCAAAAAGGACAGTGCAGCAAAGAGATAGTGTTTTTATCAGCTTGCTCTGCAGGTCAGAAGACCAAGTAGAAAAAAGGTTTCCAAGCAGGAAGTGCAGGGGAAAAAGAGCAGCAGTGCAAGCAAGGGCAGTTCTGTTCTATGTTAACAGGACAAGCTGGGGGAAGGAAAGAAAAAGATCAAGGAAAGAGACAAGAGAACTATAAATCAAATGTAACCCTAATGCCATAATCTGGACAGGGAATGGGAGAGACTTTAAAAAAGAGGTGACAGTAAAAATGGATTTATCATAGAGTGATATCCCATACAAAAAGATGGAATAAGACACCAAACACTTTAGAAATCTAAAGAAAATACGGCATTTGCAAGGTTCCAGATAGGACAGAAGAGCAGTTTTGGAGTCTGTATGTGTGGATGACATGATGACAACAAAGCCATTTCAAAGATAGCCTGGGACACCGTGAAGGAAATGCAAAATAAACCATAATGATGATCAAAGTTACACAGCACTGGCTAAACCCACTTTATTCCTGCATTCACTATAGCTTCAAGTTATGATTTACTAGTATAAACAAAGTCATTTTTTTTCCTTCCACAGGTCAGAAGTGCTTTGCAGTTCCCCAAGCCCAAAACCTATGTCCCTTTCCAGTCTTTTCCTCCAAGTCTCTTTTGAGTAATTTTCCTTTTTCACAGAGCCAACAGCAATAGCATTTTATAGATGTTCAGTGCACTACACACCTCTCTTCTACACAGAGACAAAAGGAAGCACACATATACCTTTACCCAAGTTCTGACAGGAAAAAAACATTTTGGGAAGAAATATATCAACAGGATTTCTAACAGTTAATACTTTTTAAATTAGAAGACTACTGATGTCTACTGACTCCCCTTTATATCACACTATATTAATTCTGTACCTACATAACAAAAAGTGGGGGGACTGGGGTGGTCTTAAGTTGTAAGACTTTAAATGTCTATATATAGACAAAATGTATTTAGCATTAGTAAATAGATTTTATGAAATTTCTAGTTATTCATCCATGTCTACAATTCTGTTATCACTTTTAGCCACAACTTGATAAAATGAGAATAGTGACCTGGTGTTAATCAAGATATGACAGTGATCTTGGACAATACTGGAAGGCGTACTATTTTACCACTTTACAGAATTACAGAATAAGATGAGTTGGAAGGGATCTACAAGGATCATCCAGTCCAATTCCTGGTCCTGCATAGCACATGACCATGAGCCCTACCATGTGCCTCAGAGCATTGTCCAAACACTTCGCAAACTCTGTCACTGCTGTCACCAGTTCCCTGGGGAGCCTGTTCTGGTGTCCCAACACCCTCTGGGTGAACAATTTTTTTCCTGATATCCAACCTAAGCCTCCCTGACACAATCTCAGGCTGTTCTCTTGGGTCCTGTCACTGGTCACTACAGAGACAAGCTCAGGGTCTGGCCCTCCTCCTCCCCTCATGAGGAACTTGTGGACTGAAGAGGTCACTCTTCAGTCTCCTCCAGGCTAAGTGACCTCATCCACTTCTCATATGGCTTCCCCTCAAGGCCCTTCAACACTTTCTTAGCCCTCCTTTGGATGCTCTCTTATAGGTACTATCTTTCTCATACTGTGGCACCCAAAACTGCACACAGGACCTGAGGTGAGACCGCCCCAGAGCAGAGCAGGACAATCCCCTCCCTTGCCCTGCTGGCCATGCTGTCCCTGATGCCACCAGGACACACTTGGCCCTCCTGGCTGCCAGGGCACTGCTGGCTCATGTTCAACTTGCCATTGACCAGGACCCCCAGGTCCCTTTCCATGGCACTGTTCTCCAACCTCTCATTTCCCAGTCTTTCTGTGCATCCATGGATGCCCCATCCCAGGTATAGAATCTGGCACTTTCCCTTACTGAACTTCATATTGTTTGGGATTGCCCAGTCCTCTAATATGTCAGGGTCTCTCTGCAGGACCTCTCTGCCTCTGAGGGAGTCAACAGCTCCTCCCAGTTTTGTACCATCTGCAAACTTGCTCAGTGTCCCTTGCAGTCCCGTGTCCAAGTCACTTATGAAGATGTTGAACAGCACAGAGCCCAAGATGAAGCCCTGCAGAACCCCAGGAGTGACAGGTTGCCAGTCTGATGTCACCTCATTCACTATAACCCTTTCTGTCTGACCCATCAGCCAGTTGCTCACCCATCCCATGACGTGTTTATCCAGCTGTGGGCTGGACATTTGGTCCAGAAGGATCCTGTGAGAGACAGGAATTCAGAAGCTTTACTGGAATCCAAAAAGATTCTATCAACTGGCTTCTCTTAATCAACTAGGTGAGTTACCTGACATTAAAGGAAATCAGGTTTGATATCAAGACCTTCCTCCCATGAAGCCATGCTGGATGTGACCTACAACTGCATTGTCTTTCTGGTGTTTTTTGTATTTCTCAGAATATTTTCCTAAACTTAGGCACTGAAGTGAGACTGACAGGCCTGTAGTTTCTGGGCTCTTCCTTCTTGCCCTTCTTGAAAACTGGGATAATGTTTGCCAGCTTCCAATTAGCTGAGACCTCTCTGGATTCTGTCTAGAAGACATCTGTGCTATTTTTTTTGCCCTTTGATTTTCACACAGAGAACCTTAATTGTGCCATTGCCAACTCTGAGTTCCATACATTCAAACACTTCTATCATGTACAATGACAAACCCCAGCCTGTCCCTCCTGAAGAGCCTGTAACCATCTAACAGGGCACTCCAGACACCAGGACTCATCCCACCAGGTTTAGCTTATACCAGTAATGTCAAATCTCTGGGACTGGGACAAAGCCTGAAGCTCCTCTTCTTTGTTCCTCGCGTTGCATATATTAGTGTAGAAACATTTTGAGTGTGGTAGATTGTATCCAATACCCAGTAAAGCAGATTGGGAGATTCACTACTACTCCTTTCCTCAAGTTTTGGCACACAGTCCCATCACTCATCACTGGCAAGCCTTGCTTACTCCCATCTCCCTTCAAGCTAGTTTAAAGCTCTAACAATGAGCCTCATTAGCTCCTGTGCTGGAGCTCTTCTTCCCCTTTGAGACAGATGCATCCTGTCAGGTGTTAGACTGGGTGTTGAGCATATCATCTTACAGTCATAAACCCTAACATTTTTTCACTGACACCAACCTCAGAGCCATTGACCTGATGGATCTCCCTATTCCTACCAATATTACTCCTTGTTATCAGAAGGATCAAGGAAAACCCATGCTCCTGATCCTACTATCAATTGCTCCAGGGCCCTGAAGTCTTTTTTGACTGTCCTCAGACTTGTCTGTTACTTCATCACCACCAGTTTAAACAACCGAAGTGGATAGCAATCAGAAGGCTTTACTAGACTGGAGAGTTTTTCAGTAATGTCCCTTACCCAGCCCCCTGGGAGACAGCAGACTTCCCTGTGAGTGGGGTCCAGTCTGCATACTAGGCCCTTTGTTCCCCTTGTAAGGGAGCCTCCCATTGCAATTACCCCACTTCTGTTAACAGAGGAGGTCGTGATGCAGGGTAGAGGTGGCGTTGCTTTGGAAGGTCCCACTACCCTGGAAAGACCCTCGCTCACCTCATCAGTTGTCTGGCTTTCTAGTTCCAGAGCCTCACACCTTTGCAGAAGGTCCTACTTGTCAAATTCCAAGGAGGAACCCGCCCTCCTGCAGTGTGCAGTGACCTGCTTCCAGCCTTCACTGTGAACTGACCCTTGACTAACAGTCCTTTGACTAATTACCCTGCAGAGTTCTGAATTCACCTGCTTTTCCTCTACAATGGAGGTTCAAGACTCCCGAGACTATTGAGACTGTGGTTTCTCTGAAAAGAACAGGTCAATCTCTTGCTCCTTTGCTGAAATACTATGTACCCTATAGACTTCCTCCTGTAGCTCCTTCACCTGGTGCCACGGCTCTTAAACCACAGCACACCTTCTGCAAAAGAACTGTTGGCTCCAGCCTCAGGGAGAGGTACCAGGCACTCCTGGCAACCTGTGACGTGAAGAGCGGCAGTACCAGTAACTATAACTGTTAGCTGTAATCTTCAAAAACACAGAATAGGCCTTTACCTGAGTCAAGGATCTCCAATACCTTACCAGGAAATAAAACAAAAAAAGTCTACTTGAGCTGAAGGCCCAGAACATTAGCAACACCTTTCCTAAAAATGGGCTATCCAAAAATGTGCTCTTAGAAATGACAACAACTATTTTTATCTAAATTTACAATAAACAAATAATTTTATCAATGTATTTCCATATTTAAAACACATTTGGCTGAAAGACTTACAAGTATGGTGGAAGTAACTTAATGAGTTAAGAGGGATTGGGAGTGCGCATTAATGTTATGCTTTCACACTCGAATATAAAAACTGCCCACTAACATTTGTTTCTTTTCACCAATACCTCTTTAACATTAAGTACAGTGCCACATCTGAGACCCGATCCAGACAGAAACAAACCCATTGATGAGAGAGAGCTGAAAGTCTCTTAATCACACAGGCTGGGTCCAGATAACCTCAGGCCGTGACCATCTGTCCCCATTTATATGGCACTTCCCAGTTCACACCTGTACAAGCAGGGGCTTGGCTGGAACTGCAGCTGGAGCGAAGCGCGCGAGCCCAGCCCGGAGCAGCACTGGGTGCACACCAGCTGGGCACCAGGAGGAGGGACAGGACCTCAGTCCACCAAGGCAGTCCAGCATCTCCCGTGGACACATTTTAAGAGGTTCACTTAAGCTTTGAAAGTGAGTAAAAGCATAGCAATACAAGGATGAGAACTTCTGAAACAAGGAAAAGTGAAATTAGCAGGAAGGTTACAGACAGAGTGCATGCGCATGGCCTGAAAATACAGAGCTACTGCTATTTCAGTTAAGACTGTATCACTTCCTTGAATGCAAAAAAGTCAGTGGTAAAAGTTATTTAAAATTTGAGCTTAATTATTAAACATTATTTGTTCTGAAACAGAAAATGTGGGTTAATGAAACAGTCACTTGCATATATTTAATGAGTTTTAATATTAACACTACAATTGCTAAAAATATCAAGAAAAAACAGATTTTCCAATAAAAAATATATATGGAAGTATGCAATTCCGAAACAGAAAAAAAGAAAAACAACCAAAATCAGACATTTAAAAATGGGGAGTATTTGCCCTATTTCCCCTTAATTTGCCTATTTCCTACTAAAATCACATGTTCTTATTTTATAAAGTAGCAGATCTTAAAAGATATTTGGGCATTTACCATGTTTACCATGTTCACATCAACTACTTTCCTTTATGTTAAAAAGGAAAAACCTGCAACATATACAACTGAGTAAAATGACAAATAATTGAAAGTAAAATATTATTTCTTCTTTATACTGTTCTAACGTACTTGAACTACATCAGTTGAGATGTTTTCATGCAAATGTTGGGTTTCCATTTCATAACTGTACATATTTCAAATTAAATTAAACCACCTTCACATTAGCCCCTGCACAAATTAAGACTTCCACATATAGGAAGGTGTATGGAAAATATTACTTAACTAGTTGATCAAATTACAGTAGTTGAAATGCATCAGTTTCAGAAATTTAAAAGTCTCTTTCAAATTCAGGATAAATAGAATATCAAAATCATAGGGACAGAGCTCAAAGTTATCTGATAGCCGTTTCCTCCCATTACACACTGTTTGTAGCAAACATCTGGCTAATGTATCCTCCACAACCTCCCCAGATTTCCACTCAACCTGCCCTACTGTACCACTACTCTTATGCTGTTTCTCCTCATGACTCACTCTTAATACAAGTTGAACCCGCTGCTTCTTCTTGCAACCATCTGGGACACAGGAAAAAAATCTTGGGCAAAACCATTTTTCTTTAGAGAGATTTAATCAAATGTCCCTTCACCCTCTCTACACTGAAGAAAGCAAAAGTCCACAACAGAAACAATCCCACTGAAGAACTACCATCACCATTACTATACAACACTTTCTGTTACATAGCTGTGATACTAAAAAGGGGGGAAAGGGAGGAGAGAGGGAATTTTCAGCAGGAGATAACTCAGCAGGAGAAGCAGTGTCATTTGAGGCTCAATAATATGCTCAAGTATCCATGACCAAACCAACACCCAGATGCCATCAAACAAGCAGCTCTCCTACTTCTGCCAATCAGCAAAGCCTCAAAGAGTTATAACCAACATAACTCGTATATAGTGATGGTTTTATTTATGGTTGTTCAGATGCAGAACTGTATCAAAATTTTATCAATAGGAAGAATAAAAACAGACCTTTCCCCTGTTCAAATTATTAAGATGGATCAGATTTTATTAATTGGTTAGCAAGTATGAGCAGGATCAGAGGCTGGACCCAAGTGCTCCTTCTTTCATATTAAAGTGCCATTTAAATGCAAGAAGAGAAAGGAGCACGTCTGCATTGTGCAAAGGGCTGTGCTGGGAACTCAAGGCTGGACCAGAAGTGCATTGCAGAGTCCTGCCTCCTGTGACACCAGTTCCTAAGGGACACAGCTGCAACAAACAAACACACACATGGCCTTACTGATGTCTACCCTGATCCCTCCATCCAAGATGAGAGCATCTCACTGCATGTAATCTCCTCTGTCTGCTGCCAGCAAGCCTGAGTTATTACCACTCTCTCCTCGGCATGATGTGTCCCACATCTACTGTAAGTCATCTACTACTCTTGCAGATTACAGGTCTTGTTTAAACAGGTGCTTTTGTTCCCAGGTTGACACATTGAACTAGCATCTCTCCCATACCAGTTTCCCATTTGAGTACTGTCTTGATTTTTGCAATTCCTCTTTGTATTGTGTCAGATTAAAATCTAAATCACAGTGATGACAAGGAACATTGATGCTGTAAACAGACACCTCTTTAAATAAAGTTGTGATCAAAGCATCAAGAAGCCCAATAAAACCCAGGTGGCTCTAGCTTATCATATGCCATACTCATTATTTCAAGTGTCCCATTTAATAGATTTCCAGGTGTCAACAAAAGGCTTGTGCCAGTTCTTTTATTTCTGGCTCTGTTTATATATCTGGTGTCTTTTGATAAGAAGGTCTAATATTAAAAAAAAAAAGGTTAAAAAATATTAATTGTAAAATCAGGCATTTCGCCACAGCTGGCAAAACCACAGAAACCAGTGTGTCTTTGTATTATTCACCATCTACATAAAGCATAGCTAATTACAGAGGAATACCAAATGACTCATGTTTGCCATAGTTTTCTGTGGGCCAACATGTTTATTCAAAAAAGTCAAAATACTTTTAAAATGTCAACTTTAAGAGATTTCATCTGAAAGTTTCATGTAAAAATACAGTCAAAATTTTTAACTAGTTATGGAAGTCATTACCTTTAAAATTACTATAAGATCTGAAAGCAAGCAGACAAAGAGAAAAAACACCTGATTTGACATTTATTCTTCATTTAACTTTGTGCTTTATATGTCTAAATACATAAATTAATTTTTCACTTGAAACATCATTATAAGAAAAATGCCTTGGAAGATTTGGTCAAGTATCATACAATGGAGCACTGTGAATGGCAGGAACCTTTTTCAAGCGTAATTTTAAAAGTAAAACCAAGAGCTCAAATTTCTATATTTGAGGATAGAGAGATGTTTTGTTTTAAACTCTACACCATTGCATCAAAGCATTTTACAAGTCACTTCCTCATCCCTCACCCTGTCATCCATAATTTCAAGTAGTGTCTTGCTTCCTCTCAAAGCACATGGTATTTTCTGACCCAGTATTTCAATTTCTTTTCATACAAAAGAAACAAAATTTTTGCATGGAAATAAGGTTTAGAGGTCTAATCTTTCTGAAATGCTATGGCATTTCGCCTTCCAAACCCCCACTTGCCTTTTGGTCATAACTGAAATTTCAGTTTCCAAATTAGCCAGGTAGAGATGCCAACAATATTCCACTGAAAGCCATTAAGAACTGGACACCTAAAGTCCTGTGCTGCTTCTAAAATGTTTGAGCAAGTATGTGTTTGTATAATGTTCAGGACACCCAGAGCCAGCTGACGCCTCTGGGCATGAGCACAGTAAAACATAAATCAGGTCACGCTTCCTAGTTTGAGAGCTACACAGCTTTCAGGGTGGAAGCACTAACCTCATTCCAATTTACATCTAAACATTTCTTACTCCCACTCCTTATTCCATCTCCTCAGCATTCCTCATATCTTCAACACTTGGTGCCTATTGGAAACCATCACTGCCTCCAAGTCCAGTAAACTGACCAATCCCAAAGTCATCCTCAACTGCCCTTTCCTCTAGTCTTCCCTAAGTAACACACCAACAAATGAACTTGACACTGAAATGATCTAAAAAGAAAGCACATGGCAGAATGAAACTGTATATATAAAAATGCATACATACATATATATATGCATGCTTGCAGGCAGACATTTCATTAACATTTTTTGGTTTTGTAATTATTTTTTCTATTTCTAAGGAAAATTGTCACATTTGGTCTAGTTCCTGAACAGTTGTTGTTGCTCTCTTGTCTCTCTTATACATGATGGGAGGTATGTAACCAGACAGCAACATACCAAGTCTAGAAAACCATTCTCCATAGAACTGAAAAAAACCAAAAAAAAATCCTACCCTTGTATCTTTAGTTACCCCTTGTAGGACTGAGGACAATGTTTTTCAGCTACAGGAACCACTAGGCTCAGGGGACGAAGATCATCAGAATTTCCTGAGTATACAAAGAGCTCCATTTTTACAAGTGCCTGCTGTTCCACTGCGTGAGAAAGTCTTTCGAGGCTCAGTGTGTACCAGGAGTGGCACCCAGTGTCCAAACTGCATCCTTACAGCAGCGTTTTCAGTTCCCTTCTCAGCCTCTCCGCGTTCCTTTCTCCCAGGCTGCAGTTACAGAAAATCAGCAGTTCTCTGCTTAAACTGTGCATATACTCTAAGCAAAGCAGGTTTACACACACTTTTTGCCAAACTGTTTAAATCAACTGTGCACAGATGAATGAAATTTTCAACTATTCAATGTGGACAACGACTATTAAGTCTAGTAAAATACTTTATTTAAGCCACAGAGATACAGATTTAAACTCTGAATGAAATCAACATTTGTGTAGACTATGGTCTTTTAACTATACTCAACAACTGATTTCACAGTCCCAGGCTGATTTATTCTCAATCATTGGCACTGCTTTAATAGTCCAATCCAGTCTTTCTAAACATGTTTTGTTAGAACAGAAGTAAAAATCACTAAAAGAATTGGAAAAAAAAATCCAAAACAACAAAGCAACAACAAACAATTTTCATGTTTTGCAGCTATGCAGGCTTTTAAAGATCATCTACAGTGCTTTGCTAAAACAACTGAGTAAAAATGAAAGTAACAAATCTAGAAAATAAAATTGTTTTGTTCTTCCCAAAACTGATCAGAAGGATAACACTTGATTTTAAACAAGATTTAACACCTGGAGTAATTTATAAAGAAAAGTTTCCCCCAAATTGCTGCAAAAGCTATAATTCCTAGCTTTTTTTTTCCTTTCACTACCACAGAGTAGCAAAAAACAGATCAAGATAAAACACTTAATTATTATAACAGTTATCCTAAAGCATTAAACAGTTATTATTCTATCTGTAGGTAAGAGCACAGTATGGAACAATGGAGCAATACAAATTGGTGAAAAGAAAAAAAAAATCCCTATTTCCATCTACATGTGAAAGTCAAATTGCAAACACCCCTTTCAGTAGTTTTGCCAAACTTCACCTGGTCAGTTTTCCTGTTTCACTAATCTCAAAACTTAACCCCCACCATAACAACTCTTCCCTCAAACAATGAAGCCCAGCACCATCTGCCTCACGTGTGCAAGCTGCAAGAACATTACTTGCAACTCTTCAGGAGTCAAATGCCTTGCAGCTAAGTGGAATTCTGAGTTCATTAAAACCTAAAAGATTAGATCTCAGCTCCACTGCAAATATCTCTAAAGAAGCTTTTGTTTCTCAACCAAAGACACAAAACTGGCACAATTTAATAGTTTATCGAGAACTTAAAAATAATGATGTTCAGAGTCCGTAGTTCCTCCCTCACCCCTCTGATTTCTCTGCTGCATAAAAGAACACTATAAAACCTGCAATACACACCACATGGATCAGGTTTTTATATATAAATATATATATATACACACACACACACAAAGACACTGAACAGCATGTTCAAATCTTGGAATTACTCCCCTGGTAAGATTTATTTTGTTTCAACGAGACTTCTACTAGCAAAAACACGCACACATCGCACAGCAAATACATCTCTTTTTAGGTGCCTAATATGGCCAGGGAAACTATTTTGATTTTTCTGTGTCCGCTTATGCATTGTCCTACAAAACAATAAGATAGAACAGCAAGAAACTAGCAATTAAGAGAGTCTAAATGCACATCGGGAATCACTAAAATCCACGCTAGCCAAGTCAGGAACAATATGACTGATGAATAGGCCATATTATATTGGGATTGTTAGCAAGTGTTACAAAATTATCCTTAGCAGATGTCCCTTACGACCTATATATATCACACAAAGAATATGCCTGTCTTGTTTTCTAAAGAAGTTTTAAGAAATCTTTCCATTTTTATTATTGACTAGAACTCCACATGTCTGCATGTTGGCTATAAATACTTAGAGAGGATTTATCACACTAAACTAACAAAAAACATGTAAATATTTTACTGTAAACAACCTATTTTCATGTATATTTTTCTACTGCATGAATTTACGCTGTACTGAAGCATATAATCCAATAAAAGAAATCAAATTGTACATTCAGCACAGTGAAACAAAAGGCAAGATACATACTAAAAGCTACATACTACCACTACAACTTATCAACTGACACACCATAAACCAAAACAGAGTAAACTTCTTCAGTTAGATGGGTGAGAGCCTTATCTGCAATAAAAACATTTTGTGGATGCAGTCAATAAGGAATTATATAAATCTAAGGTACTGTACACTATTACATGTGCAACTATGCACACCCTGCTCATCTTCACTAGAGCTTTAAGGCAGTTTTTTACTTTCTTAAATTTTGCTGATACTAAGATTCTATACACTGGATTACCTTCACACTACAGAGATAAGTAAGATTTGCTCAGTTTGAGCTTTCTCAGTTTCTCCATATATTTTTGACTGCAGCACTGGATTTCACAATACATATTAATCATAAACAACTAATGTTAAAATAAAGATACAAACATAAATTCTACTAAGGATATTTCTCTCTTTTCTATCAAAGACTAGTATTTTTAGAACCCCTTTAAAGTGCTACAATTTTTAATGAAAAAAATTCTTATATCTCTTTAACTCCACGGCTGCAGTGGGTTTCCTGCCAGCAGAATGGATTTCAAGTCTGTTCCTCAACTATTTAATTCCAAATTCAGTCCTGAACCTTGGGCCAGCTTCTTGTCTCTGCCTTTCCATCAAAAAAATAAATATGAACACTATGAACAAAAGAGGTGCAACTTAGGTTTCATGTGTACTATACTTTGAGTATGGAACATTTTCTTAGAGAATAATGCTACATAATATTTCCACATTATGCAGTTGATAAGTCCATAAAACACTACTGAACAAGAAGTAAGAATGAAAATTATTTTTCATCATTTACTGCTACTATTTATTTCAATCAGTTTCTATTACCTCTCACACAGATGCATTGATTTGAACTGCTTTTCAATAGACCTATAGTCATTTCCTTAATTTTAGCTCTCAGAAAAAAAAAAAAAAAAAAAAAAGAGGTGATCTGCTCATTTTGCTGTGCTTTCCTTCAGCTCCCTCAAGTTTATTACAGCTTTCTTTGGGAAAGGAAATGGCTAAATACTTGCATTAGCAAAAAAGGAAAGGAGGGGGAATGGAAAGAGGTAATAAGAAGGTGTTGAAAGAACTCTCTCTTCCTCTTGGTCCAGTCCCACTGGGAAAAGAACAGATGAGTGTAGAGTCCAAATGTATGGCCAAGGCGAACCACAAGGTCCACAAACAATTGGTCCCTTAAGAAAGGACATACTACAGACCCAGGCAAGACATGCAAAAAGCACAGAGTGAGATCCAGGCAGTCCTACTGAAACAGCCACTCCCATACCATGTTGTCCAAGACCAAGGAATAATCATCAAGGATGAAGAAGCTGAAAGTTTTTAGCAGAACTGACAATGTTGTATTCACAAGCTTTGGGCTTCCTTCTGAATGAAGCTTTAGTTCCCCCAAACACAGAGGTAGACACAAGAGCACATATTAAGTGTATGTGTGTGTGTGTGTATAGACTTACATTATTTAATTGGTTATATGCTCCTGAGCTCTTTTATGTCTTTAGTCAATGCTGAGCTAATTATATTAGCACAAAAAAATTAAATTAAGAATAGCTTATTTGTAATATTTTACCAAAACTGCAGGTAAAAGAAATTGGGCTTTCATATTGCTGACCATATAAAAATTAATGACTTTCTGCAAGTCTTACCAAATTATATGAAATATCCATATAACAAACTAAACTATTGTCTATCATTATTACAAATAAAAAATATAGCTAAGATAGAACACAAACTATGAAGTAAAAACTTCTGGCTTCAAGATGAAATGTGTAAGTTCAAGTTTAAATGCATAGCTGAGTTGGATAAAATCTCCCAGCTCATTTTAATGCTAAAAATCAGTTATATATTCTAACTACCTCTCTCTTAAAAGAGACACTTTTCTAACTTCATTTTCAGGCTAAGTAAGTGAATATTCTTAAACACAATTTTCAGTAAAGTACAGAATGGAAGTTTATTAAGTATGGTAATAATATTCCTGCAATTAACAATTACGGAAAAAAAAATCAAGCAACCTACAACAGATTTTAGGCTAGGTTTTTCTGTTTAAAAAAACATTAAATATGTTTTCATAGAAAAAAAGCTAAGAGCTAGAACATTTTGCATTTTAAATCAAATTACACTAACTTATTTTGCAGCAGAATTTCAATGGAAACTGATTTAAATAAACTTTAATATGCACAGTAATTTAAAGAGCAAAGTAATTTTTGTTTTTTTGATAAAAAATTAGATGTTGAACAAAAGGATTACCCTACCCCTTTAAAGTATTGTCCCTACAGTAAAAATCAACTTGAAAATCCAGAAATGCAGTAAACAAAGCATTTCAGGCAGTTTGTGCAATACTGTTGGAAGAGGAATTGTTGATATGCACTTTTAAATCTGCACAGTCAGTAGTGTAAATGCCTTTAGATAAGCCAAGGAGCTCCATCACAATTGCTGCCTTCTCTTTCTTAGTAACGCGTGGTAGAACTGGGACGCAAAGAAGCAAACCCGCAGCACAAGCAAGCTCCTGTCCTGCTTTTAGGACACACACACACGGAATTCTCCCCATCTACACTGAGCCTTAGCGCACACAGAACATTTAGGCTGATTTAAGAACGGGAAAACCACTGAGTCAGGACAGTCCATGCACTTTGTAACACATTTTCTGAATTCATTAGTGTAGATTAGCTGCACCGCGTCAGACGAAGGTACCGCGCGCCCCGCGCTGCCGCGCGCCCCGGGGCACCGCGAGGGCGGCGCGGGCCGCGGCCGTGCGCTGGCCACGGGCGCCCCCTGACGGCGGCTCCGCGGCTGCGGGGACACACGGCCACGGGAGATGGGGACGGGACACACGGCCACGGGA
>QUSF01000001.1:55031552-55081778 GCA_003676055.1 Chloebia gouldiae
GGACACACGGCCACGGGAGATGGGGACGGGACACACGGCCACGGGAGAGGGGGACGGGACACACGGCCACGGGAGAGGGGGACGGGAGACACGGCCACGGGAGAGGGACGGGAGACACGGCCACGGGAGATGGGGACGGGAGACACGGCCACGGGAGATGGGGACGGGACACACGGCCACGGGAGCGGGGGACGGGACACACGGCCACGGGAGGGGCGCACGGCCACGGGAGGGACACACGGCCACGGGAGGGACACACGGCCACGGGAGGGACACACGGCCACGGGAGGGACACACGGCCACGGGAGGGACACACATAAATGGCCACCGGGAGACACGCGGCCACAGCCCGGGGGACGCCCGGACAGTTCGCTCGGCTCGGGCCGGAGCTGGAAGCGCCGCTCCTTGGCCCTCGTGGTTACAAAGCCAGCCTCCGGCACACACCGCCGCCGCCGACAGACACAAGTTCACGCATCCACACACCCAAGGCGCACTTCAGCCCGCAGCCGGTAAAGCAGCCTTTTACTGAGATTTCTTCTTTCTTACGCATAAAGACAAAAACCTCCAGTCTTTGCAGGTAAGTCTGCACAGTATGAAAACTTCGGCAAAACATTTAACAGGCTGCGTGCCTGCTACTCCACTGAACCATCACAATTACACAAACCATGGCAATATGAGCTTCCTTTCAGGAAACAAATCAAGGGCTTGCACTAGGCACATATGAAGTACAAAATAATTCAGGTGTGATTAGCAGTTCTGTTAAAGAACCTTGAATATGTGATACATCTTATTAGATGACAATTAAGCACATAATAAATAATGGTTTTGTCCATCAGTATATTGCAATACCAGTTCTGGCAAACCAAAAAAAAAAAAATCAAATATCATATGACAGTATTTTGAGTGCTTAACAACTGACTATCCACTCTTTGTCATAATAATCTGAATTCCTCATATAAATTAAACCTTATTGAGTCTATGGACTATTTCAGACATTCATTACACCAAAATGATAAAAAAAGAAACAAAAAAAAAAACAACCAAACAAAAAACCTTAAAATTCTATATCCTTTTTTATACAGACAACAAAGTGTAACTTCATAAACACATGGACAAACCTGGCAGGCTTTTACCAGCACTCAGTAATTCAAAGTCAACATTTACACAGTATGGCTTTCTTCCTAAATTACAAAGGCCTTACAAAAAACACTGATGAGGAATTTACATAAACGGACTACAACTGGAACCAGAACCAAGGCTGTGATTAAGGAGCTTTTGGGTTATCTGTTCCTGTCCTTAGTGAAATAAAACTCAAATTTCATGTAACCTGACTTCTTCATTTCATAAACATTCCATTTTCTGAAAGCAAATGATAACAGACATAAGCAACAACTGTTATATCTAAAGAGAATAAACCTATACAAACAAAACAAAAAAAAAAGAAAAAACATCTAAAATTGTATCTGCCTATTCAGAACAGTTACAGTCACTGCATGTTCAAGGTCTGTCACATAATACAAGAGAAATACAAGACCATGAATACAATTAGAAAACCTTTGATTTAAAATGAGAATAAAACAAGAAAAACTGACAAAACCTAGCCTGAACAGAAGCCTTTGCAGAAAGCAGATGAACCAACACTGCTGAGGGGGCAGTGATTTAATGACACCAGGACTTCTACAGCAATACTAGCAAAAGAAATCAACCCTCACAGAGTCCATTTGGACCCCAATGCAGCAAGGCTTATCAACAAGGTCTAGAAAATGCATCTTAAAGGAACAGCTGAAGGAGCTGTGTTTATTCAGTCTTGGGTGGAGGAGGCTCAGGAGGGACCTCATTGCTCTCTACAACCATCTGAAAGGAGGGTGTAGTGAGGTGGAAGCCAGTGATTTCTGCTGTGCCTGCAATGAGGACCAGAGGAAATGGCCTTAAACTGAGACAAGGGAGATACAGATTAGGTATTAGAATTTTTTTTTTCCAGTGTTAAGGTAGTCAGGCATTGGAATAGGTTGGCCAGGGAGGCGACAGATTCACCAGCCCTGGAGGTATTTAAGAGGTGTCTGGATCTGGTCCTGGGTGATGTGATTTAGGGGTTACAGTGATAGTATTGGGCAATAGTCAGACTTGATAATCTTCTTGTTTTCTTCCAGCCTTGATGATTCTGTGATTCTAGCTGAAGCCCTTTGCTTCTGCAAGGACCACATACCACAGGTGAGTGCAGCACTGCAGGTAAGGCTCAGCAGCTCAAACTGCTGCTGCCCCTGGCCAAACAAAACCCTGAATAAGCACTATTTATGAGCTATGACACCTTTGTCCACATGCAACTGCACCCATTTGAGGCTAAAAAAAATGGTGGGTTTGTGGAAATCTTGCACTATGTTATTTCTAGATGTTACTGAATGATTACACAACTAAATACAATCTAAAGCACAGAAAACTGGAGTAATTGAATCTTTAATCATCTAGCTAACTTCTAACCTGAAAACCAAAATTAATCTTTTTAAATAACATAGAAAAAAATCATGTTGGGGGATGGGGGAGAAGGCATCAGCTTTCCTTCTGGAGCATTTCAGAGGGAATCTAATAAAAGAAGAAAAACTTACAACCATATAGAACTCATTTTTATGTATAATTATATAACTGTCTCAAAGTTCTGATTGGCGTATTTACCACACGACTTTGTTTATTATCATAGCATTGTAACTAAGTTACTAAAATATATCAGACTGAAATAAATCTGTTTCAAAATAATGTTTCTCAACATCTATAATGAGTAACAAGAGATATACTTCATTTTGAACTGTTGTATTTCCAAGAAGGGAAAATAAATTTCCTTTAAACTGGGAGAAAAGCTACTTAGTGAAAAGGAGCGAAGATAAACTCTAAATAAAGTGCAAAGGATTGAACTTAACATGCTGCTTAGAAATAAACAGACATGAGAAGTACATTTATTTATCAGGAAGAACATAGAGAAAATACGGGTTTTAGTAACCCTTAACTGAAAGACAGCAAAACTATGCTCAGACAAAGGCTTGGAAGTGCCCTAAAGTGAAAGCACTTCTCAGAAAACTACCCAAACAACCTCAACAAGCTGGAATACTACAACTTTTCACAGAAGTACCTAAGACAAAAATCCTTACAGCAGAAATCTGATTTTCCCTAAACAAGATTTGAATATGTGGGGAAGGGGAAACAGGGGGCATGTGAACAGGGGTTGTATGTGTAAATCGCTGAAAGCATCTTTATGAAATTTAAGATCAGTTCTTTGAAAAATAAAATCAATGTCTATGAGGATTTAAGTGCACCAGCAATAAGGAAACACAATTATGTGAAAAGTAAATGCCTAACCAAAAGCCCAAAGTGCAGCCCTAAAATACTGAATATTCACATTGAAGCATCTTCTGCTGAGGACTCAACAACTCAATTTTCCTCTATTAGCTCACACATCATCAACTAAATTTCACCTACAGATTTCTAACAGAGAGCTGAGTTGAACCCTCTCACCCCCACTAAAAATCTCATGCTGCAGCAGGCCAGTCTAAGTGTCTAAGACTTCCCTGACAGGAAATCTAACAAAAAAAAATTGCACTTTGTAAAAAGAATCATAGGAAGACAACAGTGCAGGAGAAACTTTCTAAGATGAAAAACACCTGTGGACTCATATGTGGTGGACAGCCCGCCCACATTTGAAATAAGAATTACCTGAAGCTAAAAAACCTCTCTGTTTTTTGTAGTTTCAGAAATAGTCAAATTCAAACTGCATTAAAAAATGTTCTTGCACTCAAAGAAAAAGTTCAGATATGGGTTTGGTTTTTTTTTTAATAATTTCTGAAGGAATTCTGTAACAACAAATAGTCAAATTTTGATATTATCTCAGGCATTAGCAGCAAGAAACAAAATGGCACTATAACAAAAGCAAACTAAGCGTATCTAACAAAATGGTTGTTGTAAGCAAGTTTAAATACATCTTTATCAAACTGACTCTTAAATGTCATGCATACCTATTTCAAGTTCAATTTAAGGATATTTTCTTAGCACCCTCAAAAATGTGTTTTATATTAGGTTTGCACAGCTTAAAAGAGGAAAACATTCAAGTAAATGTGTCTTGCCAATTACCCAACAGTTTATTTGCTCAATTATCACCCTCCTGTACAAAAGCTCAAATTCTCTTAACAAAAATCACCTCAAGACCACTAAGGCCTACACTAAGGCAGAAGATGATGCAACATCATCCTGACAAAAGAGCACAACATTAAGTATTATTCTGTGTGATAGCAGCACTGAAGTGCTAAGGCACTTTCCCTCTGTATCTGTAGACCTGAATTTGTGCAAATATATAAAAAGCCAGGTAGGGTACTGAAGTAACACACAAGTCATAGGGGGAACGAGATGCCTTGTTTTCTTTGGCTTTTAGCACCCTGAATTTTAATATTCTGGCATATAACAAGAGATTTCTCTACTTGACTTATCTGCATCTAGAAGAAAAAGAATCTTTTGAAAATGTGGCAGGATGCTTCCAAAGGGAAACACAGCTCCAGGGAAAACAAACAGGGGGCATTTATAAAACATTATTGTTTTTTGCATTGGCAAGACAGAAGACAACTCTGAGGAGCCTAAAAAGATACTAAAGGCTCAAGCTAGCAACCTCAGCAGCCATTTTGTTTACGTTTTCATCTTCCCTAGGCTCTACAACAAAGGTTAAAGAGCTCAACAGACCCCCAGTAAAGGGAATGCAGAATGAACATGAGCATTTTGCATTTCCTAAGTGGTTCAGTCTATTTAACTGTATTTCACTGAGAAGAATACAGAGGCAACATCTCTGTGATCCATGCAGTACAGGCTAAGGAAGATGGAAACAAATGGGAAATTCTCTTGAATTAGCTTACAGGGCTTAGCACAGGCAAGCTCCTTGACTTGGCTGCAGATTCCCCACCACTGCCAGAGGCAGCATCAGCCTTACTGCCACATGCTCACACTCTGCCCAGAGTTTGCTCTGCTTTCTGTGCATGGGAACAGAAAGCTGAAAAGCTAAGGGGTCCAGGTGAGGGAAGCTTTGTCTTTGGACCTTACTTAATGTCAGGATTATTGCCTACTTGCTAAAAAAAGGAAAGACTTGTACCAAAAATCACTTTCCTGGAAGGAAGTTTCTCCCAAACACAAAGAGTTGAACCCTTCATACCAGATCACAGGCTTACAGCTCAGCATGGGAGCCATCCTACAGTGAGCTGAATCCATCTCTGACACTGAGAAATTCGTTTCAATAGTTGCTCTCCTATCAGCTACATGGAAATAATTCAGCCATTTTCTACCGAAAAAAATGAAGCATGGGGTCCAATTAAGAATTTAGATTACTTCAATCCTTTGAAGAACTCCAGAAGAGAAGGAATTGTAAAATATTTTTTAGGCTTTATTAAAATATAGTTCTGACTCAGGCACCATGTTATTGTAGGTCAATTAAGATTCCTTTTTGTTTTGCGCTCTTATTTTCTTTGACCTAACTGTATAATCCCACAAAGGAAGCAATTACAGTGATGACACCTTACCAAGTTGCAAAGAATTCTTAAAATTATCTCTGCTATTAAAGCAGAGTCCAAGATTCTTTTGTTGTAAGATAAAATATTAATTTAATAATACCTAATCTCATTATAAGCAAGAAAAAGCAGTTTATACTTACTGATTAAGTAATTTTGCTCAAACTGAATTAGCAAAACAGAATCAACTGCAACTACTTTGACTATATCACCTCTTTAGCTACTCTCAAAGTTAAACTGACTCTTTATGCCCTAATAAAGTTTTTCTACTAGTATCATTAAATACATACATACATACTTATAATATCAAGGTTAGAACTGATATATTTTAAGCCTTTTAAGTTTTCTTTATAATTTTGATGTCATTCTGTGCCAAGCCAATCATACTAACTTACAGTATCAATAACAAAACATCACTAGGACCAGCAGAAAACACTGAGACAGAAACTACCCATGCTACATTCTAGCTCACTTAGAAAGCAAAATGATCACCCAGACTTCAAATTAGCCAAAGCCTCTCAAAACTCACAAAGCTCTGCTCTCCAGATTTTCAATGAGTATTTAATGCATACAATTAAATCCACAGAGAGGCAATCTATGTGCCAAGATCCATCCAGATGTGTATGTATGCACACACATACACACAGCCATTTCCCTGAAAAGCTTTAAAGTGATTATGAATTACAGACAGGAAACTAATGTAACTTCCTGTGTGGAGTCTCATCCTAAACTAAATGTCCATGTAATACAGTATTCATCCCCTATAACTTCCCTTATACAGACAAGCTTTATTTGGATATTCAGGACAGCACTCTGATTAACCCACTGACACCTCAACCCACAGTATAAAATCTCTGAGTACATTCAAGCTTCTGCTCACCATGAAGGGAAAAAAGGTCTTTTTAGTCCATACAAATATTTTTATTCTAAGTTTTACAAAACTGTATCTATTACCTTCATCAAAGTCTGCATCATCTTCTGTATGTTGAGGGAACGGGAAGCAATTTGTGATTTCAAGTCTATCATCCACCACAAGACCCAGCAGCACGCCTTGGACCACTTCATTCCCCTGTCCTTCTTCTTGGTAATGTTTAATGATCTTTAACACAACCTAGAATACAAAACAATAAAATCATAATATGCAATGCATTATTTTTGTCCTCAAACTATGTATCTGGAATTTAAATTTGTTGCATGGTTTAGAGCTGCAAACCAAGTGAGCTTAAGTACCAGCAATTTTAATACAGGTTGAGGAACAGACAGCTATCCTAATATTACAGGGAAAAAAACAAGACCATTAAATTAACCATCAAAATGCAGTTCTAAACCAATTTTCTGAAACACCATTCTAAAATGAAATATTGATCCTTTTTACTTTAGCTTGTTGCTTTAACTGTGAGCTTTTAACAGTATCTTGTGGGTCCAATAATACCCGTCTTGAGGGAAACAGTGCAAAAGGAACTAACAAAACATCTCAAAAAGCTATGTAGAAACCAGTAGGAATTTTTTAAAAGGCACAGATCCCATCAAATTTCAATTACATTAATCTTCTAAAGTACATCTCACTGCAATTTTACTTCAGATAATAGTTCAAGTTATATAATGTGAATGGCATGTCATAGGGTATTTAAGGAAAATCAATGATTAAAGAAAAAAAATGCACAAATTACTCATAATATTTTTAACAACGTAATTTCCACTTCCTTCCTTAAATCTGAATTCTACAATTAATAATTCTCATGAGATGATACCGTAAATTGGAACAGTATGAACAAAACCACTCAAAATAGTCTGTCGTTTGCTAGCAACACTTCATATTTGAATGACATTCTATACTTGACAAGAACTACAATAAGGTAAGACACTAACTACAAACATTGACTTCAAAGAACTTAAGCTTTGTCCAGTGTAAGAGAGGTTTATTTTACTAAACCCTAATCCATCCATTCAAAATTCAACAGAAAATGTCTGATGATTATGTTTTCATTAAAGCAATACTATTTGAATATCTGCTGGCAAACAGACTAGTTTAGTAGATCTCAGCTCAATTGCCCTTAGAACAGTCTTTGTACAAGTACTGGCTTTTAATGAACATTCTGCAGGGGAGGGAGGGAAAGAAAGGAAGTTAGGCTCCTACTTACACATCAGGAACATATATTTGTCCCTAGCTTTCTCCTTTGTTGATTAGCAGATGTCACTTTTTGTAAAACATCATTAATGTATTAAAGCACTACAATACAGATTAAATGAAAGAAAAAGGAGACTAGAATAGAAATTATTTGCAAGTAATTATTTGCTTTCTTGGGCTAAAATGGGAAAACGAGCTTCATATTTGGAGGCAGGGCAGAGAGGGTAAAACTGAAAAGAAACACCTATTTTCAAGTAAGTTGGATATCAGTATCAAACCAGACTAACATCCACTGATTCCTTGCTTATTTACAGTATCACTCATTTGTGCTTCCTCTTTAATCTAGATATACTTGTATTGAAGCTTCTCAATCATAGATAGAAAACAACATTCACTCACATCTGTCACTCAAATCCTTTGCAGCCACACCTTTTTAAAACAGGTCTAAAGAGCAGAGACACAAAGAGATACTTTGGTTATATACATCTTATTTCATGGGAAAACAGGAAATTACGACCAGTGGGCAGTGAAGCAGTATTTAATAGTGATGGAAGCAGTACAGCAACCACCAGTTTGAGATCACATGGACATAGCAGATGAATTTACCACAGAGTCAGTATATAAATGATATTCAACTTGCATTTAGTGTAAAGCGAAGGTTTATCATATATTTGCCATAAGCTCTGTCTTTCACAGTCACGGCATCCATAACTACCCTGCCAGAATACAGCACAGAGTATACTCACTTGTCTACTATACAACTATTCTCAGCACCTTTACAGTCTCGTAAGCTTCACCTTTTCCAGTATTTTTCTCGTTTTCTCTTGAGCTCTCTATGCACACTGACTGTCCCTGTAAATGTCAGTGTTATTTGCTTGTTTGATTTCATTCCAGGAACATTTGTGATACAATGCCAATTTGCTGCAGAGTTTGTGATGATAATTGCCCAAAGAAAGCAATCACAAATGAAACAAGCATGGGCTGCCACAGAGTATCAACGATTTTTCAGAGGAGTTAAGGTTCTTAAATGTTAACCAAATACCCCAATACACAATGAAGTTATTACACAAGCCTGTGCTTTTCAATCTCCAGACTGAAGACCAGAGTAGACATTACCCAGGGAGATACAGACCCCAGGGATTTAAGCCTACCTGCAACCTTGTTTTCCAGCAGAGTCTGAGAAAGGGAGCAGAGAAGTTCATGAACTCAGTACTCCAAACTTCACAACCATTAGGACACTGCAGAAGTTTGTGTTTATGACTGCACTGGAAAATACATTAGCTACTGAAATCACTTATAAAAAGATGCATCCAATGAAAGAGGATTTTTGTTTTCATTTTGCTCTTGGTTCTGGACAGTTTTATTTAGCACATAAGACACCAGTCTTTTGTACAGCAGACTTTTCAATGCAGATTGAAAAACCTGCCACCAAAACACTACCATATGACCAAACAGGAAATGTGCTCTGAAACTTGTGTTTCAGTACTAAAACCAGACTTGCAGGTGTAAAGCAGAACTGTTTATCTAGTAATAACATCAGCCACAACACTAAAAATGTCGTTTCCATTTGTTTGCTAGTCTAGATACAGCAGGAAGAGTTGACCACTATGCAAACACCAATGCCATGATATTTCTGACTGAATGTACAAACCAATACTTCATACTGAATAAACCACATATACCCAAGAAAAATGAGCTAACTTGTATCTAGATATTCCCTAAAAGATGTTATGTTTGTGAAGCATCAGAACAGAATCAGAGTAGTTATACTGGTCTGAAAATAAATGTAGTAAGTGTTCATATAAGTAATGCAAGTAACACAGCACATTGAAAAATACCGTTTTTCCAAATAGCACTTTAAAAAAATCCTAAAAAATCTAAATGAACACTAGTATAAGCATCTTTCAGTCAATGGTGATTCACCTTCCAAACACCATTTATAACTCCCATCCAATTATTCCCCTAATAGGAGATATTGCTCCTTTGTACAAGCTATGACCTGTAGATCCTTCATTCTATGCCACAGCTACACAAAATTAACAGTACCTGAACCAAACCATTTCAGCTGCTGCTGTTACTAAAGTAACACAGCTGGCCAGCCAAGAAAGGTTACGTGTTTAAGGAGAAAATGTATCAAATAACAAAAAAGCCCTCAGATTTCTAAACTCTAATGCCCCGAGCACAAGGCAATAATCATATGCAGCACAATTTAGTAATTCAGCATGTAAGAAATATTCAGGTACATAGCGACTCTTTAGAAAAGGATATACAAATAATTCCTAAATAAAACTCAAGACTCTCCCAGTCTTTAAAATTTAGCGTTCAAAACACCAAAGTAATTTAATCACTTGGAGTAGCCAGTTGTCAGATTTTAATGACCATTAGTCCTCAATTAAAAAAAAAAATGCACAATTCTGCAGTGCTTCTAATCTCCAAATCTCCAAAGCACAGCTCAAACATTAAGAATAAAGTCAAACTAAAAAAAAAAAATTAAAAATCCAAAAGCCATTCTGAAACTATTAAGAACATCAAAGATACACATTTTAACTGCATACTGCCAAATTTAAATTGGGCTATATCCCGACATCATAGTTGTTAATTTCAAAAGTTTGTACCTCACTACAAAAATACATATAACATGAACCCACAGCTGAAGTATCATGAGCCTTTGGGGAGAAGCTTCTGTGAAGATCCCACTGTAGGGACGTGAATATATCAAGATGCACATTTCTGCATTTATCTAAAGAGAAACAACAGCAATTCAAAGCACTGAGAATTCATGTATGGCAGTGTTCCAGAGAGCTGAATGTCACCACATTGAAACCAGATTTCCAGTACCTGTGCCATGTCTTACACATGTGAAATCAAACGACAGAGCTTATGTTAGCCCCATGAATACATGATGTAGCACACTGATCTACAGTCTTAAATAAGTATTTATATCTTTTTAAATGCCTAGCGTTTTTTGCCACCCAAGAAAGCTTTGTGGTCACAACCATTAGCATCAACTGCCAGCATCTGGAGAAGAGGACGGGGAGAGTGTAAACAAACAACTCTGTGTTATGTAGCTGGTTTCAGCATTCACGGGGAAGGTGCCACAATACTCACATCCTCTCAGTACCTAACACTACTGCAACGGTGATCAATAGTTAGCTTGGCAAAAGGGTCTTGAAAGCTATGACTGCTAATAATCTGTGATACAATTTGAATACATCCATATTACATATGTAGCTTTCTCCATACAAATCATGAACTTTTGTATTTGAGTGTTTCAGCATGAGCAATTTACTTAAACTCCTAGCATTAAGCAAATTCAAGAGAGAGCTGATAATGCAGCTTTGTAAATGGACAGATCACAATGTTAAGTCATTACTAACAATGACTCAGGCAATCATGTTAATCTCAAAGTTGCCTGGAATCAACATCTTCTTGATACACATAAAATGCATATATGCCACCTCTAGATAAAGAGCTGAACTGTTTAGCAATTAATACCCACATGAAGACATACCAAATTTTACTCTAATTTAGTGGCCATGTCTCCTTCCCCAGGTAACTCTATATCAAAAGCAAATCTACAACTGGTGGTGAGCTGAAACAACGAATTAGCTGTGGAAAAATGAAATTTAACTAAACAGTTCTGAAATCCTCAAGTAAGCATGGAATGGCTTTGTTTTTAAACAAAGACTTGGAGAAAAAAAATACAAAAAAACTAGATATCATGAAACATGAGCAATGTTAACATTTTAATAATTCCAGATGAGGTTTTTACAGACTACAGATAAGTGCTTATCCTACACTTACAAAAGTCAAGTTCTGGAAGCTGACCAAAAAAACTTGCCTTGAGCTGATCTGTCTCCTGGCTACAGCACCATTTGATAAGACAATAACAGAGACTCTCAACTTTCCTGCCAGGAGAAAAGGAACTCTGAAGTAAATTAAAGATATTACTGCAACGATTAACATTAAGAGAACATATGTCTGATACATGACACATTCTTCCAGATGATTAAGGAGACAGATGTTTTTAGACACACATAGAAAATTCCACCTTAATCAGTGCAGTCCACAGAAATGGGTTCTAGAAAGCACTGTGATAGATAACATGTCAGAAGTACAAAATCAACAGGTTGATACCCCGGTCTCATAGCTGTTGGATATGAACCTTCATGGCACAAGACTTGCCACCACATAGTCATGGCATGAGTTTCACACCAAGCTAAGTTCTGTGGGTGACAGTCCTGAAGGACAGAATGCCATGCAGAGGGACCTGGACAAGCTCAAGAAGTAGGCCACAGGAACTGCATGAGATTTTGTAAGAGCAAGGGCAAGGTGCTGCACCTGGGTCAGAGAAAGCCCTGGTATCCAACACAGGCTGGGGGATTACCTCTCCTCTGAGGAAAAGCTGAGAGATTTGGGCTTGCTCAGCCTGGAAAAAAAAGACCTTGGGGTGACCTGAGTGTGGCGTTCCAGCACCTGCAGGGAGCCTACAAGAATAATGGAGAGGATTTACAAGAGCATGCAGCGACAGGACAAGGGGAAATGGCTTCAACCTCAGAGAGGTTCTAGATCAGATATTAGAAAAAAATCCTTAACTGTGAGGGTGGTGAGGCACTGGCACAGGTTTCCCAGAGAAGCTGTGGATGCCCCATCCCTGAAGGAGTTCAAGGCCAGGTTGGATGGAGCTCTGAGCAACCTGGTCTTGCGAAAGGCTTCCCTGCCTATGGCAGCGGGGCAGAAACTAGATGATTCTTAAGGTCCCTTCCAGCCCAAACCATTCCATGACATGTTATACTAATCTCAAGAAATACGACAATTTCTACTGATAAACACAGAATTCATTTAAATGCATATTCCAGCTTATTTGCAGAGATCTTTGAATTTTTCTAGATTTTCTTATTGAACAGACTGCATTTTTAACCATTCCTGACATGATGGATGTCTAGACATTTTTTCTTTTCTTCTTCGTACTTAACTTTAGAATAAAAGTTCTTAAAGCTATTAGACCAATTTTATCTCAGAAGAAGTAAAAGAAAAAAAAATTTAAAAGTAATTTTCCATTAAGACCTTCAACATCTTAAAGTAATTATTCTGGCAGATATCTTCAGTTCTAAATATGTTTGGGGGCCAAAAAAAAATTAATTCCTTGAGAAGTAATCAAAAGCTACTTAATCTAACTATTGTGTTGAAAAACCTAAAGCCAAGACTAAGTAGACTTAAAAGCAAGGTAACTTCAGAAAAATGTTCTTCTGAAAAGCAACTTCAGAAATAACACTGTTCTATCTAGTGAGTACAGCAGTCATCTTTTGGACAGAAGACCTCAAATGCCCTGCAATAATTTACCTTTATCTTGACTTGCTAGAGGCAAAACAGCATCATTTAAGAAGTCTTTGCAAACACAGTTTTTGGAATAGTAATCTTAGATTTTATGTCACTCAACAGCTAATTCAACACCAGATGTTAAAATCTTATTTCTGAATCTGAAAAAAAAAATTTGGGGCTTAAAAACAATAATTATATAGGAAGCATAACAGAATGATACATGTAATTTCATACCATCTCAATTGGGTGTAAATATCAAAATATCCTTTTGACATGAGCAGAGCTTTCTTGGAGCTGAGCCTAAATTCACCAACAATGAACAATGTGTATTGATCTGAAGCGGGATCAAGCAGAGAACACTACATATATTTTCACAATGAAATGATAAATTATAGGAGTGTGTCAATTTTGTCTCATGTAAGTCCTCAGCACCAAACCATTCTGGAAATCCATGCTAAATTGACTGGAAAATTGTCCATCTTCAACTACGGGGGGATGATGCTACATGTATTATATTAATATTTTTGAGTATTAAGAAGCACATGAGAAGCATCCAAAGCTTTTTTTCCCTGGGTGTCTTACTACATCACTTAGTACTGTAACACTTGCTTAAGTTTGTAAACCTCAAGCCCTCAGATGACTTAACTGCAAGAGGGAACACACTAACCTTTCTGCTCTACAATATGTGCATGAGGCTAAAGAAAACTACCCAAATCATAACAGATTATTGATGTAATAAGTCTTTTCTGTCACTTCTCCTTGGTTTAGGAACCATTTCCCCCTGTAACTACAGGAATCTAGATGGTTTCCTGGACTACCTCTTACTTATAGCTGTCTCACTTTCCTTCAGCATTTGGTTAGGGTTTTTTCCCAACAGGACGAAAAATGTGATAATATCCATATACAGTAATAAGCCAGATATAACATCCCTTGTCACTTTATCTCAGTAAGTGGCTGACTGAAAGCACAATTTTTAGTCACTGGCCAAGAAGCATTTTATCAGTTCTTCCTAAACATTAACTGCTTATGTGCACTTTTTGGAGTGGCTGAAAAAGCTGTACCTGAAGCTTAGTCTAGAAAAAGTAGACATCCTGTTCATATTTCACTTTCTGAACACTCTTGCATAAATTATATGCAGCTCAGCAGCATGCTCAACACCAAGCACAAAGCTTCAACCACCACCAAAATATCCCACAGAAAACACTTTAAAGTACCTGCTCTTTCAGTTGCTTTATTTCTCTTTTTAAGAAGAATTAACTTCCAATTTGATGTGACTCAAGAGCTCTAAAATTTCCATAATAGCCAGAGGAGAAAATCATTCTAACATGAAGGGGGTCTCCCCACAGTGACACAGCCTGGCTGCACCTTCCAATAGCCTGCACTTCCAGTCAAGGTGGTTGTTCCCACAGTGCAAGCCCAGATTCCTACAGACACTGCCAAGTGACTGACACACAGGCTATTCACTCACTGGAAGCAAGCTTAGCTGCTGCCAGCATGGCTTAGCTGCTCCCTCATTCTATTACTGGGACACTTTCAAAGTCACAAAGATTTAAAAAAAATCATAACCTATAAAAAAAGCTACTTCAAATTACAAAAATCACTCATTTCATGTAAAACCAGACATAGAACATGAAAGAGACTATTTCTCAATATCTAGAACTAAAACTGGTTAATATTCAAAATATAAAATGGAATAGACAAACTGACACAAGACTCCACAGGTAGGTGAAGTTTAGACTGAAGAACTGAAACAGTACAGACATAAAGCCTATTTCTGCACAAGTTCAGCATTAGAAGGGAAGAATACTGGGTTTTGACTAGAGGCATGTTGGCTTTTCATAGGCTGTGGTTTTCCTTGACTCTGCCAGGAATTTACATTCATCAGCTAATGTCTTGTAGGTACCATGAAATACCTGTTTAAGTCATTTATTTACTCACGTCCAAGTGAGCTGCTTGTTCTTGCAAAAGGAAGCAGTTAAACACAAACTGCAGTACATCAAAGGAAAAACTAATTAAATAGTGGAGAAAAGCAAAGGCTATTAAAACAGAAAAATACTGAATGTTAATCAAGGTGTCTGCTACCAAATAGACGAATCTCTTCTTCATTTTTGTCCCACTACACTTGGCTTTAACAGCAGTTCAGGTTAACAGCTATCTCCAGGGTTAACCACAAGCCATTAGCACACTTTAATATTGCCTCAATGTAAGTAAAAATGCACCATTACATATGTGCATTGAAACTCCCCATTGCTGTGCTCACATGCTGGTAAAATCTACTTCTCAGCAATACAAAGTTTCGTAACACGTTTCACAGTACGTGGATTCATGCACATTCCCATGGAAACCGTCAAGGCCATGGGCACTGCACAATCACTTCCTCACAGCCCCAGGACCTCATCCTGCAAGGGCAGGGCATCAGACACTATTAGCACACAGTCAGGAGGCAGGAACAGGGATGTGATGAGATTAACATCCAAAATTCTGCTGGTTGCAAGCAGGATGGAGCATTTCCCTGGGACTACTTAGTATATTATTTCTTCCATTCCCCAAATCTCATGGAAAAAAGACTTTTAAAAACATTCAGTCTTTCAGGCAGTTTTTGCAAATTGCCAATATAATTAATATTTATTATTTTTAATGAATTCAATATCAAGCCATCATTTCAAGAATGAAAACTGAGGACTATACTCCTTCAGCACACAACATATGGAAATGATATAGAAGTGGTAGAGACAGGCACAGTTTCAACATTCTCTGCTCGAAACACCAGAACTTTACATTTATCCTTCAACATACAACCGATACATGTTCTGTGTATTAGTGAATCACCAGTGTTCAAAATTTGTGGTGCAAGTATAAAGTTTTCTTCAGCATCAACTTCTAGCAGCTTCCTATAAAAAGATTTAAGGATGACAGCTAAAAGCAGCACTAGCAATTTTAACAGACTGTTCTTTAATCAGATTGTGCCACACTACTACCATTTTGAAGCTGAAGAAAAACTGCAAGACAGTTACCCTTATCTATTTGACCTTCAAAAATTAGCACAGTAAGGCAGACCTAGATGGAGATGAGGGAGTGGGGGTTCATCTGAGACCACTGATCTTTTTCAAAAACCATACCCTGCACAACAAAACTGGAATATGTTATTTAAGGGTGTGTCTTTAAAGCATGACTTCCATATGCATTCAACAGATGCTTCCAAGTAACCAGTAAAATCCCTATCGGAATTACTTCCATATAATTTTAATAATTTATAACTTTTTGCACAGTGATTTTTTCCACATTGAAAACTCGGCCTTTCTGGCAAACACTTGGTTATGTGCTAAGGGGCTGCAAGAGCGACAGATCCTCCTAGTAACAGCTAGTGCAATCCAGAGAACCAAGCCTGCATGGAGTCTCAGTTTTCCTGCTGACTTAAAAGTATAAAACTGAGGAAAAAAAAAGCCCAAACCATGAACGTCAGTTATTACTTCAGCTTTCACATCTTTCGAACAGAGATTTGCCTTTCATCATCATCTGAACACTTCCACATGAAAATCACTTCCAGCAGAGTTCCATTTCTAATAACAGCTACTGTGACAAAGAGATTAAAAACAACCATTCTAATTTTATCACTGAGAGTGCCAATGGAGAAGGCAGTACTTTTTTCAAATTGCTTTCAAGGAGTGATGACAGCTACAGTAAATATCCTATGTCTCATCTAAAGTTTAAAAAGCTTTAAAACAGCTAATTTTTTTGCATTGATAATAATATAATAGTAAAAAACCCCAAGACGTAAGTGCTCAAAATTCAGCCCTACATTGATGAAGCACTTTGTCAGACTCCATACTTTTCTCAGGTATGCACGAAAAAATACCCAAATATCAGTAAGCAATTTACACCTCCGAGTTCCTAAATACCAAAGAACTTGCTAAAGAGGAAGGGCTATGCACATTGCTTCTCACATAGATATGGGTTCCAAAGAACAGGAAGGATGTGCAGCAAACACACTGCAAAGCAGGATACAACATGTGAGCAGAACAAAGGCAAAGACCAACAAGACTTACATGCTCAAAGCAACATCCAAACACTCTCTTTCCTGAAAAGAACCCAAATATTTACAAAAGAGAATTAGCCTGTTATTGCATGCACAAAGCAAAATTCAGGAATATCTTCAAACTCCAGTGAGCAAATAAGCCTGTCTATTAACTTTAAAATTTGATAAAGCCTAAAGAAATTAAGAGAATGCTTATCTAAAATAAATATCCATATTCAAGTCATTCAAAACTATTCCCACACTTATGCTGAAGTAACTTTGTGTATGCACATTAAAAAAGATATTATCAAAGTTAAGCTCCATTGTCTTAGTTTTAGATTATTTAATAACTATACAAAATACTAAGAAGAATATTTATTATATAAGCCTAAATTTTTTCCACTTGGTACATGAACAATTAATTTACTTTCCATTAAGCTGATATGATTTTGTTATGTGGTAATGTAATTAAACTGCTACACACTGTTGGTAAAGCAAATATCACATCTCTGCAATCTTAATGCTGCTGGAAGATTAAAAATTATATGGAAGAAAAGTATGCTCAACACTGTACCATCACTGAGAAGGTATTTTGAGCTTGTGTTCAAATATGGAAAAACAACATCCAAAGTAAACATATCCAAAAAATATCTCTGGCAAAGAAAGATTAATGATAAAATACTACACTAACAATAAGTTGAAGATATATGATCCTTTTTCAAAGATTAGGGGTCAGAAAAAAAAAAAGTTTGCTCCTCTTCCTACAAGGCCTTTCATATAGTCTGTAAGATTTATTTAAAAGGTGAATAGGGTCTAGGAGTTGTTCATTTCATGCACATCACCAAGGACCTTTAAGTAGCTGTAGCTGCTGGGTTTCTCCCTGGGGCCTGCAGCTCTGTGTACACTTCCCTCACCTACACCACACTGAATGTCAGCTGCAAAGCTGTAATTCTCTTACAATAAACTCAAAGCTAAAGGAGAACATTTCAGTGTGCAAGCAGACATAATGCACTGCCAGCAACAAAGCCATCACTGGTCACCTCCCAATGCATTGAGTCAAAGCTAACACCAATCAGGACAAAAGGTAACATTATTATCTGCTGCATTTTAGATGTAACATTTTAATCGCTAAAAGGTAGGAATTTATTTGAAAGGTATCTGGTGGAAATACTCTTGTCCTCAAGTTATCAGCACAGCCAAATAGGAATCAAAAAACACAATCTACTGTTTTCACAGGAGCTATGAATTCACAATTACCATGCCAGAGACCAGTTCAATGTGCATATAAGAGGGCCAAAAATCAGAGGATTTTAACTGCTAGTGACAGCAGTGTAGAGGGCAACACATTATTTCTCTTTGCATGCAGCAAAAGAAAGAAAAGCCTCTTTTGAAGTAAGACTTTCCCCTTGAAGGCTTGAAGTGTAGCACTGCTCAACACATTTAAGCTACCTCCACATTCAGAGTAACTCCTTTTGTCAGCACACCAGTTTGATGGCATGAAGCGATACCAGATGTTCCAGTTCTAAATGCCTCACTAGGGTACACTTACCATGACACTTAGGAGATGCTGAGTGCACCACTGCACTCTTACAAATCATTTAAAGTTTGTGCTCTGTTAGCACATATCCACTCCTATCCACTGACAAAACACACTGAAATTTGCATTCTCAGAACATCATGATAGGAGTATTTTACTGCAGTTCAAGGAATTTCACTAAGCCTGCAAATTGCTATATTGCAAGGAGGCTCTTGCCCTTTCAACTTGCCAGCACACATTAATGCTTTCTCTTCTGAATTTAAGCACAGATTATGTGTCAGAAGTTGCCTTCTGGGTTAGATTCATGTAATTCATCGTTAACACATGAAGATTAATAGAATATAAAACAAAGCTCTTCTGTCTTCTCCATGGTTCAAGATATCCATGAATACATCAAGCCAGTATTCAATTCACACATCAACTCTCAGAGCCAGCATAATGTGCTCTAACTCTTTAGGGAAACAGGTCAAGGAAAAGTCAACAAGATTAAACTTCAACTTAAAATTCCATTTTAACTCCTTTGGAAGACACATAAAATACAATACAACCTGAAGGATGTTATATCCTAAAATACTACTCTACAGCTCTGCAACATCAAGAAACTCTACAAATAACAGCAAGCAGAACCCACCACTGTGCATTCTTTCAAAGTCTTCAGAAAGGGTAAAGAAGGAAAAAAAGAAACAGAAGAAATGCTAGGAAAAGCACAATATTCACAACTTAAGAAATGTTAGAGATTTCAGTCAGTTCAATACAGGCTTAACCTCCTTTCTTTCAATAGTATCAAAACTTGTCATTTAAAAAAGTCCTTACACAAACATTTGCAAGCAAAGTCTTAGAAATTGATTTTCAGTAACCATGGTACCTTACTTCATTTACTGTGATCAAACATATCATCCTGAAGGGCTCCCCCCTATGAAGAGCTGAGGATACAGTCCAATGTATCCAACCCCTTTATGGCAAAAATGGGTAGTAATTTAAAAAAAAGGCACAAGCAACTTAAATATCACAATTATGAATAGAGCAACTACTGAAAAATAATTCAGTAATGATGTGAGGGTTTTTTTTAAACGTAGGCTCATATATTCCTATCTGTTTTTGTAAATCAATCAATAAATAAATCCTCTATATATACTTACCATAGATAAGAATACAAAGCACTAGACACACTACACCATCACCAAATCAGGGATGATGTAATGAAGCTTGAAGTAACAATCTTTGATTAAATCAGTTGTATCTGGCACAAGAGAATGTGGCACTACAGCCCCACTGGTGATGATGGTGCACAAATGCAGACAAGGTCTACAACTTTTAACCAGCTTCTTGATATATTTATGTTTTGTCCAATGTATGTTTGTATTTACTATAAACAAACTTACAAAGATATCTTAAGGTGTAGTGGCAATTTGTTATTAGCATTAAGGCTTTTGCATATCAGCAGTTATGAAGATATAAGAACAGAAACCTACAGGCATTCTGAAAAGCCTACATAACTTTTGCTTCCTACAACATGTAAAAATTTTGTGCAATGGACATATGTGTAAAAAGAAATCATATGCAGTGGTTGAGTAAAAAGGAACCATCATTCCCATTAAAGAAATGATAAAACCAATGCACATATTAATGATATAGTATGAGCTATGGATCTAGTTATATTACTCTGCAAGAGCCATGTATAAGCAAACCTTTTTCAGTCAGCTAACACAGTTCTTCAGAACCATTCCTGGGTGTGTAATTTTTTGAATGTGTAAATAAATGCAACTGTAAGATTTAAAAAGACAAAATAATTTGGGAGCTTAAGAATTTCGTTAATGAATTTAGTTACTTCTACCTTCCTTCCTAGAATAACCTCATGCAGAAGATTTCAGAGAATGAAACACCTTCCCAGTAAAAATATATAACCTGAAGGCAAATGGGATTAATAATACCACTTATCTGGCCTAGCAGCACACTCACCTTGCTAAGAGCTCCCCATCTCCCATCCCACAGCTGCTATTTTCCAGAAGAAACTTTCCATATGTCCATCACACACGTATTAGTGGTCTGACACAACCTACAATCCACCACATGGAGTATCTGGTTTTGGATATTAGTGCAATTTCTGAATGACACAGACTTTGATACTCATCATGTAAAAATGCTACTTATTTACCCTAGCAGATTTTATGCCCTTGAATAATCCACCACTTCACTTCTGCCTTGACAGTTTTCTATGTTGCCTGATATCACTACTAAAATAATGAGAAATGCATAAATATGCCAAGAAGTTCTCCATAAGTGCAATTTTAGACAGTGTAGTATGGTTAGAAGTTTCACTAGGGAAGCATTTTAGAGAAGTCTCCAAGACTTGATGGAAATCTAAAATCTTCCATTAACCTAAAAATCATTCAAAGTAATAATTATTTCTTATGTTCTAAAATACATCAGCTTATAGTTTGAAATTTATTGCATCTTACTGAAAGAAAATACTGTAATTATCAGTGAACCAAATCTGCTTAATTTTAGCAGCTGAATTATAAAATATTTGGTTACCACTGAAGAATCTCTAGAATAGAAGAAACCTGAGTCCATCAACACCTCTTGTAAAAAATAAAAAAAGGCAAGCAATTTATGGCATTTCTGTACAATTATTTCGGACAGCTTGTGATAATCATAGAACCAGAGAACTGTTTAGGTTGGAAAAGATCTCTAAGATCATCGAGTCCCACGATCAACCCAACCTCAGCACAGTATTCACCATGAAACCACCCATTTAAGTGCCACATCTACGTTTTTTCAAACACTCTTGAGGAATGGTGATTCCACCACCCTGGGCTGCCTGTTAAAATATTTAACCACTCTTTCAGTGAAGAAATGTTTCCTAATATCCAACTTAAACCTCCCCTATGCCAACCTGAGGTGATTTCCTCTTGTCCTATCACTTGTTACCTTGGAGAAGATACCAACCCCACCTGGCTACAGCCTCCTCCAGGGATAGTGTAGAGTGGTAAGGTCTCCCCAGAGCCTCCTTTTCTCAGGCCAAACACCCCCAGCTCCCTCAGCTGCTCCTCTCAGACTTCTGCTCCAGACCCTTCCCCAGACATGCTCCAGGCCCTCGGTGACTTCCTTGTAGCAAAGAGCCCAAAACTGAACTGGATTTGAGGTGCAGCCCCACCAGTGCTGAATCAGAGAGACAATCCTTCCCCTGGCCACAGCACTCCTGATCCAGGCCAGGAGGCCACTGGTCTTTCTGGACACCTGCACACTCGGTGGCTCATGTCTGCTTGCTGCAAACCAGCAGCCCGGGTTCCTTCCTGCCAGTGGCTCTGTGCACTGCTGTAAACACAAACTCTCTTTGGGCTCCTTGACTGGAGAAAACACGATGGAGTAACCATCCACATTTCTACAACAGGATGCAATACACTTCATCTGACCTTTTTATCAGGATGGCCAAAAACAAATGCATGAATTCTTACATCTCACCTGAAGGAAAAAATACATTTTATAGCGTGCTTCTGGAGGGTTATTTCTTACCCTGCGTTTTCTAATTTTTTACAAAGACCAGGCCATCTACACTGGAATCTATTTTCAATCTAAGTTTATTTATTAAGAATTTGAACAGATTAAAATAAGAAAGCAGTTAACTCCTGGATGCTTGATCTGTACCAGATTTTAAAAAGAGGCCCAAGAAGCAGATATTGCTGCATGGCTACATATTAAGGTAACATCCTGACATTTAGAACTTCTTCTTTTCATGACAAATACTGTGGTTTTTTTTACTTTATTATTCCTCTGAAACACCAAGCTTTCTAAACATACTTTCACCTTCTCACATACAGAGGTGACTGATGCACCTTCTATTTTGCCCTCACAGACTCCAAAGCAGCCTACCTAAAGATGCCTTTGCTTTCAAAGCAGCCCCATCTGAAGGATTAATTGTAACACTGCCAAGAGAAGAGACACCACTGAAGAGAAAGAGATCACCAACTCCCCTGATGCCCATCAGAATTCAGAATTCTTGACATGTAATCACCCTGGTCATCATCAAGATGACTGAGGAAGTCCTGTTAATTTGTGAGGGCAGACAAGACATTTAAACCAGTGAGGTATCAGAAACACTTCAGAAGAATTTCAGTAAGACATTTGAAGGACTTATAACAGAAGTCACTTTGTTTACAAAGCAAGCAAATTTATGCCAACATTTCTGTCCATCACAGATGTCAGAGAAGTTTATGAACCACGGTCAATGTCCTGAGAACACTTTGTCTAGCAGACATCCTCAGGGGGTGGAAAGTTGAAAACTTTCATAGTTTTCAGTAAATCACCTCCCTCTGTAGTCTGTGCTGTACCAGAGGAAAACACAAGGAGAAGGAAAAAAAAGCATGAAACAAACAAAAAAATCCTAAGCACTTGCTGGACTGTCAAAAGCAGAGCATCTGTCCACTGATGGACAGAACAGGGCAGAAAAAATGGGATTCAGATTTCCTCTTTCACATGACCTACTACACACAAATAAATTATTTTTCATCTTCCCAAATATTTACTACACTGTATATCTCCAGGATAAGAGCTGAGGACTACCACTAATAATGCTTCAAAAAGCAGGCTTCAAAGCTTCTCTCGAACCTATTACTTTCTTTCTCATAACCAGGGTACCAACTCTCTCCTTTACACTCCAGCTGTACAATGTTCTACGGACACTTGGCAAAGGTAATGAAGTAAAAAAACAATGTTTCTATCCCTAAGTAACTTTTTCTCCTTGTGTCATTAAGTGTTATTAACTTTCTAAGGCCTGAACCAACAAACACAAAAAGATCCAGCAGCAAAGCCAAGAACCAACTTCAGTAGATGCTCTTCCACTTCAGGCCTGCACTGATTGTCTGTATTAGGAGGCTCTGTTCTTTGCTAAGTCACTTCACCCCGTCACTTTATTTTATTTCCCATTAAGCAAACGCAGGAGGTTCTGGCAGCCCTGACAGAGAAGGCAAAAAGCACAAAGGGTGAGGGAAAAACCCACCGTGCTCTCAGCTCTTACACCTGCGGCATTTTTCTGGGTATACGGTACGACTGTGAGTAGGAAAGCTGCAAAGAGCAACTCCGGGCACAGGGGCGGCGGAGCTGGAAGTTGAAATGGGACATTTAAAGAGAAATCACTCTGCCCCGGCCCGGCCTTTGCTTACACAGGCCGGGAGCCGCCCCCCTCACACGGACGAGGACGGGGCCCGGCCGCAGGGATGGGAAGCCGTTCTCGCCCGCGAGAGGCGCCGGTCCCGGCAGGACACGAGGCTCCCGCGGCACCGCCCCACGGCGGGCCCCGCCGGCGGCTCCAGCGGCCGCCCCGCCCGCGAAAGCCCCAGGCCCCCTGCTCACCAGCCCGTCGATCTGCACTTGCTTGACGGCCGAGTCCCCCGCGGCGGTGGCCTTGCCTTTGCCCTTGGCGGCGCCGAAGCCGCCGCCGGCAGCGCCCGAGCCTTCCTTGCGCGACGCCATGGCTGCCCGCGGCCGGAAACGGAAGCGCGCCGCGCCGGAAGCGCCCGAGCCGCAGCGGCGGTGCGCGGCCAAACCGCGCCGGGCGGGAACGCGGCTCAGGGCCCGGCCCGGCCCCCGGGCATTGGCCTCGGGCCAGCTCATGCGGCATGGAGAGCCGGGAGAGCCTCCCTGCCGGCTGCCCTCCCCACAGAATCACTGACTTGGAAAACCCGCCAATTTGGTGGAGTCCAGGCTGTGCCCAAACGCTCGTATCACCTGCACCGGCACCGAGTGCCGCCTCCAGGCGTCTCTTCAGCACCTCCATCCATGCCGACTGCACGCCCTGGGCAGCCCATCCCGGTGTTTAATCGCCCTTTCTGAGAAGAAATTCTTCCTGATGTCCAACCGAAACCTGCCCTGGTACAGCTTGTGGCCATGCCCTCTGTTCCTGTCACCCTGGCGCTATTTACCTGGGAGATGAGGCCAACTTCCACCTGGGTTCAACCTTCTTTGGTTCCAAAACCTGAAACATGTAAAAAAAAAAAAAATAAGACAGGATGTTCTTTGACACTTGCTCTTTGTATACCTTCAAGCCTAATCAACAAGAAAGGACACTTAATCTGTGAATTAGATAGCAGCTAACAAGGGCTAAGTGATGTCCAGGCATTAGAAATTAAAAATACTTGTTGCCTTGTTAAGGACTAGTGATGGATATGCTTCAATGATCTCAGACGGAAGGGGAAGTTAACAATGAGCTTAGGAAGAAGGATGTGCCACTGACAATGGGCACAAAGAATGCAGAATTTATGGGCCACAAGAACATTTGACAGAATCCTCAAGATAAGGAAGAAACTAATAAGGACAACTTAACAACTGTGCTGCATCAGCTCCCATGAGGTAAAAAGTAATTCCAGCAGTGGAAAATCATGACTCAAGAAAGCCACCAACTCAAAGGAAGAGAAAGACTTAGCATACAGACTAATTAACACAAGAAGCAAGAGAATCATTAACCAATAGAAGACAGAACACTAATTAATAAGAGAACTAAGTAACATCTAATGAATGAACATTAGTACCTTTGCTAAAATGCATAAATAGTGAAAAGTTTTGGTAGTCATTGCACTGGCTTTGTGGATTTGCCACCCAGCACCCCTTTCTGCACAGAACTGTAAATAAATGAAATACCTCAGCTCTGTGTGGATTGGCTTCTTGCAGACCAGGTGAAAGAACGTGTTTGGCAGCGCTTACAGGGAGATGTAGAGAGCAACATGGTCCCCCTTGTGCCTCCTTTTCCCCAGGCCAAACACCCCCAGCTCCCTCAGCCGCTCTTCATCAGACCTGTGCTTCACCAGATCCACTGTCCATCTCTGGACTCACTCCAGCCCCTCATGTCCTTCTTGTAGTGAGGAGCCCAGAACTGTGTGTGGCCAGTGTGAGGTGTGACCTCACCAGTGCAGAGGGGAGGGGAAGGGTCACTGCCCTGGTCCAGCTGCCATTTGGCCCCTGGCAAAGCATTTCTGACAGCCCAGAAACCTCCAACTGTGCATTTCCAGGGCCACCTCGGGCAGTTCTGATGCCACAGTGATGTGAATTCCCAGCCCTGTTGCTGGACCAGCCCTGGGCTGCAGCGAGGGCTCCCCGGCATGGTTGAGGAGACTCTGGTCTTGAGGAAGGATTTACACCTAATAAACCTGCAAATGTTGAGGGACATGTACTTCTTATAGATTTGAAAGCTTTGTGTAGTATCTTTACAAAAAGCAAACTGCTGTGGAGTGATGTGAATATCTGTCCTGAGCATGAATAACGAGGCATCAGTGCAAACTCTTAACATTACTCAAATCCCTGCGCTATCAATTTCTCCTGCAATTCTCACGAATGAGTTTGGGTTGCATTAAACCAGTTGGTTTTGCTGCTCTATTTTGTTTGAAGTAGGGATTTCTTGTGTGTGTGGTTTTTTTTTTTTTTTTAATTTAATTTCAAACTCTACTCTTCAAATTCCTTCTGAAAAATGCAACGCGCTGTGAAAGGCAGCCCTACCAGGTGGCGGTGTGTGCTGCACATGCACAAAGGTGTCACGAAGATCCGAGACAAAGGGATAAAGGAGAGGACACTTGTATGTGGTTAAAGGATATTTTATTCCAGGAACCGGGTCAGGGACAAGTACCAAAGAGAATGGGTCCCGGCTAGAACTTATAAAGGGTGTGGGCATGAAGGGGTGGCACCATGGGACATCCAATGGCAACAGGTTACATTAGAATTACCTCATAAATCACAACCCAGGGAAAAGCTGGGGAGGGGAGAAGCCTCAGGGGACCAACTGTCAACAAGAGCAGGGATGATTGACACAGAACTTTCGGGAACAAAATGAGGTGGTTACAATGACTGACAGGGGAGGTGGGCAGCACAACTTGGATTGACACATCTATTTTGGGGTAGAAGGGGAGGAACAGGGAGATCGACAGTCAAGTGGCAGGAAAACTTAGGAGTAAACAACCTGGGAGAAACCACTGTGAGGGGGAAGAAATGGGGGGTACAAGGAGTATACCAAACAAAACTTTCTAACAACTTCTAACTCATATAGTAAAACATTGCAAAATCTCATAAAACACGCACCACCACATGTGACTTCATAAAAATCTATCATTTCAACGATCATTAACAGTCATTTCTAATTAAGGGTGAGGAACATATTTATCAAGACCAATATTGAAACGTATCTGTATTTGCCTGCAACCACAGACCCAACATTTGCCTGTTCCTATAAAACGATTCTAACATCACTTAGAATAGTCCATATTAGTTGCTTGCATTGGTGCTGGAACAAATTCAAACAAAGAATCCAGTATAATAATCATCCCAGCAAGGCAAAACATATCCTAAATGCCACTGATATCACTGACTAAACTGCATTGACCTTAACAAGAAATCTAGACATCCAGGTCTGCTAAGGACACCTTGTGATAGATGTCTAAAGCAGGGTATGATGAATCACACTTCACATTTTCCATTGGGAAAATAATTCTTAAATGGAGATGAAGGGGCAGTTCAGAATGGCAGCATCACTGTGTCTTAGATTACAAGGCAAGATGTATTCATTTGCCATCTGTTAGAGGTGTGGCAGTTGTCTTCTCTTAATTGGGCAGTTTTCTTTATCTCTTCCACAAACCAATCCTCCCTCCAGAGAGACATCTGCTGTTAATGGCCCATTGAATATCACTGCACGACTGAGAAAAATTACAGTATGCCATTATGAGATGCTCCTCCCAGAGGGAGGAGCCAAGCATTTCCACCTTGAGTTTCTGGAATAGCAGCGTGGCTTTTTCTGGATTTCTCAGAGGAATAGCTGTCACTTCTACTTCATCTTCAGAGGAAGACTACACCCTTTTCTACAGGATTACTGCTCCAACAGAACCACACCTGACACTTCAGGAGGACTGCAGCCACAATTCCAATTGGACTGCTGCCAACACCCTGACTAACAGGGTGTCAGGTTGTATTCTGACTCTGTCAGCGTTGTTTTAGTTCACTGCATTGTTTATTTTATCTTTTCATTTTCTTTCCTAATAAAGAACTGTTATTCCTGCTCCCTTGTTTTTGCCTGAGAACCCCCCTTAATTTCAAATTTATAACAATTCAGAGTGAGGGGCTCTACATTTTTTTCCATTTCTGGGGAGGCTCCTGCCTTCCTTAGCAGACACCTGTCTTTCCAAACCAAAACACATTCAGGTCAAATGTGCCTTATGCCCCAAAGAAACTGAAGTGCATGTGCAGTGGGATTAGGGGGATTTCCTACAAGCAGTTTGTAGAGAGGCTGGTGCAATAATATCCCTGAGCTTCAGGGCAGTGTGCTGTGGCCAGCGAGCTCAGCCACCATGAAGGTGTTGAGTCCTGCCCTTAGGTTTCCATGACTGAAGGCTGCACTCCCACTGGCATTGACTTCTGAAGTTTTCCTAGAGTAAGAAGTTAATTCAATATTATTATTTCATTTAGCTGTTATATTAACATGAATATCCAGTTTTAATTCACAATATAAGAGTCACAGAATCACTGAATATGCTGAGTTGGAAGGGACCCATCAGGATCATTGAGTGCAGCTCTGGCTGCACAGGACATCCCCATGACTCACACCATGTGCATGAGAGTGTTGTCCCAATGCCTCTTGAGCTCTGTCAGGTTTCATGCTGTGCCACTTCCCTGGGGGGCTGTTCCAGTGCCCAGCCACCCCCTGGGTGAAGAACCTTTTTCTGATCTCCAACCTAAGCCTCCCCTGACTCAGCTTCATGCTGTTTCCTCATATGCTGTCACTGGTCATGAGGGTGAAGAGATCTGTACCTGCCCCTTTGCTTCCCCTCCTGAGGAAGCTGTAAGCTGTGATGAGGTCTCTCCTCAATGTCCTCCAGGCTGAACAGACCAAGTGACCTCAGCTACTCCTCATACAGCATCTCCTCAAGGCCTTTCATCACCTTGGTTGCCCTCCTTTGCCCTCTTTAACGGTTTAATATCTTTTTTATATTGTGGTGACCAAAACTGTCCCCAGCATTCAAGGTGAGGCGCCCCAGTGCAGAGCAGAGCAGGACAACCCCTCCCTTGCCTGGCATCTGGCTGGTGATGCTGTGCCTGATGCCCCCAGGACAGGGCTGGCCCTCCTGGCTGCCAGGGCACTGCTGGTTCACGTTCAACTTGCCATTGACCAGGACCCCCAGGTCCCTTTCCATGGTTCTGTTCTCCAGTCTCTCATTCTCCTGTCCCTACACAGACAGGGTTGCCCTGTCGTGGGTGCACAATCAGGCACTTGCCCTTGTTAGTCTAAATCTGATCAAATAATTTTAATTAAAGAAAACAAAGAGTAGGAATTACCACTGTATTACTGTGGTAATACAGTGATTTTCAACTCCCATCCATGGACTGCTGGAGATCTGTGGAATACTTCAAAGATGTTGTTGAAGGGTTTTTGAACAGGAAAACATACCTTCTGAAATGCATAGTGCTTTACCACTGCCAAATTCTTAGGGATCTGAAAAAGAATGAAAACTCCTGGGATAATATGACTGATTATTATCATGACCTACAAAATTTCTGAACAGAAAGTCAATGTAATTTAAACAAAAAAAAAAAAACAACAACAACAAAAAAAACCCAAAAACCCAAACAAAATCAAACAAACAACAAACAAAATAAAACAAAACAAAAAACCAACCAACAAACCAATAAAAACCCAAACCAAGCAAAACAAACAAAAAAACACAAACCCAAAAAAAAACCATCAAAAAACCCCAACAAGTAGCTACAGCATGGAACATTACCATGTTCAGAGACATTGCTGTGGGCACTCAAAGTATCCCTATCCAAGGGACTGGCATAGGGCTCACTACTTAATGCGCTGCCAGAATAATTGAGTCAATTTTGTTAATTATGCTTAACATGAAAAATGAAAAACAAAACTCAACTTTCTACTTTACAAAACTCACCAAATCACTGTGGGCAAGAGGCCATAAAACTTCACCGTTGAAAATTCTGAATTCTTGAAAAGGAGGCTGTGGAAAGGATGTCAGTGTGAAGAATTCAGAAACGTTGCCCAAGCTACTCAGGAAAACCACAAAACAGAAGACTTTCATCACAAAATACTTTAGAAAATTCAAGTAGTGCACAATCTCCATTAATCATTTTTAAATTATACTCTAAATCAAAAGACAGCTGGAACCAACAAAAACCCTTTAATTTCCCAGTTCTGTTTAAGTTAAAACCTTGGTGAAACTGAGATGTGTCATATCCCCCAAAGCACCTCTGCACCATATCAGAGCTATAAGCAGAACTAGAGTTGCTAAATAGAAATTATCTGATTAGGGTTCAAAGATATAATTCCTTCCAAATCTTCAGACTGACTTTACCTTAAGGGCTAAACCAACTTGAGTTTCATTTATGTATGCTGCAGGCTAAGACCGTGCACCAGAGATGGGCTAGCCTGCAATGACTTGTTACCACTTGGTAAATAGGTCATGTCTGAATTCTGTGTTTTTCTTCCCAGCCCTCTCAGCAATTCCAAGTATTTCTAAGCATAATGAATACTTTAATTTCATTATCACAAAGTGTAGGGGAATAGGGAAGAATCACTTAGCATACACATAGCAGTTTGTACTTGCACTGAGACATAACAACACCCAAATACAAACTTGCACAAATAACTCGAGTTGCCTAAACCAACATTAATTATGTTAAAAAGATGAATTATTGTTTCCAGTAAAATAATCTGCAAAAAGAGAAATAAGTATTTCCAGTAAAATACTCTCCAAAACTAGAGATGGCAAAAGATTCTCCTAACACAAACTTAAAATCATGATATAGTATCTTGCAGTTTAGAGAAGTTTCAAGCTCAGAAAATCGCAGTGTTCTGAAAGAGGTGCTGTATTCAGGCTCAAGCTTTCAAACATGGGGAAACACAGGCTTGTGACACATCTCTACAGGAATACATTGGTGACCTTTATCAGTGTGCCACAAAGGGAATGTACTTATGCTGCCTCAGCAGGCCAATGCACTGCTTACAAATTAAGTAAGAATCCAACACCTTTTCCATGTAAAGTAAGGCTTGTATGTGGGAGGAGTGTAGTGATTTTAAGGCTGTACTTAATCCTCATGTTCAGGCATAAAGCTGTTCTACATAATTCTATGCTTGGCATGGCCTCTACTCCTTTTGAAATCCCTTTCTAATTCACAGGACACCTTTTGATAGGAGCCTTTCCTTTACATGCCACTCTCACATCCCTTTGAGAAAGTGAAAATCCTAATGACAAGAGGTCCCTCTGTGTATCTGGGAAGATATCTGTGGTGGGTTAACCAGGGCCAGCAGCCAAACACCTACTCAGCGCTCATCCCCCAGCATGGGGGAAAAACAGAAGGCTAGCAAGAAGACCCATGAATAACATTTCCAAAGCCATGGAACAGACAAGATCCTTTAAATGCTCATTCTTTTCTTACCTTTGTTTTCCCCTAAAAAAGATGTAACAGGAACCCTCATGTCTCACCAGCAGATGAAGTTTTGCCAGATGCAACAGTATAGAACCTATAACTTCAGTTATGTTCAGCAGCACTGTCTGCCACATGCAGGGCAATTCCAAATTCCAGCCCCAGCCTCAGGAAGCAGCCTTGTGTATAAGCCTTGTGTAATTCAGGAGTTTCAGTGATTTGTGTCCTGCTGACCACAGCAATTTAAGACTCAAAGAAATAAAATATCCCCAGGCATACCAACCCATGTTAAGGTAGATTCTTCCTGATAAATTAGGCAGCACTCCATTCCAAATTTGTTCAGATATCACTGATCACCAGCTGCAATTCACTGAAGTCAGGACCTTTGCACACTTATTTCTATGGCATTTACAACATTCAGTTTCACTGATAAATAATCACCCTCCGAAGTGTCAGGTATTCATCTAACGTTTACTACTTTCCACAGAGGAGCTCAACAGGAAAATTTAAGATCAGGTTACATAAATGCATGGGCATTTTTTGCAGATGGATTTTTAATTACTATTATTTCTCATGAGGCTAGCTGTGATTTTAGAAGTTAATGATACCAATGCTCAGGTCTATTCCACATTTTTTTTCTAACTTTCTTCAAGACAATCAAAGTGAAGGAATTGGTTTTATTGTTGTTGTTTGTTTGTTTGTTTGTTTTTTAATTTGAAGTAGGAAATGGAAACTAATAAGGTTCAGGAGAGAGAGAAAAATTGTAAAGTAGGAGCTGCAGCAGCATGGAAACCCCCAGGGACAAACATCAAATGAAATAAGGAACTACGGGACTAGAATATAAACTTGGAAAATTTAATTTCTCTTCTGTAAGAATGGAGGTTTCAGAGGCCATGGAAGGTTTCAGCCATGCTGTTACAGAGGCAACCTTTTAGCATTTACTGGACAGAAGTATAAGCCTTATACTAAAATGAAACGGACAGTAGCATAATAACGTATTTCTGCATGTGAAGGAAATATTAAAAATATAAGTTCTTTCCTTGAGAAAGTTTGGGGTTTTTTCACCACTCAACCTTTTTTCTCTGCTTTTTTCAATAGATGTTTTCCAATAAGTGCTTAAGTGCTTTTAGTTACCTTCTGTGCTTACTAATTTTTATGTTTCAAGTGTTTATAGCTATTTTTTATTATTAATGGATCATTTACTACTGCATCTCAAACTCATTAGCATACAGCTAACCAGAGCAAAAAAAAAAAAAGACAAATGAATTAACAATAAAACTGCATAATCAAAAATGCATTTGATAAAACAAACTCAGACATTTTAAGTGCTAATTTTGGCCTGGAAAACAAAGACAAGGTATTTCACAAAGTTATCTTATGTTTCTAAGCAGAGTTAAACTCTTTTCTAGAGTATCAAGTTAGAAAATTATGTTAGTATAGGGAGCATGTATGATTCATTACCATACTGTAAAAATTCCATTTCTCTGTTCCCAGTAAACGGATTTCTCCCTGAAATCAATGAAAAGGTGAAAAGATACATATAGTATCTCAGGCAACTGAATTGAGTTCTCTGGCATAAATCAGAATTTTGGCCATAAGTTAATTTCTTGTTGGAGGTAGGCTTCTCACGTAATTTCTCTTTTGATGTCAATTTGTTCAGCCTTCTCTTCATAATCAGTTAATTAATCAACCAATTAATTGACCCTTCTGATTCTTGATGACACACAAGCTATCCCATGATGAATATAACAACCTATCTCTAAGGAGAACAAGAACTGAGGAAATGGAAGTAAGCATAGCAAAAATCCAAAATGTTTTATGTCTTCTGAGCTTCCTGTCATTGCCAAGGTAAGATCATGTAGGTGTTCAAGAGAGCTGAAATGGTCTTCTACTTACTTTGTATCAGAAACTATAAAAGGGGAAGAGGGATGTTCTGCTCAAAATGGACCAATAGGTACAATAGGAGATGAGGTGTAAAGCATCACTCTGTTATTCCCCTCTACCCACCTTGCACATCAGGTGTAGGATAGTTAGGGTTTGGCAAGGTATTTTCCTCTCTCCTGTGTTCTTCACAATTCACAAATTGAAATTACTATTCCAGTCCTGGGTGCTCCCCTAAGACTTCCTATTTTTCTACATTATGGCACTTTTACATCCTTCAAGGGCTTATACAAGTGAGTACAGAGGGAGCAGTACTGCAGTATGTCACATGTGGTGCAGAATGGCAGCTAACTGGTGCAGATCTTGAGGAACAGTGCAGGGAGGGAAGGCTGCTTCAAAACAATGTTCTTGTGTGTTCTTACAGGAGTATGAAACCAGTTGTTTAACATGTACATCATAAAGAGCTGCATCAACCAAAAATGCTGCATAAACTAAATTATGTGCATCAGAGATGTGTATCTATCCAGAAAGTTCAGTTACATTGGATAAGATCTGATTCTGTTCTGATCTGTTCTGATCTTTCATGTGAATTTAGTTCAAGGTCAAAAAAGACAGCAAAGCTAGTTTAATGTTTGAGAAACTGTCAAGAATCCAGCTGGTTATTTTCATCCCTCTAATTTCTTTCAGCTCTAGTAAGAAAGGTAAAGTTGCCTGCAAAATCTTTGTTCTTCAGAGCATTCTCAAAATGCATGCTACTATAAGCAGTCACTTAAAACCTGCATTGATATTCTCTGTATTTTATTTCTTACCCTTGTGAAACTAAATATGCTGATCTCTGCATTAATTGTTTGCTTCCTATGATACACAATTTAAAAGATAGTTAATGTGGGACATACAGTGATGGGCCATTACTATGGTAACGGTAGAGCCAGAAAAGCAGAAAGTTTTGTCATACACAAAATTCTCGTCTGCTGAAATCATACCAACTCATGAAGGAAAAACAGAACTTGTCACAGCCATGGTTATTATAAATCCAGATACTGCATTGCCATGAAATATCAGAAAAACAGGCACTGTAAAAGAAGAGTGCACATGATAAAGACTAAAATTCAAAAGCTCAATACCAACGCCAAGGCAATGAAAGGAGGGGTCACCAATGAATAATATGCATTTTAACAAATACAATTTAGCAGTAATTGCATCTGAATCTTCTTCTATGGCCTATACATACCTCAGAAAAATTTTCAAAAAATACACCTAGGAAAGTATTTTCAGATACCCTCCAACAATAATTTATGAGCTGTGCTTATTACAGTTTTGTTTACTTTTAAATGTTGAAATTGAAAACCTTACCCTTTTCTTTTTTTTGTAAATTTGTTAATTTCTCATATTTAAGCATGGTACTAAGACTTACTGCAGATAACTACTCAGCACATTTGCACAAAGCAACACATTCAGATTAAAAAGATCTGACACAGGACAACTTTGGGAGAATCAGAAGCTATTTTCTCAACAAGCTACAAGCATTTCACAAGTGCCAGCTATTAGGGGAATTCCTTTTTACTAGGCCTACATCAAAGCTCCTTTGATACAGAACAGCTTTTACTTCAAGTAATCCATGTCACTGCAATTTTGTTATTTAGTTCACCTACTGCATTACCTAGCACTCAAAACCAGAGCTGAACTCATTTATGCCAAGAAATAGTCTGCTCTGCAGAGAGCTAATCTTCTGCTGGAGCACATTTTGTGCGCAGTGTGCCCAGTGAAACCCAGCTTCCTGTGATGCCTGGTTCACCTCTGCACGGGCTTGGGAAGTTCAGCATGAACATCCCCTCCCCCTTTGGATACAGAGAAAGAAGGTCTCCTTCTTCAGTGATACCTTTTTTCATAAATACTGTCTATTTACCTTTAAGGTGTTGATATTATTGATAAAGACACAGGAACTGTTTTGTTAGATCAGAACTGTACCCAGAAACCTGCAGACAAGGACTTGTATTTCAGAAAAAGAAGTTCCCCATTTCAAATTCTGTCTCCTGTCCTTGGACAGGGAAGTCACATTAATAAAGGTAATCTTAAAACAACCTCTGTGTTGCTCCTCAGGCTCACTTCCACAATGACACTGCTGGTAGGCAGGCTACTGAAGATGCAAGTGGTCTTTCAGTGCTTCAATAAAATGTTTACCTTAAAAAAAAAGAAGACAAAAACAAAACCAAACTCTCAAAACACTAGAACACGCAAAACCCAAAACTCAAAGTCTTTTGGTGGTGCAGCCAGATAATTGATTACGCTTCTTAATTAAAAATAAAATGGCTAGAAATTTCTAAAACATAACCTTTCCCTGAGCTTTATGACAAGCTTTGCTGTGCTATTGACAGTCTTTGTAAGGGTGTGTGGAATGCAAAAGCATCTGGTTCATTGCGTTTGTTCAGTATAAAAGATGACAAGAGGGCATGTGAGCTATGAAACACACACAGGTGCACAAAATTTGCTGAATAAGTAGATGGCAACAAAGACAAGAGTGGGGAGCAGAGGCTTTGAGGCCATTAAAGGAGCGGCCCAGGAAGACACCCTGAAGAGGGTCTGTTTGAGCTTTCGTAAGAATGAAAAAACATGATTATCCATGAATTGATAATCCAATTGATAACACCACATGGTATTTCAGGGGGCATATAGCACTATGTAAAATTTCTTATCAGCAGGAGTCTGCAAAATTTTCTACGGGGTGTTCACAGAACTGACCAAAGACAGGGAAAGAGAGGATCTATGAAGACACATGGGAAAATGAGATGTAAGGGGACTCACATCTTTATGTGAGCTGGCAGCATTCAGTACATTTTTCTTACTAAGCTCTCTTTCTAATCACAGCAAGTAGTCCTATCTTTTTATAAAGCTTGTTTCTATCTTTTCTTTTGCACCTAAATATCCCACCCCAGTGAATTTAATCCTATGGATATGTAATCTGCTAACAGATTTAAACTGGACTAGCCAGAGAGCAGGAGACACACGTACATGCCCGGGAGGGGCAGGGTCCAGGCATGGGCATTGGAGGGACCGAGGGGCCATGGGGATTTGTGAATGAGGGTGTTCTGGTGAGTACAGGGAGTGAGGATGTGTGAGTGATCACCTGGGCTTTTCAGTCCTGTTCAGCTGGAGAGGGGAGCAGCACTTCACTCTCTGAACGTGCATTATGTGTCATTTCTGGTAGAGTTCTGTGGGCTGTGCTAGTCTGACTGGCTGGCTCTGTTAGTGCCCTCCGCGTGTGCCACGCTTGTCCAGGACACATGGGAGCGTAAGAATCCTGCTGGGTCCAGAGAGTGTATGTGGATGGATTTCAGCAACCAGAAGCAACAAACCCCAGGTAACAGAGAAGTCTGGATTCAACACCTCTCATAATATCCCTAGGCTTATTTTTTTTAAAAATCCACTTTACAGATGGCCCATGGGAATAGTAAAAGATTTGAACTTGGAAGGAATATGGTGGATTTTAGTTTATGAAAAATAATGTCAAAATATTAAAGAATGCTGAAAGAACTGTACTTCTCTGCACTGCTATAGTAGTCTTATAGACCTTATTTTTAATATTTTAAATTTATTAAAAATAAAATTTTAAATAATTGCATACATATGAAACATAATTGTACTGAAAGTAGTTTATCGTCCAATTAATGCCATCTTCTGACCAATGAAGAAGGAGAAATCTATGCTGTGTTTTGCCTGCTAGACAGTCTTCTGTACATATTCCACATATACCAACTACATTACAACTTGTCTGTGATTATACTATTTACCAGAGGAACGGTATCTCATTACAATGGTATTTAACACACAACTCTGGATTATATCTTACTTTGCACTGAGTTCAAAAACTAGTTTTATCTCTTCTTTACTTGTTTTTCATTTTTATCTCCATTCTGTAATAGCAGCTGTTATCACTAGATATTCCGCATTCTATCTGTAAGGTGTGGACAGTGCTCTTAACATGGAATAAGTGCCTGTCTTTGGGCAGTTATTTAGTTGTCGTCACACACACATGGAATGCAAAAACAAGCAAAAACCTACTTGAAGAAAAAATTATTTCTCTAGAAAGGTTTTACTTTGGAGTTTTGCTGAATGTTTTTGTGCAACATCTTCAACAATGAAACTGCAGTTAGATAGGACAACTGAATCATCATGGCATTGCGGAAACACATCAGCTACAGGACTGAAGTTTCATGAAGACTTTTATATATAAGTCTATGTCTAATTATGAATTCAACATTTCACTTAGCTCATAATAAGGCATATATCCATGTATGTCCATGATACCCAGGAGCACACACAACACCACAGAAGACAGCTGGAAAGAAGGATTCAATGGCAGAAAAATATTGTCAACAGCACAACTGAATCCATGGAAAATATTCTCAATCACCTGTTCTTTGAACTTTTCATCTTAAGTGCTTTAGAATACTTTTCCAGGTAAACATTTGAATTTCTAGAATACTAATCACTTTCTCTTGACTCTAGCTAACTTACTTGGAAGCACTTATTTTCCATGTCTATTTGCTAGCAAAAAGGCCAATATGACAGCTGAGTATTTGCTTAAATGATCTTAGAGCAGCCTGACTGATTACAACAAACTGGCAGGTGCTTGCCATGGTTTTGCTTGCAGTACAGTTGTTCCAGGCAGAGAGATATCTCCTGTGGAACCTGCATAGCAAGACAGATGTCTGCAATTATCATTTTGATGGTGTTAAGGTATCACATCCTCTTGCCTGACTAAAATAGGGGCATTAAGTTTGGTTTCTTAATGCCAGATGTCTGGTGTGTTCATGTTTTGTGTTGGACAGGGAGGAGTTTGTGCACTTTTTCAATGACAGCTGTGTCCCCATACTGCAGTGCAATTAAGTTGTCTTGGGGAAAAAATTAAAATGTAGAATATGTGCTTTTCAACTTCGGTTTTGTGCACTTTTAACTTAAGATTGATGTAGCCAATACAGGCAAAAAATATAAACAGACGCTGACTAAGCCTTCTTGAGTATTCCTAAGCCCTCCAGGTAACAAGTGTCAGGATGAGAGGACGTAGTTAATCTGTGCCAAGAGAGGTTTAGACTGGATGTTAGGTGAAATTTCGTAACACAAAGGGCGAATGGAATGGACTGTCCAGGGAGGAGGTGGAATCACCGACTGAACGTGGCACTCAGTGCCATGGTATGGTTGACAAAGTGGTGCTGGATCCTAAGTTGGACTCCTGACCTCAGAGCGCTTTTCCAGCCAAATTGATTCTGTAATTCTTTATGCTGATGTGTGATTAGACTGCACTCTCTGAGACAGCAACTGTAATTTTATCAGTACAGTTAACTAGCAAAAATAAAACTCGGCATTTCTTATCTTAGCAAAAGGCGGGAGCCGGCACAGCACGGTAGAACAAGGGGCAATGAAACAACGCTGAGGTTGCCCGTGCGCAGGGCGGGACGGGCGGCCGGGACCCTCCGGGGCGGGGCAGCTGCCCGGGCCGGTCCCGGTGCTCGGGGGAGGTCCCGCCCGGGCCGGTCCCGGTGCTCCGGGGAGGTCCCGGTGCTGCCCGGGTCGGTCCCGGTGCTCCGGGGAGGTCCCGCCCGGGCCGGTCCCGGTGCTGCCCGGGTCGGTCCCGGTGCTCGGGGGAGGTCCCGCCCGGGCCGGTCCCGGTGCTCGGGGGAGGTCCCGGCGCTGCCCGGGTCGGTCCCGGTGCTCCGGGGCGGCCCCGCCCGGGCCGGTCGCGGCTCTCCAGGGGCGGCCCCGCCCGGGCCTGGCGCAGCTTCCGGGGCAGGCGCGGCCGTTCCGGGCGCCATGGGGGTGACGAGACAGAAACACGCCAAGAAGATCATGGGCTTCTACAAGCACAACTTCCAGTTCCGCGAGCCCTTCCAGGTGCTGCTGGACGGCACCTTCTGCCAGGCCGCGCTTCGCAACAAGATCCAGATCCGGGAGCAGCTGCCCGGGTACCTGTGCGGCGCCGCGCAGCTCTGCACCACGCGGTACGGCGGGGCGGCGGGGCTGCGGGCAGCCTGCGGGGCTGCGGCCGCCCTCGGAGCAGCTGCCTGTCCGAAAGAGGCACCACCTGCGGGGCCAGCGGCAGCCCCGCTGTGGGACGGACGGAGGGAGGGCCGGTGGGTCTCGTCCACCCACGGGAGGTGGTGGGAGCGGGGGCAAGCGGAGATCTCCTAGGCCCGGAGGGAGCTCCTGCCTGGCGGAGCTGCTGCTGCCGCTGCCGGGCTGTTTCCAAAGCAGCTGTTCGCAAGGGAGGACAAGGATGGGCTGGACAAAGATATGGAAGTAAAGCATGCACGCTACGTACTGAAGTTGCTTCCAAGTTGCCTTTGTTATTATTCGATTAGATACAGTGTATATATTAAAATTAAACATACAGTTATAATGTATATCTGCAATAGCAGAATAGCCAACTCCCTGCTATGGAGGCAAATAGTGAAAATAGCAGGGAGAGATTTACCCTAGGCTCAAAAAACACATTGAGCCTTCTTGCACTTGTATGGAACTGGCTTGCACTTCTAAACAGTATAAAGTATTGAGTCATATTGAGCTGTGAAAGGTTTGGGAATTGCTTTGATCCAAACTATTCCTGTCATGTTGAAACATCACTTCTTCCTTCTTTTGTCAGCAGTATCTGTTGGTCATTTTGACCACCTTCCAGTTAGGCCAGCTGAATGGACATGTTTGCTGTCAGAATGCTGACTTGCTGAGACAGCGCCTCAATGTTATGAAAAGAGCCTTGCAGGGAAAATGAGCTGGCTCACTGTGACCCCCAGGTGGGGTCTCACTAGCGTGGAGTAGTGGGGGGAGAATCCCCTCCCTCACCTTGCTGCCTGTGCTGCTTTTGATGAAGCCCAGGACACAGTTGGCTTTCTCATTTCCAGCTCATGTTGAGCTTCTTGTCCACCAACACACCTCCCAGGTCACTCTTGTCAGGGCTGCTCTCAATCCATCCTCTTCCCAGTATTTGTGCTTGGGTTGCACTCATCCATATACAGGACCTTGCACTTGGCATTGTTGACCTTCATAAGGATTACACAAGCCCATATTAAACCTCTCCAGGCCCCTTCCCTCCAGTGTCAACAGCACCACACAGCTTGGTGTCTATGGCAAACATGCTGAGGGTGCCCTGGATCCCCCTGTCCATGTCACTGATAAGGATGTCAAATGTTCCAATACCAACCCCTGAGGAACAACACTTCTCTCTGCTTTCCACTTGGACATTGAGCCGTTGACTGCAATTCTTCAAGTGCAACCCTCCAGTCAGTCCATATCCACCAAGTGATACATCTGTCAAATCCATGTCTCCGGTGTAAAGACAAGGATGTTGTGTGGAACAGTGTGCAAAGCTTTGCCTGAGTACAGTTGGGTGACATCTGTTGCCCTTCCTTATCCAGCAGCACTGTAGCTCTGTCACAGAAGGCTACCATATTTTTCATTATTTCCCCTTAGTGAAGCCATGTTGCCCTTGTTTTCCTCATGCCTTATATACTTTCCAGGAGGATCTGCTCCATACTTTTGCTGGGCACAGAGGTTAGACTGACTGGCCTGTTCTTCCCCAGATCTTTTATTTCCATTTTTAAAAAGAAACTGCATCTTCAAGTTTTATAAAAAGTTAATTTAAAAATAAATTAAATTTTAAAAATCATTTTATTTGTTAGGTAGTGGTTCATATGCTCTGTGGTATTCAAGCATAAATTTAAGGACTCAGCATTGTCACTGATGTGAATTATTTTTAAATCATTTAGTATATCTTAATTTTATTACTGGTTAATCATGTTTACAGCCAAGGAAACCTTGCTGATGTCTTCAGATGGGCTATTGCTTTCTGAAGTTCAGAGCCTGAACAACTGGGCATTGCTCATTCCTACGTAACTCACATCAGGCTTTTGCTGTTGTAAAAAATATGAGGGTTTTTTTTGTTTAAAAATTATTGTCTCTTCTGGTTTTCAGATGTGTTATAAAAGAACTTGAATCACTGGGGAAGGCACTGTATGGAGCAAAATTAATTGCCCAGAGATTTCAAGTTCGAAACTGTTCTCACCATAAGAATCCTGTGAGTGGCTCAACCTGTTTACTTTCCATGATTGAAGATGGCAATCCTCATCACTTCTTTATTGCTACACAGGTAAAAGCTCATGGGAAATGGAGCTCCATTTCTTTTGAAGTGATGTTTTGATACCTAAGGATAAAGAAGCCTACAGTAACCTTGATTATGAGATTTTTAAATAGTTTGTGGAAATTAATCATGTAAAACCTTACTTGCTCTTTAATGTATTTCCTAATAATGAAGCAGGGAATCTTTTCTCCTACTTGAACAACTAGATTTTTTTTACTTTGTAATGATATTGCTTACTTTAGCTGAAAGAGCATGAAAACATACTGACTAGGTATTGACATGTAAAAAACAACTCGTGAATGTTAATTTCCATATTGCTTGTGTCTGCATCCCCTTCTCTGAACTGCTTTGTACACTGCTCTGAAAAATGAAATTAACTGTTAACATCCATATAACTTCAATTTAAAGACATTTTGAACTAAAGAATAAATAACTATACAAATACAAAAGACATTTTTTATTGGGTTTTTTATTAGGACTGCATGTATAAATGATATACAATATATATAAAAGAGTTTATAGAAGAATTCTTCATAGTTAAGTTACAGGAGTTTAAAATTATTTATTACAGAAAAAAAATATGTTATTTCTTGTGTGGTGGTCTGCATACAAGTGACTTGGGAGTTTTTCATCAAAAAATGTATGTATGCAGATACATGCAGGAAAAAGGAAAATGTTGGTAAATTTTGCATCAGAAGTACAGCTAATCAGGAGAGAAAATGTAGTTGCTCTGAAAGGCACTGCCATATATATCTGCTAGATTACGTTTCTTATCTTTTTCATAATGTAATTTATCTTCATAGTTTTGTATTAAAAGTAGATGCATTTGAATTGCAAATACCATTTCATCTGAAAATATTGACTGAAGTGTTTAATTTTGCAGGACCAGGAATTATCAAACAAAGTGAAAAGGAAGCCTGGAATTCCTCTCCTCTTTATTATTCAGAACACTATGGTGCTAGACAAACCTTCGCCTAAATCTTTGGCATTTGTTCAAAAGTTGCAGACAAATAATCTTGTTCCAGAGTACCAAAAACAAAGTGTTGTGGAGCTTAAAGAAAAAGAAGGACTAGTAAAGCAAGAAGGTGAAAAGAGAAGAAAACGCAAAAGGGCAGGCGGCCCCAATCCTCTCAGCTGTCTGAAGAAGAAAAAGAAGAAAACACAGGAGGGTCAGGAGCCTTCTGCTGAAAAAAAGAAAAGAAGAAAAAGAATACGAAATAGAGTCAAAGCAGAAGCCATGCAGTCAGTGCAGAAGAATGAAGGAGAATAAACCCATCTTTGCAGACAACACAGAATTTGAACATTGTTTGAACTTTGAAAAAAAAAAGATTAATATGCAGTCATGTGAAATTGAGTTGTTAATATTAAAATTTATTTTTATGAGGTGGTACTGCTTACTACTGTATTTCAGTATTTGTAGGATATTGTCCTAATAATTTATTCTGTTATTTAGTGTTGGGTTTGTGACAAAATATATAGGAATCCTCATATTTGATTATTCTCTCCATCATCACGGTTTGTGTTAAAATTCACATGCTATGTAGCAGTTTTTTAGAAATGCTTCTTGGGCTCCATATGGATTTCAGTGGGATATTAGACTTCTTTTTAAATTGATGTTGCTAATCTTAATAAAACTAGTTTTTACAGCTAACCTGTTAGAGATTATGAAACTGACCTAAAATAACACAATAGCTTATTTATCTCTGAATACAAAAGTTAACTCTTGCAAGGAGTTGCCCTCAAAAGCCCTGTCCAGCCTGAATTTCTCTCTAAGTACCATGTGAACCAATACATCTCTTGGTGTTGATCTTTATTTATTAAGAAAATCACGGAGGGTGTGCAATTGTGTTGTTATTCCTGACATTATAAGGGCATCTCTAGTCTTGTCTATTTCACCTGTAGTTTATTCTTTATATTTAATAGGAAAAATGCAACTTAAAATGCTGAATCAAAGCACTGGTAGCACTTAATGCCATCACAGTAGCAGAGCTGTGCAGGAGTGTAAGGAACAGATCAGAACTGGGTTGGAGGAGAGTTGTGGTTTAACTCCAGCTGGTAATTCAGACCCATGCAGCCATTCACTTAACTTCCCCTGCGCTGGATGGAGAAAATCAGAATGGTGAAGTGAGAGAACTTGTGGATTAAGATAAGGACAGTTTAATAAGGAAAGTAAAAAAAGCGTGCGAAACACAAGCAAAGCAAAACACAGGCAGTGCAGAAATAGGAATTCATTCACAGCTTCCCATGGACAGGCAGATGTTCAGCCAGCCCCAGGAAAGCAGAGCTCCATCAGGTGTAATGGTGACTTAGGAACACAAATACTACTCCAAATGTCTTCCCACCTCTTTCCCAGCTTTATATGCTAAGCGTGATGCCATATGCTATGGAATATCTTGGGTCAGTTGGAATCAGCTGCCCTGCCTGTGTCCCCTCCAACTTCTTGTGTCCTCCCTGCCTACTAGCTGGTGAGATGAGGAGCAGAAAATGCCTTGACCCTGTGTAAGCACTGCTCAGCAATAACAAAAACATCTCTACACTTAGCACAAATCCAAAAACACAGCTACTGTGAAGAAAACTAACTACCCCATCCTAAAGCAGCACAAGGAGAGTGTTTCTAAAATAGTTTCAAGTGCCTGATTTTCTATAATAGCGATTGCTCCCGATGCCTCCTTATAATGTTTGGTGGCATTACAGTCTGAAGTGAGTGACCGAAATGACAATAGAGAGATGTGCAGTATAGCACATGCTGTGGCATCAGTGTGCTCTCACAGTGTTCCCAGGCATCTCTTGTCAGATTTTTAACTTTTCTCAATGCATTTCTGCTTAACTGAGATGTTCTTAAAAGGGAAGCTTTGTGCTTCTTGACCTACATGGGTTTAAACTGTGTGTTCTCAACAGTTCTTCAGTGTATCATGCATTTGAAAAGTAGTTCTAGTGCATTGTTTGCACAAGTTCTTGAATGTCTGGTGTATATAGCTATAATCTGTGATGCTTTCTGTTGGTTTTTCAAATTATATAGACAGTTGTTTCACAGAGTTTGAGAAACAGCTTGAGTGATGGGAGTTGGCCAGTCTTAGCAGACTCTGCAGGGTCTCATCTGGCAGCACAGAGAGGGGCATGGTGTGCTCTGTACTTGCAGCACGGGACACTGCTGCAGCCCCAGCCCAGGCCTTCCTCGCAACACCGCTGTTAGGAGCAGGCTGCGCCTGCGTTGTTCTGTATGAGACCATAAGCATCTTTGGAACAGACTGTGAGAGACAGAAGCAGGGCAGAAGGGCAGGGCAGAAGATGAAAGCTTTAATTGAAATTTAAAACAGTCACGCTCATTGTGATGTTGTTCCCACATTGCTGGAATTCTGAGGAGAAATTTAGTAACACCTAGAAATACCTTAATGCAGCATATTTGACACCTTTCTCAAGCTGTCATAGTCCCTGTACCTTCATTTCTTTGGGTACAGTCCCATATTAATGTATTTTTTCTTCCCATTCCTCCATAAATATTGCTTATATTTCTTCCCTCTCCTGAAACCCACCCAAAGACATCACTGTAAGTGATGTAAGTAAAACTTGGAGCAGAGTTGGTTCCCCATCAAAATTTCATTATGAGTCAAAAGTATATTAAAACCCAGCAACTTTACTACAAATCCTGTTTTTAAAATAGAGCAGAAAACACCCTAATTATTTACAGCAGTCCCTTTCAGTGTCATTGAAACACAAAGCTTAAATTCACCTTTTGTAAAGACTGTAAACAGATACAAACATAATTTCTGTAAAAAAAAAGAATATTTTAACAGTCATCTAAAGACTCCCACCTTAAGGAATTTAAAACAGCATTTATCTGTTTCCTTAGCATTTGAACACAAACTGACTCGTGGTGCTGCCATTGGGAAGAGCTGGAATACAAAGTGAGTGAGCTCTTAAGAGAAAAACTGTAAAATTTATCTGTCCTATGTATACGTGCAACTCTCCTGTGGTAAGTAATTTGTCGGTGAGCTTTGGGAGAGAGCTCCCACGCAGGCAACAAGCAGAGGCTATCAGAACATGTGTTTGAAAGAGAAGCCCAGTTGGTGTCCAAGGCCAGCAGGGCGAAGCTGCCTGGCTGTGTTTACACCGGTACGTCGGTAACGCGGGGAGCAGCCGAGCCCGGCTCTGCCCGGGCTGGGCTCTGGCAGCTCACGCCGCTCTGCCTGCGGGCCGAGCGGGCCCTGCGGCGCTCTCGGTGCACGGACTCTGCCTGCCAGGTTCTCCGAGGTTTAGCCGGCCCAGGCTGTGAACCTTGGCAAGTCCCTCTAGGAATTCAGCAATGTGAACTGCGAGCACCCACAGAGCCAACTTTGCTGTCAAAGGTGGTCACTCCATGTACTGCCCCAAAAGCCACTGCCTTATTTATCAATATTTATCAATAAAAAGTCTGAAGTTGTGTCACAGCTCTGCTATAGACAGGGTTCCCAATATAACTGTTCTCATGAAGTTTAGGATGGTTTTGCTCTAGGGTGTTAGAGACTGGATTCAGTTTTGAAACTACAGAAGCCAGAAGTAAATCAAAAGGAGCTTGACCAAAAACTTCTTTGGGGCTATTGATTTCCTCTTTTCTCAGACACTATAAAAATATACCCCAAATCCTAAGCAGCAGCTCACTAAGTCTTTTTTTTCTTTAAAAAGACAGGGAAATAACCAGTGTTATACAATACAATGTGTTCAGAGTAATAGAGGAAGAAAACAATCAGCCACAGTCTGCAGGGCATTAATGTTGAATTTAGGATGGAGTCTCATCTACAAGCAGCAGAAGATATTTACCTAGACTGCCTGCCAATTCAATTGGCTGGATTTATATTTTAGTGTGATCCGGTACTGTACAACAAATCACTCCCTGGGCATCTGTTAATGACACTAAATAGATGAGTTAATTAGAAGTTTCTGGAACCTGGGATGTTTATGAACCATTAAAGTAAATATGAATATGGTATGACTTGAGGAATAAATACATTCTGGTAGTGAAAATAAAATAGGATGTCCAGATCAGTCCTGCTCATTTGTTTTCAGCTACACTGATACAGTGTGAATGACTTCTCCATCAGCTTTATAGTGCTCCTGGAGTTTCTTGAACATGTTCTGTCAGATACAAGATGAAGAACATCGGAACAATACCATTATTTATATTCACTGCATCTTTCATATAGAAGTTTCACAAACAGCCACTGTATATTTCATACCTCTGTGTGGGCGTAATATCTCACACAGGGAGCAGCTAGAGATACGGGAATGAACAAATAAGAGCCCCAGCAGGTGTTATCATTTACAATTTAAGGGAGAAAAATTGCAGTGTTCCGAGAGAGAATGACAGAAAGCAAAAGTTTTTGTACCCGGAGAGTCAGGAGTGAGAGACTGCACCTTGTGATTTAGGAATGGCCTAACTAATGCCAGGAAAGGGGCTTGTGATGTATTTCTGGTAATTATTATGTCTGTGCACTCCAAGCCCCAGATTTGTCTCAGAGAGCTCAGCTGTCTGCATAGAGACAGCCATTTTGTAAAAGTTGCTACAGCTTGTTATAGAAGAGACAGGCTGGGCTCCCTCAGGGGGACTTTGTTTTCTGATTTCTTCTCCTGCAGTTGAGAGGGAGAGCATGCAGCTGTGCTTTGTGTATGGAGACAGGGAAACAACGAAGCTGTTAACAAGGGTCCAATTAAAAACAACCCAGAGCCGAGAGCTGGAAGGAAGAAAAAAGACAATAAATTAGTCACTGAGATTTAAAGAAACCGAGGAAGAGCGAAAAAAATATATATGAGGGTTTCACAGTGTTAACTGGAGGAAAGAATTGGTCAGCAGTGAAAGGTGAACCAGAAATGGCTCAGCAGTCAAGGAGAGTAGGGAACACAAGTTTGTTTTTTTTTTAATTACCTTAAGAAAACCTCATTAGCCCTTGTAGCTCAGTTTCTGTCTTTCCAAAACAGCAAGCTGAACTGACTCATGGATCTGCTCACAGATCCTCTGCTGATAGCCCAGGAAGTCCTGCAGAATGTCAGACTCATGCCACCAAACACTTTTTGTCTTTATGGTTTTTCAATATCACTCACTTTGCAGCACTGCAGGTTTGCAGCCAAATCATTCTGCTGTAGAGTTTGCCTTACCTTGCATGTGGCTCACTGCCCAGCATGCAGATATTATATCCAGGAGCAACCCTACTCATGCCATTACTGATAGGGTTAATTGCTCCTGAGGGTACTCACAGCAATACTCTGGGATAGCCAGCCAACAGTTCTGGCATGTTATGGGCTCTTTTTAAAATCTAATCCCCTTCCAAGAACTCAGTAGGGGACCTCAAAAGTTTCTTATTGCAGTCTTCACTTATGGTTGATCCAGAATTATCTTGTTGCCATATTAATTCCTCTGGGGCCAAAGATGCTACTGATCTGACTCTTCAGGGTGGATACTCTTTCAGACTGTCTTGGAGAAACACAGGAAAATTTTCACTTTGTGAATTGGCACTCACTTTGACAGCCAGGTTTTCAGAAAAAAACTAAGAGAACAAACACTTTTCTAGAATTTCTGGCTACCCCTTTCCACCCTGACCTCTCTTTCAGCTCTGAAAAATACAAGCAGGGCTGTTCTGTGATGGTCCAAAAATCTGTCTCAGCCAGCATCATGACTCCAATAGTGGCTGAATGTTGTTCTCAGGAGTAGAATGAAAACTGACAAAACATCCTCTTGGTGTTTCCCCAAATGACTTTCCAACTTTCTGACAATTTATTAGGGAGTTCCTAACACAAGGAAAATATTTTGGTTTTAACAGCAGACAATGATTTTCTGTTTCACTAATTTGTTCAATCTCTCCTCGAAACCATGTAAACTTTAAACCTCTAATTTTCTGTGGCAAGGAGTTGCATAACCTGAACACATCTTATGAAAAATACTTTCATGTGTCAATTAAGAATCTGCTGCCTACCAGCTGGCCCTTATAACAGGTAACAGGTAGAAGTTTAAGGAGTCATTCCTTAGTCATCCTTCCCATGCCACTTGTGCCTGAATCGACACCTGTGATATTTCCCCTCATTTATCTTTTTTCCAAGCTGAAGTGTCTTTGGCCTCACAAACAGCAATACCTAAAACAAAAGCAGATTTCAGCTTAGTCAGGCACACTTGAGAAAACCACAGTCTCTTCCTTCAGATGGATGTTCTTCAAGGAAGAGTGTGGACAGGAAGAGTCTTGTGGGAAAAGGTGAAGGACAGGAACTCTGCATTCAGGTCTTTGTTTGTCAGATTCCATGCATGTTTGAGCTGAATGCCACTGCCCTTGAACATGCCTGGGCTTCTTGCCTGTGGAATGACAATGAATGCACTTTCCAGACCCCCAAGCTCTCCAGAGACTGGCATTCACAACTCAACTGGCTACTGTGCTTATACTGTTCTAAGAGCCCAATCTTCACCCAATATACAATAAATCCTAAATATAACTCAGCTGCACACTAGGCTTAGGATTGTATCCCTGTAGCCTAAAATTAAGATGTAAGTGATAATTTGAATAAGGCAGAATCATAGAACAGCCCAGGTTGGAAGGGACCTTGAAAGATCATTTGGACAACCTTTCACAGAACAGGGAGCCTAAATTAGATTATCTAGCACCCTGTTCAATGACGTCTGAAAAACCTCCAGTAATGGCGACTCCACCCCATCCCTGGGGAGGTTGTTTCACTGAATGGTTGATCTTTGTGTAAAAAATGTCTTTCTTATGTTGATATGAACCTTCTGTCAGTGACACTTGTTCATGTTGCCACTTGTATTCTCCATGTGGATCTTTGTGAAGAGGCAGTGTCCTCTTGTAGTCACCCTTTAAACACAGTGATGATGTGACTCTCCCTAAGCCTTCTCCAGGGAAAAAAGACCTAACTCCTTCAGTCTTCCCTCATAGAGCAGGTTCTGAAGCTCACTGATAATCTTCATGGCCCCTCTTTGGACCCTCCCCAGTCTGCTTACATCTTTCTTGAAATGTAGGGGCCAGAACAAGACACACTACTCCAAGTGCAGCCTAACAAGCACTGAGTGGGGTGGTGAAGTCCCTACCACTGCAAGTGAAGCCCCTGAAGATGCAGCCCAGGATCCAATTCACCTTTGTGACTGCAACCACACACTGCTGGTTTGTGGTCAGCTTGTCATCCACCCCCAGGTCCCTTTCAGTGATTCTGCTCCCCAGGCACAGATCCTGGCCTGTTCTGGGTTCTTTGGTTATGTTGTCCCAGGTGCAGGACCTTGCACTCCTTAAACTTCATCCATTTCTTGTTCTTCTGCTCTCCCAGCCTGCCCAGGTCTCTCTGAGATGCCTCTTCCTTCTGACATGTCCCCCTCACCACCTAGTTTGGTGTCATCAGTAAACTTGTGGATGCTGCTTTCAGTCCCATCATTCAGATCATTTATGAAGATGTTCAGCACCACGGGGCCCAGTGTCAATCCTTGGGGGAGCCACACTTGATTTCCATGACTTTTCAATTATTATAGATAGTGGCCTTGCACTGAGAAGTAGCTAATTTCCCTGCCATGTTTAGCAATGGTCCTGTGTCTTACCTTATTGGTTATGTGTCTGAAGACTCATTTCTTGTTGTTCTTGACATCTCTGGCTAATTTCAGGTCTTGCCAAGCTTTAGCATTCTTGATTGCCTCTCTGCATGCCCTGCCATGGTTCTTGTGGTCCTCAAAGGCTTCATGGCTATATGTCCATAGCCAGAATCTTCCCTCAAGTCCCATGTTTGTATTTTTATCCCATTTGTAGGCCTTGCCTCTCAGTATGCCTAATGACTTTTCAGAATATGAGTTGCCTGTTCACATTAGATTTTTTTTTATTAATTAAACTGGATATATATAAAAAAAAAGAGTTCTGCATCATCATTAGAATGCCCACAGAACTGCAGTGTTTCTTTTTTCTTTGTGTAGTAAAGAAGTCAAATTTATTGTTGCCCTAAACACAAAGAACACCACTGGTGTTAAGCTTGACTCAGAGATAAATTTACACAAAGATTGGTGCTATCAGAACCCAGGCAGGCCTGCCAAGCTTCTGAGAAGAATATAGTAAAATTTAAATGGGGATATAGGATTCATACAAATCACTGCATTATGCCAGCCAGTGGAATTTTCTTTTATGTATTTGTTTTTTTTGTGATTTCTGGGGGACTTGTTTTCAAGTCTGTATTTACTTCTTAATGATAGTGAGAACTAGAACATTGTTATTACATATGCTTGACAATATAAAAATGGTAGACAATTAGCTTCAGTTATGTAGAGCA
>QUSF01000001.1:55081788-55122012 GCA_003676055.1 Chloebia gouldiae
TTGACAATATAAAAATGGTAGACAATTAGCTTCAGTTATGTAGAGCATCTGAGGGCTGTTTAATTTATTAGATTTTTACTTGGATTCTGTGTGTAATGGACTAGGAAATGGTAGAAATAAGGCTGTATAATTAACCTGAAAAATATCTTGTTTCCTCTCCCCACTCCTTCCTTTTCAACTAATAAGATTTTTAATTATTATTTTTAGGGTTGTTGTTGCTGTTGTTATTATTTATAACTTATTTAATTATGTACTTTAGAATAATTTTTGGTGGGCACTTGCCAGTTTACTAATATTCACTGCCCACTACCTGATGGTGTCAACAAACACACCATCTGTTCACTTGTGCCTTCCAGAACTCTCTGAAGTAGCTAGCTGACTCAAGCTGCAGGTGGTAGGATTGCTCAAAATACATAATTACCAAACTTCTAAGTAGCAAAACTTTTTTCATGTATACTTTTATAAAATCATACTTGATTTTAAGGCTTTCTCAACTTCCCTCCAGTTATACACAAGCTTACCTCCACCACAAACATATCTGATAGCATTATTCTGAAGAAGAAGGCTAATGCCCTCTTTCACATTTTTTACTGAAGGATTTCTCAGCATGGTTTTTTTTCCTGGCCAAAACTGTATATCCCAGTCCCTGGACACATTTCTCTTGACATCATGCTCACCTGCCTAGTGATAAGTACCACTTTTTTTGTATATTTGAGTGTATCCTGATGGGACACAGTCAAATATACAAAAGGTATGAGTGGGTCACCCTTCTACCAGCTTGTGGACAGGAGACTGGATCTTAAAGCCACAAGCCCTTGTGGAGGACAGTGCTTGAGGCTTGGCTCTTTTGTGGCTGCTGTACCCTTCCCTTTGGTTACTAATGAATTAATCCCTGTGTTGGAACATGTTCAAAACAGAAATCTCAGCAGGTTACAATAACAATAAAAACAATATTCTATCAAAAGAGGAAGTGAAGCAATATTCATGATAGTGGATATCTCTACAGGCTTTTACTTGAGTTCTCTGAAACAGCTAGTGTTATTTCTGTGACTGAAGATTAATTTCTGTGCCATTATTAAATGTAACCCTTGAGGAATTAATTGCATATGTATCTCATATTGAAGTCCTATTTATATGATCAAGCAATATGGAACAGATAAGCCCCTTCTTGGGAAACCTCTGCTGCTTGACAATGTTTGCCTTTGCCTCAGACAGGTTATGCCCCCCGGGACCCCAGGAGCTCACTAAAACACCATTTGTAATGCACCGTGACAAATCCCGGAGCCAGGGCGATAATCTCTGCAAACTCTGTGCAAACAGTCCCTGTGCCTCAGCAAAAGTGATTAATGGGCTCTGCGGAATCAGCGTACGGCGCTCTGCATTAATGACTTGTGAAGGACGCTCGCGGGGCAGCCCCAGCTCCGCGCTGGCGGCGGGGAAGGGCGGCGGGGAAGGGCGGCGGGGCAGCCCCAGCTCCCCCCGGGCTCCCCGGGGTTCAGGGGCCAGGCCGGGCTCCAGGGGCCAGGCCGGGTCCCGGGCCAGGCCGGGCTCGAGGGACCAGGCGGGGTCCCGGGGCCAGGCGGGGTCCCGGGCCAGGCGGGGTCCCGGGCCAGGCTGAGGTCCCGGGCCAGGCCGGGCTCCAGGGGCCAGGCGGGGTCCCGGGCCAGGCTGAGGTCCCGGGGCCAGGCCGGGCTCCAGGGGCCAGGCGGGGTCCCGGGCCAGGCTGAGGTCCCGGGCCAGGCTGAGGTCCCGGGCCAGGCCGGGCTCCAGGGGCCAGGCGGGGTCCCGGGCCAGGCTGAGGTCCCGGGCCAGGCCGGGCTCCCGGGCCAGGCTGAGGTCCCGGGCCAGGCGGGCTCTCGGGCCCCGCTCCGCAGGCCAGGCCCGGCCGGGCGGGCCGGGCGCTGCGCCGCCGCTCTCCCGCTCGCGTTCTCCCCGTGCCCGGCGCTGCGGGGCGGGGGAACCTCCGCTGAGCCCCGCTCTGCAGCGGGCCCGGGGAGAGCAGCCGGGGACCGGGCTGGAGGGGACGTGGTCCTTCAGCAGTGACCTCTCTGAGGATTGATAAGGATTTTAAATGCACGGGCCCTTTGTGAATTATTGCAGCTCTGCTGCAACGACTGAGACTGTGCCAGTTTATCTCCAGGGAAGATCTAAGCCTAAACGCTTTACAGAGAAAGCAAAGATGAGGAGAGAAGCATGTATTTATCTTTCCAGTATGTTCTCTGGGCTTCATCCAAGGCGAAATCGTCTACATCTTGTCTCAAGTCCTTCAAATCCCAGCTAGGGGATTCTGGTTAGAGACCCCCACGGAAAAGTCCTAATGAATTTAGCATGCATTTTTTCTAATTCATTAAAAATATGTCAAATTCAATGAAGTGCACTAACCTGCCTGTATATTTTCCCCTTTCCCACAGAAGTCTGTGACAATAGTACCATGGCCTACCCAGCCCTCTGGAGTTCCTCAGTGGTGGCAGAGCCCCGGCTGCTCTGCCAGGTGTGATGAGTTTGTGCCCAGCTGGATGAACCCCCAGTCCTTAGACCATAACAGTGATTTCAGCTGGAGGAAATAATTTGTTTTTATTGACTGTTTGGTGCAGTCCAGTGACCCTAAGAGGACTTCACTGCACTTGGACAGGAACAATATTGATTGTACTACATTGAGGGAGAACCATCCTGATTAGGATTTGACCCTCCATCTTGTAACAGCCTGTGCTGATTGCACCTTTCCTGACCCTATGTTATACACAAGAAAACAAAAGCAGAAGTATCTTTTCCACTTTGCATGTGAGGGATAAGAATTGCAGCATTTTGGTTTCCTTATCTTATGTTGATCATAATATCCTAATCCATTCTTAAAAAAGTGTGTTCATCTGACAGTCACCCTCCTAACTGAAGCAATACACCAAAAAGGACAAGCATAGGAAAAAATACCTGCAGGGACACTTTGCATAGTAGCATGCTTGAGTAACAGAGGGGTTTGAAACATGGGTAAAAAAATAGAACAATTTCACATTTTCTCAAAGCACCCACCACCCATAAGGTGTAACTTGGCATTACACCTGATTTCTAAAGGAACTCGTCTGAGTGAGAGCTAGAAACTCAAAAGCTTACAAATCAGATGTGAAGATAGTGCTAAAAATCCTACAAGCTGTCTGCCAGGAAGTATCTTTAAAAATGTGTCTCTTCAGATTTTACCAGTGAAGCCTGAATTAAATCTCCACCGGTAAAAATTCACCCTTTTCCTTGCATTACTCTGTATTGACAAGGAAGTGCTTGAAATGGTTGGAAAATAGCATGGCATCTAGTTTTACAGAGTATAGCCTCCTGAAATTGCCTGGATAAAGTCAGGGCAGCAAGTCACAGACTAAGGAAGCTTAGGTCTCTCTTCTGAGAAATAAGACAGCTTGAGTTTTAAAGGGGCTTTAAATAAAACAAACAATAAAACAAAGTCATTATTTCAAATAGTTCTGATGTTTTGCCACATATTTGGCTAATCAGTGGGCACTGATTAGATCAGTGGGCACAGAGCGCAGGGACAGCAGGTCTGTGTAGGGGCACTTAGTCCAGGTCTGGAGGGAGGATGTTCTGTGGCATCCATGTGAGTGGCTTTCTATGTGCCACAAATAGCTAGATGGACATTTTGTACTGGAATAGCAAATTCAGAGTCATAGATATAATCAAGGAAAGTGTCTTTAATCACAGGTAATTTTTCCACTTCCAAAACCACTCAGCTGGAGTCATTGCTACAGGACATGTTTATGCTGGAATAGCCTTTCCACAAAGCAGATGGGTCATGAGAGCAGTACCTAGCAATTTGCTAATGGGAAAAAGTGCTTGGAGAGGGGAAAGAGCAGATAGCCTGGGGGCAGTGGGTGCTCTTAGTAACATTTATTTTGTAACTCATGGAACTCATGAACTCATCTTTATGAAGTTTGTAGCTTTTGTAGTACTCGGAGAGAGCAGTTAACCCAAAACCACTGGCAGCAGCTCAGCATGAGGAGGCCATGTTAAAGAGGGACTTTTGAGAACTCTCTAAATCAGATTTCCTCAAAGTGAAACAGGATGCGATGTCTCCTTGGCATGGCCCCGAAACCAAAATTATTTTTCACTGACTAAATAGTTTCATGAGTTGGTTAGACTACAGCCTGCAACCAGAGATGGAGAGGAATCGGCCTTTTCCTTGAATTCTGCTCCTTTTTCTCACAAGAGCTGAAAACAGGACTAACATAAAGTAATTCCTTTCACTGCCAACCTCCAGTTTGATTACTCACTGCATTAATTTACCAATTCTGTGATTCAAACCCTTTGGTTTATTGATTTAGTCTTAATAGGAACACTGATACAATCATGAGATTGTTCAGGTTTTAATTAACTTTGCAAAATTGTAGCAGATTTACCCTTGCTGCCTTAAAAATGAACTCCCTTGCTTATTCTTTTCAATAAAACGCATTTCAATAAAATCTGCCACACTGGTTTATTGTGTCAGGCAGCTCCAGGCAACTAGTGATAGGACAAGAGGACACAGGCTGCATCAGAGAAGGTTTAGTTTGGACATTAGGGAGAAGTTCTTCACAGGAAGGGTGACTGGGAGGTGGTAGAGTCACCATCCTTGGAGGCTGTTTAAGAAAAGATTGGATGTGGTACTCAGTGCCATGGTCTAGTTGACAAGATGATGTTTGGTCATAGGCTGAACTTGATGAGGTCTCAAAGGTTTTTTCCAACCTAGTTGAATCTGTGATTCTATGGATCAGAAATGCACATATAGAAGTATCCACTGGATTCTTCTTTCAGATTAGGATGAATCCATCCTATACATAGAAAGCAGGAAAAGCACAGAAGGCAGCATGGAAAACAAAGCTGAATAGAGGAAAATGACCTTTTTTTCCTCATACCATTTGTTTTTCCAGTAACATACTATTCAGTCTCATAATGATTTCTAACTTAATGACTGACAGGTGGAAAGGGTTCAAAAATATGACTTAGGCATGGATAATGACTTAGGCATGGTGTCTCACTGGTAGATGAATTTTCAGGTGTCAGACTATTCAGAAGGGTGACTTTAAATAATGGCTTATTTGTACAGTACCTTACAGTCTGCTCTGCCCTCTGTCACATTTGATAAGGAAATAGTCCACTTAGTGTATTGAGATTTCAACTGCAAGCCTCTGCAGAGAGTAATCATACATTCTTAGGGCATTTTCCATCCTGGCTATCTGATGCTATTATTGAACTTTGCAATTTGTTGCCCATGTTTTTTGTAGCGTGATTGTACCTTTTTTTCTTTCTCAGCACTCTTTCTGTTCACTGCTGCCCACAGAAATCTCCACGACTGGTGCCCCTGTACAAAGTAAGGCTGCACAATCCAGACTTAGACAGGAAGCTCCTACACTTTATCCAGACCTGTGGGCTTCATATCTTAGACAGGAAGCTCCTATACTTACTGTGGGCACTCTCAGAAAACCTCTGGTTTTCTCTTTCAGGCCCTACAGGTATCATATTTACATCTGGTACTCTTTTTTATTTGAACCAGAGCCAAAACAACTAACCACAGGCTGAATATTTGTACTTGTAGATGATAATCCCTATGAGTTGGTTCTTCAATGTGATTTTCTGAATGAAAAAATGCATTAAAAGAAGGGGGATAAAGGGTCTATTATCGGCCGAGAAAAAGTAGGATGTCTCTAAATGAAAAGATTGGTAGAAAAGAATCAGAAATTAAGGGAATGTTGATGCATCTCAAGTTCAGTCTCCAAAGCTACAAGTAAGAAAATGAACCACATCTCAATGATCTGTAAAAGAAACTGGGGTATTGACTACTATAAGCTTGAAGCTGATCTAATGATATCATTCCAAGAGATGTGAGCAAACAGCTGGAAGAAGGAAACTGAGGGTAAAAATACCCTGGGATAAATTGCTCATCAAAGTAACAGCAGCTGCAGAAATATGTCAAATTTGTTCAAGTTTCAACAAGAATAGATGACTGCTGACCACTGCGGTGCAAAGGAAAAGGTGGCTGCCAAAAACAGTCAAAGGTTTTTAGCCATGAAACACCCACAGCATAAACACAGCAGATCCTCTCTTCTCGGTAGCTCTCACTGGGACTTTTGCCACTTCTTGGAGCTTGTAGAATGGAGGAAAACCAGTGGCTGAGGTTTTGCTGATATGCACATTAGCACAGAAGAAACCCTCAACTGATGACAAGGCTGCTCCAAGCAAGACCCTGCTGGTCCTGTTGTCATAGCTGAGATGCACTGGGGAACTTCTGAGACCTGCCCCAGGACTCTGCTGGTTCAGCGGGTGATGGGGAAGTGTCATGGTTTAACCCCAGCTGGCAACTCAGCCTCACACAGCCACTCAATCAACCCCCATGGTGGGATGGTGGAAAGAACAGGAAGTGTTAAAGTGAGAACTCTTGTGTAGATTGAGACAAAGACCATTTAATAGGTAAAGCAAAACTGTACACACAAGCAGAGCAAAACAAGGAATTGATTCACGCCTTCCCATAGGCAGGTGGGTGTTCAGATATTCCCAGGAAAGCAGGGCTCCATCACACATAACTGTGACTTGACAAATGCCACCACTCTGAATGTTCCCTCCTTGCTTCTTTTTCCCCCAACTTTGTGCAGTGATGGTGACACCATATGTTATGGAATATCGCTTTGGTCCGTCGGGATCAGCTGTCCCAGATTTTTCTCCTCGCAAATGCTTGTGCAACCCCAGCCTCCTTGCTGAGTTTTGTTTTACTGTTTTTGATGTGCTACTGTAATGTTGTCAATAATTGAGCTAATTTTTCATGCAAAATACACCCCTACTAATGGAAATATTTCATTTATCATCATTACCATGCTTTTTTCAGTTTTCAAACTTAAGCTGCTGAGAGAGCTCTGAGGTAATCCTGTATATCTTGAGAGTGGGACAGAGAAAACAGAAAGGCCACAGCAAGGTCCTTGCTCACCCACTCATCCCTCCACACATCCATGCCTTTCCTGATAAAGTGCTTTACAAAGTAATACTTAAGACCAAAAAGATGAAGCTTTTGAAATGAAGGAAGCAGCTGAACCACAGCTTGGTGAGAAGTGGGTGAGCAGTAACTAGGGAAAAAAAGCCTGTTTAATATCATATACAATACAGGATATTGTAGAAGATGCATATTTTAAATATTGTACAATTGACCACCAACAGCCCATTCACATATACACTCAAGTTAATTAGATTATATTTAATTTTCTCTGTCTCTCACAGAAAAGTAGGAGGCTGGATCAACTCACTCAGAAGAAACATGATTCTCAAGAGTACCCAGAGCTTCAGTTCAAAGCTCAGATCAATAAAGTATTCCTGTGCCCTAGAATAAAGACGTGTAAATATGTACTTGCCACCTGATTCTCTTTGTAATATAACCAGGGGGTATGTCTCAACAAGTGATAATTGGAAAACACCACATGTGAGAAATCACCTTCCTTCAGAAAAGAGACAGCCAAAAATAGAACTGAGCAGATCACAGCCCAGGGCACTCCAGGATCTTTCCACATGAATGAGAGCAAGTGAAAATGAAATGGCAGAATCAGAGCTGATGACAGCCTGTCTGCCTGCTAGATGTGACCTGAAAATGTATTTTATAACATTTTCATCTACTGTCAGAATTCAGGCTGAATATCTTTGTTACCTGCACACAGACATTTTAGAGGGAAACAGGTGGGTCTTCTTCTGGCCATGCCTTTTAGCAGGCATGAGATATCCCCAAACCCTTTGGCTTTATCTGTAGTATCTGCTATGCATTTTTCTGTGCCAAGCACTCACATTGCACATTGAGCAAATCATTTTAGAAGTAATAAACCTGCCATTTCCACCAGACATGAATGCTGTGCTAGCCCTGGCTTGCTGCTGGAAAGCAGAGTGCACTGTGCAGGTTGCAGCTTGGCTGGAAAAGGTGGACACAATGAGTTTCAAGAAAGCCAGTGGGGTTTTAAGAGCAGGAGACCAAACCTAGCATCTGTTTGGTTTGGTACCCACCTTTCAACAAGCACCAGGGCTGGATGCCTCCAGGTTTGGGTTGAACAAAATATGTCAGGCATCTGAGGGTCTTCTTCCAGGAATATGTCTGGACATCAGACTGACCACTACACAGGCATCTGTACATCAGGGTAATTTATTTCAGCATTAAGAGTATTTTTGTTCTGTTCCTGATAAAATGCGAGGAGAATCATCAGAGAGGCATCAGAGACCCTCACCATACATAGCTTACCTGTATATCTGGATGGAAGCATAGTCCAAGGAAGCTGCAGTTTGTCTAAGGTTATTTTAAAGAATGAACAAACATCTCATCCAATCTCCTGCTCTTTGACAGCAGCCAGATCCATTTCTCTCTGGAGTTTTTCAGTGTAGCTGTTGAGCAGGACAGCCTGACTAGAAGAAATCTGAAGTGCAGGGACAGAGGACAGGCTTCTGTTACAGCACATGCCCAACTCACCTGCCTTCACCACACCAATCACCTTCAGAGGAGGGTGACCATGGAGATTTCAACTGGACATGGAAACAATAGGCAGACAGCAGCTACAATAGGACAACAAAACAGGAAAATAAAATAACAAACCATTGATCAGTGCTGAACCATAATATTCACCCAGCAGCCGATCCTGTGCCTAAATCTCTTCAGACAGCAAGTGGCTTCTGACTGCAACAGGCAATTTGTTCTGTCCTTTCTAAACCCCGAGAGTTACCACCATTTTTTTCTATCTTATTCAAAAAACATGCAAAAAAAATCAAGGGGTGGTCTTCCTTCTCTCTACTGGGGGTTTAATTATAATTTGGACTTTGTAGTGCTTGTTAGATTTGTATTCCTGGGGAAAGAGATGCTTTTCTGTGCTCCTTTTTCCAATAGTGGTCATGGTGTGGGTGGTGGGTCAGATGAGGAGGTCCCTGCTTGGACTCCCTCCTCCTCTGCCAGCTAAAGCAAAACAACAGCACATAAGTATGAGGAAGGCAGGAGGTCAAAGCTGCACATTAAATTTATCACCAGGCTGTTATTTTTATATAGTTGGGTCATCCATCACAGGGATGCTTTCTCTAAATGAGTGAAGCATGTGTCAAGCTGCCCTTACAGTTAAGGGCACATACAGAGGTAACACCTTGTCCTAATTTTTGCCAGAAATCTCCAAGTATGCTAAGAACAGAAGGAGATTTTTTCCACTTACTGTAGCTCCCTCTGTTTTTTAATAACTCTGCATTGAAGGTGGGACGTGAATTCAATTCATTACATGTCATTTATCAAGTTTGCAGTGATACACAGAAGCCATCCCTTTAGGGATGGGAAATTCTGATACTGAGAGAAATAAAAGTTAATATCTACTTTGCTGGTGTAATGGAAAATGTTATTGCTTTCAGAAACATATTTCAAGTTGGGAGACAAGGATTTTAGGCAGATATTTTGGAGAAAAATGTGGATTATTGAAAATGGATATAAAAGTAGATTAAGCCTCTTCCCATACATTAATGCAACATATCTGGGAGTGTTCCAAGAGTTCTTGCCAGCTTATGAAAAATCTGAGCTTGTATAACTAATAGTCAAGTTTACCAGGGGACATCCTACAGATAAGCCCAGTGTTGGCATTAAAGTAGCCTGAACACTGGGATGTGTCTGTAAAACCAGGCAAAAGAAGATGAAACAATAATTTGAAAATCCATTAAAAAATGTATTACAAACACCCTGGCAAAAAAATCTAAATTAGTGTAAAATGTTGTAGCAGCAGTAACTTCAGCAGACAAACTGGAACTGATCTTGGATACATAAGCACACTTTTGTCTTCTGCTTTTCTGGCAGTGTCTACATAAACAGGTAATATTTGATACCATTGACTAGTAGTTAGGTAATGTCTCAGAGAAAAACACCATCCTCTGGTGTTAATGCTCTGCTTACTTGCCAAGGGACTTGCGAAGCAGAGAGGGCAGGACATCACCAGTGAACTTCAGTTGTGATGAGTCTCCTCCTTAGACAGGATTCTCATCACCAAGAGGGTCTGAGATATCCTTCTCACTGCCATGAACGGATGCAAAGTTAGGTCCAGCACAGCTCTGAGCTGGGCTGTAGTTGGCACTACTGCTGAAGGAGTTGACTGTCCTGGATGCTGCTCTGGGATGGTGACAAAGTGCATCAGATCTGCATGAGCCTCCAGTAACAAACAGGCTGAGAAATGCCACCTTCCAAATGGTAAATAATGTCATTCTGCAGAATATCAGGGACCGTGCTGTTTTTAATCTAGTACCGTAAATAATGAAGTCCTTCACTATAGGAAAACTGTTACTTCTCCCCAATGTTATTCTAAACAAATCTGTTCTGACAAATGTTCCTAATGCTCACCAATATGAACTCCTCTACACAACTGTCCCAGCTCCAGTGCACACCAGTGCCACGGTCCTTGCCTCCATCCTGCAGGTCAGTCAGCATCTTCCTGTACTTCACACATGGCCAGTACAGGAATGGCTCTGTCCCAGGCGGCTTCCTGACACAGCTGTATTGGAACCAGTTGTTTTCCTCCCTGCTGCTCCTAAGACCAAAAGCACCAGGTTCTTCCATGCATCCCCATGTTCTTCCCAGACAACAGATTGCATTTTGTACCAGAGAACAGGCTGTGGAAAGAAAACTTATGGAGGCTTTGAGCTTGATGGACAATTAGAAAAACTGGAATGTCACTTGAACAGTGCTTCTATTGAATCTACAAGAGAAAACTAGAGACAGTGTTTTATATAGGAAAAATGCAGGAAAGAATCCTTTTGTGCTACTGGAACTGAGATCTTCTCTAAGATAAGCAGTGGTGTGAATAACCGATATGTGGCAGAAGTGACCTGGAATTTGTGGGCATGGAGAGAGAAAAATAACCAGAAATGGTGGTAATCATAGAATCAGAATTATAGAATGGTTTATATTGGAAGGGACCTTAAAGATCATCTCATTCCAACTCCCCTGCCATGGGCAGTGACACTTTCCAACTCAATGCCTTGTCCCGTTTGGCCTTGAATGCTTCCAAGGATTGAGGTCTCCACAACTTCTCTGGGCAACCTGTCTCAGCACCCTCACAGTAAAGAATTTATTCCTTTTATATAATTCTACCACCCTTAGAGACACAGCTCCTTCACTGAAAATTTGGTGTCTCCTGTCACTGGGAGTTGCCATCTCATTCGTAGTGTGTGGATGACCTTGGCTTCTGGGATTTCAAATGAGGACTCCAAAAAAGCTAATTAACCTAAATCCAAATCAAACAACTGGACAATTACTTTCAAAGTTTTGTCACATACCTAAATTACATGGGAGCATTGTTTAGATATGGCTTAACTAGATGGGTAAAGAGACCTGAGAAAACTCTTTTGCCTAGAAGACCCTTCAGATATGAGGATAGAAGAGAAAGGGAATAGAAAAGTCTCAAAATCTGTTTTGTATACAATGAAACCTCACCATGGCAAAGAAAGCATATGGTACGAATGCAGAAACTCATTAGAGCAGACCTTTGGGAGACACTATGATTAAGCAAAACAGAGCCAGATGAACATTTGAGAGAAACAACAAATTGCCAGTGCTGGAGAAAAATAACTGAAAGCCAAATGACTGCAGTTGCAAACTCACGAAAAGGATATTCAAGAATGGGATTTCTGGGAAAGACTTTTTCTGAGAAAAGTTGCTGGCTTTTTGAGACCAATCCAGACATGGAGGGAGTAGGTTAGCTCAGTCCTCAGTGGTGAAGCAGGAAGATATTTAGGTTGTTAGGGAGGAGATGATGATATTTTTCTGTGAACTGTTTCTACCTCATAGTACTTTAAACATTTCAAGAATTTAAGATACTTCCCTGGGTTGCCCAGCTTCTTCCTTCTTTTTACAGTGAGATCTTCTAAAATTAAAATATCCTTGCAGAAATGTCATGAAGACAACTATCCTTTCCCTTCCAGAAGGGAATATGGAGTCACAACAAAAGATTTAACCTCACACACATCCTTCAGGCACCAGGAAATTAACTGCTTGCAACATTTTCTTGACTTTTTGCCCACTGTTACATGGCTTTCATCAAGAACTCATACCTACCAGACAACTGAGCTTCTAAACCCTAAACCTGAAAAAGCTCTAATTTAGGTGATTGAAGGAGAAAAATTATGGAGAAAATACAGTTTGTAGGGCACTATTTTAAATGCTAGCTGCTTCTACTACATTTAATAGGAATCTGTGACCTGGTTATAGGAGGGTATGTTTTAAACACGCACAGACTACATTACAGTGATAATTTATCAAATTATACATTCTGCAATCAAATATGTTGTGCTTGTTTACTATTTGTACCTTTTCCTTAAAATGGATTTCTCTATCTCGTGCTTGGAACAGCATTCTTTTGAAAAACATTAACTAGAAGCTAAAGCTTTCAAATTATGTATGGTTATTATAGTAGGTTTGTTCAATGACCTTCAAACACAATTTTTTCTTTAAATGTCAGACCCGAGTTTACTGTAGCATTTTAAAACTTGGCGCTGACTTGATACTTCTCCATTGGAGCAAGTGGAAAAGAATCATGGATGAGCATTCATTATTCACATCTGTGTAACATTCAGGTGAAACCAGCTTGATTTTTGCTTAGAAGTACCTTGTCCTGGTACTCTAGTCTAAGCCTTTTCCAAGTGACAATGACCTGTTGTACATCGATGACTTTGGTACAAGGACTCTGTCCTAACTGTGAGGCTCCTGGTGAGAGATGATCTCTCCACCCTGCTCCTCACCTCTGCCACTGGCAGGTTGTGCTGTGATGGGGAACAGAGTAGTGGCTGTCCTTTGCAGCTGTGATCTGCTTGAGGTGATGAGATGTAGGAGAGGAATGTCAGGCACACAGCTCAGTCCTCTTCGCAGGGTTCTCACATGGGCTTCACCCTGGGTAGGCACAATTGGGCTTCCTAGTAGGACAGGCTGGGAAATTCCTCTGCTGGAGGGGAAGGAGGAGAGTGGAACTTTGTAGTCCAGATGGCTTGCCAAGTGCTGTTCATGGAGTAGTGCTTACTCCTGTGTTCTTGCACAGTCTGCTTCTGTGGAGCTGGCAAACCCTGAGTCCAAGGCTGCCAGGGAGCTCTTGGCATCTCACAGCTGACTACCAGACTTGGGGCCACTGCATAACAGCATCCATTTTCCCTTTGGGCAAAAGAACACTCTGGCCAAGGTTCTGACCTGTAGCCAGGAATGGTGTGTTTTATTCAGTCACTACACTACTGCAATCCAGCAGCTCTGGTCCCCTTCTCATACAGTGGTGCCTGTCTCAACCAGGTACAACCACCCATGCCATGTCCCATTTTCTTCACAGATCACAAGTACTGCTTTACCATTTGCTCAGGCATTTTGATGCTTAGCTTCTCTTACCAGAAGGAAAAAAGTGTCAATTTCAAAAAATTACTGTTTAGTTTTTAACTAAAACCACACATATTGATACAAAAACAGAAGTACCACACTGAGGAGATAAGAGCATGTAACCATGAAAATCTAGAAAGAGTAGTCTGACCTTTCCTTCCAGTATGGTAAGCATGTTTTGGTTGTGATTTTCCAGGGATGATGCCTTATTTTGCATGTGAGGTAAGGGTGTGCTTTGCTTTGTAGTATATCTTGGTTCCAGAAATGTCATCACAAAATCACAGGATCAATTAGGTTGGAAAAGATGTCTGAGATCATCGAGTCCAGCCTGTGATCAACCACCACCATGTGAACTAGACCATAGCACGAAGTGCCACATACAGTCTTTTCTTACATACCTCTAGGGACTGCGACTTCATCACTTCCCTGGGCAACCCATTCCAATGTTTAATTACCCTTCCTGTCCTTCAATAGAAAATGTCTCGGCCCTCAAATTAGGCAGAAAACTTTGTTACTGCTAAAAAAACTGGGCCTCAGGGATGACAGAAGCAGAGAGGGGTTTTGAGGAAAGACCACAGAGACAGCATGTTCATATTTGAACTCGTGATCTATTGAGCAGGTGGGAAACTTTCTCATATACTTGTCCCAGCAGCCAAACTGCAGGCTCTGTCTCTCATCCTGTTGAATCCACCTCCACAGCTGGCAGACCTTATGTCTTCTCCACCTTGTTTGCAATGAAAACTCAACAGTTCTCTCACTTTCACTCCAGCCTTAGGGATTAAGAGTCCTATTGCTTCATTATATATATGCCCAGCACATCTGACTGGGTTTGGTACCTGCTGTATTTCCCTCAGGGCATGAATGATCTGCATGCACATCACACTGAGCCAGCAGGGTCCTTTCCTAATAGAAATGACAGTACTAAGTCATAAGAATAAAGGGCCATAAATGCAGAAGAATTTAATATAAAGCTATATGTGCACCCCTCTTGCTCTCTGTGGAAGGCTCATCCTCCTCCTCCCCAGCTCTGTTGAGTGTAACATGCATCATCCTCCAGGGAACAGCTCTGAGCAATCAGGTCAGGAGTACAAGTAAAGTCTTCCTGCACAGCTGTGTGCACAGGGGCCTGAGCTGCTTGCTCAGCTGTGTCTCACCACAAGCAGCTCGTTGGTGATCAGCAGAACCTGCCCAGCACCTGCAATACTCCAATGGTCACATTGCCCTGCCAAGGGAATAGCACAAGAGAGATGGGAATGATGGTAGCTTTGCTGCTGACATGAAGATGATTTAAATATTCCTGATAGATTCCTCTTGCATGTGGTGGGTCTGCTCTTTTTGGGCTTGGTTTTTAAACTTTTTATCAGAGAGCCTCTGTATATTTCCATAGGCTCAGTGGTGAAGGCAAGAGATCTTAGCCCAAACTCACACCCCAGGGAGCAGCCTGCCACTATTAATGAACTGGAACTGCTTCTTGCAGATGTGGAGATGCAACTGGAAGCACTCGTGTCTCCTGCACTTATTTCAGTCTCGAGACATGATCAAGCCTGCAGCTTATGTTGCTAAGTAGCTGCCACTATACAAATCTTTGTGTGCCTTTTCCAGCTCATTGCTGCCCCCCTCAGCATCAGCAGGACTAGGTACAAGTTTGCATTCATGTAATTACAAAATGCAAAATGGTACCATTAGTTTATTTTCAGGATTTCTCATTAGTTACTTGACCAGAGAAACATTCCTAAGCATCAAATTTGGCTTTGAAATCCAAATGCTAAGCTGCTTCTCCTTCTATTTTTTCTTATAACATTGACTGTGGTTTCTTATTCCTTAAACATCAGCATTTCTTTTGTTTTGGAGATTAGTCCCATAGTCAAGAAATATGAGAAGCAGCTTAATTTGTACAAAGACAAATTTAGCTGAACTTTTCTGCAAAAATGCTCAGCAGTGGAACGTTTTAAGGTAATCTGATCTCTTCATTTCAGAGCTCACAATCCAGTGCGATGTGTGGTACATGCTGCCGGTGAATTGACTGCGATTCTGGCTTCCTCTCCAGTAACGTGAGGACTGGATATATTAACTTTCACAAAATGAACAGAAAATTAGTGCAGACACATCTGCTAGCAGAGGCTGGGCTTGGGTTCTGTCATAGAAATACCTGATTTCAGGGAGAACTTCCAATATCTGCCTTGGAAAAACAGAATATTAATAAGTGGTGTGCAAGTTGATGATGAACAGGCCAGTACACAGTTTTAGCCAGGACTGGGACTCCTGAATTCAAACTGCAACTTTGTGAGTAGTTTTCTTAAACTGATTTAACACACATGCAAAGTTGGCACAGCCGTACAAGAAAGAAATAGTTACTCCTTCCCTTCTCTATTCTCCTGCCTGGTGCTTCTTGTGTTATGCTGGCACGAGTTTCTGTGTGGCTGCCCAGTGCACAGGATGTAGAAATTGATCCAGCTGGGGAAAAGAAAAGAAACGTTTTTTGCTTTGGTGAGTTTTACCCTGAATCAGTTCCCAATATCCCCAAACCTAGAAAACTAAATTGTACACATTATTGCCAGCACTACCTGGGTACTGCAAGGCAGGGAAGGAGAAAGTGTTTCAAGAATGTAGCAAGACAGTTTCATTTTGAGAGGAGTCCCTGCATGGAGAACACCACTGGCTTTACACCCCCATCTGTTCTTGAATGGTGCCAAGTGTCAAGAGCAACTCTCTGTTTCTCATCACACATATTCTTGATCAGTGTCAAACATTTATAAACATGCATGATTAAAGGTCAACCACACATCCTCAATTATTTAGTGTTAGTTTCAGGCTATGTTATGATCCTTAATGTTTTTACTGAAAACAAAAATTAGGCAAACAAGAAAAGCAGGGGGGCTGGGGAAAGTAGAACATGTAGAGACCCAGCTCATGACAACCAAACTACCTCTTGCATCTTTCCTAGCTGCTGGGGAATATCAAGCCCAAATGAAATTTGGAGGGTGTGTTCTCCCAGAAAGTTTCTGGCACTTTATTCTATTCATAATAGAACACTAAAATTAGTGTTTGGCTAAAATGAGTATCTTCTCCTACCTGAGATTTTGGAATTTTTTTTTAATCTGCATGAAGATGTTTTAAGTTAAAATGAATATAAAACCAGGTCCTCTTGTAAGAACTAGAGAAAATCTTCCCTTCTACCTCCTCTTCTTGTCTCTCCCATAGCTTTACTAGACCTTTAGAGGTCAGCAACAATGCGGAGAACTGTTCTTTTTTCCTTGTGTGTTGGGACATTTCTTGGTAGTTCAGCTTTTCTGTATGTCCATGTTGCAGAAATTCACAGTAGACTCACTCAAGACACTTCTTGGAGGTGAAACAGAAGACAGGTCTGAAAAAGCTACTTGAGGAAAGATGTACAATCTATGGACCCTTAAAACGTTTAGAAAGAGCAAAATTTACCTTAACCTCACTACCCCCAAAAAAGTAATAAGTACCATGACACAGACTTGGGTGTAGCAGTGGAACAACAGGGAGTTAAAAAAACCCTTGGAAATTTGACTTCCTTGATTTGCCAGTGGAGAATGTCAGCTGGAAAGACCCAAGCAGAAAAGGCAATTTTGGGCCCACAAAAGATGGGCATAGATCAGCATCCTCAGCACCATATACCTGACCCTCTAACAAAGTCCGTGAAACAAAATTGAACACAATAGATGCTAGTTCATCGCTTAATAAGCTGGTTTAAATAATATCTTGTGAATTAGGAAGAATACTCATATTCTTACCAGCAACAGAGTGCTAGTCAACCTCCAGCAGTAGATAACATCACCTGCCTTCTTCCCTTCCATCCCAGATGGAAGAAAAGAGCAGTGTGGCTTCAAGGTGATCACACACATAAGGCAGGAATTCAATGACTCCTGTGTCATTGAAGAAATACTTAAGAATCTTGAGCTGTTCTCTTTTTTACACCCCAAGAAGGAGTAATTTGGAAAACAAGGCATGCATAGTACTCCCACTGTGAGCAGTTAAGCTTTGCAGACAGAACAAAACTGCCACCAATGAGAAGGAGCACAGAGAAGCATTCACAGCAGTTCCTTCCCCTCACTGCTGCAGTGCAGCACTACAGCCAAAGGCACTAGAGCCAGTCCAGCCTGACTGGGAAGCAGTCAAGAACACGTTTTACAGTAATGCTCTCTATCAAATCTAAATCCCTCCCAAGACAGCTTTCTGAAAAGAGATGTTACTCACTGAGCTGCGACAAAAATGTCTTCCTATATAGTAAACACTAAGTGAATGCTTATGGTTAATTTCCTTAAAACTATTTCAACATTTGTCTGAGGATAAACTGTAATAAAATGCAGTCACTGAGCTTCTCTACCAAGATATTGAAGCACTTCAAAAAAACCAACAGCAGTCATAGAGAAAACAATGAAGGCTGTGCAACGGAGAGCCTGTCTCCATCCTACCATCAACACCAATGCTCTATCACCATTCCTTAGACCTCATTCAACAGCTGATCAGTGCATTCCCACTAAGCCTCCTTTCCAAGAAATGCAAGCCTGTTGGTACTACTTGTAGGCCATGGTCAGAACTAGTAACAAATCCTGTACATGATAAAGTAGAGCTTGCATTCAGTGTCCCAGATTGGGGCATCACCAGGCATACATTTGAGCAAAATCAATTTATCATGAGTGTTGATCACAGTGGTGTAACAACGAGCCAAACTGGTGATAAAACTGCACTAGATTATTGATATGAGGAAAGCCAGAAGAGCTTTCATCCTAGTCTGAGTGCCCAAATTCCCAGTTTTCTCTCACAGAGATTGAACCAAAATAATGAGTCTTTTTCCAGTGCTGCACCTGCACACACACACACACAACTGAGTCAGCTCACTCAGAATTCACTGCCCATATATATATAAACTCTAGAGGTACCCAACTGACTCCATGTGCTGCGGGCTTGGATCCAAGAGTCTGGATGCACCAGGAGGAGCGTGGACCTTTCAGAGGCACTGCCATACATGCAGAAGCAATTCCAGAAGCAAGGGGAACAGCAGAGCTAAAAGAATCCAAGCTGGAGATGTTCTGGCATTCAGATGGGACAGGCACATAGATGAATCACATTCTATAGACAGTTTCCCATAATTTTACACACACACATTCCTAGCATAGAATCCTTGAACAAAAGCACAGTACAACCACTAGAGTAACACTTCCTTCATAATGGCAAGAATTCTATTTACATATTCAAGTTTAATCTTTTAAAGAACAAAATCTTTCCATACCTAATGCCAAAATAACCAATTTCTTAGTGCACAGTCTCTCCTACATAAATGAGGTGTTCAAACAAGATACAGAGCTAATACCTAACAGCTTATAACACAACTTTTATTAGAAAAGTTATACATAACAGCATCAACTATTTTCAAGAATATTAACTTTGAAAAGCAACAAAAACAGACTAAAAATGTGTAACAAGAAACTAATGACCTTTTCTATAATTAAACGTTCAAGTTATCTACAATGTCTCTTTTTACAAAGGAGAAAATTATGGTTTTACAGGCACATCATGTTGAAAATAAAGCTGCAGTAACTTTATACAATTAACTTTTTCAAGGATTAGTAAAACATGGTTATCATGTAGTCTCAGTTTTTTAAACATTCACATAATTTTACAGTTGAGTATACACTGAAATTTAAGAGTTCCAAAATTATTTCACAAAAGTGCCAACATTAAAACCAGAACCTTCAGTGTGAATAATTTTGCTCTAAAAAAAGTTAAGACAGGTCTCCATAATCAACATATTCACATAATTTCTGGTGCTACCTGGTCTAACAGTAAAGCTTCATATTTAGAACTAAAATCAAACCGGACTTCTTTCACAAAACTGATAAAACATTTTGAACATGGGAGTGTACATTATCAGAAAAAATTGACACAAAGCCCACAAATATATCCAAAGAGCCATTAATGCACTATGCAATTAAGTGGAATTGTGCCTATCTGTACTCTAGATTCAAAGTTTGTTGCTCTTTTGGTACAGGTGGTATCTGAATTTAGCAAATTTTCTTGTTCTTACTGTCAGATGCTTGCTTAATAAAAAAAAAATCAGATAATTTACAATCTAGAAGTCTGTTTTAAAAAGTCTGGAGTTTATATACAGCTCTAACAAACCTAATACATTATGGTTTCTTAAACGGTTAAATGAAATTACCAGTTTCCGTCTGTCACTTATTAACGGTAATTAGCCATTATCAGTAGTGGACCATAACAAGGTGATAAGTGAAAAGGAATGTTTAGTCTAAAACGCTTCACATGTTCTGTCCTTTCATGTATCAAATAGAGGAAGTGCTTTCCACAGACACTCGTTTCCCCTTAGCATCAAGGGCTACAAAAATCTGACTGCAAAAATGCAGTGACACAGCAAGCTGACATATCAGGCACTACCTTTCATATTGGCAGCTTTAAGAGACCCACGGTATGCACAAAGATCTAGAGAAGGGGAGAAAAAACTACTACTATGAGAAGCAGACTGAACATTTCAGAAGAGTTTGGCAAAGTTTTTAATCAGACAAAAGGTTGGCCATTCAGATTTACTGATATAGGTTAAAAATATGTCTACTGAATCAACTAGTCAAATTATTGTAAGACATTTTCATTGATACTCAACATCATCACATGCACCAATATTGCACACATCTGCTCTGAGCTGCTAAAACAATCTTTATCTGGGTGCTTGAGATGTCTGGTTTCTGCAGCTGGAACTCAAGTCACCCAACCCAGCCAGCAGTTTCACTAAAAATTTGAGTGGTAAAGTTCAAATACAAACCCCAAAATAACCCCAAGAGAAAACCAAGGACTTTATACAGACAATAAAATCTAATTTTTCTGCAATGGTCTTGTGGGCCCTATGGACGGGGCAATTCACGCACGCACTGGTGAGGGGAGCACGAGCTCTGCTCCAGGGAACCATTCAGATAATGTGAAACCTGGGACCAGGGGTGGCAATGATGTCACTGTAGGGCTCTTCCTGTGTCAGCTCGATAGCTTGCTGCTTTTTCAGTACCAGGAAACTGTAGAACTTTGCAGCTGCTTGTTTTCTATTTGTATTTCTGCACAGCTCAAGCAAACTGATAGATTCTGCTCCAGTCTTTGCAAGAGCTCTCTGAAAAACACAACATTGATACCACAAGTTAAGTAGAGAACTACACAGAAACAACAATGCCTCTTGGCAAGATTCTGTTTGTTGTCAACCCCAGGACACTGAGGGACTCAGAAGAATGGGAACATTACAACATGTACATGAAAATTTCTTTATGGATCTTAGCTAAATGAAACCTAGTAGGATTCCCAGAGATGTTTGAAAAATCATTCTTGAATCTGCTGAATGTATTCCAGAAACACTGTTGTATAGCACAAGATTTTATTACTGCAGCAACAGCTAACCAGTCTTTTTTGATTACAGGACAATTTTTTTCTTAATAGTAATAAAATAAAGAAAAATCAAGTTTTATTTCTCAAAATAAATGTAATTCCAAAAATAATAAAGTAAAATCTCAAGAGCTAATATTCTTTAAAAGATGCATAATTTCTCAAGGTGGAAATCTGTTTATTTCTAAAACTTCTCTCTCTTAAACTAAGTACCCAAAGTCACTTAGATTTTATCAAAGTATTGGCAAGAATATATTTAAAAAAAAAATCATGACAATACATCTTTTTGTTGGCCAGGACAACAACTGAAGTGTTCGATTTAAAGCAGAACTGTCTGCCCTGGAATGAATTTCAACTAGATGAAAAGATATTTGGCTGGCCAAACCAAATTATTTTACATTAATCAGACCTTCACTCCAAATCTCATTGCAGATTTAATGTTTCAGCCATCCAGTATGAAGAAAGAATTGAAAAAAGCTAGTTATGGCCAAAGAGAATTCTAAAGCTCTCTTTAGAAACCGTGATAAAACATTCAGAGAGAAAAACATTGCAAAACACTACCAACTCAACATCTGTATACTTTAGAAATTATTTTTAAGCTTTTTTCATTTTATTCAGTTGTGCTGATTTGGTCTGGGGCAGAGTTAATTTTCTTCACAACAGCTCATATGGTGCTGTTTTGCATCAAGGAGGCTGGAGGTGCACAAGGAGTTGGGAGGGGACACAGCCAGGACAGCTGACTGGCCAAAAGGATAACCCATGTCATGTGGCATCATGCTCTGCATTTAAAGCTGGTGACAGCAAAATCTCAAAAGTTGCCAAAATGTTTAAGGGAACAAAGGAGCCACAAGCCAGGCTGAAAGGCAAAGGTAATCCAAGAGTATGTGGAGGACAAACACAGAGAGCAATAAGCAAAGGAACAGTTTACACTTCAGTTCAGGGTGAACACTGTGGTTTTCAGTCCTCGTATCAGAAAAAGCCTCTTTAGTTCCAGCAAGCAAGAATCCACCCTACAGATAAGATACATGTCTGTGCAGACTGAATCCACATGCTAGGAATCAGCCAAAGCCACATTTCCACAGTTGTTAAGAGATTCAGCATGGCATTCAAGTTTTCAAACTAGCCAAGCCAGAAACTAAACATCCTGTACAATGGTGTTAATCCCTAGACCCTTATGGGGGTTTGCCTGAAGACACATAGCACAAAGTCAAAGGTGCTATGATTTCATTAAAAATACAGTCAACTACTTTTTAATTTAAATTTCTGGGAATCTTAGTTGCACACCAAGTGTGGACTTAAAGGCTGAAAAACATTTACATGAAAAAATTTATTTCAAATATTCTCTAAACAGTTAAGTGACAATTACAAAAGTACAGATTTAATTTTATTACAATTATTTGATATAGATTTAATCAACTACATGCATTCTTTCCCCTCTAAGATCACTGGTATTTTAGGCTGTAACATGGACTGTAAAGAAAGCTCTTTCTTCACCCTTTAACTCGGCTCAAAAGCACCAGTGGACACACTCAAAAGCTACTTTAAGAGAAAGCAAATGATTATGTGTACCTGAAGGCCATGGAGCATTTGCTGAGTCCTCTTGTTCCATCTCCTTTCTTCTTGATCCTGATCACCCCCTGTGCCATCTTCTTCCTGGAAGCAGGTGTAAAATAAAATGAATCAATGAAGTTTGCTCTGTTTGTTACCACAGGATATTAAATACTGTAGCTAAGAGACAACTTAAGTAATCTTATTTGAGGACATGGCTGGTTTTCTTGCAGAAAGCTACTTTCATTAAGTAGCACAAGCTACTTAAAATGAAGCACACCATTAAAGTTCAAAAGTTCTTATCTAAGGCATTATAAACATATAATGGTTTTATCCAGGCATGGTAAAAACAGAACACTAATTCAAAACCGAATGTATATGTAATTTATAAAATTAAATAACAAATATTATTAAATGGTCATGAAATAATTTAAGAATTACATTTCCAAGGGCTATTTATAAGGACAGACAAAAGAGGAGTTATTTCTTATGCCTTTTACGGAATCCACAGCCAAACATTAATCCACTTTTGTGAAACACACAAACTGAATCTACAAAGATGCTTACTTCTTCCTCCTCCTCTTCCTCTTTCTCCTTTTCCTTCTCCTTCTCTTTTTCTGGCAGAAGTTCTAGCTCTGGTATTAGCTGGCAGATGTTTTGGGGCTCCTCTGGAGGCATTTCTACAGGTGGTATTTCCAGCTGTTGTGATGGTGGATGCTTTAAGAGCACACAATACAGTTAAACAATCTAATTTTGTCAGTTCTTTTACAATAGAACAATGGTGCTACAGACCAGTTTAATAAAATCCAAGTATATAATCTTAGCCATTTGTCAGAATTTTTCATTTTTGAAAACCAAAAACCAATTTTGTTTTGCTGTCCATATGTGCATTTTCAATCCTTTAGATTCTGCTCAGTCCAGAAATTATACTACTGTAAAGTACAAAGGCTTTCCAGTAACTTCACTTATGCCACCATCCAAACTACTGATCTCATTCCTTGGATAGGCACATGCAAATTTAAAATCCCACACCACCAGATGCACTGCTACATGAACACACTTTAACTCACTGGAACTAGTCATCTTCAAAACATTAAAATGCTGTTCTCATCAATACAAACATGAAGAAATTAAAACACTGGTACCTGCAAAGTTTCTGAAAACATGTGAATTACTTTGGTGCTGAAGTATATTCTCACAAAACATTTATGCCAAGAGGAAAATACAGAAAAGAAATTTAATAGGATTTATGTAGACAGTTTTAAAAAAATATATGGTATTCAAGTGCTTGCCAGTAAAGTTACCTTGACACCTGGAACTGTTTCTACACATACCCTAAAATGGCTAATCAACTTCTGATGTAGTCACACAGCAGGTATCACTACAGGTTGTTGCTAGAGCCCTGACCTGGCCTCTAAGATGATTACGGAATTCCCAACACAGCAACACCCCCAATTACACTGACTTAGCACAGTCGATGCTGATTTCACCCCATGAAAGGGGTGAAAGGGCAAGAGGAGCAGCAGCTGCCACCCTGCTTACTAAGATAATGTAACATCTAACAGTTCCATTCTACAGTGAACCACCTGTTAGCCAAGGAATGTGAAAAGTGAGGTTAAAAAATGTGCAAATATGAGACACAGCATAAACCAGGACTGTTCTCACCACACAAGCATTCAGAGAAATACACCTTTCCTTTTGCCTATTTCCTTCCTCTCTCCTTCACAAACAGTTTCCTTTCACATGGCATCACAGCTAGTGTCCAAGTCTATTAACAACTCAACTAGGAAATCTCTCCTAAGGCTTCTTTCTTTGAAGCCTTAAGCCTGAAACACTAGGGCTGTCTTAAATGATGTTTATGTAGCTAACACAATCCTTGCTTCATGGAAGCTGTTCAGATACATTTGCCAAGCAGGACTTGATAAGCAATACACTAGACTCCTTGAAGACTTTTACTGGAGGAAATAGTATAATTTCTGTATCCTACCAGCATTTTAAATGTTTCAGTAAGCTTTTCACCTAACAAAGGCACCAGAATGATACCCAGGGACAAATGTTCTGATACTACTACAGTGAATCTCAATGGATCATAGAAAGCTAGGGCCTCAAATCTGTGGCATTTCCTACTCAAAGACACTGGCCACTTGTCATTCCTCATAAAAAAAGAGTAAAAGCTTACTCACAGGTAGCACTGGCTCTGGTTCTACTTGCTGCAGTTTGCGTTTAACACCGGACTGAGCTGGTGGGGGTGGCATAACCGATTCATCCAGGTTGGTTCTGCTGCCTTCCATCATCGACTCTTGTAAACGGCTCGGTTCCTCCAGAATAGGTTCATCTGTATTCCACAACAAATCTTCTTTTAGATACTTAAGAATGTTATTAGAAACTCTACTAAAATCCAATCTGCTATTATTTTAGAACTGAGCACTCTCAGCAGCCTGTACTTTTAATCCCCTGGTTCAAGCAATTCCTAAGCATCTAGGAAAAAAAAGTTGTTTTATGTCAGAGGTTGCACCACATCAAGCTGAACAACCATTACAAAGCTCATTGTTTCATACATAATCTTTGATGACTTAATACAAAGCCCAGATAAAAGAGAGAAATATGCTCTGAGGGAAAGCACAGCATCTTTGACAAGACACAAACCAATGACATCTCGTTGCTGCTGCTGCTGTTGCTGCTCCTCTCTGGGAACCTCTGGGTTTTCAAAGTCTTTAAGGAACTCATCAAGATTGTCAGCTTCTCCACCTTTCCTCCTCTTTCTCAGGTCCTCTGGTACCAGTGGTGTAAGACAGCGAGTAAAAAGCTACAAAGGAAATATTACATTATTCACTATTGCAGTTCTCAGTGTCGTTTTATTTAATTTTGGATGATTAAGTAATTATTGCCTTTCTTTCTCAGTTTTTTAAGCTCCTCTCCAACAGTACTAACTTCTACAAAATTATTTATCTTTGTAACTGATAACAGCAATGTTTAAAATATTTATCTTAGTTCTTTTACTATATTTTTTCTTCCAATTATAAATACTACCAACACTATATCACTATTTATATGCTGACATTTGCTATACATGAAGCACAATCCTGAATATAGTCCATTTAAAAATGAACTTGCACAAAAACATTACCTTCAGTAGTCTGTTATTCCACAAAGGCTGTGCAGGCAGAGAGAAAAGCTTTTCAACTCCACCAGTTTCTTTCCACATCATCAATTTCTTAGTGGGAGGTGCCAAATCCAAAGTAGTAACAATATCAGAGTAGTCACTTAATTGGGCTCGAATAGTCTTGCTGTCCAGTTCTTTCACACTGTCCACAATCAGCTTTCTCTTCCTCTTTGCTTTGGTTTCCTTGACTGTTGAGATTTTTAGCAAGTAATGAAGGTTAGCTCAAACAGGTAACATGCTGTAAAAGAATCCTGCAAGTTCTCTATAGGTCTTGCTTGCCCACATATAAAGCTGCCTCAAGATTCTAAGGCAACACTGGCTTTGGGAAAAGGATTAAAAACTATGTGCAGTATAAAATATCAAATACTATGAATGCTCTCCCATAACCTACAAATTCTTCAGTGAATTTAAATCTACCTAAGCCTCAATTTCCTCAGCTGCACATGCTTCTCTCTCCCATGGCTTGCTTTATAGGCTGGTGCAAACACTGGCTACCAAGTCGAACAGAGGATGGAGCACCTCTCTTAAGAGGAAAAGCTGAGAGATTTGGTTTTGCTCAGCCTGAAGAAAAGGGAGCTTTGGAGTGACCTAACTGTGGCATTCTGGTACCTGAAGTGAGCCTACAAGGAAAATGGAGGGCATTTTTTACAACAACATGTAAAAAGGTAAGGGGGATTGCTGCTAACTGACAGAAGGTAGCTTCAGACTAGGTATTGGGAAGAGGTTCTCTACAGTGGTGAGGTGCTGGAACAGGTTGCTCAGAGGAACTCTCCAAGATGCCCTATCCCTGTCGGTATTCAAGGCCAGGCTGGATGGAGCTCTGAGCAACCTGGCCTACTGGAAGGTGTCCTTGTGCTCATGTCAAGAGAGTTGGACCTAGATCTTCATGATCCCTTCAAATCCCAGCCGTTCTAATTTAACCACAGATCTAAAATACCACACTCACTTTTCCCCCTAAGCCCTACCTGAGCTTTGGTAGAGTTAATGTGGGTGATTATTTTAACTGTAAACTTCTGACCCTGTTCTAGGATAACTTTACTGTGCTCACAACCTGGTACTCTGCAGCAGAGCCTAAAGCTCTGGTACATGCTGTCTTTGTTGGACCAGCAGATGAGCTGGTCCCCTGCTGCCAGCCTGCCACGAGAGGGCAGTGCCAGGGCTCTCCCACTGGCCAAGCAGGCCATCAGGGCCTGGAGCTCAGTCTAAATGCATAGGACAAGCTACTTTCTTTACAGATATTAATTTTTAATAAAGCAGGGGTCCGTATATAACGAGCCAAACATAGTTATCAGATAAAGTAAGCAAGTTTCTTGCATTAAAGATATGGAAAATCTCCATTTAGTATAAATTCAAATACAAAGGTGCACCTCCTGAAATCAGCAATTAATTCAAGCTACAAATCACTAGAACAGCACTCATTCTCAGTGTAAACAATCAGTCCCACCTTTCAAAACACAGCATATCAAGAACTGTGCTGCACTACAGATACCATAATAGAATGAAAGACATGCTGAGCTCCATTTCAACTCAGTGCATTAACTAGCTTGTTTACCTAAAGCTCCAGTATCATGCAGTTACATGCACCGACTGCAGAAACTACTAACTAGTATTCTCTGACACCATCCATGTAAGCTACTTCTCTGGAAGGTACTGGAGGGCTATTAGAATAAAAGGAATTTAGCACTTGATCCCTGGTTTCTCTCCCAAATGAGAAGCAGAGTCAGCAGCAGTGCTAGACATTGATTTCCACTCCATCAAGCTACGGTGGTCTCTGACAAACTGTGTTGAATACCCCCCAATAGCTCACTCACCAGTTATGTCAATGGGCTCCAGAGCAAAAGCTTCCTCTTCATTGGGAACAAGCGTTGTCTGGTCAGTCATGGTTGGCAGCGGTTCCACCGGATCGACCGAGTCCGGGCTGTCCGGGCCTCCCACTGCCAACGACAGCAAGAACCTTGCACTAGGCCAAAACTTTACCAGCCTCTGCTACCCCTCCCACTCCCTCCTCCTCAACTTCAGGTGGTTTACCACACTTCATACTTTGGAGTTTAGTATGCTTTTAAGGAATTAGAATCCAAACTACATGAGTTGAAAGTAATTCCAGATCTGGTCATACTTACTTGATACATTATCATCATCATCCATATCATCGTGGGGAGGCTGCTCTGGCATCATTACTCCACTTTCTGAGAGTGCAGGTGGGTCATCAAAAATACCACCATCATTATTACTGAGAAGTTTGTCATCTGAAACAACCATATGAAAGAATCAGTTTTGCATCCACAAATTCATGAAATAAGTATAGACAAATTTACAAGGAAGTACAGACAAGTTTATTGCAGCACAGATGAAGACAGTACAAAAGTTAGAAAGAACTTTCAATGCTAACATAGAAGTAGCAGTGCTTTTTCAAGGGGCATTTCAGCTCTAATTCTGAGCTTACGTACAACATTTATTACAATATACTTGCCACATATTTGCATGTCACATCTAACTTTTTAGAACTTTGTTTTAAATACGCCAACACTTAACGTTCTGTGAGTCATCTACACTGCTGCAGTACTCACAAACCAGAATATATGCTCAGTGCATATATATATACACACATACACACACTGAGTATAAATACTCACTGTACAAGGCATAACTTTGACAGAGATTTGGCAACAAAGGAAACAACTTGCCCTCATCTACCCAAGAACTAATTAATTAAGGCAGGAAGTAGGATAGAGGAAAAATAAATTTCTCAAACTTACCCAATATTCCACCATCATTTCCTTCTCCAAAATTATCATCTTTGTATTGGTCTTCATATTCCAGGTGATTAGATTTCTCATTGAGGTGACTGGTGCTCTGTTCAGGTTCCAGCAGGAGATTGGAAGCACTGGTGCTCACCAGCATGTCATCCTCAAATGCACTACCTTCTCTCATCATCTCACGATCATCCATCCCAAAGTCACCTGCAAGAATACAAGTCCACTGCTCTAACTGCTAAAACACCAAGATGCAAGAGACCTACCTAACTGATCAACAAAGGCCTATATGCAAGACCAAACTTTAATTTAATCAATCCTATTTGCAGAGTTAATGACAAGATGTAAGGAATTGTGTCCAGCAATACCACAGCAAAAAATACTGTTCAAACAATTATAAAAATAACTGTCTCATTTTCAAAGCAATTTATTGTACTTATTTGAATTGATATAAGCAAGATCCTACTAAACTTTATCTGCACAGATATCAGAGAATTCAATGGAATTTAAAGACATTGTGCCTTATGCCTCAAGGCTGGGCTTCAATTACAGGGAACAAATCAATACTCAGTCAACACCATTTTTAGTGATTATTCTTTCAAAACTATTACTGAATTATGGTTTACAATACTGTAGGTTAGGAACCAAACTTTCAAATAATACTGTCTTTAGGTTTAGATGTCAGAATACTGTCCTTGAAAAGATACCTAAAGTAGCAAATTTGTTACAGTGACTGATTCAACTTTAGAAATGTCCCAATGGTTTCTGACTGAGAGCATGCTTATGATTAAAGCAACAGCTCACTTCATATTCACATCACATTTTGAAAATTATAATTGTCACAGTACTTCAATGATTAGGTTGACGGAGTGTTCTTCAGCTTTTCTTTCTGCCTATTCTAGGCAGCTAGAAGTTTGCTGAGCATTAGAGAACAGACTTTCTGGAAAAATTGACATAACAAAGTAAAAATTAAATATACAAAACCACAGCATGTTTGATCTAATTTGTTTAGAGCTCATTGGGCATTCCATAGTAACTGCAAAACCGTATCTTACAGTAACTGAAATTAGCTAGTAACACAATAACACTCATGAGGTCCTTACCAAAGTCATTATCCTGGAGAATACTGATGTTGCCTACTTCTTCTCTCATCGTAATTTCTTCCACTCTACTCTGGTTCAAACTGAACTGCTGAGCCACATCAATATCACTTAAACAAACAGAAGGAAATTATTAAAAATCTCATTGAAAAAGAAAGAAAAAACAATTTTACATTCAAGTCAATTATTGAAAAAAATAAAGGTGAACACTGAATAGAAACTACTATTTTAAACAGTGTGACCATTAATGGCTCAAACCTGTCATTCAAATTGCACTGGTTTCTGGGAAATGTATCAGTAACCTCTCTTACTCCTTGTTGTGTTGGGATTACTAATTTCAAAGGCCAAATTAACAATTAAGAAAAATCTTCCACCCCTTCAACTTCAAAAGCTACTCATATAGTTTATCAAACACTGTATTTTGCACCACTACCAAGTTAATACCCTTTGTGGTGTATTAAGGTATATTTCTTATAAATACACAGAAATTTTTGCCGCTTCAAATTAGTATAGACTCTAATTTGAATTTACACTAAATTGAACACTGAGTAAGCTGGAGTTTAAAATATGAATGTTATCAATAACTCAAATAAAAAAACCAAAACAGTAAAAACTATTGTTTTTTAAAGATTAAGAACCACTCAGGTTGTGTACTTGTTATATGTAAAAGTAACCCATAAATATTAAGAAGTTTTAACAATTAAAAGTGCCACTTTATAAGGTCAACAACATAAAACTATTCTTGTCCAACCTAAGGATGTATGTGATGTAGGATGCCTTGCATAGAAGAAAAGAAAGTTATAATAGGCATCTGAGTTTTTCAAAAGCTCCTGTAAGGACAGCTTTAACTTGAGTTGAAGTCAATACTACTATGAACTTAAAATCAACACAAAAATGACTGCACACTTCCTTATTAGTATACAAAAAAGACCTAAGAACTTACAAAGTATTTTTTTTACATTCAGCAATGAGTTAGTTGTTTAAAATCAGGTTCCCCTCAACTAAAACCAATTCTCATGGAAACTGAAAAAATCCCCAAGCTTACTCTAGATCAGGGAGTGGTTGGTCAAAATCGTGAAACTCCTCAGGTAAGGTAATAGCATTATAAGCAGCCTCTCTGTTTTCCTCAGGCAAATCAACAACTCCTGCAAGGAAGAACACCCAGACATGAGTTCCCATTCCTTAAAAGGACAGCATTTTTCACCGTGCCCTTAGCGTTTTCTCTCTCCAAGGGCCAACAGTCTATAAATTTGCTGAAGTGAACTGACGCTGAGATACCTACAAAGAAACCTTAGATAATGGTAGTAAGTGAAATTCAAACAAATTCAAAACAAGTATCTCAAGCCCTTGCACTGTCTGTATAAAGTAACGTTTGTGCGGCACTGCACAGAGCTGTGCGGCCAACAGAGGCACTGCATGTTTCACAACACCACAGGTACCTGCTCCAAAATAATCTTATCATGATGCATGGTATGAGCTGCAGGGCTCTGCATTACAGTATTACAGGGGCAGCACAGTGATTTTGCTACCGGTCCTTTATTCAGTTCCATCAGCTCCAGAAGTCCTGGAACAGAACTGATTGCACTTGGGGCTCACCAACTTAAGAGGCTTCTGCATATAAAAGAGCTGTATTACCAAAACCACATGCATTCCTTTTCTTATCCTCCAGAGATACTTACTCTTATTCAGCAGGCATTCTCAGAGCATGAATATCAGATTGGGCATCACAAAACCAGTGCCAGTACTTAGTCCCTCCATTTTATTCAAAGTCTTAAAGGTCAGGGCACTTGAAAGTGCATGGGAAATGCAGGTTCAATTCCTTCTGTAACTTGCACAAGATTTGAGCTCTATGCTCTGCCTTCTGACCCACACATACAACACAGGCAATTCTGAGGTACAGATACTTCAGAAACACTCTGCTCCCCTCTGCAATGAATAATCAAAGAGCCACTGTCCACAGAGACCAGGAACAAGCATGAGTCTGTAGCTTACTCATCACAGTACTTGACTAGGAATGAAGAAATTTAGTCTATCCTTTCAGGGCTGTTCAATATTTTTACTTGTCTGCTGCTTAAAATGAAACATGCAAATGATTGTCAGAACAGAAAGACTCAATTCCTATGGCACAACACGATAAACTGAAAATAAAGACCAGTGCCTCAGGTTCTCTCATGCCAGCATGGCACTTTTTATAAATATTGATTTTAAGCTGCTTCACCTTCAACGTGCACTCTTGTCAGGAGAGGGAATACTGGGAAAACAGAACGCCTTTTGATATAAAAATTATGTTCTTATTACTGTGTTTAACTTCACTTGGTTATAATAAAAAATTAGCAACAATCAACAAATTGCCACTGAAAGCTACATAAAATTCAGTATTTGAATTCAGTGCTTGAATCACAACCTGTAGATCAGGAAATGAAGATAAAGGCATTACATATCTTAATTTTTCTGAAGTAACTGCTGCACTGGCTTTCAAGAGTTGCCTTTTTAAAAAACAAGAAGTCTCCCTTTAAGTTCAGCTTTCAAATCTATTGCACTCACTAACTTAAAAAGGCAGAATATGATTTAGCAGCTGTGAGCATCCAGCAGCATCACTGCCACAGCTACATTTCAGCTGAGAAAAAGTTTCCCAGGCCGAAATTAAAGAAAACGCTCAATAAAGGCATGAAAGAATGAAAGCCAAATAATTAACTGACTGCTGGATAAGAAAGTAATTTCAGGTATTAATATGGAACACCATTTTCGTGGAAAATATTTCAGTAAGCAATTACAGAGTGGGAAATAATCTTGCAAACATACAAAAGGAAAACTATCTTTGATGCCCACATTACAGTTCACATTATTTTTAGAAACTGTAAGTATAAAAAAAACAGCTTACTTTCATATTTCTTTTGTAACTCATAGCAAAAGAACCCTGACCCTTGATGGAAACCAGCCCCCTTCTGTGCTTCTATTCAGTAGGGCACTGGCCTTTTTCAGACAGAAGGTAAAAACCATGCAGTGTATTTAAATTTAACATCATACATCAGCAACAGCCAAAATGGTAAGTGGGATTTTACTGAACCAGCATCAGAAGTTTTTGTTCAGAATTTAGTTAAAAGATGTTTTTCAGCAGACAACTCAGCCAGCCAGACAGCTGCAATAATTACTTCTCCTACAACTTATACCTTTATGTAATTATACAGACATAAGAAGGCAGAATTTTATGCCTTCTTAATAAATACATTTATCAATGTAGCTTTTTAGAGAACACTTAAAGACAGATACCTGGACGAAAAGCCATCTTAATCTTAATGAAAGCCTCATTACAGTCTGCAAGAAGATACTTTGCTTTCCTGTGGTAGATTCTAACAACGCCTAGTAAAAGATGTCCTGAGGTTCGAAGTGCCATCTTCACCTAAAAACACATTGCACAATCAGTAAATTAGATGTATCCTCCTTTTCCCTTAAATGACACCTCAGTCAGCTTTACATTAATTTTCTCAATAAAATCAAATATCCAAAACAAGTATAAAAATCATCAGAAATCTGAAGAAACGAAGACTGCAAAGTTCAAGGTGATGCCATATTATATCATTTATGGATAATCTAGCAAATATCACCAAATTAATAGCAGCTAATTCCAGGAATTCCCAAGCACTGCTCTGTCTCATTAAAAAAAAATAAGTGACAAAGCCTATTTTTATCACATCTTCTTTTCTACCACCTTTGCTACTTTTATTGTGGAAAAGGCGAAAAATACAAAAAGTTGGGCAGCCATAAATAGTGATTTGGTTAAGTAAAATCTGGTAAAAAACTGTTAGCTACCTCTCCATGTCCTGCACTGGAAGATGTGAAGTGCCCATAAACAAGCACTGCCACAATAAAACAATTTTAAGATCCTTTGTTCCTTTCCTTTTCAATCACACTGCTTTACTATGTAATGAAGTATCTACTGTGGGAACATAAAACTGAAAAAAAGTAATTCACAGAAGGATTCTTCTTTAAGTATACTACACTGAAAGAGCATGAAATTTGTGTTGAATGGTACATGGAATGATTATCTCGCAGAAAGAGTAAGCCATACAGGATTTAACATCAACCTAAGAATTCAAGATTTTTATTTCATCCAATGTATTTTTAATATTTCAGCTAATGAACTGCTACACAAAGTTAAATAGACGAATAAGTGCCCATTAGTTTCTCCTTTCTCTAAAAGAATGCTCCAGCTCGCTAGTGAGCCCATGAACATCACCTTCTTCCTAAATCCTTCCAAAAGTGATAATGAAACAAATCACTATTCTGGAAGAATAAGCATCTCTGTGATTGTACAATATACTTTTTGCTTACACTTAGCAGTTCTTCTAAAATCTAGAGTAGCATTATAAAAACTTAATATTCGTATCAACCAAAATAAAAGATAGAAATAAGTTTTCTTTTGTTTTCAAGTAGTTGTTTTTTTTAATAAGACAATGACATCTGTTAAGTGACGAAAGTCACAACTGCACCATCAGTTCTAAGATGAACAATTTTATTGTCATGAGTAGTAGAGGGGAAGAAAAACAACCATGTAAAAACATCAAGCTACTTAAAATTTCCTCCTGTTCCACAACAGAGTATTTCAGATCTCAACAGACCTTTCCACCCTTTAAAACAGCAACATTAAGAATTTTATTTCTTCAGTGACCCATATAGCAATTACCACCTGTACACTCAAGTTCTTTTCACTGCAAGGTAACATAAGATTAGTGTAAAACAGATACCTTTGGGGAAATGATGCTCTCCACGCTGCTCTCCAGATTACATTCAAAAACATGGGCTTTGGTCAGCTTCTTATCCCAGTGGGCCGCCAGCCAGATTTTGGCCAGCGGCCCACGTTTGCTCAGGACAAAGTGGGCATAGAACATGGTCCCAGATGTCTAAAACAAAGTGCAAACCTGTAAAGAGAAAGGCAAGTATTTCTTTCCACATCTTTTATTTTATGAGGAACATCCTTGTAAATACTCCCCTTATCCTTAAAAAAGTGCACGTATGATTTTTAACAACTGAGGTCACTCTATTTGTTAAATATGTTTAAGAAGCTAACACAAATTATATCCATGTATTAGCACATATATGTATTTATTACAGAAGAATTACAAAGCAAAAAAAAACACCTACTAACAGCCACATACACAACTTAGAAATGTTTACCATCCCTCAAGAAAAAATAATCTTGAATCTTTTTACCTTTAGGTAAAAGGTAAACCAAACTCTCCTAATGCAAAGGAGCACATCTCAGTTTTCACTCCACAGTAGTTTTCTAAGACTTCCACTTCTTTCTACTTCCAGTTCAGTAGCTACTACTCTACTATACCAGTATATATTGTACATTGCTCCAGCAAAAGATTCACCTTTATGAAATACACAGCCCTAAATCTTTTTGCACTTCACTATAATTTCCTAAACTGGAAGCAAAATCATGTCTTCCATTTCTGAATAGACCATTTTCCATTTCATATTTTTTTAAATCAAGCGTTGATAAAAGTGGTGAGAAAACTGACTGCATTATTCCAACCTTCCTTAAGTTTCCATTTTCCTTCTTCTTCAACAGAAAAAAAGAAGACACTCTAATCTATTTATCTAGTAATTACTTTTTTACGACTGATAAGATGCCAACACATCAAACCATGGGGAATCAGAATAGCATGATGCCTTATGATCTAAACATACCACTTCCATGCATGAGGTAAACATATTATTCAGTTAACTAGAAGTAGAGGAAAAAAAGTTTGCATTAAAAAAGAAGAATCTCCGCAAAGAGTTTTTCCAGTAGTTTCTGTAACCCAGGAAAATTAATCAAAAGAATGGAAAAGCACAACTAGTGAATTTTAGTTTTTACCTCCTCTACACCTACGGAAAAACTGCCAGAGGAAGCACAGCAAGTCACAATTGTTCCTGCTAGGAGTTTAAGCACAGGGGCAAGAGAAGCTTTGACATTACTGATTCAGTGGAAATAAAGCCAACTTCTAGACATGTGGATAATAAATGAAAAAAAAATGTATATCTCAAAGTCAAGTCCAAGAACTTTTTTTTTTTTTCATTTTGAGAGTTGCATAACAGAACTGATTATCAAGCTACTCTCTTAATGACAGACTGGCCACCAATTTCATCCATGACCAAACCAGTGGAGAGGATTTTAAGGAAATAAAGGCCACATTCAGCTTAAACTCAAATTAACTCAGTATACAGAATTAAACCTAGGCTTAGGAGTGAAGTTAATAGCTTTTAGTCATAATAAAGCTGCAAATAGCCAAAAAGTTAAAATGCCATTTGTATCTGTTGGGATTGTGCGAGGGCTAAGAACAGCACAGCACAAAGATGGGCACAAGCAAGTTTTTCCAGGAAGTGCAATGAAATAAATTTTAGATAAACATTATCTAAAGGAAGGTATTCCACTTTTTCCCCCAATTATTTTTGGAAAGAAATCACACTGTCTTAAGTACAGGAGACAATTCAATCCTTGCATATTTTTGAATGCCTCAGTATTTTTGTAAATGCAGACATTAAGTTTGCAGCACAGCATTTTGGTATCTTGAGTTGCTACCAGAACCATGCAACAGTAGACCTGTAATTACCCCAGACCATGAGGAACAGGGGGAAACACAAACACAGAGTAAACAAAACCACTTGTATTAATCCATTAAAAGCATTCAACAGCAGTTGTAAAAGAGCGTACTTTGATTAGTGGAGTTTGACGCAATTATTAAAACAGATAATATGGGTTTCACAAAACTTCACACATACAGTTAACTGAAAACATACTTATGTTTCCTGTTAAATGTGAAATTCACTGTTTGGACAACTTGGACAAATTCAATTTATTTATCACTTTAAATCTGTTTCTCTTTATCCATCACTGAAGTCTTGCCATACTATATACTAAATACACGAAGGGAAACAGTGACAATCAGACTACAGATAGTTTTAAAGGGTTTTTCAATCTGAACTGTTATTAACGAACAAGGATTCTGTTACCTAAAGCAATAATTTCTTCTCACATGAGTCCCTGCCACTTCCAAATTCCAGCAGATGCTCTGCATGGCAGTAACTGGGTCAGAGCAACTGTACAAAGCCTACCTTTACAGTTCAGCTGTTTAGCACCTCAGCTCTTCAAAGCAAGCCCCAAAGGCTGCTCCTGCTCTCTCCAGATTTTCTCTTTCTTTTCAGATACTCCCTCTTCTGCATTTCAGGCTTTTTGTCTGATTTTTAATTCATAGCACAATATGTTGAGGCAGTGGCATAAAGGAAGAAATAGATTTTCTGGCATAATTTGAGATTAGGATGAATGTTAAAGGAACCAAGAGTTTCTACAAGTGGCAGAGTGCTCAGGCAGACATAGAAACAGACATAGAATTTAACACTGGCTGAAAAAGCAGCTCCTCAGAATCCACAAAAGAAAAAGAGTAGCTGATGGCTCTTAAAAAGCTTGTAAGGTAAAACACAACTGTCAATTTTTGAAATTAACTGTATATGAAACAGGACCATAAAACTTGTTCTAAGAACTTTGGCATTTTTCTGTCTTGCTTGCATTCCTCTAAGGCAAAAAGAGTACATGCTCACACAAGGCCAGGTAGGACCAAATCCTTACCAAATCAACCTTTTAAAATACTTGAATCTTTACTGCCATTATCTTTGTATTTGCTTCAATGTGCTACAATTATCCTCAAGTTTTCTCTGTCTAATTTGGTCAACAACTGCACAATTTAAAAAATACTGTTCTTCCTATAGAAGTGTAAAAACTTTTCTCTACTCTGCACTCTTCTCTTTGCTGTACTTCTACACACAAAGTAAGTGAAATGTAAAGCAGAACTAAAATAATACTGGTCATACACAGGGTCTGATCCAGAATGTGCCCGTTTCATCCTCTCATCTGAGACTCTGGTAATTGCTCCTTTCAAAATAAAAAAATTTGGTAGATGGTGTAACTATGAGCTTCATCTTAAAACAAAATATGTGTGAGTTGAGGGTTAAAATCCTTCTGATTAGAACAGCTGTCTAACCTCTGAACAGCACACCAGCATAGTTAGTCCCACTCTTCAAGGCGTGCAGAAAGGTGCTTAATGAACTAAGAGCTGACAACAGGCAGAACATTCAGCATATTTTTATTTGACTGTGGCTCACTCTAGCTCATTAAAGCTACTCATCAGCTGCTCTCCCTAGATTAGGTTATGTACACACAGACACACGCCAGTCCCCAGCTGAAGTTCAGTCTTCTACTTTTTTACTGTCACCTCCTTTTGTTCCTTGTAAAGCTAATCCAAAACCACAGTCACACATGAATGAGTAGACAAATTCCACACTACTGTTTAAGAAATCAGCCAGTGATTGTGATTTTAATTAATTTGTCCTTATGCTATCCTTCAGTTTCTCTTCTCTGCTAGTTTTCTCCCACCTGCATAATTTCCTCCTAAGCTGTTTCTGCTTTGCTAAGCCGAGGCAGCCCTGGGTGATCTGGGGAAAGGTGAGATCACCCTGTGCATCTGCATCAGTCTGAGCTGGTCCTACCAAACTTCAGACTTCTGACCCTGCAACTGTTCTTTGAAGAATTCAACTTTAAGTCATAACCCTTCACTCTCCAATCCTTCTTACATCACTAAACTTCCCATGTGTGGGTACTCACTGATGCTGCCTCCCTGGCAGGTTTTGGTACAAAACTGAACACCTGCTACCACTGAAAAAAAGAATTCATCACAAACTCCAGTAACATCACCTTACAGCCCCAGGCCTGTTTTCACCTTATATGATCTCCTTCCTTCAACCACTTTTACAATTGTATGGTATGGTTAATCCACATTTATCTGAATTTTAATATATTTCTTTGTGGCACCTGCAGCCTTACTAAAGCTCAGTGTCAAGTCACTTTAATTTCTTATGTCTACAAAATTAATTATGGAAAAAGATAAAACTGAACTGGTTCAACATTGCATACCTTTGATAAATACATACAGCAGTTTCCATTTGTCTCTAGGTCTTGTTTCTTGCATCAACTGTTTGTCAGAAATTCTATGGCTGAGGTTGCACTACCAGGTCTGTTAATTACTCAAACCATACTACTCCGTTACAGGAACTGCATTCACTGCTCTCCAATTACAATATACTACACACCTACATAATCAGATGGAACCAGCACCCCACTAAGGTTACTAATTCAAAAGGCAGATCATTCACAAGTACCTGCAGAGCTGGAAATTACTGAACCCTCTGAACACCAGGGCCCTCCTCCTTCAATTCCACATTCACACCCAACCCTCAGCAGGTATCCTGCCCTTGCCCCTACACTCAAAATGCTCTTTAATTGAAGGCCCTGTCTCCATTATCCCCATCTATTTTGTGCAAGTCCAGATCCAAGTCAAACTAATAAACTTGCAGAAACCATGTGCTAACACACGCTTTTAAAGGAATGTAAGTTGAACAGAATTCCTTATGTTATTCCAGCTTTTGCAGTTATTCTCTGCATGGTTCATCCAAAGAGCCCAAATGTAAAAAGCTATTTAACATTTTACCTTTAAGGATGTGGTAACTAAAGCAAATACTCCATTTTCTGTAGGAAATCCCACGGTATAAGCAAGACATGATTAATTTGTGTGGTCATTTAAGTTTACTGTAGGTCTCACTAACTTTTTGCTCCTCCTTTTATTACCCCTATCACACTTACTTCCTCTCTAGTTAAAACTCTAGATGAGTGGGCTTTGCTTTCCCAAATTTTGTAAAATGTCTAATATTTATAAATGAACCTTGATAAGATAAAACAGAAGCCCAACCCTAATAATGAGTAAGATATTAAGGAAAGTGTGCTTATCACCCACATTTGCACAATGTGGGCCTAAATGGTAGCTTCTCCAAAGTTACAGTAGTTTCTTTATGTGTGTGAATGTAAAGAAAAGCCATTATCAATGAAAGATGCCAGTAAGTCACAGTGACCCCAAGTTTCCTTTGTTATTTATAAAAAAACCGCCCTATTTTATATTTAACAGAAGCGTTTCTAATCAGGATCAGAGAAATCTTAAAAACAATACCAAGTTTTCTAACAGTGCCCCTAAGATCACAATCCTGGTTCTTCAAAAGGCTGGTATTTTTAAAGGGCCCTTTTATTTGCAGGTCAACAGCCACAGTGTACAGAAGGCAGTTCATTGCCACTAGAGAGGCTGTGAGAACATTCTGTACCCTGCCCCATCCAAGGCAGGAGGAAAACTGCACTTAAAAACTGAAGGCTGGCAAACGGAACTGTGCTCCCGTCCCTCTCCCCAGACCGCAGCCGCCTCGCCGCGCCTTTAGCGAGCGCGCAGCCCGGGATCAGTTACACGGCGGCGGCTCCCGGGGAAGGTCCCTGCGGACCCGCGTGCGGCCGCTCCAGGGGCCCGGAGCCCGCTCCCCGCGGGCCGCGCCCGGCCCAGGCCGCGCTCCGGGCCCCGCTGCGCCCGGCCTCGCCGCAGAGCGCCCCGGACACCCGGCCCGCGCAGGGCTGGGGCGGCCCTGCCTTCCCGGCCAGTCCCAGGGGCGGCGGCTCACCAGCCGGGCTCTCCAGGGCGGGAGGGCTCGGCCGAAAGCCGGCTCCGAGCCCGAGCACGACGGCAGCACCCCGGAGCAGGCGCCGGCAGCGACCGCGGCGGCCGGAGCCACTCCTTACCCTGCTCCGGGCCCGGGGACCGCTCGCTGCTCCTGCCGAGCCGAGCCGGGCCGGGCCGGGCCGAGCCCGAGCGCAGCCGAGCGGCGCCGAACCGAACCGAAGAGAAGCGAAGCGAAGCGAAGCTGAGGCGAAGCCGGGCCGAGCCGGAGCGGAGCCGAGCCGCTGGCGGGAGCGAACAAGATGGCGCCGCGGCCCTTCCTGCGCGCGAACGCGCCGTTCAAACCGCAGGATGTTTACGGTCA
>QUSF01000001.1:55132012-55250204 GCA_003676055.1 Chloebia gouldiae
CTGCGCTCTTGGGTTCAAATCGTGCGAAGGAATCGCTCCGTTCTTTCACGGGCTCCTCCCGGATCTTTCTGGTCCCTGCAGCTTCCCTCTGCTGCCGGGCCCTGCAGGTGTTTGTGCGGTGGGGTAGTTTGTTGTCAAGGGGAACAACTGCGGCCACCGCTCACTTTCTTTGTTTAGACCAATTTGATTTCTACTGTATATAGAAAGGTTTTCTTGGTCCTAATTTACTGATTTATGTTGGCCACGTATAATGGAGGGGGAGGTATGGCTACAACAGGACGCGTAACAGGAGTCAATCACTAGGTAAAACCAATGGAAAGGGAAAACAAGGACTGCTTTGGGAAACAGATTTCTCTGGTCTCTCCCAGGCACCAGGAATCTGATGGTATGGGTACATATCATTCTGGATGAACACCAAACAGCCTTTGGCTCGAAGACGCAGAAAATTCAAAAACCTCAAAATAACTTTTAAAACAACCTCTGAAACTATACTTGTAGTGTAATGGATCATCAGTTCGCAAAGATAATGTCAGAATACCAAGAAAATCTGCCTACTGAGGGTTTAAGGAGTATTACTGCTATCTGTGACATTCAGATAATGTATCTTAAGGGATGATAACATCAGCAAATAACATGTAAAAGCATGCAGGTTCAGTCTCCTCGTTCTCTTTCCCTAGATTAAATTTTGAAGATTTCAGCATTCATTTATGTTCACAATGTCTCACTAGTACCTTTATTCAGAATAAACATTGATTCTCTGTATGTCCCACATGGATTTCTGCCAGGTGCAGTAATATGTCAAGGGTTTTCTTCTGCAAGGAAATGTTTGCTGTGTCACTACTCTCCTGTATCTCCATATGGAGTTAGAGGTCCGCGCATTAATGCAGGGAGTGTCCAGGCCATCGACCATTGCGCTGCTGATAAGATACTCGCATTAATTTAACAGTGCTGATAGAGTGGCTTGCATCAAAGCCCACCAAAAGTGTGGAGCAGCAAAGCCGCGTCATTTGCTGCTATAGGAAATGGCCGGTCCCAGTGGAGTGCGCGACAGCGAGGCGACAGCTCCGTGCTGTGAGTCGGAGACCTCGGCGCGTCACAGCCGGGCCCACGGTGCTGCTGGAATGCCCGCAGCACCGCCGGGCTCTGCTCAGTGCTCCTGGCACTTGTGTCCATTTTGGTGTGAATCCTCCTTTCTCTGGCTCAGCAGACGCTGAGGATTGGTCAAAATTGCCTTTCTTGTTACTATGGGCCCGCGTGTGCCAGTTGTCTGTTTAGAAGCTCTACATCATATTGCCATTGACTGAGCAGAAATTAACGATGGGAAGAAATTATTATTTTTTCCTTAGTTGTCACTATAAATTCCTTAATAGTTGCCCATTAAAAAAATAATAAAAATGTGTCTATTGTTTTTCTCATGCTCACTACTGTTTGAGCAAGGAATTCTTTCTATGAAGGATATCCTTTTTGAGAACAAAACTAGGAAGTTCTAGTTAAATTTTTTGGTAATACCTACCATGTAGTTAAAAGCATTAAGCTTATATAGGTCGAATCTTTTCCAGATGACTCTCTGTAGTCGGTTTTCAATTTTTCCAAAGTTTCATTTCCAGTTTTTCCATTCTTTGTTATTATAGGGCTTTAAATGTACATACTTCAAAGAAGCAAATATATGCAAATCCAAGAGAGTTTATAGTCTAAATTTGGCTCAGTTTAAATCTAAAGGATTTGAATTGTTATCACATCTGTTTCTCATGGCAGTATGTGACTACTGCGAAGATCAGCTGGTAATCTTGTCCTCTAATTTATTCTTGAATGTATTTTAAAATTATGCCAGTCTAATTTAATATTATTTATTCTTTCCAATGTCTATGCAGCTTGATATTTTTCTGTTTCATCTAAAAGGAATGCTTCCTTCCATCAAAATTAAAAATCAAGACAATTCATTTGCACAGTCTAACATTCATTTGCATGTTAATTGCCTGATATAAAAATGTTTCATTTGTACTGTGGAGATAAATACACTTCATGAACAAATTGGAATTTAAACTTCATAATAATTTTCAGATATTATGCTAAGAATTAAAGCAACTGCAGTACAGTAAGGAAGGAAAATCAAAATGCAGTGTGTGTTTGAACTCCTGTCCATTGAGTTCCATCCACTGACCTATCAATTTTAAAACACCATAAATAAGTTTTCTTCATTATTAGTAATACATTAAATTGCCACATGGCTCTTTCAAATCTTTGTGATTAAGTCAAGTATTTTTCAACCTTTTGCACTTAGGTTCTTGTGAAGGTCAATTAAAAAAAAAAACAACAAAACTCCATTAGTAACTTTGTTTGCAGTTCTGGGGTTTTTTAAACTAAGCTTGGAAAGTGCTCTGAATGCCCCGGCCTGAGACAGACAACGTAACTGATCTTCCTGTCCCCATTTTTTTTTTCTCAAGAGCTGCCACCAGCACTGAATTGTATGCAGCACTCCATACTTTGCTGAATTTCTCCTCAGGCTCTGCTCAGACACATGCATTCCAGATGGTACTTAAAAAAGCAAGTTTGTGACTAGGATGTACACTTTTGCTAGCATATAGCAGATCACATTATGCAGTGACATTTAGGAAGAAACTGAGGCAAGAAGCCTATTTTTGTTTTCAGCTTTGGTCAAATGTTTCTGTCAGGCAATCATAAACTTGGAAGTGTAGAACAACTTAGTTCATATATAAATAACTTTCTCTTAGGAGAAAGAACAACATGTTTTCATTACTTTGGATTAACTGAAGTAATCATTTTTCCCTGACAAACATTCTCCCTTGAAATTTGAGATCCAAATCTACCCTTGACTCATACACCCGTCCTCAAGTTCTTTCCAATCTAAGCTGCTTTGCCTAATCACTTCCAAGTATTGGCAACAATAAATAGCTTTTTTGAGCCATCAAACAAGAAATTCAAGATAGTCAAAGTCACACTTCTACCATGTGAAGTATAAGGAAAAATATCACAACTTGTGATTTTATTAGATCCCTTGTATTCTAAAAACTTCAGCATTCCAAGGCATATAATCCAAAGTTTGTGCAGTATGTTGGGACCTTGTCTGAGGATCAATTTCGACCTGTGTTTACAGCAAGTCAGCTTTGCTACAGCTGTACAGAAGACCTGGAGGTCCTGGAAAGGGACCTGCTGTGCAAGTGCATACAGACGGGAGTTTTCAGCTGCAAGTCATGACTGCCCTTAGGTCAATCATAGGTGAAATGGTTTCTGAAAGTGGCATTCAAAAATACCACAAAATCACCATGGTACTCTGTTCTGAGAATTAGATAGACATTAGAATACAAATATTTGCACTCTGGCTGGTAGTTTAGATTCTTGATTTCAGTGTGGGCCACCTGACACAGATCCCCTGTGAAATACATGAAAATTGAGAATAAATGAAAATACTGATTTCTTGCCACCTGGCCTTTAGTTCACAATACATCCTTATACCAAAATCTACAAGCAAAAAGCGTATATGTTTGCTGGGAATTCTTTACATGGCAAGTTAAAATGTTTCCTACCAGTGTATTTAACTTGAGAATGTCCTTGTTTTGACTGGGATAGGGTTCACTTTTTTCCAGTAGCTGGTACAGGCAGTGTTTTGAATTTATTATGAGAATAATGTTGATAACACAGTGATGTTTTGGTTGTTACTAAGTAATGCTTACTTTAAGTCAAGGATTTTCAGTTTCCCATGATCTGCCAGTGAGCACTTGCACAAAAAGCTTGGAGGGAGCATGTCCAGGATGGCTCACTGGCATATTCTATACCATAGAATATCATGCCCAGTATAAAAGCCAGGAGAATTGCCCAAGAGCCAATGATCACAGAGACAGGCTGGGCATCAGTCAGTGTGATTAGCAACTGTACTGTGCATCACTTGTTTTTCACGGGTGTTATCCTCTCTCTCTCCTTTTCATTACATTATTTATTATTGTTACTATTACTAATATTAAAACAAGTATTATTTTCTTGTGTTTCCAGTATTACACTGTTCTTACCTCAAACCATAAGTTTTACTTTTTACTATTTTTCTTCCCACTGGGATGAGGAATGAAAACTGTGTCATACTTTTTTGCCAGCTCTGATTAAACCATGAAAAAGGAACACAAAGAGATATAAATGATGCAAAGAACGTTTGGATTTCTGAAATTGCCCTGGAAATTCAGCTCTCAGTACTTACAAATCCTGGATAGATGGAATGTTGTTAGGATCTGGCACAGTAAAACACGCATCACATAAACCAGTACAAGTAACCTTGTTTGTATTGGGGTTTTCAAGGTTTCTGAGATTTTTGTTTCTTGAAATGAGGAATATTTTTTCCCAGCTGAGGAGAACTAGTATAAGAATTTAAAACTATCTATAGGCTCGGCATTCTTGTACTGGCCTTTTTAATTCCATTATGCATCAGCCCACTTCTGCTTAATAGTTTAAAAAGTATTTAAGTTTATGGCTATTCAAGAAGAAAACTGAAAACATCCTTCCTTTTTCTTCCTAGCACATTTTGTTTCCAGTAAACTGAAATATGTGTTTAACCATTTATAATATAATTAACTGGAAAGGTGCCTTTTTTTTTTTGGGGGGGGCGGGGGATATTGCAGTAGTTGCAGTCGATCAGGTGGCATTTTTCTTTTATACTGGAGCTCAATAGGTTTCAGATTTAACCAGTAAACACCTGTAATGCTTCCTTGAGACTAGAGGTTTCTACTTGCTGGTTAATTGCAGTCTTTCTTCTCTCCTGTCTTCTGTTACACTCTTCCCATGCATTACTAGTTTTCTCCTCCCAACCTGCTAGCCAGTTTGTGGTCATTTTTAACTTCTTGAATTAATCAAATGTGGAACTAATGAGGAAACGGTCCGGAGAAAGGAGCACACAGATAGCTCTGCAGGGAGAGACTAAAGCCAAGCATCAGAAATACAGAAGACACATTGATTTTTAAATTTTTTTCAGTCAAAAATGCCAACTTTTTAAATGCTTTGAGTGCTGATGCTCTACAGCAGTTTAACTGAGAGCAGTCTTACAGCAATGTAAATTTTGCAGAAATGAAAGTATACCTTAGATCTCCATCAGTGCAGTGGTATTCATGTAGTACTTGCCCAGGGAGCAGTTTGATACTGAAATGCAGTTAGGATAGTTTTACCTGATCAATAGAATCAGAAAGGCATGTATATGAAAATTATCTGTTATGGATAATGTCTGAAAACATTACCCAAATACACTGCAGAAGGAGTTTCATAATTTCTTAACAACTGTAATACACCATATATTTCACTAAATAGAGAACTTTTTTAAAAAAATGTACATTATTAAATATGGTAAGTAATAATGAAAGCTTCTTTAACTGTGGCTCTGAGGCTAGTACATCTTTGGAAGATAAAATACAAACTAACTAGATTTTGGCACACTAGCAATTAGATGGATCAGAAAATTTTAGAATTTATGAGAGAGTAAAATATATATTGTTGGTCCAGTTGTTGCCAGGCAATTTGATTTGACCTCCCTTTCATCTGACTTTTCAGGCTTCTGTGATGTCAATTAATATAATTAATTTTTGTGTGTTGACATGAAAGCTGTATTTTGATTGAAACTACTGTTTTACTAATCTACTGTTCTTGTAGTACTTACAGTACTTGTGTTCTGTTGGTAGGCATGTATTTTCAGTTAAATTTGTTAAAGACAAATCTGGTCCTTTGGCAAGTTACACTTGTCAGCTTTCCAAATTATACTTTTCTGCATTTCAGCATTTGCTCAAAGTGATAACCACAGTGTAAGCAATAACCATGGAGTGATCTCTCTTCTGGTCACATTGCAGCTCCTGTACTGAATGTACCTGTCAGTGCTTCACAAGTCTGTGAAGCTTTGCACAGAATAAATCTCCAACAGCAGCTCCTGCTGTGGTCCGTCTCTGACACTACAGGAACAACATAGGAGTTACAGGATATTCTGATCTGGAAAGAACCCACAAGGATCATCAAGTTTGACTTATAATTCAGGCCCATACAGGGATTAAATCCACAACCTTGGCATTATTAGCACCACACTCCATCCAGCTGAGTTAATGCCAGGGTTAATATGTAGGTGCTGTTTTGGAAACCACCATTGGCAGCTCTGTCTGGCCCCCAAATGTGCAGTCATGCCCTGGTGACATATCAAAAACATAAAGTACAGGTTGTATCCTGCTCTCAGACAGTGTTCTTGCAGCAAAGAAGACTCTTAAAAGAGTGAAAATTATATCAGGATTATATTTTTATACAATTTTAAGTGATGTCTGGAAACAAATCCTGATTTCATACTTAGAATTACACTGAATTCCAACTTAACTTGTTAAGCTTCCTCCAAGTCTTCATAGAAGCTGTCCTGCAAAAAGTGGTGTTTGAAAGGGGAGTGAAGAGACAAGTAATCCTCTTCCCCAGTCTGATAATGACGCAAAATAAATTCCATTCTCTGTATGCAGGGGCATCATGGTGAAGTAAAAATCATCACATTGAACATGGATGAAATATCCCCATTAGTGTGACATGCATAAAGTGAATATTCCTACTGCACAGTAACCTTGTGGGCAAGGCTGAAGTCTTCAGAAGAATTGTGGAATAGAGGTTCTGAGTCAAACTATGTAACATTAATGGATGTTGAGCAAGGCTGTCCAGTGGCATAAATCAGCCCACCAGTAAATCAAGTACTGGAAATTAGTAGAAATACAGTATTTCATATCAAATGAGTATCAGGTCTTAAAATCTTCTAGGAGTGAAAAAGCGTTTCCTCACTGAAATTATCCTTTTTTTTACCTATGCACTTTTTCTTCATGTGTTCTTACATTTCACAATTCCAATTTGCAGTTGCTTTACACGTCAAAGTTGTAATTTAAATATTTTTCAGTACAAATTGTCTGGGACTATCTGTTGAAATTTTCTCCTGGATATTTCAGTGTTATATATAGATATGGCTATATTTGTTTCTTTGATCAAGTAAGGCAATTAATTACAGCATTTAAGTGGGTTATGTGATTTATAGAGAATCATAGTGGATGAAAACAGCTATTAAATAAAGAATGAAGCCAAAATCTGCTCAGCCATAAAAACCTATATATTATATATACAGTATAATAGCCATAATACTTAATTTCTAGTACTATTAAACATGTCAGTGTAGTTTCTCTATCTTCATAATCATGAATGATTTTTACAGGATGTTGTAATTTCATTCTGTTAATAATAAAGATCTGTTTTATATAAGATAACCCCACAAACAATAAATTTTTGTAGGTGAATGAGTCATACTTTACATGAAGGGTGCATTAATAAATACTTAATATAAAATTAATAGATGATCAATAAATGTAATAAGTGAATTACATATAGAATAAGCTGAAGGTGCTTGGAAGCATGTAAGTGGAAGATGTTAGAGATTTTCATATACCAAGGTCATAAGGAAGCCATAGACATACTGGCTGTTATGGCAGTCTTGAAGGGTGACCAAGATGTAGTTTGACGTACATTTGTAGACTGATGAACCAGAGAAGTCTCTTCTGGCTGTCACAATCTTTCTGCGTACAAATGACGTGACCTGGAACAGATCAGCAATGGTAGCATCAGTCAAGGCAGAGATGCTCAGGAAATGGAGAATCTCTTTTCATTTGTCCTCTGCTTAACACTGATGAGGTCACATCCCAAGCACTTCATAAAGGCTGGGCCCAGGCCTGTACCAGGGAGTTGTCAGCAGACTGCAGAGGACTTCTAAACCCTTAGGTGAGGGACCTGGAGGATGTGGCATATGCGGACAGGCAGAGCAAAGTGGACTTCAGCCAAGGGAATAGCAGGTTCCAGTTGGTTCCAAGAGCAGTCTTACACTGTTGAAAGGGCTTTAGAAGAGACAGGGTAGTAAAAGAACAAGAAGAAGCCATTGCAGGAAAACAGGATTGGAAGGTGATTTACTTTAAAACTTTGCTGATTTCACACATTGTCTCTCAGACTTCCACAAACTAGCACCAGGGCATATATACCCAGGTAGTCTGTCCAGCACACAGGCATCAGGATGCTTGAATACAAGTGTCCTGTTGGAGGACAATGACACTGGCTATTGAGGCCTCATCTTTTCTCCTGGTCTCTTCTTAGGTTGAGAGCCAAAGCTGATTTTTATGTATTTTTATGCATTTTTATGCATTTTTTCTATCCTTTAGAGCATCTAAGCAATGAGTTTTTCAATCCTATCCCACATCTCATCTTTATGAGCTGTCAGCATTTACTCACTCTTTTTTTCTCTGATGTGAGTGTCCTAAGAAGCTGCTATCTGTGTGTTAGAATCATGATGAACTGCTAATTTCTAGATACCTTCAATACATTCAGCATAATCAATACATTCATACCCTCTGGGGAATGGGCCACTCCTGCCAGCTCAGCAAAAACATTGAGGAAGCTGTTATGCCCACCTCTGAGGCAGAGTAACTGAGGTTCACGTTAATAGATTCTTTGAGGTGAATTCGAGTGAAATGATACTGAATGACCAGTGCATATATGAGGAAGGTTTATTTTAAAACAATTTGGTTGCAAGAGAAAGGAGATACATAGTCATTTTGGTTTTCTATACTCATATTAAAATACCATGAGGAAAATATAAGGAAAAGAAAGAAAAAGAAGAAAGGGATAAGAGCAGATAGTGGAGAGGGAAGATATCACCACCTGTGGATCTAGTGACAAGACTTAACAGTTGCAATTTCAGTGTCTGTGGTCAGAGTGAAATTTGCAGTCTTGATCCATTGGGAGTGGGGGACCATGCAACAGAGAGTTCAATGAGTTACATATATGCGTATATATATATATACATATATATATAAATATATATCATTCCCATGTATATATTCCCATATATGTGGGAATGATCCAATACCTCCCCTGGGGGAGTTTTACACTGTCAGATGCAGTAATGCTGTATTGGGAGGGAGGAGATTGGAATATAACAAGCATTTCCTGACCTCACACGAGCTGCTTCTTACCAGTATTTTCCCTCAGCTGGCACAAACCCACTTTGGGAAACAATTGGTCCCAGGCTCAGCCAGCCTATCCAGTCAAAGTTTGATCCATCACAGAGGCACTCTTTATCCAAGTAATCAGTAAGTTAAACAATACTGGCCCAGTACTGAACTCTGAGGAGCACCACTAGTGATAGGCCTCCAACTACAGGCTGTGCTACTGATTATGATCCTCTGGGATCCGCTGTTCAGCCAGTTCTCAATCCACCTCACTTTCCACTCATCCAGTCCACACTTCCTGAATTTGCCTATGAGGACATTGTGAGTGACAGTGTAGAAAGCCTTGTTGAAGTCAGGGGAGACAATATCCACTGCTATCCCCTCATCTATCTAGATAGTTGTTTCATTGTAAAAGGTAAATAATTTCACTTGTTTCATTAAAGGTAAATCATGTTTGAGCAACCTGAGTACCTTCTTGTCATCCATGTGGATAGAGATGGTCTCCAGAATCAGGTGCTACATTCCTGTTCTTAGGTCATTCCCACTGCTCTTCTCCTGCCTTTGATACTTCCTGCTGCTGCTTCCACAGCTTGAGATCTGTCCTTGCCTTGAACAGTGTGGTTAGGGTTGGTGATCTGGTTGGATCTGATGATCTGCAGTAATGCCTGCAGCTCGCCTTTCCTGTAATTATGTGACAGTCACAGAAATTGTCTTTGTGAAAAAAAAGAAGGCTTTGGGATATCTGTCTTCTAGAAAACATTTATGCTCAGTACTGAGCACCAGGGATACTGGCCTCTTGGGAGTCTGTTATGTGAGTGATGAAGTGAGAAAAATTGCAAGGAGTGAAAAAGACATCTGGTTTTACCAGAAAGAAAACAAAATTTGATTGAAAAGTACATAGACAAAAAAAAGAATAGGTTAAAGAGTAGGAAACCATTTATAGCTAGAAGTATGTATTTATATTAATTTTAAAAAAAAAGATATAACAAGGACAGTGTCTTGTCTGTCTGAGAATATTTCTATAAAAAAAGCAACTGAAGTGTCTATATAGTAATTATAAGGGGTTTGCACTAAAGCAAGAAGAACAACCAATGCAGAATATGAAACGAGATGTTTTAGGAACAGGAAGATAGTGACTAGCAATCACCTTTGTATAGCATAAAATATTCAGAAATAAATAATTTGAAATCACATTTTCAGAAGAAATGTTGAAGGCAGTTTGGAGTGGAACAAATAGCTAAATGCTAAAGCCCTTAAGTCAGTGTTCCCTATAAGAGGGACTTAGAAAAGAAAAAAATTAGTTTTACTAATTCACTAATTTACTGTCCCTTTTGATGCCTGATTCCTAAAAACAGCAAGAAAATTTCCTGAAGGAAGTGGATGAAATTTGCCAGAGATTTCCCCTCAGATTTCAATATAGACATAGATGCAATTCACTATAGTATCTGTCATTCTGGTAAAGACTGGAAAACAAATGTTACAATCTACTTATTTCTCAACCTGGTATTATAAAGAACATGCATCAAACATTTAGAGAACCCACCAGAAATAGTACTTTATAGGACTAACTTTGTGTTGTGATGTTATTGAAAAGGTGGGTCATTGAAAATTTGAAATGAGTGGTCAGAAATTAGTTCAGCTATGGTTAAGTTGAAGTGTAAACCAAAGGAGCTTCTAAGGGCCACAACTGCAAGAGGTCAGTCAGTTTGGTATCATACATGTTGTATGTTCATGAAAACAGAAAATGAAGTCATCAACTGAATCAGAGTATCTCCAGCATCTAAATGAAGTGTCATTAATGTCTGAAATATTGTGGCTATGCCTTCATATGAAAATAAATGTCTCATAAGGTTAAAATGCATCGCCTCTTCCCAAGTGCCACCAAAAGGAGAAGTTCAGGAACCATCTCAAAGCATCTCCTGGAAATGCCCATGACCTGTCTGTCCCTTGAACCATTGTCTAGAGGAAAACTGGATGGTGTGGGCTGAAGTTGTGCCAGGAACAGGTTAGCAGTTCAGCCTGGGAGAGAAGAACAGGGAACCTGTTCATGTCAAGAGAGTAAAAAGAGAGAATCATGTCAAGAGAGTAAAAAGGACTGGTTTTAAGTTCATGAAACAAAAGCAGAGAGGTATACAATACAGTTTATTTTTTGCAAGAAAGATAAATGCCAGTGAAGGTGAAAATTCACTTCAGCTAACTAGCAGCAACGATTCAAGGATAAACATGGATAACTTTTTCACAAGAAAACTGAGACTAGAAATTAAAATTTCCAAAGGTGAGAAAACTGATTCTAGGATAGGAAATTTAAGAGTCAAAAGAACTCCGGAACTGTTTGTCATACAAAAAATTGATTCGTTTGTAAAGGAGGTAATATAACATGACTGGCAGATTGTTTCCTATTTGACAGTCCTAAAACCTGTGATTTTATTTCCTAGATCTTTATACAGATAATTCAGGAAGAGCATTCAAATTTCAAATATAGATATCTGAAAAGTGCATAAGCCATTTTGGTATCATTTCAGTAGAAAAAAAGCACTAGTAATTTTCCTGTATTGCAACTTTTTCTATACTCATACTGTGATGGGGATTATTATATTTGTTCCTAAACTATACTCTGATAGGCCTAGTTCTGAACTGCTTTCTCAATCACAGCTCCCTGTAAGCTGTGAGAATCTAGTCAGCAAAGAAGCAAAGCAATCAAACTGTGATCAAAAGACAGAGTTTGGGTTTGAGTGTTGGTTAAGCAAGGAGTACTGTAAGACAAGTGATACAAGAGGAAAATATACACCATTAGCCAAGTGCAGACCCAGGGTGCCAGGAAACAGAAAGGTTTTTTTATGTCTCCAGCTACTATCCCAAAAGATCAATGGAAAAAGTCTTATTTATATATTTGGGATTTGAAGTGTCTGGTAGAATTTATCTACTGTAAGTTGTTCTAGACTAAGTTTGTAAACTTGGCTTCTAGCCTTAAATAAGGGACAAGATTGAGAAGGAGATGAGAATGCATCCTGCCTCTAGTGTGTAATAGGCTGCCAAATTTAACCACTAGCAAAAGCTTGCAGTGGAAACCTTCCATACAATTACAAGGCGATATTTATAAAATTAATTAAAGAAAACATGAAGCATCTAATGCAAGGCCTGATCCAGAGCATTCAGGAGCAGACTTAGATCAGGGGCTGAGTAAGGTATGTAAAAATCTTGTTGTTTATGTTCCACACATTTAGACAGATTTTTCTGCAGTATTATAAACGCTGTATATCATTACATAAAACAACTACTCTTGTGTTAGGAAAACAAGGGAACATTTTCTCCTATATGCAGGTTGGTCTCCAAACTGTCTGCCCCACAATTCTTTACTTCAGGGCTTCCAACATCTTCTATTACTGACAACTATTACAGAGTTTTATTGTGTGATACTATGATAACAAATTTTAATACAGAAAACAAATTTTAATATAGAATATACATTGTCTAAGAGAAATAGCAGCAACTTGAAAGCAATAGGAGAAAGTAAAATATGATGCACAGCAATAAAAAATGCAGTAAAATAAATTGGCACTACTATATTGATCTCCCTTCCTTGTAGGTCTGCAAACTCATCTGTTACATTGCAAAACATTTTTCAATCTTGCTTTCTTTTTGAGGTGATGCAAAACATAAAGGATTTCCTGACTATGGTGATCCTGTAGGTATTTTAGAGTCAGTTGTAATTTGATGGAGGAGCTTTCATGCTCACTGTAATGGTTATATGAAAAAAAACTACAAGCAGTAGTTTCAAATCCAAATACTGCAACCCCAAATTTCATCTTACAGTTAGGAGAGAAAAGAAGAATTTTCAGTTTCTACCTCTTGTTCTTTTCCCTAAAGTGCCCTTCCTTTTACTACTAAAAATAATGTTATGTGCCTGATGTTGAGATAAAGTGGGACTAATCAAATCCAAATATATAGATGATTTATATATAGATGTATATGTGTATTTGCAAAAGCTCAGGTGAGGGAAAATGCTTATCTATGGTACTATGATGATTATGTTTAACAAGCAGGAAGCCACATTAAAAATGCACATGCAGAAATACTTAAATCACATTTCCTATCAACTGTGTCTCTGTTGCTACATACTCCCTCTTCCCTCACCTGGGAGAGCACTAGCCTCCCTCACAGCCCCTAGCACTTCCCCTTTTCTCAAAATATTCCTCCCCCATTTCCTAAAATCCTTTTTTTGACCCACTTTTTCCTCAGTTTTCTCCCTTGGGCGGGGCAAGAGGAAATGTGCTGTGACTGATTCTGAGCTGCCAGGATGCTGCTTCCTTGGATGTACTGGGATACTATTCCATGGATCATACTGTAGGTATTGTAGAATCAGTTTTCATTTGCTGGAAGAACTTTCATGCTCCACATATAATAGTTATATCAAAAAAACCTGCATACAGTAATTTCAAATCTAAATATTGCTGCTGAGTGGCTGCCAAACACAACAGGCAACTTGAGCTCACTCATCTTCTCCATTGGCTATGCCATATTTAATCCTTCCTTCTTTTTGCATTTATAGCTTTTCCAGAATCTTCCAGGAACTTCCAACTGCAGAGACTTCAAGCCCATTTATTATTCTTTTTTTTTTTTTCAACTGACCATCTGCTTCAAAACTTATTAGGGAAGGATTGACAGAGAACTTAATTAAATAATCCTCATTTCCTTTCCAGTTCAGGTTATCAGCTTGCTCTGCTGTAGGCAGCATTTCACAGAGAAAGCCAAACACAGATCAGTAGGATCATGCTTATATTATGCCAGACTCCAAATTCCTGCTTCAAGTCATTGGAAAACTAAAGCTGCTAAACACATCCAAATTGCTTAACATGTGATAAATCACTGTTTTTCCTATCTTGTGACTCCCTCTATTGCAAGAAAGAGATAAATTGACTTTGCTTGAAATCACCTGCCTACGTACCTATGCATGTTCTAGTTTCAGTCTAGAAACTCCTGCTTATCTCCAACCAATATATAACAGTATCAACATCAAGAACCATTTTTCCAGTTAGTAACTATATCTATTAGTGTGAACATTTAACAAGCTAACTGGGACACAATTATCCCACTTTTTTCCTTGCCATTGTCACTGTAATGTTTTGAGAATCAAAGCCATATATGTATACACGCCTCCTCACATCCTATTCTGAGGTGTCTATGTATACCCAAAATAAGGTTTTGCATAAACCTTGTACTATCTTCCAGCACAGCAGAAAAGTTCACCAAGTCAGTACATTATTTTTGATAAAAATTAAATTTTTCTTATATAGGAACCAACCAGTATCGCCTTTATAGTGATAATATTCCTTTGGAGGTAAAATTGATGTCACAAAAACTCAGATGAGTTCTGATTCAAAATCTAAATATTCCTAGAGATGTCATAACTAATATGTAGAAATCCCTGAGCTCTGAGCTTTCCAGTAAACTGTATGTATATAATATCCTCTGCTTCCAGCAGTTAAACACCACATGCTGTTATAGATTTGGTTTTAATGTTCTTTCTAAGTAAGGTAAGTTTACTTTGCACAGGAAAAAAAAAAAAAGCCACTAGTTCTCATTAAAGATCCTGAGACCTGGCTGCAGGAGGGACCCTATGACTCAGTCACCTGGGGACGTGGGTATGCTTGCGTATCCACGCCCTCAGGCCTGAGATGGGTCCCCTCCAAATTCGTCAGACCATACGTCCATAAAATCATAACTACACCAGAAAGTCCTCAGGTGGGACATGCAGCTCTCTGTAGGCGGAGAAGGTCCTCCCTCTCAAGTTCTTCCTCCTTCCTCTCCAAACCCCCCAGCTTGCTATTCCCTTTTGAGTTTGACCTCCCCTATCCCAATGATTAATTAATATTTCAGTTACCTTCTAGATCTTGCTCACCCCCGGATCCAACCCAAGATGTCATCAGCAAAGAGCCTCATCCTTCTCATGATGGTGATCTATATAAGACCCCAGCAGGCATGGATCGTTCCTCAGCCTCAGGCCAATGTGTGGACCGCATTGGCCAAGTCTTTAAATCAGGATGTTGCATGAATTTAAGTTCAAAGGCTGAGGACATCCCTGCCACAATTTCAAAGAAAGTCATCAAACTGGCTGGGGTCTCTCTGTGAAGGATGGGGACTCTCTGGTTGGATCCAGTCCATAATTCAAACAGGACCTTTACTTCTGTTGGCCCTTGTTGCTTTCATTATCGGTTTTAGTGTTATAAAGAACTTAATTTTAAAGACAATTAAATCCACCATCCACATCAATCATGTTGCATTGGCCCAACCATTGGAAAAGGAACCTCTCAATCCCGAAGAGAATCACAATCAAGACATGGTTCCAAGATGAACAAGTGGACTGTGATTCCCCCATTTAAAGTTTATTTTTACTCCCTCCTTCCTTTCTTTTTAAACAAAGAAGGGGGAGATGTCGAGTGGTGTTTTTATATTGTATTATATTTCTCGTTCTGTAATGGTTTATTCCAATGTACCCCCGTATTCCCTTTGGTTTGCCCCTAGTTTTCCCACCTCTCCTCATGTGTCCATCACCCAAAAACTGCTTATTCATTCCCCTGTTCCCTCCCAGGTGCCTTGTCCGTCACTTGGTGTTCCTTTCCCTACATCTGGAAGCTTCCACCCAGGGCGCCAGGAGATTGGATGGGGGCCTGGGCCCCTCCCCTGTTCCTCCCCCACTGGATCCCTCGTCTGTCAGTCCCCACAAGAGCCACTCCCTAATGCCTCCCCATTGCACAGTCGGCTCCCCTCCCTCGTGCTATATATATATATATATATATATATATATATATATATATATAAACTGCTGCAGGCGCCTCTCCAGTGCTCTTGTTGGCCGGTTTCATTGGTGTGCTGTTGGGCTCCTCAGAGCCACAGTAAAGCTTTGGAGTTCAACCCTCAATCAGAGTCCCTCCTTCCCTCCACCGACAGGATCTGCAGCATCCTTAGAACCCACAGAAGCACTCCCTAAAGCCCACCTGGGTCCAGCGGGGGGTGCTTCCTACTGCCCTACTCGCCCCATTGGAGAGATAGCTGGGGCTGAGGAAATCAGGGATAAAGATCTGGGGTGAGGACGTGGCAGTACTCTATTATGTCAGTTTTACACCAGAATAAATCTGAGTAAAGAAGTCTCCGTATACACTACATATGCCAGACTCATGCCAGGGGTATCTGAACAGTTTTAGTCATTCCTGATGAAAGAAATTCAGACAATCCATGTAGAATTGAAATAAAATTGCAGCTATTTAATTGAAGATTAGGATAATATTTGGGATTAATGTCAGAGCTTACGCTTTAAATCCTTGCATAGTAGGACAAAGTTAGTTTTAAAACTTCTTTGGTCAGTGAGGGGCCAGCAGGACAGATTTTCAACTCATGGTGTCCTTATATGCCAACTCCCTCTGCTGCTGACAGCTTGGCAAACTTCACCCATCTCCTGTTATACTGCTCTGTGTACACATCCATGCTTTGCCCATTACACTCTTCCAGTTTTTCCCCATCTTTTCTTGGGAATAATATTCAGAGCTCCCAGCTCTGCAATGCCAGTAACCCAGTGCAGCCATTCTCCATAATGAACCTCAGCTCCCTGAACCCCCGGATCCCAGGCTTGGCAAGTACAGAGAATTTCTGTGTGTGGTGCCTGTGACCAGCTAGGGATGGAGGGAAAAGCCCACACCACTGGTGAGCAGAGTCAGCTGTACAACCCTGAGGGTGAGTTCTGTGGAAAGCCACTTGAACTGGTTTGCAGAAAATGTTTGTCTGGTGTTTGCTGTCCTCCTGTTGAAGGACTCTGTCAGCATAACAGAACTGGCACAAGTGGTCTGGTTGTGATGGGCAACAAAACAAAATACAGTGGGACAAGTGATACTGAGTTTATCCACTAAGCAACAGCATCAGGATCCCTAGATGGCAGTACCCACGTGATATCCACACTCCTGGTCCTTTACCAGTCTCTGCACTGTCCTTGAGGCATGTGGGGAGTGTTGTAGTTCCTGTGTGTCTGTGACTCTCAAGCTACGCTCTCTTTCTCCTCTCTCCTCAGAGAGGCTCTGGGGAGGATTGCACTGAGGACACATCTCCCGTACTCAGATAGGGATGTGGAGGGGACCTCCAGTGCCACCTTACTGACTGAAACCTCCCTGGGACAGCTCTTAAACCCAGCCAGGTTAGGTCAGGTTGAAGAAAGGGTTAGTAATAGGAAAGAAACTATAAGCACAAAGTAAAAATTTGTAGGTTCCACAAAGATAATGATTTTAAAAACAGGTATATCCTAATTTTCAAAGGTTCATAATTAGACTTAAGTAGAATTTTAGCAGTTTTAAAATAAATGAAATGTAAATCCCAGAATCCTGAGTTCTAATTTGCTCTCCCTAGGATTAATTTTCCTCATTTGCATGATCATGTACAGAGTTTTGCCATTTAGCTGGTACCTAAAGTTGCCATCATAAGGAAGTTGAGCAAAATCCCATGATGATTCATAGAACAAATACAATGAAAAATTTAAAACTGCAAGTTCCCATGTGCCATCAGTACAGGTGCCCTAGTAACATAACGTGTGAAAAAACCTTGCAGCTTTGTACCTGTGTGGTTCTTAGCTCCTGGAGATCCGCCATCAATCACCGTGTAGTACATGGTCAAATGCTGTGTTAGCTTTTCCATGTAAGAATGAACTCATAGGAATTAGACCACAGCTGGTTTTTTTTTTTGTTTTTTTTTTTTTTTTTACCAGCCAGCCATTATTAATGAATTTTAGTCCTTGAAATCCAACCTGGATTTGTCCCAGGTTTGTGGTGCCCAGGATATTTTTCAGCTGAGATGACTGGTTTTTGACTCATGGGAAAACCATCCAGTTTGTGAGTAGTATGCAGTGCATCTTCTCTCTAAATTTCTGATGGATCTCAGGATGCCATGCCTTTTCATCAATAATGCATGCTTTTGGCTTTCAAGCATTTTGTGGCAAATCTCATCTGACAGATTTCTTCCTGTTCTACTTCCTGTACACTTCTCAGAGTGAGGATTTCAAAACCAAAGTAGAAGGTCTATTAACATCTATGTGAGAGGCAAGAGTAGAGAAATTAAATCTTTCTGTATTTCCCTCTAGGACAGAATGGTTAAGAGAAACTGCACTTTTTCTGGAAAGAGATTCTGGGTCTTCTTTTGACTAGAAGTTTTGCAAAAGTTCTTGCCTTTTAATAGATATAACTTGATCTGAGTTGTGAGAACTTCACACACTATTAATCATAGAATGTATTAATGTATAGATTTGTATAGATTATCTAAAGTTTTTGTCAATCCAGCTTCCTAACACGACTAGGCTGTTTCTCTACTTAAACCATAATGAATATTTAATTTTTGTAAAGCAAACCAAAAAAAAACAAACAAAAAAACCAAAAAACAGAAAACCAACAATCATGCTGTTTCAAAATAGAAAGCTGACTGCTGTGTTGCTGGTTTTGTATTGCAAAAAGTATTAATTTTCAAAGCAGATAAAATTAAATCTTTTTGTTTGTTTTGAAGAGTGATTGCTTCTTAAAAGTGTATTATTTAACATCTTTAACAAGATCAGCCTGCAAGAGGCTAGATAGAAGAGGCAAGTCACTGCCCTGTTAAATGAACTTAATTATGCTATGGCATACTTAAGCAAGTGGATTTTTTTACAAAGCATGTTTTATTCTCATGTGATTTATTATTTGGTACTCTTCTACCCAAACAAAAGAGAACAATGTATTTAGAAATCTTGCTTTACAATTTATTTATCTCGTCCTGTGGCAGAGGAGTTAGGTGTAATTTGCAAAGATATATTTCTGGTTGGTTATAGGGAGAGTGTTCTACTTTTACTATGCTGGATACATAAATTCACTTTTATATTTCAGATAAAGACATAACAGCCTTAGTGGCTTACTGTGGGTCAACTTCTATACTCATCTAAAGCAATCCTGCTAGCCCTGTTAACACTCCATTGCATACCATGTGAGGGTATGGCCAACAGCAGCTGCTGCATCACTATTCAGTGATGAATATTTGAGACAAACTCACTGTGATGCCTTAAGTTTTTAGCTTTTACATTTTTCAGATTCTGTACTGCATTAGTGTATAACTCTGAACTCTATATAGGACGCCAGTTAGCTTTCTTCACATTTTGTTCAGACTAAACAATCCTTCTGGGCTTGGGAACCAAGGTCACACCATCAGCCTCAGGCCCCGAGAAATTTAAGCAAAAGTGAATGGGGGAGGGAAGTAAACCAGGGAAATATGATAGTTGGACAATTAACTTCTGATATGCAAATAGACCAAACTTACATCTGTCTGAGAAACTCATGACTATCGTCCATCTTGGGTGTAGCCTCTGCGAGGCTTTGCACTGCCCAAGGCACACCTTTGAAGGACTTTTAATAAATACTTACTTTATTTCTTTTAACTTTGTTTAGCCTCTGTTCTAGGCAGCCTCTCCAAGGCATTGACTGAATCTGTCAGGAGCCTGTAGCCTCCATGGCAGTACAGGTATAGCACTCAGGTACAAGCACAGCACATTACAGCCTTATCACCTTGCCATGGAACCAGGGCATAAAGTAGTTGGTGCCAATGTGCAAGTAGAGCTTGTCTCATCAACAGCCCTCCTGAGCAACATCAACTGTTTGGTAAGCCACAAGTAGCTTGGAATTTGGGAGTTAAGCTCCTTTGTCATGATAATTTAATAACTGAAAAACCATGAAAGATCTGTGCTAACTTCCTAAACTAATAATCTAGGCACAAGTTCTCCATCAAACCCACGCCAGGTAAGTCAATATTCTAGTTACTGAGCAAAACCAGCCTACATTGATACTTGGCTGCTATGGTTCCAGTAGTTCTGTACTCTCCTCAAAAAAAGAAAGACTGAAAATAGGGGTTCCCATAGAGTTTTATTCTGCAGTTCCTGGGGCTATAAATCTATTCAACCCTAATAATTCTCCGAAATGTTTTCACCCCAGCACTGATGGCTAGATTGCCCCATAACTGAGGCAGATTTTATTATATTTTGTCTAGTTCATTTGTGCTTTTAGTGGCTGGAAGGCTTCCATATGAATTAATCTCTTGTCTCTCCTTCAGAAAACAAGGTCAACTATAGCATCAGTTTAATATATGGGTCTACAGGTCTACATCTATCAGGACTTCTGGATCTTGCAGTTGTAAGTGACAATTTCAAAGTGTGCAATCCTTTGCTAGTATTATGGAGCAAAATCTGCTTTAAGACAATTTCAATTACTTTGTCTCTGTTTACTCTCAATTAAATAGAGTTTACCTCTGTTTACAATTAAATCCAAACTCGTCTTGCTTTTTCTGCCTTGGAGGTTAAGATTTCTTTGGTGTTTCCTCTCTATTTCTTCTCTGACACAGTCCAATGCCCTTTGTTCTTTTATTCCTCAACAGTTTCTTTGCTGCCCTGACTCCCTTCTCCAGCTTCTTTCAGTCAGCTTGGAACCATGGTTGCACTCCCCCACTGAGCTTTTCTCACACCCAATTAGATTTCCAGATATTCATTCCTGTCTCGTATTTGTCAGACTTTCTGTTTTATCCAGTTTCAGTATCCGTGGAGACCCCCTTCACCTATGTTCTTTCCTAGCCGAGCTGGAGGGCTTCTTTCAGTTCAGATGCCCCTTAATGCAGTCTTCAGGACCACTGGCACTTCTCCACATCTTCTTCCTTTCCATCTTATCTTTTGGTGAGCCTGTGCTCTCTGCTTTCTACTGTAATATCAAACACCGTTCTCTTCAGCACCTCCTCTGATAGATCCACTCCCTATCCACTATCTGTTCAAGTTTTCACCCTCAATCCTCCTCCTTTTATCTTTATAGTTTCTATTTTGACTACCTCATCCTCCCCAACGATTTCTCTTGCTTACTATTTTTTTCCCCCTGTTGTGAATTTTTGTCTCTGACATAGCTTCTTTGGTGTTACCTTGCCATTTCAAACTCTCTCCACAGGAGACTTATAGCTTTCCCAGGATGTTCTTTTGTCCCTTTTCTGTTTGTTTAGAATTCTACTGTCCTCCTTATCTTGCAGCCTTACTGTTACATTTGATTTTTCATTCTCTCTGTCTCTCCATGTACTCACTTATTAAATATAATTATTTTATTCTATGTAGCATTACTAAGCCTATTCATGACAATTTATCTTTGTTGCCAAAAAACTTATCCTTTTCTGCTCTCTAATCATCCTTTTGCTGATTCTGAAACAAATTTGCTAAACTCATCTTCACCTTCTCTTCTAACCACATCTTCATCTAATCTGAATAATTTCACCTGCTTCATGAGTCCAAATATGTAACCCTTTTGAATGCCTTGGATAATCTGTCCCTCCAAGAACCTCTCAGAATTTACCTACAAGCCACTGCCTGTTCTTCATCCCTCTCTTCCTACAGCTCCTCCTTTTTTTTTTTTTTTTTTTTTGGACTCTCAAGATCTTAATTTCGTTGTCTTTCCTTTCCAGGCTTCATTTAGGGAGGAATAAATATTCTGGGTTCTGTTTCTTCATCCTGTCTCTGACATGAGCAGTCATTAATGCTGTTGTGATGGTCATACTTGCCACCAGCAGATATACTAGACATCCTATAGCCTAGAGAGACCATGGAGAGATGCAATGGAGTGAGGCTTCTCAACTGAATTTATGTTGTCCTTTATGTTGTCCCTTTGATTAAACGTTGATTTATTTACCATGTTTTTCAAAAAGTTTCTTATCACTGCTAGTGGTCTGCAATCAGTATACCTTTGTCTCACCAGTCCAGGGAGATGGGAAGCAAAAAGGTAACAGGGAGATAGTTTTTCTGTGTTCCCTATATGAATTGTATTAGATGAAGGTAGAGTCTCATTCCTTCATGAGAAAAAGTAAGCATTTCCCTGCAGAAGCCAGCTGGGAACATTAAAATAGGACAATAATGTGTAGGCAGCATTTTAGCCCTGAAATAAGCAGTGTTACAAGTAGTGTGTTTCTCTTTTTATGTATTGTTTATAGGACTGTCCTTCACTTTATCTTACAGCAATCATGTTGATGGCATTCCAGCAAAAATGTCTTTTGCAATTATTAAAATGCTGAGGTGTTTACTTTCAAATTCTCTGTTACAGCATTTTTTTCTTTCTCTTGGGCACCAGTCTTTAAAGAGACACATCAACAAAATTCAGTAGTACTGACTTAATTCTGTCTCTTTCTAAATCTCATTGCTCAAATTGGTATAATGTTCTCCTGGAGACTAAGCCTCAACTGCATTTATAAGGACTGTGTGAACTAGCACCTTTCATAGGCATCACCCTACCAGTCTCAGAGAAAGAAATTCAGGTTACTACCACAGAACATGCACAGGTGCAGGTTTCCTGGTGATGTGTTACCTTGCTCTGACCAGCAAATGCTGGCACCAGGGGCTAATGCAATAGTTATTGGATTTGCTGGTGAGTTTGCCAGCCAGGCTGTCAGCCGTGATACACCGTTCATGCTACAGATACCATAATGTTTTAAATTAGACAGTGCTGAAACCTTTTGAATCCTTGTAGGACTACTGTAAAATTATATTTTCCATTAACAATTAGTCTGTTCTGGAATTTAACGGGTACTTCGGAGAAAGAACCCTGTCATGTGAGATCTCTAGCTGCATTATCTCTCCATTCTCCACTGCATTAATTTTGCTGTACTTTCAGATGTTGCCAAGATCATACTTGATTTGCTTATGGAGTGGTGTTAAGTTGGCATAGCAGAAGTGGATTATTCACACATTTTCATAGCTTGTGACTAAATGACTGTATAAAATGGCAGTGAAAGAAAAAAGAATTAGCAATATGTAATATTAGCAAGATGCCTCCCACCTATGAGCCTGCAATAATTGAAATTATTTTCTTTCACTTTTGAAGGGAAAATACCTTTTATTTTACACTGAACATTTAAATGGTTGTTTCCTGTTCTGTGCCCATAAAATCACAGAATCACATAGGTTGGAAAAGACTTCTGAGATCCAAAGTTTGGATTGAGTCCAAACTTCGAGCAATCACCACCTCGTCAACTCCACCATGGCAGTAAATCCAGTAATTTCTTGAGCACCTCCAAGGATGGTGAGTCCACCACCTCCCAGGGCATCCCATTCCAATGCTTACCAACCGGTTTCATTAAGAAATTCATCCTGATATCTGACCTGTATCTCTCCTGGCCCAGTTTGAGACTATGATCTGATCCTGTCACTTGCTGCCTGTGGGGAGACCAACCCCACCTGGCTACAGCCTCCTTTCAGGGAGTTGCAGAGAGTTGTAAGGTCTACCCTGAGCCTCCTTTTCTCCAGGCTAAACACTCCCAGCTCCCTCAGCTGCTCCTCATCAGACTTGTGCTCCAGCCCCTTCCCCAGCTCCACTGCCCTTCTCTGGATGTGCTCCAGCCCCTCAATGTCCTTTTTGTAGTGAGGGACACAGCATTCGAGGTGTGGCCTCACCAGTGCTGAGTGCAGGGGGACAATCCCTGCCCTGGTCCTGCTGGCCACACTGTTGCTGATCCAGGCCAGGATGCCATTGGCCTTCTTGGCCATCTGGGCACTCACTGGCTCATGTTCAGTCCCTGCTGACCAGCACCCCCAGGTCCTTTTCCAAGGGCAGCTTTCCAGCCACTGTTCCCCAGCCTGTAGTGTTGCAGAGGGTTGTTGTGACCCAAGTGCAGGACCCAGCACTTGTTGAACCTCATGCAGATGGTCTTGGCCCATGAATCCAGTCTGTTTGGATTCCTCTGAAATGCCTTCCTAACTTCCAGCAGATCAACACTCCCATCCAACTTGGCATAGTCTGCTTAGTACAACCTATCAGCATTATAGCCTGATAAAAATCTGTAGAGTAAAAATTACCAGCCATTGAAATTTAGCAGTAACAGACAATGGAAATTTTTAACATTTAAGTGTGAAAACTTCACCCATTTTTAAAATTTATCATATGTACAAATGTTAATTACCTTTTTAAATGCCTGAAGCCTACAGATTTTGAGAGCAGAAAAGAAACTATAGTAACTTGTCAGAAACTTGTCCTTTTATTTTACTTTTCTTCGGCACCCTCGATAAGTGACTGCTAATAGAGAGGCTGACAACACAAGTGCATTTCTGATGCAGAACAACAAGGACAGGGTTAAAGGTCTAACCTTGAAGAAAATAATGAAGCCTTTTTGTTGTGGAAATGAAACTGTGATAATGTTTCTAGACTGGTAGCCTGGAGTGGCCGAAAACATAGGAGCTTTTTCAAAATCTTAATCAATATCAGCAGATTTTTTTTTCTTCCTGTTGGGATTTAAGTGAAGAAAAATGTGAAATTTTATGTGAACAGTTTGTTACTCAAATAGCTCTTAGCAACAGACTAGAGAATATAAAGGCAAATATTTTACCATCCATTTACAAGCTTATTAGATCTATTAGTGAGATAAAAATTCTGTGGACTGAAATGTTCTGTTCTCAAAAATTAAACAGCATCTAAAGATCAGTCTCTGCAAAAACTCAGCTGTGAACAGGAATTCTTAGCAAACTTTACAAGACCATCCACTTAGGTGTGCTTTATGCACCAAATCAAAGAGTCAGAACAGCCTGTACCTACCATCTATCTAAGGAGTTTGGTCAGTTAATGCCACTATTATTATTAAAGTATGTATTATATTTCTATCAGTACCTTGATGTTATAAGTGACCTCTAGGTCAAGTCAGTGGGCTCATACCTGGGATACCTTTCTGGCCTCTCCTTCTCTGCCCCTGCAAAAGCTTTCCTCTCTCCTGCCTCCTGCTCCAGAGTATCATCTCTGCCTCCCCAATTATCTACAAGGACAGTACGGAATCTTCTTTGCACTGTCTGCTTGTCTCCAGCAATGAAGGAGAAAGAGGTAAATTTTTCAGACAAGGGAACCAGTCAGGGGGAAATACAGATTGCCACCAACATTAATTGGAAGACATTTTATGAGTTACACAACTATTAATAAGAGAATTAATCAGTCACTGTTAACAGCAGGTAATTGTTGGTACAGTCCCCTCAGTTATCCCTCTCATTCATTTTACCCAGCTAAGGCAGCAGTGGGGTGGCCAACTCTGGATATTCAGTGAGAAGCAGAGGTTCATAGTAATGCACCAGTAACTTTTAGGAAGGTGTTCAGAAGTCCCTTCCTTCTCTGTATGAACCCTGTAGACTGTGCTCTGTCTACACATGGCAGCCACCACCTCTTTGACTGTGGTGTGAGCTACAAAGCCTGCTGCTGATGCTCTCGCTATGCCAAGGTGATGGCCTTGGACAATCTGCAAGGCTCTTGCTGTTGTGACTTTATCAGCTTCCTCAGATTCAAGAGAAACACAAGTCTCCAGAGAGACCTTTATCACCTTTTCAACACTTCCATATGCACTCTTCATACCCCTCCTCTAGCTGTTTTCTGGTAACATTGCATGTGTGCACTCGTGTGTATCTACAGAGCCCATTCCCCACATTCACCAAGAACAGCGGGTTGTAACAATGATCAATAAAGTGTAAGCAGAATGGAGTGCTCTGTTTACACCATCCTGTAGAAAATTCCTACATCTATGCTGCATATTGGTTCTGAGCTAAATCAAAACATGGTTCTGAGCTAAATCAAAACATTAAAAAGGTTTCCACCAGTTCAGCATGGTCCTTCATGCATCTCAGGGAAGCCTGGTGTCTTTGCCTGTAGGAGTGTCCACTGTAATGAGACATGTACTTTAAAGCTAGCACAGTCTCTGTCCTGCATGGCTACTTTGTTGTACCCATACAGCCAGATAGAGCATTTGCCCTGAAGAAAACAGATTTGGGGCCAGAACATAATAAAGAAAAAAGGCAAAAGAGATATAGATAAGGACAGAAATACACTGAAGGTCTCTTAACCCAGCCTGCAACATGACCCTACAGATCACACTGCAGTGAATCAAACTCTCCTTTTTCTTATCATTTGTATTACTGATTTTTTTTTTTTTAACCTTCAAAACATAAAATAGACCCACAAGATATAATCAAGAAGTCAATGACAGAGCTGGGCAAAATGCCCAGAAACGCCTTGTGCCCTATTGCCTGTCCTGTGCATTAAAAATTTGTTCTTGTTTTTAAGTTCTTTTTACTGAAATGAAAGCTATTCTTAAATTCAACATAAAAGAAACTTCACTGCTAAGAACTTCTGCCTTGATTCAGCTGAAGCAAGGCACAGTCCCTACACACAAGGTCTGAATTTGGTCTTTGCCCTTTTCTTTGATGAATTCTTTTTCCAGAAAGTCCAACCTACATCTACTCTATTAAACAGGAAACATGATCTTCAGATCTTTCAGCACTAATTACCCAACCAGACTTATCAGGTCTACTTAGGTCCTCCCATCTCTGCAAGTATTTGAAGACAAGATCAAACCCCTTAGCAATCAATAGGATGGAAATGTGACTCATTTGCAATTGTCTAATATTGCCAGTTGAAGTATGAGCTAGCTATTCATGCATTTTTGTACTGGAGGTGGCCATGAATTGATAAAATATGCCTTTTGTAAATAATTTTACACAAGATTTGCAGGTATGGCAAGGCAAAAGATTGAAAACTCTTGTAAGAGACAAAAAGCTGCTATCCCTAGCAATGCACAGTCATTCTCTGAACCTGTTGCTCAGGGACTGAAATGAGCAGTATAACCCTCTCGTTTTCCCATCTCTGACTATGCGTAGTCATACTTTTCACTTGCATCTGTATTTGTAACATTTTTGACCTAATCATCAAGCAATATATATGCAGGGAAGATAAAATGCAATTTTTGATCACTGACCTTTTAGTCATGTAACATATAAATTGTTTAAGAAAGCCTGCTGAATATTTTCTTATCTTGTGTCACTGGAAATTTCACGCTTGCTGTGAGACTCGGCAGGATGTTTAATATAGACACTGCGTGGTACGCTGATTGATGGGACACACTGCAACCCCAACAGCTTTCTGTGACTTAAAACAGAAAAAAAAAAAACCACCAAAAAAACCCAACAAGCACACATTTCAGAGGTTTCATTCCCATGATGGCCTGGGCTGCCCTGGGGCTGGTTTCAGGGTAGGGAGGAGGGCTGGGTAGCGCCCCTCCCCAGCCACCCAGCAGCAAGTCCCCAACTCTGTCCCTAGGGCCATAGGTCCAACCCATTAATACATCCTTCACACCTAAGATAGAGAGCAAGGGATGGTGCTCTGTACATGTGGCTCCCCAGGGCCATATTCTTGTGTGGCAAAAAAGCCATCGAAGATGAGCTGTAAATGAGAGGGGCCGAGTCCTGGAAGCAAATTTGTTGCAGTAGCCCTGTGCTTTGCATCAGTAGTTTTGATTAAAATTAATGTGGAACTGCTGCCTTTGAAGGCAGCAGTGTGGTTTCTCCAACCTATACTTTTATTTAAAAGTAGTTCAAGTACCGGCGTGTCCCTGCAGTGGGCAGTGCTGTGAAACCACTCAAGATCCACGCAGCTGCCTCAGTTAATATAGGGAAGGAGCTGGACTCAGCAGCAGGTAAAATGTGACTTGAACTGTGGCATCCTGCTGTGTTGTTAGTTTAGCCTGTAACTTTATTTTTGTCCAACTCCTAATAGCAAAAATCATTATCAGCTAATGTTTTGACTCCAAGGAAGCTAAGCTGTTAAGAAAAGCTCAATCCTAGCCAGAAGCTGCAGTGAGAAAATGTTGAGATTACAAGAAGTTACTAATGCTCAATCCAAGAATTATGTTTACCACTTCACTAGTTTAAGCTAACTGGTGAGTTTATTTTAGTACTTGTGAGCTTGCCAGAGGCCAGCTAGGGTAAAAAGCTACTGTCCAGGTGCATAATAAAGGTTTCATTAAAGTGGAAGCAGCTGATGAAGGAGATGCTGTGGTAACCCTGCTCCCCAGGGAGCAAGAATCCTGTCAGAGGGAGCGAGAATCCCGGCCCTCCCCAGCACAGGCATCTTGAGATGAAGTGCCAGAGCTCGGCACGGGGCACCCGCTGCAGCAGCAAAGTCTGGCCCAGTGGATGGGGAGCAGCTGTGAGCAGCTCTGAACAAGCCACTTGCCAGTGCTCCTCTTCCAGCTGTTTCCTTTCTGTCTGCCTGGGACAGCCTGCCTTTGGAGACTTGTGGTGTAAGAAAGTTGCCTGTACACTGATGATGTTCATAACTGGAATACGCTGAATATAGTGTGTGCTTAAGTAATTTATTCTGTATTTTCTGTATTTGTTTGCTTTGTTTTCTTTTTTTCCCCCTTTTTAGGAATCTGTTCCATATGAAATATAGAAAGGCAGTAACACTAACCCTTTCAAACCCAAGTTCCTTTGGTAACACTTCCACTATGTCAGCGAATACTAAATCTCCAGTATATCTCTTTGCTCTTAATTTCCCTTTCAAGAACATTCTGAGAAATGTAAATGTCTATAGCGTTGTCATATTAAAAAAAAATTCAATTTAATTTGAAGCAATTATTCAAAGAAAAGTTCTAATAAAAAATTTATAGACACTAGTTAAACATTAATAATATTCAATATATTAAAATACTGACAATGATTTATACTTCACCATAAAACAGAAAGAAGAGTCAAGTAGCATCCCTATCCCTTTTTGCAGCCAATTTCATAAATCTACATCAGAAAAAAGCACATTCCTGGTCCAATTAAATGTGTGTAATGAAATATTTACATGTACTTTATGACTTTGGGTTATTGAATTTTTAAGAGTTAAATCCAAAACTGCTATTGTATTTCCAGTACATATATTTTATTAATTGTGCCTACAATGTTCTTTCAGAAAGATACTTTCAAAATTTTGATCAGAAAAGGAAGAATAGGGATTATAGGAAAAAGCAAAATTGGGACTATACCCTGGAAGTTAGAGATGTAATTTGCACACCCTGATTATGACACAAATGACACAATCTCAAAATTAATCTTCTTAGTGTTGCCAGAAGGCTGAGGGTGTGCTCCACCCTGGTGAGGCCACACATGCAGTGTGCTGGACTTCCCAGTACAAGCATGGACATACTGGAGGAGCCCAATGAATGGCCATGGAGATGGTGAATGGTCTGGAGCACTTTTCCTGTAGGGAAAGCTTGAGAGAGCTGGGACTGTTTAGCCTGGAGGATAGAAGGCCTGAAGAAGAGATCAGGGCAATTTGTGAATGTGTAAGTCCCTGAACAGAGGGAATACAGGGAACAGAGCCAGGTTCATTCCAGTGGAGCCCAGTGACAGGACTGGAGGCAATGGGCACAAACTGAGAGGTGAGAAGTTCCCTCTGAACAAAGAGAAAGATTTCTTCACTGTGAGGGTAACCAAGCATTGACCCAGTTTGCCTAGAGAGGGTAGAGTCTCTAACGTGAAGACATTAAAAAAAACATCTCTACACTGTTCCAGGCAACTATCTCTGGATGGCCTTGCTTGGGTAGAGAGCTTGGACCAGATGACCTCCTTCTGACCTGTCACCTCCAACCCCAACCATCCTGTAACTCCTTGAAAGGGACATGAGCTGAATCACTCATCCTGTCTTCCCAAAGACCTAAATTAAATGAGTTTCCTCTGTTCTCGTTGCAGCCATGTGCTAATCTCCAGTGATTTTTTTCCATAAGAGTGGTGGTTGGTTCACAACTATCATGTGTTCATGCAGTTACAGGCTTTCAGGTGGTAATTGTTATTGCCCATGTCCTCCACATCAAAGCCATTTGCAGGGAGATTCTTCAAAATAACAGGGATAATGCAGAGGTCACCAGTCCAGCACATCTTTTCTCAAGTGACAGTTTATAAGGAACCCCCTTAATTTTAATATTTCCTATCCTGGAATACTCAATCTTACAGACAATACAATCTTCTAACATTTTCAAAATTTCTTAGGAAAAGGTAATTATTTTACCACATCTATTTCCATTTAGTAGATCCACAAAAGACAGTCAATAGACATTTAGTTAGACAGCCCAGGCTTCCGCAAGATTAATTCAAGAAGCAGCTGGTAACATTTATTTATACAAAGCAGCTGCCCAGCAAAGGTTTGAAGGAAGTCCTGGGAATTGCTGAGATTGGTGTGTCGGTCATAGGTAGCAACATATATATCATCAATATCATCAGCTGTGGGTTCAGTTTGTGATTCTTCAGGTGAATCTTACTCTGAATTTTTCAGAGAAGCGTGTAGTACACTTGGGGTGTTGAGTCAGTTTAGCAATGTGGACTGATTTCTGTTGGAATCATTTGGTGCTGAGTCTCCTCTTTCCAACAGAGCAGATTGTATTTTTGTATATAATGAACACATAGAAAATGTGAAAATATACAGTATATAGATTTAAAAATATGTATATATTAGAAATTTGTCATTTGCTCAAAGCCGAGGTTTTTTCGTGGGCACAGCACAAATTTTGCTAAGTTGTATTTCCCTATTGTTATGTGTAAACATAAAGAACATGTTAAATGTTAGTTCAAGCTCTGGCAGGGTTATTGACTCTTTTCCCCAATTCTTTTCAGAAACAGCTGAACTGTCTGTTTAAAATCTAAGAACCAAAACAAAAATATAACCACCTAAAGTAAAGAAAGAAAATGTACTCCAATTGGTTGTGTTTGGCAAAATATAAGCCACTGAAAAGCAAGAACTTCATGGCAAAACATCAGACAGCTAGAATTATCAGGATCACTTATCATCATCCACTGATGATTTAGCAGAGTTAAAGTGGAAATTCGTGTTGACTATATAGAAGTCACATTATGGTTTCACTTTGCATTTATAGGAAACATCTGGTAATGCTGGAACTTATTCCTACTTTTGGCCTCCTAAATCTTGTACCTCATCCCTGAAGTTTCTGAGACACTCATACTAGCTGGCAACTTTCATCCTTGCAACAGAACTCTTCTTGCTCACACCTAAGTCAACATAAATTTACTAAGAAATTAAAGGCATGCAATAAGCATTAGCAAATGTGCAGCATATTCTGGGGCATTTAATTTTACTTTAGAGACTTTGCATGATAAGCAACATGTGGTAGTTAATGCTAGATAAAAAAATAAAGAAAATAGAAAATTATGGAAAAAAGTTACCTCTTTAGGGAAAAATACTTACATAGGAGCTGAAGAATTAATTTTCAAATGATTTGCAACTCGATCTGGGAGTTGGAGGTGCTTTTAATGAAAAACATAAAATTTAAACTTAAACTCTGTAAACTGGGGCTATACAAACATTTCAGTTACAACAGCCATTATATAAATAGAGGAGCAGACTTCTGGATCTGCATGCTTGTATCTCTCTTCCTGCAGTTATTGTGTATTTGGAAGTGTCCTTACACTCCAGGAAATAGAAAATGGGCATAAAGGGTACAGTCCTGCAAGATGCTGGTACTGTGTCATTGCCACTAAAATGGCTCTCTCCAGTCACACCCCAATGGGTCTCATTGATGTGTTTAGTTAGGAAACGTGCTGAAGGGATTTGCTGGGCTTGGTTCAGGGACCAACACTTTACAGCATTAAGTCTGTATTAATTCACACACTTGCATTGGATTCTATATTTCTGCTTTCAGATTTTAACCTTTTGATTCTAATTATTTTTGCTTCCTATTTAGGTATCTGATAAATATAAATCCAGTGGTTAGTTCCTCCAGTGAGGGATTATTTTGGCTGCCCTGTAGCTATCAGGAATGCTATATCACTTGAAAAATGGTATGAGAAGTGTCTATTTTTCTAATGAGTTTTATGGCAATTACTTTTATGTTTCCACCTAAATGTATCTGTCTATCCTAAAAGAGCCATGGTGTAATTTAGTTTGATGGTTATCTTCTGCTAATAAAAATCTTCTCCTTGTGTCTTTAGCTGAAGGTGCACTTGCTGAGTCATTAGCTTGCCAGGACTCTGCTGGATTTGAACCCAGAAACACAAAGACTGAGCAATGGAAATGAACTGTCAGCAGCTTTTGAATCCAAAGTGCTGAATGTTGCTGTGAGCCCAGAATAATAAACTGTGTTTCAAGATGTAGACCCTGTAGATGATATATATGTTCCATAAATGGTTCTGAGAACAATATTATAGATAAGCTTCACGAGCTCCTTGATCCAGTTGAGTAGCAGAACACATGACATTGTTTGGAAATTACAGAACTGTTTCAGTGAGGGTATAGGGGAGAGTGATGTTTATATTAGAGTTAGCATGTTTGCTTTTCTTTTGGGGAGAAGAGTTTGCTTTTTTAAAAAAAAAGTAAGTAAGAAGTATGCATGTATAGGAAAAGGCCTTTGTTTCATTCTTAAGTTATTTTTCATATATTTAGTTTTGTACCATTTTTAGTTCTTTAAATGTCTATGCTGATTTCTTCAAGATACATGTCTTTCCTGACAATGAATATTTTAACTGTGCCTTGTAAGTTGATTAAAAAACCCAAACCAAACAATATTAATACCAAGCAGAATTTTAACTTTCATTCCTAGTTTCAAGTGGCTAAAGGATCTGAAGATGATTCATATGCAGAACTAGCCAAGCAATAAAAATCAGCGCATATAAAATATATGTAATTGTAAAATTTAACATTTAGTCATAAAAACTAATGTCTACGGACAAAGGAGAAGCTAAGTTATTAACCCTTTTAATGCATGCAGGGCTTTTAAAGATGTTTGTGGAATGGACAAATTTTCTTTTCGTTTTGATAAACATGCTGAGGAAAGACCATATTGTATTCTATAGCAACAATATCTATTAGAAACTGTTTATTGTCTTCCCAGTTATTTCTCAGAGAGGACAACAAGGACAAGGCAGTCTAGCACTTGGAATTGGTACATAATCCCACATTTCAGAGATACTCTGGCTGGTCTCTGGACTTTTGTAGTGCTCCAAAGAAGCCTTATGATCCACTAATTGGATTGTGTATCAGAAAAAAATCCTAAGTGAAAACATTAAAATCAAGTGAAAACAAAGCTCCAGGCAGGGCAAGACAAATTTAGGTGGAGTAAGTCTCTCTTCTGAGATACTGTAATCTTGGTACGTGTCCAGCAATGGTAATACTGGGCTGCCAGAGTCCATAACTTCATGTGAGCCAGAGCTGTGTCCTGGCTGGTTTTGCCTTGCCTTGCCTACCTTTCCCTCTATGGAGTGGGTGAAGGAAGCAGAGAAGACAAAGCAATTCATATTCTGCAACTGTTGTCTGTCTAAATGAATGTGGATTTTATCTCTGCCTAGCAATGGAAGGCTCAGCTGCAGATTTGATGGGAGAAGCTAACAAGCAATTTACTTAAATGGGTACATATTCAAGTACCAATTTGTTTCTGACTGATGGAAGTAGTAGTGTTCCACTGGCTTCAATGAAAACTAGATGAGTATTGCTCAGTGGCAGTAATATTGCATCTCCTGTATGCTGCAACTAAAGTCCTAGAAGTATCTCTGTAAATGCTTAACAGTGTAATGTTAAACTTTTGTCTTTGTGCAAGATTTCACCTTAAAATAAACTGGAAAGTGTTCTCTACTTTATATATAGGAAAAAAACCCTACTACTTTGATCATACATCCTTAGAACTTCTCTGTATGTCTTTTGCCAAATGTTATAGTGTTCAAATACATTTAATACGCCTACATCATCACTACCAGGTTCAATACCTGTCTCAGCAAAGGCACCTCCTGGGTCTCTCTCTCTCTCCAGAGGGTTCCCTTAGCCCATCTGGGCTTTTTGCAGTCCTGAAAGCTCTGCCTTTGAGAGACGCGACTGCTACGTGCACCAAGTCACCATCCTATCTATGCTACTGGCTACCAACCTCCATCCTGTGCTTTTGAGAAGTCAAATCAAATTCTGTGCGCAGAGATTTCCCAGAATGTTAAAAACTTTGGTTGCCTGTGTCCACAGGGCTTGCCTGTCTGTGAGTGTGTAGGACTGGGCTTGCTGGCAGTGCACTCCACAACTCTGAGCCCTCTACACAAGAAGCAGTGCTGCAGTCCTGCCCTGACATTTCCTCAGCTGGTGTTACATTACCATAAAATGTTTATTTGCCCAGGATGATGCTTAATTATGTCCATGTATAAAGGTGATAAAGTACTTGAATACACTCGAGGACATTTTCCTAACACTACATGGTGTGTTTATGATATATAGACATTTTTTAGAGAGATAGAGTGGATGAAAGATCACCAGAATATCACAGAGATATGTAGGGATGTTGGGCTGGTGGAAGAGAAAAAGCAGAAAGAGTTATGAAGGACAATGGATATTGTGATTGATACCCTATTTTCATGCTTCCTGTTAGCATTTCTGGAAGAGTACTAGTGAGATACAGCTGACATCCTGTCCCTCTGTGGAGAGGAGATGTACAGCAACAGCTCCAGAACTTCTCCATAAAGAAATTAGATAGAAACTACTGAAGATAGCTTGCCCCAAGCACATCTAGTACCACAGGGCCTCCTCCCAGTGATACTGCTCTTAATAGTTCTTCATTTGTTTGGACAGGACATCTTTCCACAGATCAGGATGTCAATCTTGCCCTTTAGAAATTCTCTGCCACTTTCAGCACTTGCAGATTTTGGAGCCATCTAAGAAACAAGGTGGTCAACTTCTCAAATTAGTTTGAATGCAGATTTTGAAGGTGTAGTATAGATGATGTGCCTCAGTGCAGTTTGCTGGAATCCCCTGACATTACATAGCTTCACTTTAACAAGAAGTAAGCATCAAACAGTTCAAACTGACTTACATGGATGGAAGATATCCGTGACAGCAACCTGGGCCCAGGGTGAAGGAAGGCAGAAGTGAGGCTCACATTATCTCAGCTCTGATTTAAGAAACAGATGCTAAAACAGGTTGTTCATAGACAGCGAAGATGGGCTTTTCCCCACTGATATTTTTGCTCAGTTCTATGAACACCTGATATGAGGAAACATGTATTCACATAAGGTATATTGAACCTTGTTAATTAGATGAAATATATTGAGAGGACTGATTTATTCACCATGTTAACCACTTATATGCAAAATGCTTTGTTTTCTGACTGGGAACATGAGGACCTGCATTGATTGCTTGCCAATTTTTTAATACTTGAGTGAAACCTTTTGGCAAAGACACAGCATCTTCTCTGCTTTTCATTTCTGTTTTTCACAGTTAAGCAAACAGCAATGCACACTTAACAGCACTACAGAACTTTATTAGGCTTAGAGGCATGTGCAAGAAGCAGCTTTAGAAAAATACTTCCAAGATGTGCTAATCATCTGCCAGAAGTAAATATGTTATGACAGAGTTTCAAATGACATGCAAATCTAAATTTCCCCATTAGAGTGGACATATGTCAAGTTTTAATATAAAAATAATTTATTAAATATACATTGTAATAGCAGATAGCTGTTGTCCTTGATGCTTATATAGCACTGATCTCTTTCAGGCTGACAATCTGTGAATGGATGGAGCTACAAGCAATCAAAGCATAACTGCTCCTGCAGGGTAAGGACTCCACAATGGAGCACTTCCACAGTGCTGCGTCCTCGCCCCAAACCGCAGATCTCAAGTCTACTCAGCCCCGGGTAGCTCTGCAAAGGGCGAACAGGGCAGCGAGAAGCGCTCTCGGCTGTGCCGCGGTGCCCCTTGGCGAAGCCGCTGGCCCAGCTCCTGGCAGCCGAAACCGCGCTCTACGGCCGCGCGTCCGTGGTCGGCGAGAGTTCGTGGGTCGTGGGTCGAAAACCCGCCTGAGCCAATGGGGGAAGTACAACACGGCGGTAACAGACGAAAGGAGCCGTCTTCTTGAGGTAGACTGCAGTCCGGTTTATTGTAAACCCGCGCAGGGAACCATAGCACCACAGCGGAGTCTGCCCCAAAAAGCAGGGAGCACGGGTGTCCACGCCTTTTTAACTTGGGGCAGTAACCAGGGGAAAGAACAACTATTAACCAATGAGGGAGTGGGAACTGGGGTGTCATTCATGGGAAACTTCCAGTAGGGAGAGAGAGGGGGAGAAGTCCCCATGGACCAGCCTAGTACCCGAGGCTTCTGGTGGAAGCTTCTGGTGGAGGGGTGAAGCCTGGGGCGAGGGGTGACCATTGAGGGTTACATAACCAGGGTGATCCACAGATAGGAAGGGGAGGAGGAAAAGGAGACAGGGACCAGAAGACCCATATGGGGAAAGGAGATATCATAAAAGACAATGCAACACCGCTGGACCCAGGTGGGCTTTAGGGAGTGCCTCCGTGGGTCCCAAGGTGCAGCAGACCCCGCCGGCGAAGGAAGGAGTCTCTTGTTAGGGGTTAATCTCCTAAGCTTTACTGGGGCCCCGAAGAGTCCAAAAGCACCCAAGTGCAACCAGCTAATGAGAGCACGGGAGAGGTGCGAACTACAGTTCAAGAACGGAGAGGGAGGGGAGCCGACTGTGCAATGGGGAAGCAGTAAGGAGGGGCTCTGGTATAAACTGACAGACAAGGGATCCAGTGGGGGAGGCACGGGGGAGGGCCCCAGGCCCCCATCCAATCTCCTGGCGCCCTGGGTGGAAGCTTCCAGATGTAGGGGCAGGGATGCCGGGTGACGGACAAGGCATCTGGGAGGGGACAGGGGAATGAATCAACACTTTTGGAGTGATGGACACATGAGGAGAGGCGGGAAAACTCAGGGAGAAACCAAAGGGAATACAGGGGTACATAGGAATGAATCATTACAGAATGAAAATACAATAAAACATAAAAACACAACTCCACACCACTGGGCCTCTACAAGATAGACCCCACCAGTCCCAAAGCTGCTTCTGGCAGGATTAGCATGATTTGGTCCTGCAGGACTGGACCTCTGCACTTCTTTCATCAACTACTAATATATGCAAACACTGAATTGAATTCCAGTTCAGTCTGATAGAGATGACTTCTTACTATATGATACATAGCGTGAATAATGGCTTTTTACCCTCTGTGCTTTTTACTTGAGAAAAAGCAATTCCTGACACAAACCCACATTTACATGATGCCATCATTCAGCCCTACCAGTTTTGTACTATTCCTCTTTAAAAATGGAAAAACTGACTGACTTTGGTATAATAGTGTGTCTATTGCTAGAAGGAAGGTTGTGACAGCATCCCGAGATATGGCAACTCCAAAATGCTGCAAATCTACTGTCTTCTGTTAGTTTTGGGGAGAACATGTCTTTATCAGCCAGTTGGTATAAAGGACAGTTCGCTCTGAAATTAAAACAAAAATGAATAGAAGTTGAAAACAAGAATAAATAATAAATGGGGGAAAATGACACCTTGAGGCACTCAGTTATTACAACAGATTTCAGCAAGTGTCTTGGAATGCTCTAGCTGTTTGTCTAGGCTTTCTAAGACAGGTTATTTAAGGGCACAAGTAGTCTTTGCCTGGCCTAAGCTCTGCACCATGTGGCTCTCAACCACCTGTGGAGCTGGAGGGCTCTGTTCTCTTCCTGGCTGATGTCTTTTGTCACCCCACACAGTAAATTTGTGCCTCTGCATTCTCAGTACATCAGCTTGTACTCGTGTCCCACTCCTACACACAGCACTTGCATTAAAACGGGAGACAACTGTAACATTATTGCATTTTATCATTGCATAAAGCACCATGGTTGCATCAAACCACAGGGGAAAGAATATTTTTGGAGCATTCTGTGAGTGTAAGTTGAAGCCTGTTGACTTTATTGCTGGCAAAACTACACTTGTTTGTGGCTTTTATTCCTGGCAGGTACTTTTGGAGCTGGGTCTTTAAATCTGGCAGTGCAAACAGCTGCAGCCTGTGGTGGCCCTTTTGTAACATCTTTTTGCTTTCCTCTCTTTCCATGGACAAATCCCAAAACTATGTGTCTTTTTCCTTATTGCTGACATAATGGTGCATCCTTCCAAGAATAATAAAAGCTGGCAGGAAACACAATAGCTGGACTTTTGGCTAAATATTTTGTAAATACCACATGAGTATTTTAGGATTAATGACCTGTGTGCATTTGACAGTCAGAAGCATTGTCTAATTCTCTGTCTTTTCATTATTGCTTCTGTGTTAAATGGTGTCAACATTCCTTATATACAGAGGAATATTATTAATCTGATAACTAGTTCATCTGTTATTGCTGTTTATCCAGGCCAATCCAGCTACCTAAGGTGATTAGTGCATTCTACATGTTTCATGAATTCTAAATGTGTATTTAAGCCATTAATACAATGTACTCTTTCTTTTTTTTTTTAAATATTTTTTTTGTTTAAACATTGGTGATAAATTAGCAATGAACATATCGGGAAAATAATTACTTTCTTCAGTCTATGCAAATTTTAAGGTCACCACTGACAATTGGGCCAACATAATTTTTTAATAGACTTTTGAGAAGAAGGATATGGGTGCAGAGGAAAAAAGCTGCATTGCCAGGGTTAATGAAACTGCTACTCATTCAGTGCATGTGTTTCTTTATATGCTGCAAATGGAATAAACTTGTGGAAGACAAGAAGGTTGATCAGAATGTCTGTATTTTCAAACATAGCATACAGCAATTAAGAGGATGAAAAGTTTGCTAAATACTGAAGTCATTTGATCACATGTACAAATTAAGTCAAAGGCAATGGAAAAACTTAGGAAAAAAGTACTGGGAGAGATGATAAAAGAAACAATTTAGGAAACATCTCCTAACAATTACAATCTCATTCATCATTGTTACTCAGGCAAAAACAACTTATGCAACAAGACTGTTAGAGGTGAACACAGGCAAACTGGAAAATAAGACAATAGAAAATTTGATATTGTTCAGAAGAGTAAAGTGGGGGGGCTCAACAACTATCAGAAGAGATTCACATTGGGAGTTCTTTGCCATACCAAGAAATTCTGAACTTTGAATGTGTGCTGAGAGTTAGGAATAGGTAAACATTTTCTTGAAAATATATCTTGTTCCTTTTTGCTGATATGATGTGTCAAGAAAGGTAAATATGATATTTCTTTTTTTTTTTTTCTAAGAGGAACACAAAAGGACTGCCCATTTGGGTTTAGCTTTCAATTACTGCAGTGAGAAATGCAACAAATCTATAACTCCATTTTTGGGATATCTTTGTATCCCAAAGATACAGGTGCAGATGCAAAGATCAAAAATGCAAACAGTATGCAAACACTAGCTTATGTATGTTGATGTGGGATCTTTAAATGCAGCAAATGCAGCATTGCAGAGGGTTTTGCACGCAGGTTTTGGATGTCACAGCTGCCTGGAGTTAAATAATTGTGCATTGAAATAGCGATGCTAGTGTCTGCATATATGTGAAGCACTGCTCCTGAATGCAGAAGACTGTACTAAGTAGACTTGATCTGAACTGATCCAAGACTGTTTGCTAATGAATTTACATTGAACAGAATGGCACAAAGCATAGGTGGTACTGGGCTGATCTACTGCAATACTCAGATTTTGAAAAAAATCACTCCAAACCTTTCTTTCAGTTCATTAACAGAATTGATATCAGCAATCATAGCAAATGCCTGGTTTAGGTAGCCACAAAGTATGAAAAGAGAATAGTCTGTCTTAGTGGGCTTCATGGAAAGGGAAGAATCAGAAATGGACGTTAATATGAGGGGAAAAAAAGAAATAAATAGCCGCTCAGACAATTTAAATTAGATATGTATTTATTTGTATAATCTCTTTTTTTTTTTACCATTAACATAGCTTGTACAAAAATAGCTTTGGGCATTTTATTCCCTATATGTGGTAACACTGTAAAATTACTTAAAAATAAAGTACTTAAAAGATTTGACTTATTCTTCTTTTCCCAGTATATTAATCTTGGGATATCTGTTGTACTAGGTGCAGAAGATAATAGTCTTTGTTTTAAAGCAGTGACAGACTGGTGATGTGAAGAGACAGATGCCTTAATTCCAGACCGTATAATCTGTGGAACAAAGCCCTAAACAAATAAAATAGTAGGGATGATGGAAATTTATCTCTCATACAGAAGTCCAAGTCCAGTGAGAGTCACTGCAGTCTTCCCTTGTTTTGACAAAAATGTGCAGTTTTGCAAAGGCAAGAATTTTGTCCTGACGAGCATCAGGGAAACCACTGGGTGAGCAGAACCATTTGTGACACAGAAATGGTGAGGTATGTTTGCATATAAACTTCTAATTAAAACAGCTACTCTTACCCTACTGCTGGTGGAAGCTGTAAAGGTGACAAATTACCTTACTTGCAACCCAAAGAGTGCGGGTGCTAACTGCTAGAGATTATGAAGCAGTATTAAGTCTGGAAGAAATCTGGTTTATGATCATGCATAGGGATCCATGTAAATGATCCTGGTTTTTAACACAGCTGTCACAGTTCTCAGAAATACTGTGATGATAAAGCCAGCAAGGCTTGCAGTTACCCATGTACTTGGAGATTTGGCTCTAACTTGCAGTGATAATATAAGCAAAGGTCCTGGTTAGCTCTGTATCAAGTTTTGTGCTGGGAAATGCCTGCTCAGCTCACAGTTTCACCAGGGCATGCCAGGAGACAGGCATGTCACTGCAAGACATCACCAGAGCTCTCTCCCCTGCCTGCATGATGCTGACCTGAGGGTCTCACAGGTTCTCCAGAGAAAGCATTGGCTAAGGTGGGCAAGGGCAGGATGGCCAAAGGAGGAAATGTCTCTAACCTGCTGCTGCTGTTGCTCAGGGGAGAGGAGACTCCGTTCCCCAGCACCAAGAACTGCCACTGCACTCTTTGGGCTGTTATTACATTTAGTTTCACAATCAAAGTGGGAGCCAAAGAGGAACCTTGGTCCTGTCAGAGGTTACAGAACAAATCAACACAGGAGATGGGAAGACACATACTCCTCAATAGGAGTCTATTGATTTTTTTTAACTGCTGGGCCCATTTGGCTGCTGGAAGAGTCACAGGGCTCAAATGAGCTACAAGAAAAAATAATTCATAGCACACTTCAAAGATGAGTAATTTTGGCTATGCATCTTACCACCCTTATGATTTCTTTTCTCAATTATTTTAATGGAAGATGGTGAGAAGTTATGTAGAGAATAAGAAATGGGAATTTGTTTTCAGCAGGGGGACATGAATTGTGAAGGAGTGCAGAAAATTAACTCCTGATCATTCAGTGAAACAAGAAGGATGTCAATGTGTTGGCCAAACACAGACATCTTCACTTACCCCTGTCTTCTCTTCTGGCCTTGCTTATCATCTCAGAAATTTCTGTAAATGAAAATAAAGCTGCATTCAAGAAATGGTGCTTTGTTACAGTGCAGACTATTTTGGATCTATAAACCAGTCGGGTTTGGTATTGCAATGTAGTTAGTTCTCATTATTAGTAATGTCTGCACCTTCTGTGCTTTGGGATTTAAGTGATCACTTGAGTTCACTTGAACTTTCATGAACAATAGTGTGTGCAAAATTCAAATGGCTAGAAAAAACACTTCCTTTCTTTTAGTTCATCTGTCATGTTTGTGGCTCAGGCTGATCTTGGAAATGGATTGGTGCAGCTGGTCTGATTGGGAAAGAAGAAAAGAGTTACTAAATTATATCATCTGGAGGAAGGAGGTTTTCTTTCTCCAGAAACTATTAATCTCTGTTTTAAACTAACTTTTTCTAAGAGGCCTAATAGGTTTGGGAAACTGTATAACTAAAGGAACTGAGACAGAAATGCGACATCTCCTTTTCTATCAAATTTAAATTATGCCTAGAGAATTATGCATAAATGGGAAACAGTTCAATTTCAGTAATTGAGTGACTCATAGCTTATAATAAGGACTCTTCCTCTGATCCTGCAGAGGTCAAAATCCTCACTACAGTGTCAATGGGACCATTGGGAGCCTGACAGCTGAGAAGGGCTTCTCAGTCTCATTGCTAGGAGAACATCTTAGCCACAGAGAAGTGATTTTTGCCTTATAATTTAAGAGTAAACTGTCACCAAAACTTTGGACAGACATTTTTGAATACTTGACAGGCTGAAGATACTGTTATTAAATAAAGGCCATTTAAAAAAATAATTTTGGAGAATATGGCAAGATTTTTAAAACTTCAGAATTTTCAGAAATCGGTGACAATATGTAATTTCATCTGAATTTGGATGAGGATCTAACTGTGTTGAGATTAAGTTATTAAAAATGCAATTTCTGCATCTCAAGAGCCACAGCATATGTCTCTGACAGAGGATAGCCTTGCCCCACACTGTGCTGGAGACCAGCAGAGCTTGTTTTTGCTGGCCTGGAGTCTCCCCCAAATGCAGCTCAGCACCATTCCACCCTGCTGGGGTCTGTTACCAAAAATTTCCTCACCAGTTCCTGCTGCCAAGGAGGAGAAAATGTAGGTCACCATCTTCCTCTTTCATCTGCGGAATGCAGAGTTGCTCACTTCTGCAGATGTGAGTGTAATGCCTACTTAATTATAGAATTATATGTCATCCTAATCGTCTTCAATTAACCTAGAATTTTTAACATAAGGAAAGCATTCTGAAATTGTAAATTTAGTTCAATCCACAGGGAAGTGCCTTTTCCCAGGAACACCAAGTATCACCCAGAAAAAAATACAAATACCATTAATTCTGAATACTTGCTTCTCGTGTTTGTTGAGGTACTTCAGGTTTTCAGCTTCTGTTATGTCTCTTTGGGGGTGGACATCATTTTCCTATCGAAATCTATATTGATCTCTAGAGTAAATTCTCTGCTCTGTTAATTGCCTATTTAAAATGTTTGTGATCTTGTATTTCTTCTTTTAGGTATGCCTGTGTGAATTATCTGTCTGGCATCATATGTCTAAAAATATGAGAAAACTAAAACCTGTGATTTTTAGACTTTTGGCAGCATTATGGCTTGAAGTGAGAACATAATGCAATGGAGTGAGATTACTGATCTGAGATGTACAAAACTGTAACTGATGTGCAATTGGTTATGTATGTAGGTGTATGTAGAAAGGATAAATATATGTCTCATAGCACTGAACTGCTTCTGTAGGCAGAATTCCAAAGGGGCAATTTGTGAAAGATTGTTCCTGATCAGATGTGATTAGGGGAGGTACACAGTGGGCTGGAAGGGGTACTGATGGTGGTACCCTGTGAGCTTGCTGCCATCCTGTCACTGTGCTCCTCTTCTGGGTCTTGGATGCTGGCAGAAAGTTCCCTTAGCTGTCTCACCAACACTTGTCCAAATAAAGCATTTTCACATGTAGAGGTATCATTTCAGCAGTCATTTATTTGTTGGCTCAGCCTCATATACTTCCTTAAAGTCTCTAAGAGTAATGACCACAGATGAATTATTGAGTACAAAGAATTACTTTATGTAGTCTTAGCATTCAGAAGAGATAAACCTCCTTAGTTTTGGAAGTGCTGCTTCATTCTGTCACAGATCCACATTTGTGTGAAAGGTATGCCTGGATCTCACTTGAAATCAGGAGGCATTTGGAATCCAGTCATCACTTCAGCTATTTTCTCTGCATCTCCGTATGTTTGGCATAGTGATACAGGTTTCAAACTCTCCTCCTACATTACTGTCTGAAACTTACCACTCCAAGAAAGCTGCCATATCTTCCCTAATTGTGAAGGATCAGCATGGAGGATCAGATATGAGCTGCTGGTGTGATCTTCATGTTCAGCCTTCTGATGCAGAAGGCCCTTAGTCAACAGCTCTGAGAACCACAGCACCACAACTGTGGGAACATTGCCTGGAGGCTAAAGGTTATCAGGAGCCAGTGAGGAAGAGAGGGAACATGTGTCCATCTCCAACAGCTCCACGAGAGGTTGCATTGGTGCTGCCTTCTGAGGCACAGGCCAGGTCTGGTCACAGATCTCCCTAAGCAAGTGCACTCTAAGCACCACACAGGTGCAGACTTTCCTGGACACACTGAATATGTGAAACAGGGATCAATGTGTGAAACAGGGATGGCCCTGATGGCTGAGCAGTGAGAGGGGTGGGATGGAAGGGCAAGTTTGGTTTACAGGAGCTTGTTCGGCTTGGATCACAAACTACAAGAGGAAGGTCAGCCTGCCTACAAACTGATGATCCAACTGAAAGTTTGCTCCTTTAGAGGTCCTCGGGGTAGGATATAGCTCTGAAGCAGTTTCAAGTCTAAAGTTGACCATGATAAAGGAGATGCTGCATTTTCCTGACCAGTTATCTTTATATAGTCTTTGTATAGTCCCACAGCAGACAATCTGGCCCGTGGGCCCACAACCTGAAATAACACTATTTTCACTTCAGTAGAGCTCTAAAATTAACTCACAATTCATAACAATACTATTGTCTTTCTTATTTTAGCTATTAAATAAGAATATTTTTAACTGGAGGTTTATTTTGCCAAAAACTTTTGAAATTAATTGTATCAGTGAAGTATAACATAGGTAAAACTCCATATAAATTATTTGATACAGAGTTAAAAAATAACAAGGCAGCAAATCTGTAAGAAATCACTCACTCTTTGACTGGATGTGAGAGCCCTCAGGTGATTCCGTTGATTTGCCAGAAAGTATGAATTTTAAAACCAGGCCAACAAAAAGCAGAATACACTCTCAAACCTAAACCAAAAGCCATGCCTTAAAGTTTTAGTATATTCTCAGCTGTGACTGAATGAGGTTTTTGCTGTTCTGTACTGCTCAGGGCTCTCTTTTAATTAATATCAAACACTGTGGAACAGAAGGAAATGCATTAAAAATGAAATTTTTAATTTTACTCCAGCTGTTATTGCTAGATGTGCCATATTTTTGACTACTGATTATTAATAGAGTTCTATACCAAAATTCCAATGCTGCTGTATTATATATCGTAAGAGGCAGAAATGGTCTGGAAATGAGAGCTCAGGTCTGGGATACTAGGCTATTTATCAATCTCTTTTACAGTGACCTTGGGAGGCTGCCTCAATTTCCCCATCCTTCAGTTAAGCTAATAACCTCTTGCTTCCCATGGCTGCCATGAGCTTCAGTTAATAACTTCAATTTATCTCAGGTCTGCATGTTTTTTTTTTTTTTTTTTTGTGCTGTAGACTCAAGTGCACAGCTCTCATCATACAATGTCTGGGAAGGGAGGTGTCAGCATCAGAAAAGAAATCTCTGTGGTCCCTTCAGGCTTGGAGTGGGCAAAGGAAGAGACTGACTTTCAGACAAGAGGTCTCCTATACAGAAAGCCAGAAAAGTGATGAGGACTGCCTGACACTTGTCCCTGTAGCTGAGCACCCTGTAAGAGCAGGAACATGTCTGCCATGTGGGGACAAATCCTTTTCATTTTGTGAAACCGCCACAAGGCATAATTCAAAATATCCACACTGAAAGGACATACATATGCAAAATGTATCATAGAGTGAGAAGTATGAAAGAGAAAGGAGAAAGGTAAAGTGTATCTTTTCAATTATGGGTAAATTATCAGCAATTTTATGAAATATGTTGGTGGTGCTTATGCAATTCTCTGTGCCCTGTGCACCCATAAACATCAGAAAATTTACTCCTGAAAGCACTGCTGTCCTAAAACAGTCTTTGTAAAAGGTAGAAAATGAAAATGGGTTTCTGAGATCTGATCCGAGTTTTGAGGACAGAACCACACAGGAGACTGGAGTCATGGCCAGAATCCAAACACTTCATTATGTTGTGCCATTTCCTAAATAAAAGGCAGTTAAAATGCATGAACTTGTGCTGTTCCACTGCAGTGTAGCCATTAAACTTCTCTTTGCACATTAGGGTACTATTTGGCAAACAGAATATTTGAGCTAGTTCTGCAAAAAGACATCACAAGACCATACACAGGCCCTGAATGTCCAGTGTGACACTTTGGAAAATCTGTGTCTGTTAAAATTGAGTTCTGGTGAGTTTATGGAGGTTTTGTATCTATAAATTCTGTAAGCCAGATTTATACTCAGGAGTACATTATCTGTATTACACTATTAATATAATAGCAAAGCATTCATGGTGTGACCACTAGTAGACTTGCCCCCAAAACTGGAATGAAAAATATGAGTATTCTATGATATCTAGTCCACAGACAGATTTTCTTTTTGTGCGCCAGCATTAGCTGGGAACCTCTCAATGCCCTTGACTGAAGAAATCCAGTGAGCTAAAACGTGCAGGCTTAAAAACATGGAATCAGTTTCCTAACAGGTCACTCTCCCCAGATTTAGGTTGGAAAGACTGACACAAAAAAATAGAGAGCGTTAACCTGGATAATCAATATTTCAAGTGCAAGCACTATAGAAGAGTGGGCAAGATGGAATACAGGAAAACGACAGTGTTGGGTTGTCTTTTTAGGTTCTCCTCCCTAAGATGGTTGTTTCCTTATCCCCACTTTATGTGAAATGGTCCTGCCCTCCTTCTTCTCCTCCTCCTCCACCTGTTAATCCTCCCTCCCTCCACCCACCTTGAATTAATTCCCACTGAATCACTCCCCTGACCCCACCCTGGGGCCCGTCTGTCACTCGGAGGCCTCTCCTCTCCACCTAGAAAGTTCCATCAAGGGCCTCGAGTGATAGGCTGGTCCCTGGGGTGCCCTCCTCCCTCCCCTCCCCGTTGGATCTTTTCCCTGTATGTCACCCCAGTAGTTACACCCTGTCACTATCCCATTGGTCTGTTGTTACTCCCTCCCTTTGTTACCACCCCCCTCTATAACCTTTTGCAGGCATCCTTCCCTGAGTTGAGGTGGCTCTTCAGAGTTCCCCAATAAACTTGGATTGTGGATCCCCCCAAGAGGATGACTCCCATGCTTTTGTTTTTGTCGCCATTCGTCTCCTCTAGTCTGGTCACTCCAGACCCACAAGCCGCTGTCCCTACGTCCCTACCATCCCTGGCCCGGGAAGGTGGCCCCGCTGCCCGCAGAGTCTGTCAGCACAGGGCAAGCTGGAGAGAGGCACAGATGCTGTGACACAGCAGGGCTTCTAAGATTGCTTGTGTAAGATAACGCTAAGGCCATGGAAAAATCCTAGCAGAAATGAAGGAATGTGAAAAAAAAGAAAAAAAAGAAAAAAAAGAAGCAATGTGCAAAACCTTTCTCTTAAAGGCCAAGAATCTGGAAAAATGACAGAACATATGCAGTTTAATCTAAGCAAAGTAAAGGGAAGCTGGACAGGGTCTGAGAAGAGCTGACATGCATGAGAAACGTCAACTAGAGATACCATGAAAGGGGACTTCCAGGGGAAAATTCTCAGGCATGTTCAAGACAGGTGAGGATGCACTGCTAAGGATGTACATGTGGATTTTTCAGGCTGATCTTACATCTCATTTACTGGCAAAACCAGTTGGGAATTGTTTAGATTTTCTAGTCAAAGATCATCATGGTAGCTTCTCACATAACCCAGTGTCAGCCTTTTTGCTATTTTCCTCTGTATCAGGAAGAATTTCTTCACTGAAAAAGCTGTCAAGCATTGGAATGAGCTACCCAGGAGGTGGTGTAATCAGCATCACTGGAAGTGTTCAAGAAACAACTGGATGTGAGATTTAGTGCTATGGTTTAATTGACATCATGGTGTTTCATCAAAGGTTGGACTCAATGATCCTGAAGGTCTTTTCCAGCCTTAATAATTCTATGATTCTTCTGACCTCATCAATTTTTAGTTTTGCAGAGGTTCAGATAAAGTCTGATCTTTGTGGCTTACATTCTTCACTTAATGCCTTTTGCTGGAGACTGAGATTAAACATGAAGTGCAGGAAGGAGAGCTTTGAGTAATGGAATTGAAGCAATGGATTATTTTGAGACTGAGCAGTGATGAGACCAAGAGACAGATGCCCAAACTCTCCTACCTCCTGCATAAGGCAAGTCAGGCTCACCATGGGAAGGGTCCACATTTGCAGCTGGTGTTTTTGTCTTAGGAAACATTGAAATCCCTGTGTGCTCTGTGTTCACAAACGAGATCAGCCAGTAATATAATATATAATGTCTGAGGCTCTTTGTCATCTTTATTTTTTTTTTTTTATTTCTGCTGTGCAACATTATAGGAAAGGTATTGGACTGGGATCTTTATCTTTGAACATTCAAAACTTTATCATCCTGTGCAACCAATCTGTAACAGATCAGCTGCTCTTTAATTTTATGATCCTCTATTAGATGTGAGAGTTTACATAGAGTCAAAGAATAATTTAGGTCAGAAAAAACCTTTCAGATCATAAGGCTATTTGTTAACAAAAGACAGTTCTTCACATCTCATCCTATTACTGATGCAGAATGGAATTTTCTGGATAATCTGCTCAAATGATCAAATGAAAATCATTAATTTTTACAATTTGCTCATTATTTAAAGTGCTTTCTTTGTTTCCTCCTAGGGCCTAATGTATAGAGCTCATGAAGATATTTATTTATTTGCAGTCTGTATCTCATTAGAGACAGTGAAAAACAGTGAAAAACAAGAGACTGGATGGACATTATATCAGCAAAAGGGATAAGTCATATGTAAAAAAAGTCCCAAAGTTCTGCATAGCAGGAGGAAAAAATTTTGAAGATATTGCAGACATCTAAAAGCAGAAATCACCTAGGCAGTCAATACTTCTAAAAGCTTGTAGTACTTTTAAAAAATATCTACCCACTCCTTTGCCACATCCTAAGAGAGGATCAGCAAGATGAAGACAGAGTACTTTATCCACTCTTACATTAATCTAAATAGAAAGAAGTCTATGGTATGTAGGCTGTGTAAAGACAAGTTTTAGATAGTTTTAGATCTGTCATTGATGTCTGTTCAAAGAGCTGTCGATGCATTGCAGCACAGGAGATTACATGACACATGGCAGCAGCTGTCCCCCTCCCAGTGCAATGCAATCAGAAAATGCCCATGGTGATATTTAGTTAGCTATTAAATTTGATTTAATTTTCATAGCACAGCATATTTGTGAGCTGTCTGTGCCCAGGGATGTGAAAGGAATTGTGAGAGGAGTTGGAACAGCTCAGTAGGGGAGGCTGGAATAGCCTGTATCTGGGAAGGAGCTGGACAGGGCCTGGTGTGTCCCTCCCAGTGCTGAACAGCGAGCAGTCTCACAAAGGATACAGCCACCTTCGCAACCCTGCTGGGCTGTAACAACATGCAGCAATTTAGATGACTGACTTCAGGAAAACACAAAGTCAGAACCTTCATTTCAGACATCTCAAAAGTAAGCACTGGGAACCGGGGCTCGGGAAGAGTGGCGAGAGCCCACCCGAGATGCAGGAGGCAGTGCAGGATAGCTGCAGGCTGAAATCTGGGTGATGTCGGTGTGGACAGCAGGACATATCTATAAATTCAGTGGGAGACAATTTCAGCCCAGGCAAAGAACAAGGATGGTGAGTCCAGCAAGTGTGGAGCTGCCAGCAGAGCTAGGCAGTGTCAGGCAGGGCAGCTGTGCTGCTGCAGCTCGGCTCCCAGTAGCTCTATCCTCAGTAGCTGGATGTGCAGCATCCTGTCATATATCTAGCTCTAAATTAACCCAATTAAGCGGGTCTAATGATACACAAATTGGCATATGGCTCTATTTCTGTTTCTATTCTCGGTCCAAGGAAAACATGTTATTACATTTCAGGGAAGGTTTCGATTTTAACCTCTAGAAACCAGAATTGTAAGGATTACCAGCAATTGTAGCCTTGTCTTTCTCACGAGATATACAGGAAGGTTTTTTGTGCCATCAGGTTTAAGAAGAAGTACATGCAGGAACTGAGCAGCAGTGCTTGCGCAGGAGACCTGTGGAGGTCTGGGAACATGAGGAAGGTGACAAGAGCAGCGAACGCCTGTCATGGTGAACACATCTCTGCTTCCTGTATTTCAGAACTCCTGCACAGAAATGAAGACATTTTTAGGAGTTTATTCTAGATTTGAACCACAGGGTAAGAGCAAGATCTTGTCTCCTCACTGAGACCAGGCAAATTCTGTCATTTTGCCATGATAATTATGTATTAGCTGTGTTAAATTAAAGTCCAGCGCTCAGCCTTGTAGGAAGGACAGGATTTCTGACATTTCCATATATGAGGTTACATTCTTCAGCCTTCCAAAAACTATTTGTGTAAGCCTGGTGGAATTCTTGTTCAGCTGGAGATTGTAAATATTGTGTAAGGGGAAATTATGCTTAACTGAAAAATAGTGGAAGCGAAGAGTGAAAGTTAAAAAAATCCCATATACACTTGTGTCATCCTACTCTAATCTATCTAATATGTGTCTGCCAAAACTGTCTTTCTCAGCTGTCAGTTTAAACTCATCTCCATGAATATTAGTTTTCTCTCAACACTCTGTTATATTCAATTTTTTTTTTTCTCTTTCAGTAGTGCAGCACAGTTCTTGTCTGTGGATGCCTTCTATTCTACAAATATTATTTATAAGTAAAGATATGCTGGTTTTGCTCTTCTGTTCCCTAGCTGGCATAACTTCTTTTTGTCCATTTTGATGGAGAAATACCTTAGAACTCCAGGTCACAAAGTTGATAGTGCCTCAGTTAGTTTTCCATAACAACAAAGAAAAACCCATTTTAAACATCAGAGGAGATGTTTTTATGTCAATGCTCAGATATATGTCTGTATCTAAATAGAACAAATTTTTTCTTCCCCTAAACAAGTGCATTTTATCTTCTTTTGGACATAAGCCACTTGGGGAAGAAAGTGCTATTGTGACCCAGACCAGAGAGTGTTACTAATGGAAGATAAATCCTAAATAATAAATTAATAATAGAAAAATGGGGATATGAAATTGTGGTACCTGAAAAAGCCTTTTTTCCACCCAATTAATGCTTTTCCTTCAAACATACTAGCTATTTCTTTCAGATAAAACCAGAAAAATGGATTTGAAGTTAAAAAGTCAAGACAGAATATTTTTCCTTACAGAGTATCCATAAACTAATTTGGAATGTATAATTTTACAATTATATAGTTCTGTAGCAATTTACTTTAAATTTTCTAATGAAAATTGTTTAAATATAAATTGTGAATATACCTGGAAATATTTTTTTTATACAACAAAAGGTGCTAAGCATAAAGATGATGTAAACTCTGCCTTCTTCCCCTTATGATTAGAAATATAAGACATCACTCTTGTTGTATCTCGATGATTTTTGGAATCCAGAGAGGTCCCAGCTAACTGGAAGCTGGCAAACATTATCCCAATTTTCAAGAATGGCAAGAAGGAAGAGCCCAGAAACTACAGGCCTGTCAGTCTCACTTCAGTGCCTAAGTTTAGGAAAATATTCTGAGAAATACGAAAAACACCAGAAAGACAATGCAGTTGTAGGTCACATCCAGCATGGCTTCATGGAAGGAAAGTCCTGGTATCAAACCTGATTTCCTTTCATGTCAGGTAACTCACCTAGTTGATTAAGAGAAGCCAGTTGATGGAATCTTTTTGGATTCCAGTAAAGCTTCTGAATTCCTGTCTCTCACAGGATCCTTCTGGACCAAATGTCCAGCCCACAGCTGGATAAACACATCATGGGATGGGTGAGCAACTGGCTGATGGGTCAGACAGAAAGGGTTATAGTGAATGAGGTGACATCAGACTGGCAACCTGTCACTCCTGGGGTTCTGCAGGGCTTCATCTTGGGCTCTGTGCTGTTCAACATCTTCATAAATGACTTGGACACGGGACTGCGAGGGACACTGAGCAAGTTCGCAGATGGTACAAAACTGTGAGGAGCTGTTGACTCCCTCAGAGGCAGAGAGGTCCTGCAGAGAGATCTCGACAAATTAGAGGGCTTGGCAATCTCCAGCTTTGTGAAGTTTAACGAGGGCAAGTGCCAGACTCTGCACCTGGGATGGGGCAGCCCCAGCTGTGTGCACAGACTGGGAAGTGAGTCGCTGGAAAGTTGCACTGTGGAAAGGGACCTGGGGGTCCTGGTTGATGGCAAGTTGCACATGAGCCAGCAGTGCCCTGGCAGCCAGGAGGGCCAACCCTGTCATTGGGGGCATCAGGGACAGCATCACCGGGTGGGGAAGGGAGGGACTGTCCTGCTCTGGGCAAGGGAGGGGATTGTCCTGCTCTGCTCTGTTCTGCACTGGGGAAGCCTCACAAAATATTGTGTGCAGTTCTGGGTGGCACAGTTTAAGTTATTAGAGAGCATCCAATGGAGAACAACAATGGTGAAGGGCTTTGAGAGAAAGCCATATGAGGAGGTTAAAGTCACTTGGTCTGTTCAGTCTGGACAACAAGAGACTGAGGAGAGACCTCATTGCAGTTACAATTTCCTTATGAGGGGGAAGAGGAGGGGCAGGCACTGATCTCTGTGGTCAGCAGTGACAGGACCCCAGGGCATGGCCTGAACTGGTGTGAGGGGCAGTTTAGGTTAGACATTGGAGAAAGGTTCTTCACGCAGAGGTGGCTGGGCACTGGAACAGCTCCCCAGGGCAGTGGTCACAGCACCAAGGCTGACAGAGATCAAGAAGCATTTGGACAATGCTCTCAATGCTCTCTGGTGTGACTCTTGGGGATGGTCCTGTGCAGAGCTAGGAGTTGGACTCCTGGTGCAGGTCCTTGTGGGTCCCTTCCAACTCAGCATATTCTGTGATTCTGTTTTCTGGGGAAGAAGTTTGAGTATGGCTGAGAGGATAATGAAGCACAGTTTCAATTGCAGTATCCAATGGGAACACAATCACTTCAGTGCTTTATCTCCCCATTCCCTGAAATTTATGGCATCTTGGGTAATTCAGCTTGTGCTGGGTGAAGAAGTTCAGCTAAGTTAATAAATGCTACCCTCTCTTTCTTCAAACAGTGCATTGAAATTTACTTCCCCAAAGCACATCAGGTGTGATGAACATCATTAGCTGTTTCTAATGACCTTGTTTAAAGGAATAAAATGGGTGTCAGAAAACTTACATTTTCCATGCTAGGCCTGTTGTTGCATGAAAGAGAGCTCAGTGCTAAAAGGAGGCAGGCAAGGTGCAGGGCTAGTCTGCACAATTCAGTAGTGCTGTTGCCTCCATTGGTTGGAACTGACATAAAACCTCGACAAACTGTAACTTTGATGAGACACACCCTTATGGTCTTGGTTAATGGGTTTAAAACGTCCCTCCATTTCAAAACCCCAGATCAAACAACATGTCTAGCTAAAGCTGTCAGAGGAGATAGGACTCCTGTAAGGGAAATTCAAGAATGAAGATGTTATGGGTACACTGTTTGCACAGCCAGTGCTAATTTTTTTTCTTTGCTATATCTAGAATGTGTCCTAATTGGAGACCAGAGACAAAAGTCATTCCTGAGGGGCTGGTACTGGGACCTGTTTGACACCTTTCTCAGTGGCATTGACAGTGGGATCCAGTGCACCCACAGCAAGTTTGCCATTGACACCAAGCTCTGTGGTGCTGCTGACACCCTGAAGGGAGGGGATGCCATCTAGAGAGACCTGGTCAGCGTGGGAAGGTGGGGCCATGCAATCCTCATGATATTCAGCGAGGCCAAATGCAAGGTCCTGCACCTGTGCACCTGGGTTGGGACAATCCAAAGCATAAATGCAGATTGGGTGGAGCATGGATTGAAAGCAACCCTGGGGAGAAAGACTTGGGAAATTTGTTGGTTGAAAAGAAGCTCAACATGAGCTGACAATGTGTGCTTATGGCCCAGAAAGCCAAGTGTGCCCTGGGCTGCATCAAAAGGAACATGACCAGCAGGCCAAAGAAGGTGATTCTCTGCTACTTTGCTCCACCTGGAATGCTGGTAAGTTGGAATGAACATTTCCCTGTTTCTGCAAGAGCTGCTTACCACATGCAGCAGCAGCCAAGCTGCACTGGCATCACCTCAGCAACCGTACAGAGACCATTTCAACACCATCTGTGATCTACAGAGATGTCTTATTACACCCAGGCATTCCTGCCTGCTGCTGGGAAAACAGATCCCTTTGAGAGGTTTCTTTCTCCATGGCTCCCAGAGGGTCTCTGGCCAGTAGTGTGCCGAGTGGGGTGTTCCCAGTTCCATACTACACGGTGTGGGGCACCCCATCCTGCCCAGGGAGCATCAGCACTTCCCTTTGCTTACTGGGAGTTTTTTCAGCTTGTCAGGTTTTCAGCTCAAGGTTAAGTAAAATGAACAAAACCCCTTCCTGGCCAGCAGGACAGCTCTGAAAAAGGTGGAAATATGTATCTCCAAGTGCTTGGCTCTGAAAGATGATTTGTTTACTTCCAAGGCTGAGACCACATTTGTTCATTTGTTTCATTTTGTGCTCATCTTTATCCCTATGTCCCTCTGGGAGGAGGAAGAAGGGTTGGAAACAACCTGTCTCAGTGGTAAGGAACAAAACGTCCATTCAATGAATCTTGTTGATTGCAATCTAGTGGATAACTCCTGCACATTTTACTTTTAATTAACTACCATGCATTTTCTTTGGATTAGTGACTTGTCAGCATTTTTGGAGCTGGTGCTAGGAGTTTTAAATAATAACAGCATTTATCTTCTCCATGGACACATTGTGGTTAGGCTGATTAAAATAGGTGAGGAGTTACAACAAGTTTTTTTAAGTCCAAAAATGAAAGGTAGGAGAAGTCTGGGGTATTTTTATAAATATGATTTCAACTTACTATGATATTCCTTATATTAATAGACATAAAAGATCCTAGTATCTTTCTCATGAGTAAATATTATGAAATAAGTTTTCTGTCCACCCAAGCTTTTCCCTGATGAATCCTGGCCTTAGCTGCTGACCAAACCCCCCATCTCTTCAGACACAAGCACTCTGGTGCAGAGAGGAAGAATTTAAGTTGCTATCCAGGCAGGCACACCAGTATCTACTGAAGTTTATTCATGTTTAAGGCCAAATTTACACCCATCCTCTCTCAGCAGGCTCCAAAACACTCTTAAATCTCACAGAGAGAGGATTTACCAGGAAATAAACTAGTTTGAATTAAAAACAAGGCTCCCCTCTACCCCTTGCTGAACCATAAATAATAACAGTGCTGGTTAGGAGCTGTTGTGGCAACTGCCCTTTCCCACATGAAACTTGTGGCTCCTTCTGGGCCATCTCTCTGCAAGTGATAGTGCTGGCTCAGAGCACAGGTGAGGTGACACTGTGTTCAGGCTGGAAACTGATGCTGGCATGATGTAAGTCACCCAGACTCAGCATCTCTGAAGATTTGTTGCTGCAGTTATAGTTTTGACTGATGTGTATGTAAATGAGGTTGGGTTTTTTAACACAAAACCAAATTCTACAGATTTTCTGTGTGCTAATCTGTGAAATAATGGGGATAAAAGTCTTACCATAAATCACAGAGATGGGTACAGAGCCCCTGGGTCTGGAGGACAGCTGCATCCAAATGCTGAGTGGCACCATGTCCCCTGAGCAGTGCTTTCAGACCCAGTCCTCAGTGTAAATCAGGATTCCTTTGAAGCTGTGCTGCTTTACCCCATCTGAGAGATCGGGCACTGAAGTAAAATCCTTGGGAGCTGCTGGAGGGGAAGATTGTTTTAAAGTCTTTGACCTGCAAATAAAAAACAACACTGGAAAATGTTTTTAAACAAACAGCTGCAATAAACTTGCCTACATTTCTAGACTGAAATGATTTCCATTAGCTTTCAGTCCTTGTAGCTGATCATTGTTTGAAAATGTGGGGGAGAGAGGGAGACTTCTCTGCAGGCATTAAAGAAGACCATGTGTGCCAGTGAGATTTGGTAGGTGAGGAAATAAAGCAGAATAGCTTCAAATCAAAGCTGAATGTTAACCTTATTTTTAAATATTTTCCTATTTTTAAAAAATACACTGACATTTTTACATACCATATATTTAACAGGTTTCTCCTTTAATAAGGGATGTTGATGCATGGAATTTTTTTTTTTTGAGAAATTATTGCAATTAAACTATTGACCAAAGAACTGCAAAGGAAAAATACTACTTCTCAGTATTTATTTAAAAGCCTGCTAAAATACCAGTTTACTTGATTACTGGCGCTTTCCAACAATGAAACAAATGCAGCACTCAGTTCTTTTTTTGGTACTGTGGCAGCACCTAGAGGCTCTTGACAGAGATGTCACTTCATTTCACTGCTGAGCACAGCAGACACACAAATAGAACTTAATAGCCATTGTCACAAGCACCTAAATTTTTAAACACTTGCATCTGATAGTGTAGGACCTCTTAGGACTTCCCCGAAGAGAAAGTTCCCTGAAATTGTCATTAACCTATCTCTTTGGTAAAAAAAATGGTTATTAAGTGCTTATTGTTATTTGGTATTAGTGGCTGATTCCTTTGTATCAAGGAACTGAAACAATTACAGAACTTGAATAAACGGCAGCTGGTATGTGGCTTGAAATGGTGGATAATAAATTATTAATAATGAAAACAACTAAGGGTATATATTTTCTGCCTAGCAGCAAACACAGAGAGCTTACCAACTACATTGTTTTTGACTTTCAACAGAAACAGCATGATCATTTCGATGTCAGATGCAGTGCACCTGTACTGAGTTTCTCTGTTCTGTATGACTTAAACATCCTTCTTCTCCGAGATAAGCCGCAGCACTTTTAATGGCCGAGTTCACTTTATTTGTCCATATTCCTCTTGGTAATGTCTAGAGGAAGAAACTTTGCTGCATGTTGCTCTTGAATGTGGCAGATTTGGAAAAGAAATCACTAAGCTCTCTAAGATGAAACTCAATTTTTCTAGCTTTAAATTCAGCACTGAAGGATGCAGCTTTGTCAAGGTTAACCTAACCCTGTACAGTGATTTGGATGGATTGGGATGTAAATCTTTAGGAGTTAGCAAAGATCTGAGCACAGACACAGAGGCAGTAAAATAGTCAATATGAAACAGTGCCAGTATTTGTAACCTTGTCTCCTCCTGCCCTGTGCTCCTGTGATGTGATCACCAGTGGAGCAGGGAAAGGACCATCAAACAGATCTCGACATTGTTAACTAACACTGAGTTCAATTTTTGATTTAAACAACAGCAGAACTAGAGCTGCACATAAGAAGTACTGAGTAGTCATGTGGTGAATGCATACTAAACAGATTTACAGCGTTTTTCCTCCAGCTGTTATTAGTAAGAAAATAAAGGCAAGATTGCCTAAATACAAAAGAGAAATTTAATCTTTGTCTAACCATAGCGATGCATGGCAGGGAAAAACGCAATCCATCTGTGCTTTCTCTGACAATGCTTTCCACCATTTGTTTTAGAGAAAGACATAAAGTTCTCATAATGCATCTGGATAGCTATGAAATACTCTTGCTACCAGGAGAGAGAAGGCATTTCTTTCTGAGTTCTGTCAGCAATGCTTCTTGAAACATGAAGATTATCTTGTAATCATTATCCTGCCAAGGACAGCTGCAGAGTCCATGTTTAGTCAGGGACTGTATGTACTAAAACCTGGAATATCTGCACTGGGTAATGGAATTACTCCAGATTTCTCAGAAGGGGAAAGCCTTGACCCCAGATTAGCTAATTTTTTTGAGACTGCCCTGTGCTTTTTCTCTGTATCTCACAATTTTGGCTACAATATAGGGTAGACACAGTGAGAATTCCCTTTTGCTCACTCCAGATTAGTTGCCTCTGGCTTTCTTGGCAGGCTATCTCCTTTGTTTACCTTTGATATAAAAGGGTAGAATGTTGTGGCCTTCTCATGCATCCATGGTGACACTGCTCTTACACTTCTCACTTTCATGTAAAGATAAACCCAGGAGCAGGCTTGGAGGTCAGCCGAGACACCCTGTCTGCTCAGTGTGGTGGGACTGTGCAATACAGCTGAACTGTGTGGCCCCATTTCATTCCCAAGAGTGGAGGTACAACTCTCAGTGAAGGGAATTTCCTGAGGGTCATGCCAGTGGCATCCCATTCCTGATTGCCATTTCTAGTTCAGGGGCTGGACACATCATGGGGCCATGTCCCTGTCTTCTCTGCCTGGCTGGTTCCTTCGTGGCACCCTGCAGTGAGCATCAACTGAAAGCCCCTTTAGTCTGAACTCTTTTGGTAACTTCCTGAACAGGAACTCTGACAGGGCAGACAAACCCTTCCAGAAGTGTTAAAAAAGCTGTACCTTTTAGGAGGAGAACTCAGAAGCAGACTTGAGAATTCTGTAGAAGAAAGAGAAAACAATTAAAAATCCAGATTTGGGTTGACACTTCCATGTTTAATAGAAATTTTTGCATCCTGAAGAATCTAAGGGCTGCTCCCTTGCAGGTTTAACCTCAATTAGTCTCTTAACCTATGCATATAATTAGTGTCCTTTAGCTAAACAATGTATATGCAGACACTAGATTGTTTTAATTATTATTCTAACAAAGAGCTATAACCTGAACTTGCTACTTCAAATCAGGAGAGGAAATTAAAGGTAAGTACAAAATGTGTTCATGTAATGATCAAAGAGAATCCTTTGTGATTTTCTCCTGGTGTTAATTAATACTGCTTAGTTGGTCTGGTTTGCACTGACAATTTCATTTTTTGGAACATCAGGGCTTGCAAAAGATTAAAGGCTAATTTTAAACATATTTGGATTAAACCCGGCATGTACAGCTATTGCATAATTCAGAAGGCTAGTTCTAAGTCACTAGGGACATCCACCTTGATTTACAGCATGAAAAAGTATGCTGGCCATCGTGCAATGGGAGCTTCCCTTCCCACGGGTAACTTGTGTGGGTGACAGTCCCACAGCAAGCACGGTGTAAGCATGAGGCAGGTCTGGGAAGGTTTGCTCAGGCGAGGAGCTTTAGAGGAGCCTGTAGAGTTCTGAGTAAGAACCTTCAGCCTTTTTTTCCCCTGTTCTTTCTCTTTTTGCATCTCATTTCTTAGGCAGCATCAAACTGGAAGAGAACCCAACACAGACTCAGAGGATGAGAATTATTTGATACAAGCAAGAGTGGCAGAGTTGATCTTCAAAGGAGTAGCACAGAGGTCTTCAGAGTCTCTTTGTAGATAACAAATTACACAGGGAGATAAAAGCAGAATCTAAGCAAAGTTAAAATCCTATGAGAGAGGCACTTAATCAGGTCAAGGCCTGCTCCTAAAGCCAAACCTGCATATGAAAAAGGGAAGTAAGGGATCAGAGTAGTTCTGAGTGTGGGGAGCAAAGACCAGGTAGAAGATGCTGCTGTGTCTACTTTGCTTTGCTGAGAATGAGATAATTCTGCCAGAACAAATAACATATATTTCCTTTGGTGTCTTCACTCTTTTACTGTTTTCATTCAGCGAGTAGACACCTGAAATACTGCCAATGAAGGAAAACAGATTTTTTGATGAATAGTCCTACCTATGAAAAATGAGATTAGAGGAATGCCTAAACTAATTTCAGGTTATTGCATTACAATTTTCATTTTGGACTAATTCTCAGTAGCTTTATTCCAGGTTTATGGACAGAAATTTAAAGACAGTACATTTTATCATCTGTATCATTCAGTCCTTTTTTTCTTTTTTTTTTTTTAACTGAAGCTTTGCAATGTTCTCTTTAATTTCCAGGAGAATGAATTTCACCTTTTATAACATTCAGAGACAATTATGCTGTCTTTATGATGAATGATGTCACTCTGATCCCAGCAATAAAAGAGAATGTACTAATGCCAATAAATATATTAACTATATCAATCATTCTCCTGATTTTTTTTACTTCATTGTTCAGAAAAAATAGCATGCAACCTTGAGCTTTTAATTGGTTAACACTTCCATAAACACCATAATGACTCTTTAAATCTTTCTTTTTGTCATGAGAATGAGGAAAACATAATGAATAAATAATTGAATACCATAGCAGAGCTCAGCACTGATCTATGGGTCATTCAGGAGGTGAACTTGATCTAAAGATTTATTCAAGCTCTACAAATTGAGTGGTTTGTGCTGGAAGTAGCTGCATAATACAAGATATTTTTATGTGCTCTTCCAATTACAGAAGAGTTCCTCAGTGAAATGCAATATTGCAATTGGTATAAAAACACGGGCTGAATTCCACTGCAGTCAATGGATGTGGGTCTTCTCTGACACAGCAATTAAATGAGAAGTAGAATTTAAATCCGGAGATTAAACCAGTCCAGCAGGCACAGGCACGGTGACACCGGGGTAGGACCGGCCCGGCAGCGCAGCTCCCCGGAGCCGTCCCCGGGAGCGCCGATGTGCGCTCAGCAGGAGCGCATCCCTGACTTCCACTCGCGTTTATCCTGCACGTGGCACTGAGAGCAGCGAGCTCCCGAGAGCTTCGGTCTGAAGCTGAACACCTTTCCCGAGCGGGATTTCAATTTTCTCTCTCGCTACGTCACATTGAAATGACACGTGTGGCTTGAGCAGAGCTCCGAGCGAGCGCGGAATGTGACCCGGCTCTGCTCCCAGCGCACAGACAGCTTAAGCGCAGACCGGGTGAAACAGGCCTGCTGCTCCCCTCTTTAGCGGAACGCTGTTTCTCACAAAATGGATGGAAAATGAGGTGGAGAGCACCTTCACAGAACGAATGGCAGCGGCGGGCCGCGGCAGGGAGAGCGCGGCGCTGCGAGCGCGGGCGGCTGCTGCCCCCTGGCGTCCCCGGGCGGAGCCGCCACGGGCACGGCACGGCACGGCACGGCACGGCCCGACAGGGCCAAGCAGAGCCCCCGGCACGGCCCGGCACGGCTCGGCACAGCCCCTGGCGCGGCCCGGCACGGCACGGCCCGGCACGGCCCGGCACGGCTCGGCACGGCCCCTGGCACGGCTCGGCACGGCCCCCGGCACAGCCCCTGGCACGGCACGGCACGGCACGGCTCGGCACAGCCCCCGGCACAGCCCCCGGCACGGCACGGCACGGCTCGGCACAGCCCCCGGCACGGCACGGCACGGCACGGCTCGGCACAGCCCCCGGCACAGCAGGGCACGGCACGGCACGGCAGAGCCCCCGGCACAGCCCGGCACAGCCCGGGACAGCCCGGCACAGCCCGGCACAGCCTGCCACAGCCCCGGCACAGCCCCGGCACAGCCCGGGACAGCCCTGCCACAACCCCGGCACAGCCCGGCACGGCCCGGCACGGCCCGTACAGCCCGTACAGCCCGGCACAGCCCGGCACAGCCGGCGGAGAGCGGCGGGCCGGGCCGCGCTCACCCCTGCTCCGCTGGCCTCCCGCTCCGGACCGGGCTCCGCACGGACGGGCTCCGCTTCCCAGTCACGGGGCAGCTGCTCAGAGAGCGAGGACACGGTGGAGCGGAGAGAAAGGGTGATGGAAGGGAAAAGGGTTTTCTTCAGCCAAACCTGAGCCGTGCAAGGAGGGCTCTGCAGTCTTGTGAGGGGTGCTTTGCTTCTCTGAGCATTTTCCATAACCCGAGCAATGCCCCAGGTGCCAAAACTCCCTGACATCATAGAGTCACAGAACGGTTTGGTGGGAAGGAACCTTAAGGATCACCTCGTTCCAGCCCCCTGCCATGGGCAAGAATGCCTTACACCATGCCAAGTTGCTCAAAGCCCCATCCCAGCTGGCCTTGAACACTTCCAGGGATGTACTCTGGAAAACCTGTTCAGCTACCTTACTATTCATGTAGAAAAGAATTTCTTCATTATATCTAATCTAAACCTACTCTCTTATCAGTTTGAAGCAGTCACTCCTTGTCCTTGTCCTTTCACAGCATACAGAAACGTGTCAAAAGTTCCTTTCTGGCTTTTTTTTTAGGCCCCTTTAGGTCCTAGAAGGCTTCTATAAGCTCAGCCTAGAGCCTTCTCTTCTCCAGGCTGAACAACCCCAATTGTCTCAAACTGTCTTCACAAGAGAGGTGCTTCACCCCTCTGATCATCCTCATGGCCCTCATCTGTACCCACTCCAACAGTCCATGTCCTCTTAGGACCCCAGAACTGGATGCAGCACTCCAGGTGGGGTCTCAGGAGAGCAGAGCAGAGGACAGAATCCCCACCATTGACCTTCTGACCATGCTGCTCTTGATGCAGCCCAGGACACGTTTGACTTTCTGGACTGCAAGCACATATTGCTGGGTCATGTCAAGCCTCTCACCAACCAACACCCCAAGCCTTTCTCCTCAGGACTGCTCTCAATCTGGTCTCTGCCCAGCCTGTATTTGTGCTTGGGATTGACTTGAAACCCTTCACCAGTGGTTTATGCCATTAAGCTTCTTTTGGTTGAAGGAGGGGGGCTGTGCATTTCACACAGCCACCAAGCACCCCAGCTGGCTCGTGTGTCCATGACACGTGTGCTGCTACAGCAGCAGCTGGCTGTAGTCCCAGGTGTCACCTCAGCCAGTGCACACACTCTGCCAGGCAGGACATCTCCCCATCAGACCAACAGCACCAGTACAGGTGGACAGTCCAGTCAGACAGGCAAACTGGTGCTGGAAACACTCACCCTGCTCTCTCTGCATTCAGAGCATCACACAGCCTTTCACAGGCATCCCTCTGCTCTGCTTACCAATGTTCCACCATTTGGTTGCTCCCATTGTAGCCCTTGGTCTGTAAGCTTCTTTAGAGCAGGAACCTTTTTCCTCTGCAGTTCTGCAAAGTGCTAATTGTGATAACAGTCTAAATTTTGAAAGAATAATTGACATATGTAATAGGACTAAATAATTTAAATAGAACTGGAGAAATACTGAATTATCTTTTAGCTGTAAGAGAGCCCTCATTTGTATAAAGCTATATACTATCCTCTAAATATGGGAAAACAGTGCTAAGTAACTGAAACCCATGCTGAGATTTTTTTTATGGCAATCAATGTATCTATGGCAAGTGGCCCATACATGATCTTTCCTTAGAGAAGATAAAAAGCAGCAATTATCTACTGGCAAAACCTAACAAAATGCTGCAAATATGCACAAAATAAACAGTGTGCTTGCCTAATAACTAGGCTCTGAAACAAGCTGACAGTTGCTATGGATAATCACCTTATAACTAGCCATTGCAAGTCCTGACTGCATTTCTACAAGCATGTTGATTTTACAGTCTGTAAAGGAGTTCCTGTCAGTTTTTACAATAATGGTGATAAAGTTAAAAAAAATACAACTTTTTTTTTTCCTTGAGAAAGAAAACAATATCCACAATATTGAAAACAGCAGGAGATCAGTAAGAGCTACAAACAGGGTACAAAATGTTCTGTGCTTCTTGGTGCAGAGAAATAAGTTGTAAGGAGACAAGAATAAGGATGGAAAGTCTTGGAAAGCAGAGAAGAAGGGTTATGAATATGGCTAACTATATGTGTGTTTCCTAAAAGAAAACAACTTCTGCAAATAAAAAAAAGCAATTGGATAGGGCAGCACAAAGAATAATTGTTCAGTGAATTCCCATAGCTATGGTATTTAGGAGTGTGCAGAAAGCTTTGGGCAGAACGCATTACTCTGAGATAAACTTTGAATTAAAAAAATAAAAAGGAAGGACACATGGCTTACAATTTTTCTTCTGAAGACTAATAAATCTCTGGATAGGTTTTTATGAAATATTTCTTGATTTCTTATAGGAGCAGCTGAAGGGTGAGTCACACATATTGATATTACAAGGTATGTGTGTGGGAGGTAAGCCTAGCTCTCAACTCACACTCTGTGCTGTAATATAAAGCACAGAGAATAAAAATTATTCACCTGCAGCACAGACAGTTTTTGTAGTTGGAAGTATAGAGGTGAATTAACTGTGTGTGGGCATCCTCCCTGCAGTCTGCTAATACAAGAAAATGTGAGAAAGCAGAGTTGACCACTGATGGGGCTTGTCTTGGCCATCAGGCATCACCTTTGTGGTATTACATGTTGCTGGTTTCCCTCCCCAGGTGACTGTCAGACTTGGAACAAGGCTCAGTTCTGGAGCCAACAGCCATGGCACCCGTGAGTTTTTGTGCCGCGTCTCGTCCCCAGCACTGCAGGAGACGATCTGGTGCTGGCCCCGGCCAGCTCCACCCGGGGCCGTAGGGCAGCGAAAGGCGCTCCCCGCTGGACCTTGCGTGGCTTTAGGGAGCGCCTCCGTGGGCCCAAAGAGCTGCTGATCCCGGGGGCACTAAGGGAGGCATTGCTCTCCTGGGGAAAACTCCGAGCTTTACTAAACCCTGAGGGAAACCCTCAGAGCCCAGGCGAACACCAACAGCTCCAGCAGGAGAGAGCACCGGAGCGCTGTGCCACAGTAACTTAAATAGGGAGCGAGGGAAACCCGAACAGCCAGCGGGGAAGAACGGATTGACAAACAAGGGAAACGCTTAGGAAGCAGAAGGGGAGGGACCCCAGGCCCTTGTCCAGTCACCCGACGCCCTCTGTGGAAGCTTCCAGATGGATGGGCAGGGATGCCGAGTGACAGACGAGGCACCTGGGCGGGGACAGGGGAAAGATTCGCACTTTTAGGGTAGATTGACACATGGGGAAAGGCAGGAAGACACCATGGAGAAACCCAGGGGACACAGCGGGGTACAAAGGAGTGAACCATAACAAAGGGAAACACAATAACACATAAAACCACAACTCCATGTTTTTATGTCACTTATGAGCAATTAGCCAAATGGGTTATGATTTTAGGTGTATATATTAGGCAGATTGGACCTCCCTCTGGAAACCTGTGAAACTCCTTCCCCTCATGTGTGATGGGGAATTTGTGTGCTTGCTTCAAAGGATTAGTTCATGAAATCCACTAAAAAAGACTAATCTGTCAAAGTACTGGCTGGGGTCCATTAACATTGATTGGATACTGTGTACTCATTAATGTCAATCTGCAATCTGACAGTGAGTTCTCCAGATCTAAGTTTCTGCAGTTTCCTTTCCCCTTATTTTTAGAGTATGAAGTTAATACCATGTTACAATGCAGTTTACTCTACTTCCTCTGGTGGTTCCTCTGGTCTTTTTGGTGGGTCTCTAATGGGCTGGACTGGGACCTCTGGATCTCCCCCTCAGTGAATGGAAGTGTCATGGAAAAGGCTGCCTCCCACCTTTCCAGCCTCTTGGCTGCTTTGGAGTCCTACTTGTGTTCTTCTGAGGGGTCTCAGTGCACTATTACCAGCAGTTTCTCACCTTTCCAGCTTCCACACCAGCACAGGGTGTTATGATGATTATAACCAAGCCTTTTGATTCTCAGTGAACATCCATGGGATGATGCACCTGCATCTTCAAAGACATCAGTCTCCGTGCATATATAGTGCATATCAGATCCAATAATTTCTGTTTCCTTACTCTTCTTTTTCCTGCAATTTTCTCCAATTGCATCATTTTGCAAACATTGCAGCAGCCCTTGACTGGAAAAGTGACTAGACTGTTGCCAGAAGTTATATTTTCTCCTATTTTCACGCTGTTGCACAGGACCTGACATTGCTTTTCTGTTGCTGTTTACATTACTCCATGTACACCTGACACTGGCCTGTGCACACTCTTGGGCCATTCATTCTTGAACAGCAGCTGATCTCTGTGTGTTAAAATCAGGCTATAGTTCAACAAGCACTGAAAGGCAGCAGAGCTGCTAAAAGAGATTGTGTTGTCCCTTCTCATCCCTATTCAGCCATTTCTGCCTCCACATTTTCCTGGTCTGTATCAGGAATTGTTTGGGCAGCAGGACTAGGGAAGTGATTCTTCCCCTTAGCACTGTTGTGGCTACACCTTGAGGACTGCATTCATTTTTGGGCCCCTTAATTTAGGAGGGATGTTGAGGTGCTGGAGAGTATCCAGAGAGGGGCAATAAGGCTGGTGAAGGGTCCTGTGAGGAATGGCTGAGGGAGCTGGGTTGTTTAGCTGCAGAAGGCTCAGGGGAGACCTTACTGTTCTCTACAACTCTGAAAGGAGGGTGTACCCAGCTGAGGGTCAGTCTCTTCTCCCAGGCAACCAGCAATAGGAACAAGAGAATACAGTCTAAAGCTGTGCCAGGAAAGGTTTAGATTGGACATTAGAAGGAATTTCTTCACAGATAGGGTGATTTGGCATCAGAATGGGTTGCCTAGAAGCTGGTAGAGTCACTGTCTCTGGAGGTGTTTAAGAAAAGACTGGATGTGGCACTTAGTGCCATGGTCTAGTTCACAAGGTGGTGAAGTTGGGCTTGGTGATCTCAAAGGTCTTTTCCAGCCTAGCTGAATCTGTGATTCTGTGATTATCTCCTTCCCTGTGTTCAATTCCAGCCCCAAGCCATCCACCTGCATTCAGCTGTGGCTTTTGCTGTCTGTGATGAAGAGAGTGACACAGGTAACCACAGGTGACTCTGTGGCATCCCAGAGAAACCAGCCAGTTACAGCTTTTATGCCTTTTCTTCCAGCTTCCAAGTCTGTTTTTCAGGTGCAGAGGCACCTGATGTCACCTCTCCCTGTGCTACGGGGACTTCTGACGTCCAGAGAGGGACCTTACTTCTCTCTTTAAGGTGCTTTGAAAGAGACTTAAACTGAAAAAAAAAAAAAAGTACAATATGAAAATGGGTTTTGATGCTGTTCCAACCAAATAATCCATGGAGCTCATTAATACAGAGATATTTTAAAATATTTTGCTATTTCTCTTTTCTGGAGGAAGATACCTCAGTTTTCTGAGAGGAGACAAAATCACCAGCTACACAGTGTGGGCAAACTACTTGAAACTCCCTTCAAGCTCTGGCACTGCACCCTTCTGATAAGGGGCTGCATGCTGCTGAGAGTAGGGGGACAGGTGGGCCATTCTCCCCATAAAATCCTTCCAATCCACCTGTAGACCCTAGGCAATGAAGAAAATTAAGTGTTTCAAGAGTTCACCCAACTCGGAGAACATTTATTCTGAAAGTTCATCCCTAGGAGTACAGCCTGAATTTTCTGCTGAGGTCACGTTGACTCTGAAGACACGGGAGCTGTGCAGCACGTTTTCAGGCTGCACAGTGGCTGCTGCCCATCAGTGTTTTTTTAATTCAGTAGGCAGTTGAAGTGCCAAGGCTCCTCATCAGCCATATATACATGACCCTTGGAAAGCAGCAGCATGGTCTCTTCCACACCATTACTTTTTATTGCATTCACTGTTATCTCTCTGTGAAACAGGGAGACAAAATACCCACAGAGCTATTTTCATTCTTTGACAGAACAAGTGTGTTAAGCCTCATGTGTGACGTGAAGAACATCAGTCATTTAGAGCCTAACTGCAGTTGAAAAGGTCACAGTCACTGTGGCAGAGTAAATGAAATGTTTAATTCAAATAAAAACTCAGTTACAGTTGCAGTGGTGTTTAAAGTCACTTGTGTTTTCTTTTCTTTTCTTTTTAAAGCTCCTCAGAGTATGATTCAGCATCAGCTATAGGCGCCCTTGTGTTAAAGAGCCCTTCCAGAATGTACTTTCTTTTTATTTAGAGGTTCTGTAAACTGAACAGCAGGTTCCATCTGCAAGCCCTGCTTTGTCTCCATGGGTCACAGAGGAAGAGAACATGGGGAAATGGGGAATGTATTTATATATTTTTGTACATGTAGTAGCATCAGTCACAGACCCAATTTTGGATTTTTTTTCAGTAAAAGATAGGTTATTTGGCAAATGTGAGTTCTTTAAAAAATATTTTTATGCGTGTTGTTTATGGGAAATAAAGAAGTTTTGGCTGGAGATCTCATCCCTGGCCTTTAGCTAGGCTCTCTGCTCAAGGCCCTGGCCAGCACAGCTGCAGACTAGCCCGGCCCCACCAGCAGGTACTCTGGGGTGGACTTGAGGCTTACACGCACATGGTCACTTAACCCTCTCACTTTCTCCATCTTTATTGTAAGGATTTCACTCTGTCACAGCAAAATTCAGCAGCAGCCACTCTATGTATTCATGTGGTTGTCCACAGGAGTGGAGAATTTTGTGTTCCATTTTCCTGGGGAAACCCACCATCATAACCTGTCTCAGTTACAGCCATATCCTGCATTCAGCTCAGTACCATGGCATCAGACTTAAGTGCTGAGGCCTCATCTTAGTTCTTAACCTAGCAAAACACATCATCCTAATATGCTAAACACCAGATAGCACCAACAGGATACACTGTCTTTTTGAAAATTTATCAATTGCATCATGACTGTCAGCTTGACAGAAGAGGCCTGGGAAGGCTCAGCAGTACTATTGTTTTCTTGACTTGCCAGAGCTTTTATTTAAATGAGAACTGAAAAAGCATAAGAGGGTGACATTCCCTGGGACCAGGTAAAGTTCACTGCACTGGCCTTTGCTGTGGGCTTAGACACCAGCCAAGCTGTCATGTCTGTGGATGATGCAGAGTCCACAGACAAATGAAAATTATGCCCAAAGCTGGGTCACCAAGGAAAATGCCCAATAAAATTATGCTAATTTCATATGTGAATTAGGAGATGGTGAAGAAGAGATTGATGCTGCTGTCCATGTGATGTTTAGTAGTGACTTATAAAGCATCCAGAGCAGTGCTAGCTCCTTTGGAGCCAGTGTGGCTCTCTTGGCTGTTGTTGGCATGGACAGTGCCCAGTCTGGTTAGATCACTCACACATGTTCCAGCCTTTGCTCCAGCTCTGCACAGCCCAACACTTTGCTGGTGGAGCTGAGCTGTGCTGGCTCATGCTCACCAAGGGCTCAGGGAGTGCAAACAAGCTGTAGCTCATCTGAGCCACAGCATCTCTGTGAGCCCTGGATACATGGCCATGAGTTTCACCAAGCTGCCCTGGAGCCTGGAGTTTGCTGCCTACATCTGTAATGAAGCTGCACAGCCTGCAGCCCAGAGCCTGCTTTAGAGGAGCAGCTATGAAGAGGGCAGAAAGAAGGGCTCTGCTTCCTGGGACACCCTAATTTTTCTCAAATTGACTTTGCACCTCATTATAAACCTCTGTGATTTTAACAGTGTCTGGTTTTCCATGCTTCTCATTTTTGACATGCTGAGGCTGTACATTTCCTGAAAAAAAAAAAAAGACTGAGGGAAGCAGACTTGAAGAAGGCATTTGGAGGTTCAATGATTCGCACACAAAAAACCCTTCTTCTCCCAGGCATTCCTGCCAAGTCCCTCATTTTCAACCTCTGATGCCTTTACTATTAAATTACAGCCACTGAAGCAGATTCTGAGTTGGTACTCCCAAAGACAACAGCAGTTGCTTTGCTGAATGGCAGGAGGCCTAATACCAGCCTCAGCAATCACAGGAACAGCAAGATCTGTGTTGCCTCTTTGTGGATATCTTCATGTAGGTTCCAAATCTCAGTGCTGTAGAGGGTTCCTTGTTAGGTCTTTCTCCTTGTGAATATACTTATGAAACCAGTTCCTTTCCTTTCTCTTCATGCTACACCTATTTCACAACTTCCCACTTATAACTAGATTTTGTGTGGCTTTTTTTACAGGGTGCTTATTGGCTTGAGTATAAAAAGAGCTGTGGTGCAACTGCAAATGTTTACTGTGTGCTTTGCGTGGGACCACTCAGAGCAGAGGGTTTGGGTAAAGAGAGGGCTTAGATAATGAACCCACAGTGTGGGAGTGTGTAAGGAGCTAGAAAGATCTTGCAATTAAACAGCACAAGGAAATCATCCAAACAGAGCTGGAGAGCCCTTGGAGCAGGACAGGCTGGTGGGAGCTGCCTGGAGCCTCTGCAATGCAGTGAGCTGCAGCTCTGCCCCCGAAAAATCCCATCAGGGGATCTTCAGCTCACAGGGGGCCTTCTGATATCAGCCCTGATTACTGCTCACTGTGGTTCTCCCAGCCAAGATCAAACGTTATTGGGGTCACATGTAATTCCATCCTCTCTATTTCTTTATTACTTTGACAAGGCTGGAGAAAGGCTGAAAATAATTTCTTATGTGAAATGAGACCTGTTGTCTATGGACTCCTGTATTCCTGGGGAATATCTCCTGATTAGCAGCATCTTCTCAGTGCAAACATTTCTCAAAATCCTTAAATGCTGTTCGGTTGCTGTCCCTCATTTTCCCAAGCATCTCTGACACTGAATATTGTTGGGACACTCATTGCCACAGCATGCTGCAGCACACCTTAATTAGGAAATCTTTTTTTGTGCCAGGTTCCTGTGTATATCTGCAGCCATATGTCAGAGAGTAGAGTCCCTAGCAATTTTATCTATAAATACAAGACAAATATAAATACACATTTGCTTCTTCTTGATGTGACAAACACTTGGAAATATTAATCATTCTGCAGTTCTTACATGAATGAAAAATGGACTGGCTGAAAATCATACCTAGAAATAGAGCTGCAAGATATGGACTGAGGGCAAGGCCATGTTATATGCTCACGTGGCAAGTATGTTAGAGAGAAAGTTCATCACCCGACACGCAGCCCCTTTTAGCTGCTGTCCTACAGGAACGATTCAGGTCAATTCTGAGCACCTCTGTCAGCCTCACAGCCTTCATATCATACTCCACCCTCTGGTATTTGTTCTTATTTTCATGATTTTTTTTTTGAAAGCCCCAAATAGCAGTCTGATAAATACTGGATGCAGCATTGCTTGGAAAACTGCACACAGACCTGCCTGCAGCCAGGCTCTGCCACTTCCTGCTGGGTGTTGGTGACCATGTCATATAAACATATAAACATATGTGGGTTTTATATGCTTCTGTTGCTTCAAAAGCTATTACAGTCTTAGCTAAGTGTTTTGAGGTGCAATGATATAAATGGGTAAAAAGCAATATTCAGATAAATTCACAGAATCATGGAATGGTTTGAACTGGAAGGGACCTTCAGATGTTATCTAGCTCCGTGCAATGAGCAGGAACATCTTCAACTAGATTAAGTTACTCAGAGCCCAGTCTAGCCTGACCCAGAATGTTTTCAGGGATGGGGCTTCTACAGCCTCTCTGGGCAACATGTACCAGTGTTTTATCATCCTCATTGTAAAAAATATCTTTCTTATATCTAGTCTGAACTGTCCCTCTTTTAGGTTGAAATCATTATCTCTTGTTCTAGCATAACAGGCTAAACTGTAGGTTGTACATGAACAAATCTAAAACTGTCTTTGCTTCAGAACTAAAACCAGTGATGTGTAAAGTAGCTATGAGTAACAGCAATATAGAAAACAGAGGAAATCCATCTGTGGCAGACATGTGCAAGCAGTCTGTCCTCATGTAAATCTTTCTCAGGAAATTCTCTGACTCAGTAGAAGGCCAGAGCTCTGTCATCATGCTTTATCTAGTAAGAAAAGGCAAACGTGCTGAATCTAGAGCTTTGATGTCTGTGAATCTAGTCTATAGACTAAAGGAAACCAAGCCTAGGAGACAGCATTTTTGTGTCTCAAATAATAAATCCATAGTTCTTTATGGTAACAGCCTGTAAGTGATGGCATGGTTCTGTTGTACAAAATACCAGTCTTTTGTAAATCTACATAGTTTCCTTCCTTACAGCAGGAACTTTGCTGTGTACCCAAGTAAAATCAACCTTCAGAGTGACACCCAATGACATTGTTTTCCTTGCCCTGAAAACAGTTCTGGATTTGCTTGAAAGATGTTTGTACTTTCCTCAAAAACACAATAAATTTCAGCAGTTGTTTTTATCACAGATTTGTATTTACTTACCTTAATCTTCTTGATTAAATGAAAGTCAGTGGTAAATGTCCACCTTTGGTGGATCCTTTGTGCCCATTTATCTCCTGTGACAATAATGCTTTGTCTGAGTTACACATGTCCATGTAACTTTTGGATGCCAGCATGAGAGCAGTGCACCACCACACTCTACACCAGGAACACTGATGGGTAAAGTACTGAAATTGAATTCCAGTAAGGAATTCAGTTTGAGGCTTGGTATATGTTGGCATTACTCAGATTTGAGGACAAGCTATAAACCCTAAAATAGGCCATAGGGATGAAAATATCTGTATATACTAGACATGAAAATTTATCCTTTAGTAGGCAGCAGCTTTCCAGTAGATTATCAACCTAGCATCTGACATAGCAGAATGACCTATCATACTAATAAAAATATGTAAAAAAAATTATTGCTTTGAGAGTGTTGTATACTTTTTCAAAACCCTTTCAAATTTCTCCCCAGTTTCTCTCCAGTTATTGTTAGTGGTAGACCTGGATGAAAATCCATGGGTTTATTGCTGTTCTCTAGGAAATAGTGACTTCCCTGTCATTATTCTCTATTCTAAATGAAAACTTAGAGACAGCATGGTGAAATTTCCCATTCATCAAAGTTTCAGATAGTGTAAGTTAAAAACAGCAAAAGCTTTTCATTGTGATAATGCCATGTATTAGGAAAAAAGTTTCCTACGACACAAAATATCTAATTTATTGAATACATTTTAAACATAAATACAAAAAACATTTTAACACTGTTGGAACAAGGCAGCTGGACTTTTTCCTTCTGAAAAATGCAGTCAATTTGTCCTCTAAAAATTTAATACAAATGCATTTACCAATTGAAGAACTGTTTCATCAGCTGTCTCTAGCTTAAAGATTCTGATCCTGCAAATTGGTGTACTAAAAAATGACAGCAATCTAACTGAGTTAGAGTTGAAAAGCTTTGGTCAAACTCTTTTTCTGAGTTTAATTCTTGTAGGGTCATTAATCTCTAGTACAGGGTCCTGGTTGATGGAAGCCAGTAACCAGACTGACTTCTTTGAGCCATATAATGATAATGCCAGATTAGAGCCACCCATTTCCTCAGCTTTTGCTCTTGGTTCAGAGAAGAGGAGTGTGCTGACCCACAAGAGCCCTGTTGTCCCACAGCAAAAACCTTGTCATAATTTTTCACTTTTCTAAACTGCAGCAAGAAGATGGTGAAAATCAGATTTCTTTCATTACTTGTGGAAACCAGGAGTGGATGTAAATCATTTACTCAGCAAAGCATTTCCTTTCTTGAAGAACTCTTCCAGTGATCATTTCTTCCCAAATCCGATATGGTTTAAATCCATTTCTTGCTTGGTTATATCCTCTTTTCTCCCCAAATTTTTTGACAAGCCAAAGTAATTCTTACAGTGATGTTTTTCCCTTAAAAATGTCACAAGGTGGTTTTACACCTAGTCATTCTTTCAGACCTAACACAGATTCCTTTTTTTTTAACTTCAGAGAAAGTTTGGGAAAAAAAAAAAGAAAGAAAAAAGAAGAAAAAAGGTGCCTTTCCATTAATTCGCTGACATTTTCTGCTCTCCATCTTCCCTCTCTGAAGTAGGATTGATCCTCCCCTGCCTAGGATGCATAATGAGCTCAATGCTCCTGGATCTCCACTCAGCAAGTTCTTCCTGAAAAGACACGGCAGGTCAGTGTCCTTGTGCTGTTAATCCATTGAACTAACAACTGAAACATGGGAGGATTTTTAGCCAATTATGAATGAGCAAGTTCTTAATGATTAAAGTTACTCAAGCATGACTTTGTATTCCTCGCCTCAACCCTGCTCCCTTTTAAATAGTGTCATCATCAGTAAAGAAAAACCCTGATATTGAAATGTTCTTTTGCTCACATACATTGACAGAAAGTTAGCAAAAAATCTAATTCTAACTGACTCTCTGTTATGTGGAAGTTGAATTGTTTTTAGAGCAACTTGGTACCTGATAAATGAACCTCACCTGAGATGAATCCAGGTGAGGATTGCCTTGTTATTTTCCCTCATGCTGTTACAAACAAAGAGAAAATGAAATTCCCATCCTCAGAGGTGGATAAGCACAGCAAGGTCAAGGGGTTTACATTGCATTTTTCACCTAAAAATATTATTGCTGTTCACTGAACTGCTCCAGACATCTTCTTACAGCAATCAGGTCAGCCCTAAGTGGGTGGTTGTTCTTGGTGTGAAGTGACCTGAGTGATGCTCTCCTAACCCCTGAGCATGGTACACTGACCAGAAGGACACACCATCAGGGGACTACGGTTTTACTATCCTCCTTCAGGCATTGCATGGATTTTTCACTTCTCACAAAGCTTGAGCAGCTTCACAGACATTTTAGCTATCATTTACGCTCATGGTCTTATTTCATGGTGAATTAAATTTTAGGTTTTTCCAGCAGAAGGAAAGCAGCAATCATATATGATTTCCTCACAGCTATCCCAGGCATGTAATAGCTGAAGTGCACTTGAAAGAAGTCTTGGTCAATGTAAGGAGTTTTAATACACCTTACCTATGTTACAGGTTTAGTCTGTGGGCTCCTCAGGTAATCAAGGGAAAGTGAATCCCGAGAGCAATTCAGAGCAGGAGCCTAAATTGGACTAAATTTTGGATGTCCATCCTTATTCTTCCCTCCGACTGACAGCCCAGTTTCCCAGACTAACTTTGATTTGAGATTCTTTCTGTCAATATTTACCTCTAAAGTAACTTACTGCAGCTTTTTCTCAGCACTATCCATAAGTATGGGCAGATAACAGGGCGTAAGATGTAAATAAATTTTTTTTTGGAGAGTGATCTGTACTACTGTGAGTAAAAACATTATGGAAAGCAACCTAAAACATAAAAATCACTACAAACCAGCACCTCAGCTAAAGATACCTTCCTGTTATTGCTCAAGAGAGTGTGGGCACAAGTAGCACAGATTTTCTTTTTGCTGGTTCCTACCTCTTGGATCTGCAAGGATTTTCATGAAATCTTCCCACATCCTAAAGGAAATCCTGATGTTTTGTTTAGATTGCAGAAATAAAGTTCAACAACAAGCATAAATATTTTATGCTGGATTTCACCTGTGGCACATCGGAGTCCAGCCAAGCCAAGAAAAACAAAGCAGAACTGCAGGGAAACATCTGCCATTTCCTCCTCTTTCTGATGTGTCCCATAAGCAAATCTGATAAGTAACTTCTGCAAAATGTTGTTTGAAATATGACATTTCAATGAATGCCATGGAAAGTGGTAGAAATAATTCCTAATGCACAGACTCTTTTGTTCTATTATGCATTGATGAGAGAATTTGCATGATCATTAGAGGATGACTGAAGTCTGGAATCTTTTTAATTAATATTACATTCCCATCTATTAATGGGAGGAATGACAGTAAATTCTTCTTTTAGCAAATTTCTGCCATCTCTGTGACTTTTACCTAGAGCATTATTAGGAAACAAGTTGAAGAAGGCACCTAAATAGTGCAAAGGAAGGAACTTCAGCAAAGACAGCTCCAACCAGGTTTCCATGTTGCTGGTCCCTTCTTTCTATGGAACTTAGTTTTTTCTTTTCTTTATTGTCTTTCTTTCTCATTTTTCCTTTTAAGTTAGCAAATTGACCTATGCTCCATAAAGTTCATCTGACCTGTCCTCATGCTCTTTTTGTGTGAAGTTTTGAAATATCATCAGACATACAGACTTCTTTTATTATATTTACTGAATCTTATTTGACAGAAAAGTTGGCGTCGATAAGTAGATGTAAAAAAAATTAGATTCTGAAGTTTTCCATTATTTACAGTTTAATTCAAGGAAAATCAGATAGACTACTTGCCTAGTTTTTAAGAGTATGGATTTATATTCAATCAGAATTTCATGTATATGAAAGAAACTAAGTGAATATATATTTTAAAGAGATAACAATTCTTGATTAAGAGGGGTCTGAGCAACAAATACTTAATCATGTGCTTATTCAGCTAGCATGTACTAACTAGAACTGTTTAAAAAATGTTTCCCTCCCTTTAAATTATTTTGAATCCTGAAATCAGTGTAATTGATTCTCAGAATGCTTCTGAAAACAACTCCAAACACAGGAGGTGTGATTTTCTCAAAGTCACCATAATCAAATCTGATTAATTTCCCTACTTTGTTATACTTGTCTCTCCCTTTCTTTTTGAGGAGCCACATACATCATGAGACCTTTTTGCAACAGGCCATAATGAGAAATGTAATCTTCATGCCAGTAGGGCAACATGCTAGTAAAAGCTGAACCACAAAGGCATGGAACAGCAAATTTGTACTGAAAATAAATAGAAAACATCCATATTTACACAGAGAAAACTTCTGGTTGCAAAGTCATTTATCTGGAAAACAAATAGAATTGCTCTATTTTCAATTATTCTAGCTGGCAGTTTAATTAATTCTTCAATTTATTTTCAAACTTCAGCCTCCAGCCATTCGATATTGTTGTTAAGGAATGACCTGCTATTTCTTTTAAAATCATGCTGTTATCTGATATCCTTCTCTTATAGACACTTTTAACCACTCTGCAATATTCTTTGGCTTTCGAAAGCAAAGTTCACTTCCTTTAGTTTTCTCTCTTCAGGTCACAAATCTTCCCTACAGTTTCCTCAATTCTTTTTAACTTTCAGAATTCCTGATGGACTGTTTTCTATGAAAGTTTAAAAAAACTTGTCTTCCTTTTTCAAGCACACTCCTAACACTCTTTCTTCTAATGTCATTGTGCAGGTTCAAGAAGGCAGGAATACATCTGACTACTTAAAATGTCTCACCACCCCCTCATGTACCAGAAGTAACTCTCCTCCTAAGGTCTGATATCAAAACCGCACCAAGCCCGTCTGTTCCTTGAGCCTCTGAAAAGATCTGACATTTCAAATCCTTGCTATTGAAAGGATCAGATCTAAGCAGGATCATGAAGCAGGTTCACCAGGTCCCCATCAATAGGTATGGTGGAATGTGGACAGTGCTCCTCAGATAACAAAAGATCTCCACAGTGTAGGTGCATGAAGCTCACATCAGTCATGCCATGGCCAAAAGACCTGCGAACATCATGTGAAAATGTGCTGCACACTCCCACACAACATGTTTCTCATCTGTTTGGCTACTTTCCACCTTCTTGAGATGTGAGAGAATGCAGTGAGCTTTGTGTGACCTTGCTTTTCCTGTTTCATGGAGCAACCATGACTCCTACTGGAGATTTTCTACTCACCAAACCCAGAGTGCTTTCAGCACACATTGCATGAATGCTTGTGGCAGTCTGTCATTTTACAGTTTGTTCTTCTGTAGTATGTTTTAATATTTCTTGTTATAAGTTTGTAATGGTTCATTTTATGTACCCCATTTGGCTTCCCTAATGGTTCAGTAATGAGTTGTTTACCACAATTTTCCCCACCAAAATGTTTGTCAATCCACATGTCAATCCACCTGTACGCCTCCCCTGTTCCTTTGTCTTACCCCTGTCTGTCAAAGACAGCATACTCCTTTGGTTCTGGAGTGTTCCCTGTCTTTCATCCCTTCCTTGAGGCGGAGTTGGATTTTTTGGGGTTTGTTCCCTCCCTTTGTTGGCTTCTCTTGGGGAGCCCTTGCCCTGCACCCCTCCCCTAATGCCCTCCTGTTGGTCACAGGTTGTGTCCTCCCCATGTTCCCTCTACCCTTTAAAAGCAGCTCCTTCAGGTTCAGATGTGTCACTTGCTCTGCCCCCCTTCGAGATTAAATCTTTGGAGAGTCAGACAAGTGTCCTTCCCTCATTCCTGTGCCTCAGTTTCCCCGTGCTCTGTGCCCTGCTGTGCTCCCCACGCCGCAGCGATCCCCGCCACTGCACCAGTCTGGGCACAGACTCGGGGCGGCCGCTCGGGGTCTGCCCTGCGGCCAGGGCGGGACAGCGGCCAGGGAACCTCCATCCCCTGGCTGCTGAGAGCCAGGCACAAGTGCACTTACTGGCTCACCATACATTAAGGAGGAAGATGCTTGTGTTTCCTTCATACACAGAGAGAGATGACTGCTCAGATGCTGTTTTCAAGCTCCTACACAAAACCTTCTGGGAAGAAAAGGTTCCTTTCCTTCAGCTGTTCCTCATGCTCTTGGTGGGTGAGAACTGGTCACCTCGACCTCCTCATTCAGGCCATAGTTACTCTTGGGAAACAAATGAAGCAGTGGATTAAATAAAGGAAGTTGTTGCTGTTTTCTTCTTTTTCTGATGAAGAAAGCTGAAGACACAATTATGATTTCTTACTGGAGGCAAGACAACCTCAACAAGCCATGACAGCGGAGAGCTGGTTGACTGCAACTTCTCATCTCTCAGGTAGAGAAAAGATCCTGAGTGAAGTCTGTATCCACAGCCAGGATGAAACTTCGGTTCTGCTGTCTTTGGGTACTTACCAAGATTTAAAACAGAACTCAGGAGAAGAAATCAGGGTAAAGATGAGAAGATACTTAAAGCAGTAAGGATGGTTTGACAATTCAACAGATCCAGTGCATTTCCTTGTCCATCTGAGACATGACCTAGTAGAGGTTCAGTATGGAATTGTATCACCAAAATGTTTATTAATAAGAGTAATTGTCTATCTTGCCACTTCTAGGAATCCAAGACATGTCTTTTTTCTATTTCCATGGTAGTATTTTATGGAGACAAGTACGGATAGAATAATTTAGGCTGAAGTACCTGAATCATAGGTAGTCATCAAAATCAATGAACTAATTTTCAGAGATGCTAGTTATCTCTCAGTTCTTGTGGGAAAAAAAAAAAGAAGATTCTTTTTGTTTGGAATTTGAATAGACATTTTCTATTTTTATTCATTTTGCTTCAGTTAACATTTATTCACTAAGAATGTGTGAGTTGCTAGCTGTTAATTATTATGCTAACAGTATTCTGCTAAAGGTGGTCTGAAAACCTGTTTCTCCACTTACTGATTCATCTAATCTGAAGAAATGTATTAAGACTGTTTAAAATAACTGTGACATTGCTACTTTATCTAATCCCCAGTGTAACAGAAGCAGTCAGTATCCTCTCTTTGCATGAGCAGATGAAACTGTATATAGCCACTCTAATTCTTCAGTTCTGTGATTGGATTTTTTTAGCATCTTAAGCTTAATAACAGTGCTTTCCACTTGGAAAGATTTAATACCCATAAAGGTCTTCCCCATAATGTGGTGCTACAGGAGGAGTCCCTTCCTCCCTCTGGGGAACATGTGATTCTTACAGACTTCTTTAGTGATTGAAGGTAACTCAGATTCAAAAATCCTTTGCAGTGCAGGCATTTAGCTCAAGACCAAGACATCTGAATTAAGATGTCTAAATGTAAGATCTTGTTCAGATGCCTAAACATAGGTGCCTAGTGCTTTTCAGGCTGCCCTTGTGAATTTGTTGAGATGCTCATTTGGCCTTCAGCTGCAATTCTAGAAGCAGATGGGTCTCCTGCAGGTCATGGCTGTATCTACCAGCTGTGTGGGTGTCCTAGGTCATCTGAAATGGCACATGTTTACTAATTGAACAGAACCCTAACTACTCTTAGATTGAGGAACACTGAGAGAGTGACTAGAGAGATTCAGCTCTCACCAGGTTGGCAGCTGGATCCATCTAAGCTTCCCTAAGGGTATTGACTATAGCAGTGATTTGGGCACCAAGTTCACATGCAGACATTTACTTGCAAAGACCTAATTTTGGGTCTCTCCATCTCAAACTAAGACCAACCCATGATCTGTCTGTTGCAAGAATGGATGAATTCAGAAATGGAGGGCAGAACATGCTGAAAGGAGAAAACTGCTATGTGTATTTGCAAGGGCTCAGCAAGCAATACAAATACCAGCTGACACCAGTCCCCCTCCAAATGTTTCAGTGGATGCCACATCTAGGACAAAGGTGACCACAAAAGGGCAGCTTTCTCTTTCTACCTTCCACTGCTTGAGGTTAAATAGTGCTGCTTCCATGGAAGGCTTACATCAGTGAGCAGCTGTAGGCCAAATACAGGGACAGTTTTTTTCATAATTGTCCTGTTCTTTTATTAACACAATTGGTTTAAGCACCAACCACTGCATTGAAAATAATCTGAACTTGATTTTGCCCTTCTGTTCCAGTCAGGAGTATCTACCACATGCTTGACAGAAAGAGACAATAATCAATGGCAGAATATTTTAAATGCTTCCAAAATTAGCCTTCCTGTTTCTTACACTATTAAAAACAATTCTCTCCTGCTACTCAATGCAATTTACAGGAGGTGCTTGGAAGAAAACAACCTTGAATTTTCTTATGACACTAGCTTCCATCATGATAAATCTCAAGGTGAGAGTAAACAGGAAGATATGAGCCTCTTTTACAACCATGTTTCTGAATGACATTATAGTCAGAGATGTTCTTTATAGTCTCTGATGAAAAAATGCACTGAATTTTATTGGCAGCATCTCTCTGACAGATGCCACTACTGTCCTTGTTTATACCAGCATTAAAACATTTAATATAACTTGAAGAAAAAAAAACTTTTAAAGTTTTAAGAGTTTAAAGTTGTAAAAGTTTGCATTTAATGAAATACAAGAGGAAAAAATTACCCAGAAATTAAAAATGAAAGTCAAATGTGCTAAAATAAAAATTCTGCATTAAATATATGTCGTGTGGTGTGCTTAATTGCAGAAATTAATACAAATATATGTAAAATGGAATAGCTTGCAAAATTGACAACAGTTTGAATTGTACATGCCAAAACCTCATTTTCTCTCTTAACCACTCAGTGAGTTTAACTTTTTTGATACTTAATTTTAGCACTGTTCCTTAGCAGTAGAGACAACTATTTAGAAAGTTTTACAAGACAGTGCCATACCAACAATATGAAAGATAACTTAAGAGCTACTTCCTAAGTAATAAAATGCTGAAAACATTTAAAAAATATATTCTTCCTTTTAAGAGCATAAAAATGTGTTCTATTTGATCTATCACCTCTGCATTCATTGAGATAATTATCAGAGGTTATTCTGTGGTTTGGAATAAAAATCCAAAAGTTCCCTGGTTCATCTATCTGACCAAGCTTTAATTAGTTTGAGTGCCTCAGATTCTTGCTTTACTTTCTGTATTCACTCTTCCTGTGAATGCCTAAGTGGGATTTTCTGTGGTGATGTGCTGGATCCTCCAGAAGGCCGATTTTAGCTCTCCGAGGCATCACCCTGCAGTCAGGACCTCTCACAGAGATAGTTGCACCAACAGCAAGACTTGTGGGCAAGTAGTGAGAAGCTCTGGAGATTTCTGTAGAGCTGCCACTGAGGAACTTGCTTCTGTGAAAGATAACAGCCTTCTAGAAATCCCAAATGAAGGGCCTGAATAGGAATGGCTTTATATATCACAGGCCCACTTATTGCCTTATCTGATCTGATGGAAAATTCTGTGGTGTTGGTGGAGTTTTGCAGTGCAACAAGAGCCACATGGGGCCATGAAAGTGCTTGTCCCATTAATAATGCTGCCAGCAACACTGAATCCCAGCTCTGAACACAATAGGCACAGAGTAGGGTATATTATTTGTGTAACATTTGTGTAATATATTATTTGTGTAACATTTGTAGCATGTTCAGTATTGATATGCTTACCCATTATGAACAAAAACACACTTAGTGAATGGACCTCTAATTCTAAGTATTTTGTCCTCCACCATCTTGATAGGTACTCAGTAAATCTGTACTGCAGTAGAATCAAGAAGGCTATGCCAGACCTTAGTGCTCACCAAGAAATATTTCTCCTGATACTGCATTAAAGAGCTATATAAATACCTCTAAGGCAGTAAGCGATAGAAATCAACTGCTTACATCAATAAGTCATTAGCAGCAATTAGGACAGAACAAAATTGGCATCTGGCTATTCCAGATAATGATAGAAGAGATGTGTAACTGTAAAAAAGCATGAAAATGTAAAAGAGGTATTGGAAATCCATACTTAGTGAACTAACACAGGCAGCCTGAGCACAAGCTGCAAAAGTCACTGGAATTTGACAAGCCTTTTTGAGCAACACAGTTCTGACAGCAGAGAAAAGGCATATGAAGTGTGAAATAGTCTGTAAGTTAATAGCTGATAGACTGCCTGGTCTTTTCCCAAGTTGCCTTATGAGGTCTTAAAAATCAGCAGCAAAGTGAGTGTAAATACAGCTTGTTTCCTCTTGCACTGGAGTTACTGCACTGATATCAAGAGAGAGTAGCATTCTGTTAAAAAGAGTAAAATTTGGTCTACAATGAGAAAATAAGGCACAAATGAAAACACCCCTTGACTAAATGCAACTCATCAAGTGACAGAGTGGTGTTGATGCAGCTCACAAGTGCAAGCAGGTGGGAGCTTCAGGAGATGGGACAGGTACCCAGCATACTTCAGTTCAAATAAATAATGCAGTTCAATACACTGCACTTGGGTACCTTCCTACTAGGAGTCATTTGCAATAATTAAGTCTGATTTAGACACCCAACCATGAGTGGGTGGATCACGTGCATGTATCCTTCATGCATGAAGTGGCCAAATCCTCCTTAAATCTGGAAATTTGGTTGTTATTAGTGGGGTATTTATTACGCCTTTACTAGCTGTGGAAAACAACATGACATTTTCCTGCTATGTAAGTAACAACACTGGTATTTTTGTGCTTAAAAATATATAGTGGCTTTTCATATGCAGAAAATTAGCTGTATTTTTCTAGCTGGCATCCCAAATACTCTGAAAATCCACAGACGTGACTGCTAGTGAATATGGTTTTAAGAGGTCTAATATTTCAGTCTCTGTCCCTATAGTACCCAGTCCTGCTGCTGTGACTACCCCTGATGGGTTGAAAGGCAGATATCTGTGTGGCTAGAGGCACCTTCAGGGGCTTTCCTGCAGGCCATTAACCCTTTTTCTGCCCACCCTTATTGGAACTAACAGCGTCTATCTGGCACATATTGCAACAATAGCACTACACACAGATATTTTTTTATTTATAGCATCACGTGAGGCATAAAGCACTGTCAATTCAGTGTGAGAATCAACCAGTGGTGTAACAAAAGAGGAATGATCGACTCAAGCAGCCTGTGCCCCTGTAGTCTGATGTGAAGGCCACTGAAACAGCTGGAATGAGTATAGTCATTTCTAGTGGGCTTTGGAGCTCTCTTCCAGTTGTATCTGTGAAGTCCTCAGTATGAAGCAGAGTGGCATTTGTGAGTATTTTTTGTGTTTATGATTATAAATATAATCCTTCATTCAGATGGTGTGATGCTGAAAGCTGTAGAAATCCCCATGGCTCATATAAAAAGTCTTTTTGGAAAAAGGAGATTCTTTTCCCCTTAAAATACTGTAAAAATGTGTTATTTCAATTTATTTAAAAGTAGCTTTCCAGTAGCCAGTGGATATTTATGTGGCTGGAGTATCTACTGAAGTGTGGCAATTTCCTGATTACAAATTGGTTTTTCTCCTACAATGCTACCAGGTATCTTTTATCTCAAAATGTTTTCTTGAGTAGACCAGTGACATTTTTTGGCTTTTGCAGCTACAGAAACTCAAATCCTCAGAATTTCATCCCCCTGAGGTATCTCAGTTCAAAAATTCTTAGCCATGCACCCTTGTGTTCACTGGACTTCCCAGTGGATGACTGTGAAATGAACTCCTTTAGGAATTTGCTCTTCTGAAGAGCTGCCACTGATGTTTCTGAAGATATGGTGTGACCAGCAGGGCGAGGGACGGGATTCTCCTCTCTGCTCTCACGAGACCCCACCTGCAGTGCTGCATCCAGCTCCAGGGCCTGAAGGACATGGACCTGTTGGAGTGAGTACAGATGAGGACCATGAAGATGATCAGAGGGATGGATCTCCTCTTCTGTGGAGACAGGCTGTGAGAGTTGGGACTGCTCAGCCTGAAGAAGAGAATGCTCCAGGCAGACCTTATAGCACCTCCCGGTACCGACAGGAGACACGCAGTGACAGAACATGGGAAACAGCTTCAAACAGAAGAAGCAGGTTAGATTAGGTATCAGGAAGAAGTTCTGCACTGCGAGGTTGTGAGACACTGGCACAGGTTGTCCAGAGATGTTGTGCTCCATCCCTGGCAGTGTTCAAGGTTGGATGTGGCTCTGAGTAACCCAGTCTAGTGGAAGATGCCAATGGCTGTGCCCATGGCAAGGGGGCTGGAACTAAATGATAGTCAAGGTTTCTTCCAACTCAAATGATTCTATGATTTATGATTATATGATATCTGGCCTCAAACTATGAATACATTCACACTGCAGTGGAGGGGATTGTATTCTGATTTGTAAATGAAAAATTAATTCCAGGATAGTTATTCCACTATTTAGCTTGCTGTCTAACTAGGACAAAGAGAATGAAGAAATTAGCTATCTTATTTTATGTACAAAGCCAAGCACTTGACCTTTGATTCTCTGAATTTTTCTCAGTGTGGATCTTCTTCCTTGTTTCAAAGCTTCCACTCTGTGTCTAGCCAAGAACTGGAGAATACATTTCAGACCCAAAAACCTATAATTACCTTCTCATAGTAGACATTTCTTTATTCTCTTACATAATGGCAAATGTCTTCCCTCCCCCACCTTGGAATAGCTTTCCTCTTATCCTCTTATCTTTTCCCCATTCATATCTCCAAACTACAGTGTAGCCATCACTACCAGTGATGATATGAAACAATTTCATCTGCAGGTAATTAATTTCCTTTAATTTAATTGCACAGATAATGCTAAGAAAAGTATCAAAGCTCTCACACGGCTGGTGTAGTTGCAGAGTAGGAGTTGCAATGTTTTGAACTGAATTTTGTGCCATCATTGTCCTACCTACACCACATACATAGGAAAAGTCATGGGGAAAGAACCTTCAAGGATGTATTAAAGTCTACATTCTGAGAAATGTGTACAGGGATTAAATACAAGTAGGGCTTTGCGCTTGTTGCTGACAGACATCATTGTTGGGTCAGGAAGTTTGGTTTGCACAAAGGAGATGAAAGGTCTCATCTACCAACCCTGAAACAGTAATTTAAACTAAATGCTTCTATTACTTCCTGATGCAGTCACGCCATTATTAATTCACTATCTTATCGGGTTTATGTGCTTCTACATTTGTCCATCAAGTGAAGAGTTTAATGAAGAGCTTCAGTTTTACCATGACAAGTAATGTAAGCATTGGGAATATGTTCTTTCAGGAAAGAGTAAAAGCACTGCCTGGGAATTAATGAGGTGATAATTGGTGCAGAATATGCTCAGCATACCCAAGGCTCCACCCAAGCTTAGCTATATCCTTTGTCCTGTGAGTGTATGTGGAGTAAAAGCCATGAAACTTCAATCAAAAACAACACCTAAGTTTGAAATTGAAATTTTCCTACAGCTGTGAGTGTGGTGTAGCTGGGGTTTGGGGATTGGCCTGAGTGTGCAACACTTCACCCTTAATTCCTGGTCCCAGAGCTCTTAGCCACTGCTGCGTGTATGAAACAAGGGATTGTTCCAAGACAGGACACTGCCTTCTGAGGAAAGCATTGCCTGAACTCCAGCCCCTGCATAGCAGAGCTGTGGGGCAACTGCTGCAGGAGCCATCCAGAAGTGTCAGACCAGCCTGGAAATTCCCTGGGCAGCTTCTGCTGTGCCTGGATGGACTGACAGGCAATATGTATGTGTTAGATATGTTGATTAACCTGGCCAGGAACCCAGCCATCCAAATGACTCACCCAGGCAGTTTCTGATACAGAACTGGCAGACTGTGCACAGGTAAGATACTTGTAAATAGCGGAAGCTGTGCAGATGCAGAAATGGTCATATAGCTCAGCATATGGTACAAAGTTGAGATACATATTTTGTGCATAATTTAATATTATCAGTAGAAACAGACCATACATGTGCTGGAGTGGTCATGCAGGACCAATGCCCAGATGGATCATAAAACATGAGAAGAAGTTTGAGGAGCCTCACCAGGTCCAGCTGAAGATGCTGTTAAAAGGACCTTCACAACAGAGACTCCCATCACCATGGACAGTAACCAACCATGCAGTTTGAGGGATTGGAGTATTACCCCATTGAAACAACCCTTGAAATCTACTTGGTTTCCACAAGTGCTCTGTGAGTGTCCATGGAACAGTGATGCAATGCTCCTGAGGCACTGGCAGAACTTGCATAGAGCAGCCCTCGACACACTCAACACAAAGAAGGAGAAACATGATTTCACCTCTGTTTGAGCAGCTGTCCTGTTCATAGAAAGCAAGATAGCCTCCATCTTACTCCTGATACTCCTGTTTTGGACTTCAGCTCTTGTGCTGGTGCATATTTAATTACTTTCCTGGAAGTGAGATCTGTAAGAAATATTTTCTGCCAGCTTATAAGTATCACGTGGTGATTAAACAGTCTCCCAACAGGGAGAATTTAATCCAATCTTATCATGGATACTTAAACATGTATCCTTCATATCTCAGGAGTCCATCTTTATAACTTTGGGTAAAATCTCTTGCAATCTTCTCTGCCGTCTTGCTTGGGACTCCTCTTACTGATGAGAGTCTACTTAAGAGCTAGGAGGTCATGGCTCCCCTTGTAGGGTGCATTTTGAAGAAGAAATAAATACCTATTTTAAACACTTCTCAAAACTTTTGGTGATGGTATGTTTGTGCCCTTGGTTACTTGTTCCATTGAATAATTTTTCCTCTAACTAGACAGTTTCTTGCTCAGCTTTCTCTTTTGATGCAAATTGTCCTAATCTGCTGCTTGTTCTTGTTCTCTGCACACCCTCTGCAGTATCACCTTTCTTCTGCCTTTCTACCAGTCTGCTAATCTAAGTCAAACTTACTCTATTTCAGTCATGCTCTACAGAAAATATTTTCAAAGTGCTGCTTTTCTTGACATCAAGCCGAGGGTCGTTATTTCTGGATGTGTGACATCTAAACCAGGATAAGGCACTCCTTGTCAAGATTCAGAAGTGCTGGTGAGAGGAGAGCTACTGTCCATTTTCCAGGTTGGAAGGTGCTTTACTGGCAACAGCATGACATCACTTATTTTACATTACAACTTACAGCTGTTTACAACTCCCTGTAGCCATCTTTTCTGCTGTGTTGCTGCCCAGTTATTTTTCCTTTTTTAATTTTTTTTCCTTCCAAGTGTAGCACTTTTTTCTCTTGTCTATGCCATGCTCCATGTTCCCAACTTCAGATCACTTCTCCAATGTATTGTTTGGAATTCAAACCCTCTCAAGTTCTTTCAGTTCCCATTTGTTCATTATTTTCCCATTTGAGGACATCTGTGCCTTTTTGTTATTCAGGTTGCTAATGGGGATATTGCACAGTACACTCAACTGTGTAGGATACAGCCTGTGTGAGTTATTGAAAATTGAGTGCAATCTTACAGCAATTACTATATTCACCTTTATAGTGTTTGATTACAGTAAATCCATACTCATTTCATAAACTTCGTTGAAAAAACAGAGCTATACAGACTAGACAGTTAAAGTGTGATTGTGAGAACTGGATGGTCAAAGTACCTATTTGGTCAGATTTTCAGCAATAAAACATTAATCAAGCTTTTTATCTCACCAAATCTCACCAAATCCTTGGCAAAACTTGATCAGTTTCATCAGTGCAAAATCTATTGGAAAATGGGGCTCATCTCTCCATACTTTACTAACAACACTTTATGCCTGAAAAGCTATTACTTACATTTTGGACTCTCCAGAATGTATTTTGCTTTTCATGTATTTTCATAACATCTACTACAACTGAGCATCTCTCTCGACATGAGTGTTACAGAGAGAACTGTTATCCACATACTTCTGTGAATAATTCAGGAAAACAGCTCAGTAAAATCTAGGACCCTGGCTACTGTTAAAAGTTATTGTTGGCTCAGGCTACTAAATTTTTTGACTCCTTGATAAGTCATTTGAAACATAAGCTTTCCAGACTGTTTCAGTTTATTACTCTTTTTAAGTGACCAGATCTAAATTAGAATCTCCTCAGATCAATAGCTCATTTTTATCACAAGACATTTGAACTGTACCATATAGATCAGATAAATCATCTGTCACTGAACTTGAGAGTTTTAAACTGCAGATCTGTGGTGTAGAACTGCTGTAGATTAAGTGCTAGGAAAATGATGCATTACAATTGTTTCTCCCTACCTATGGCACTTCTGAATAAGTACCATGTTCCAGCACAGTGATTATTTTAATTGCAGACGTTTCCTCAAACTGCATGATGTAACTCTCTCTCTCAAAGCAGGCTGTTTACTTTTACATTACAGTATTTCCTCACTCAGTGTTGCTCAGATTATTTACACCATGAAAAACACTAAGTAACATATTTGACTCCATGCGATCCCAACCAAAATTCCTCAAAAGGAATGAGGAGATTCAAAGCGGAAGTTAAAATCACAGCCATGTCTTGGGCAGTGTACAGATCACAGGATCATGGAGTGTTCATGCTGGAAGTGACCTCGGGAGCTCTCTACCCGGTCCTCCTGCTCATATCCAGACAAAATTTATCTTTTTTTTTTTTTATTTTATGCTTATTATCTCTCATCCTCCCACCAGGCACTCAGCTGTGAAAAGCCTGGCTTCATCTCTTTGATGAACTTGTGGGCATCAGGAGCTACTTTTAGGTATGTTCCAAATTGTCTCTTCCCTCAGCCTGTCCTCGCATCCTCACAGGGCTTGTGCTCCCCCCCTCAGCTGAACTCCCTCCTGTTCCTTGGTGCCTTCCTTTGGATGCCTTCCAAAGATGATTGCTCTTTGATTTTGACACTGCTGCCCTTCATGTATTAAGCCATTATATTTTGTCTGCTGATCAAGAACAGCAAAAGTCATTACAGGGATTTCAGAGGAAGATGACATGACATTGCATAGAAACACTTGAACGTCTTCCTGAAACACTTTTTTTTTTCTAAAGCAAAACAACCCTTTTCATAGTAATTTTTCATTTGTTTTCTTCTACTTTCAACAGAAAAACTTCTTGAGTGCATATGTGATTTTTTTCCTTTATTTTGCCTAATTTGTGATATATAAAAATAAATAAAGAATTCTTAATCCCAGTTTACAGTATATTCTTTTTAAATAAATCAACTTCTTTGCAGACCCTGTAGATAAGGTGAGGAGCCCTGTGAATTTCAGGGAGAAGAAAGCTTACTATAAAGAGGGATCCTGCAGAGTCACATGAGCAGGAACATGTACTCAGCAGAGCTGCAGGTGTGGAACTGCAGCCACCAAAGCTCCACAATTAATCCACTCTCAAGGCCTTGACCTGAGTCTTTCCATGTGGCAAATGTGAAGGGCAAAGTCTCAGAAAAATAACAGATGCGGACCAATATTCCCCCATGTTCTTGGGCACAGGTGTTAAAAATTAAGTCCTGAGGCCTTTTTCCAGGACACCATCTATTACCCCGGTCAAAACATGGTTCCAGGAAAGCATTTAGACTACTGTTAGAAAATAAGGATAACTTCCTTATAGCAATGTGCTATCATTACTTCTGTTGGACTTGCAGCTCTGTATTACAGCATCACCATAGCGACCACAGGTAGGCATCCATATCTGTGAGTTCCGTGCTAAATCAATTGCAGATTATGCACACATGCACTTTAATTCATTAAGCCAGGGTTTCATTGTGGTCTGTCCTTCACCACCATTATTCAGTGTTTTCATTATTGCTATGAACAGAGGCATAGAGGCTGTGGTTTTTAATTTTTCAGATGACCCCAGTCTGGAAAGTGTTACCTGAAGGACTGAAAAATAGGATTGGAATTCAGAATGCTTTTGACAAATTGAATAAACAATTAAAACAAAAAAATAGAAGATGCAAATAGACTGAAAGAAAAGTATTTATACACAGGTAGTGGCAATTGTCTCCTCAAATATGCAATAGCGTAAGCACCAGTATAACAGAAGATCTGTCCGGGTGGAAAGGACACTTAGTAAATCACAAGATGTAACAAGATAAGTAACATTATACTGTCTCCACAGAAGTGTTCATTGTCATGAGTTTTATAAGCAGGATTTTGTCTGTGACAAAATGTGATGTGTGGTGGAAATCTTTTTTCTTTCAGCACTGGCATGGCCCCAGCTGGAACACGTGCCCAGCTGTTGATGCTCCGAAGCGATCCACCTCTGGTGAGGGTCTGGGGGAGAATGGTCCAAAACAACAGCCCAAAGGAGCTGGAGCTGCTTCCTAAAAGAAAAGGAGAGGCAGGACTGCGGCTTCTAACTTATAAAAGGTAGCTGCAGAGAGGGAAGGAATTATGAAATAATGGCTTAAATTACAGTGAGGTTGAAGTTAGGCATTTGGAAAAGGTTTCTAATAGCAAAAGTAATTAAACAGAGAAACAGACTGCATGAGGAATATCCATCATTGGAGGCTTAAAGAGAAGGCTGTGTAAGCTGTACAGGAATGGGCAGCCCAGCCATGGGGCTGAAAAGGGGTAAGTGTTGTTCTTATTTGGGTGCTAGAAGGAGGAAAAAGACTTCCATTTTCCAAATGCAAATCTCATGGCTGTAACACACTGCTGTCTGTATAGCACTAGCACAAGATGACCTGGAGCAATTACTTAATTTATTGATGTTTGAAAACTCTAACAGAAGTCACCTCAAAATGTTTAACATATACAAACACGGCATCAAAGCAAATCCTCTGATTCAGCCCATGGTATGAGGTTAGCCCAGATGCTCTGCAGGAATTGGGGTCCAGTTGATGTTGCAATGTTCTAGTATTGATATGCCAGAAAAAGTCAAAAAGCCTAGCAGGTGAGTGCTACCAACCTTTGTAATAATCAGCATGCTCTTTCTTAGATGCCTTCGTAACAGATTTTGCTTAGATCAAATTTTTATTGGTGTTTGAAAACCCCAGACAGTGGGGGACAGTAGAGGGAGGCTGGTGAAGAAGTTTGTTCTAGTAGGAGCACAAATTTGTATTTTACCAAATCAGCTCATACATTGGTATCCTGCAGATATCTACAAAACCCAAATACTTTTAAAAAGAAAATTAGATCCAAATTTATCAACAGAGTTTTAATATTAGAAAAAAGCAGGAGCCAGAGTCTTTAAACATCATATTAAATGCAAACTTATCCATATTCACCAGCTTGATGTTACCCTTGGTATCATCAGGTAGCTCAGGGACTTGATTACAGTCATCATGACAATGCTATAATAAAAGATTATGAATAGCTTGTTGCTGACTTGGGAGCAATCTGGAAATCTCATATCATAAAACCAGCATTCAGTCTCTTAAAATTTATTATATAAAAAAAAGTTATAAAAACTCTCTGCGTAATTTTTACTGCGCTCCATACACAAGAGAGCCATTATTTAACTCTTCATTTAATTTCCAGATGCTTCATATGCACCACATAAAAGGTAGCCAGAGAATCCAGGCAGGAAACAGACTTATGGTAGCCAGCTCAAAGGTAGCATGTGTGGAAAATGCCATTAAAATTATAGCTTACCTAGTGTGCTTTGCTTCCCTAAACTAGAAGTGTTTCAACTATTTCCACAGGTTTAGCTTCAGGCTGCAAGGTTGATGTCCCTTCAAGTTGTCTGGGAGTCCAGGTGGGCACTACCTGGGGCTCACATATGTGCTGCCCCTCTGAGATGCCAGATGCAGAATCCCCATGTGTTTTCTGCCTTGAAAGACAGCCAGTGTGTCCCCTTTGTATCCCTTACCTCATGCAAACATTGCTGCATGCCATAGTGCAAGAGTAGCAGTCTTCGAAGTCCCAGCCCAGAACTTACACTGGACTTTTCAGTTTTTCTTTAGCAGAAGAGAGAGAGAAAATATGTGTCTGCAAAGGAAATCTTACCTGGTAGCAATTTCCAGGAGACAGAGCAAAGAGGCCTACCTGCCCCCAGGAATTCAGGTATGCCGTCCCTGTGCATGGCTCAGGTGTGGCTGGGGACCCTCACACTGCAGCTCAGCTGCCCTGGCCCTGGTCCCTGAGTGCATTGTACATACTCAGAAACTAGAAAGGAGGTAGGCAAAAAACATCTCATTTCTTCAAAGTTTCAATGTTCTTGAACATTTGAATTGTGAGCCCTGTTTTCCTTCCTCCCAGTAATACACATTATTGCAAAGAAAATTTTGGAAGTCGTGGAAGAAAGAAAAAGTGCTTGAGCAATGGCCAGTACGGCCCAAGCAAGAAGGATGTGAGCACTGTTTCAACGCCCACTGCAATTCGACAGGCTTGAGAAAGCCTGATTGCTGGGAAGCAAAACACAAATTGTCCCTGAAACTGCTTTTACCAGGTTGCTCTGTCCTTTTCCTAATTCAAACTGCAATTATAGAGATGATAAAATGGAAAATAAATATATATGCAGTAGCTGAGAAAAACCAATTAGTTTTGCACCGGTGAGAAATAATGCAGAACTCCTTGTGTTTTTAACAAACTGGTTCTCAATATATATTGTAATGTATCTTCATGACCCAAATGTACTTAGGAAGAGCATGACAATGAAATGTATGTTGGAAGTGTAATAAAGGAACTAATGCAGTACAGTTACTATATTTTATTAGTAGAAGAAAACAATTAAAATGATATCCAGGTAGTAACTTAGGAGCCAAATGTCATAGCTGTCTCTTTTGCTGCCAAAATATGTGTACTCTCTTCCTAACAGTCTCTTTCCCCAAGGAAAAATAAATGTATCTAAGAAATACTTGTTAGCAATGCAATTACAGGCTTAATTCCCCAACCAGCTTCAGACATCATAAAAACAAAACCAAGCAGAAGCCCTTTACAATTGCAAAGGAAAAGAGACAGAAAACCACTAAGTGTTCAGAGAAAGATAATATAGTTTTATAACAAAAGCTGGCACAGTCTTTGACAGTAACATTTGAGATGACATTAGCATTAGTTTTTCAACTGCACTGTCTTTTTCTTTTCCACTACAGTCTAGAATGAAAAACTTCATCTAAAGTTAGGCTGTGCTACTCCTGGACAGCACTTTTGGGACAATCAGACACCAAAGTACCTTGCCATACCCTCAGAAAAGCAAAGTAGCTTTGTATTGAAATAACATTTCATGGCATTACTTACTTCTGAAGGCCTGGTCTCTCCAAGGAACTTAATGACAGCTGGGTTTTTTGTACAATGGAAGTTCAACTGTGAGACCTGAGACACTGGGAAGCTAATTCAGAACACTTCTGAAATGTTGGCCCTAAGAAAGTGATATCAAGATAAAAGTTTGAATAAGTAGGATAAAAAGGACAAAAAATGCTAAAGGTTGCTTCCTTTCCTTCCCCCATCCCACCACACAGATTAGACCCATATTCATATCACAGCTTGGAGGGAAAAAAACCTTCAAGAGGCCTTGCATGGGTCAGAGGAAGTTTGAAGCTGTGCAAGGGTCATGTTGGTGGTGTCCTTCAGGATTCCCATGCTGGGGTCTAGATCCGTCCCCATCTCCTCCTCCCAGTGCTTGCTGGCCAGCCTGGGCACCCTGGGCTCTCTCACCATCCATAGCAAGGCTTTGAGCTCCTCCAGAGACTCCTGTCGTGGGAGGGGCTGTCTCATACCACTGGCTTCACCAGGAGAAACTCTGGACACTGGAAACTCTGCTCATGTGAGCAGTAGATGTCCTGACTGAAGCTCCAGGCTCTGCAGAAGGATTTCTACTTGATTTGTAGCAGCATATACTTTTACTGTTGGAAGTAAAGGTGTACACCCCAGAGTAGTACCATGTTCCTTCTAGATCCCCACTCCCAATGGAAGTTTGAATTTCTTTGGCAAGGACCTTAAAAGTCTTTTTCTCCTCAATGACTTTGTGCAATATAAAATATCCATCTAAAACATTGCAGATGACTTTTACCCCTCAGTCAGTTACTATAAAAAATTGGCAGCAAACCCAAGATAAAAATATTGATGTTTAAAAATTTAGTATTTTAAAATATTGAACATTAACATCCTTTTAATGATTTTTAAATTGGATCTAAATCAGGGTAGAGATGTTCCTTTTTACACTCACTTATAATGGGTTACTGCATTGATGGGTTCACAAGAAGAGGAAAGTGGATTTTCTTTAAATCTGTCTTTCTTCCAGCATTGGATCCCAAAATAACAGATAGCTGGGAGGCACTGGGGCTTCACTGGGTGAAAAAAGCATATTCTCACTACAAATGTGAAAACTGTAATAACCAAGCCCCAGAAGTCACAAATGCCTGGATCCCTAGGATGCAGGTGATGCAGTACAGAGCTACTGAAGCTGATGCCAGAAAAAGGTTGAGAAACATTTTGCAGATGATCTTCAAGATGTCTTATGGCTCATAAAAATGATCTACTTCAGTGGCATTTTCAATTAATAGATGCACTGATTTTTTCTCTGTACATTTAAGCTGTCAGGATCTGCTCCCATAATGACAGGATGAGAGGGATTGGATTTTTTTCATATTTAAAGTGTAGCTGATTAAAGTGGAAATGGGATCAAGAATATGCTTTTTTACTAATGGAGATTTTCAATAATAATGACAAGGAACTTTCAATTGCAGTGTGATGCCTCATGTGTCTGTATTGGATGCAAATTTTGAGAAATGTCCTTGACTAGGGTCATTAAAACTGGTATGATTGGATTTGTGGCATTTTTAATGTAGACTCAGAAACAAACTGCATTATTATTGAAAGCCTGAGTTGAATTTATTGAGATGGTCTGAATAATTTTTCTGAAACAGAAATTCTGCAGACAGCTGCTGTCTCTCTCTTAATGAGTTTCAGAGTCTGATAAAGAGGAAACCCAAGTCTTTGTGGATAGCTCAGAAGAGATTTCTTTCTATCCTGCCACACAGCCTGTCTCCTGAGAAGCACAACCATCAGCACTGACAATAATAAACACAAAACAGAAGTCTAGATTAAATGCTGTGAATGATCTATGGCTTCATTTTGCTGGTATGCACCTGAGGCTCAAGATCCTCTTGCAAAATGATGGAAACTCATCTATCTCACTAACAAAAGTTACATGCCTACAGTGATTCGAAACAGAAACTGGGTTTACCTGTAATCTTCTGAGGTGGATTTTAAATTTTCCTTAACTGACAGTGCTTACACCTGATACTTTGGCTTAGCACCCTAGAAAAGCTTGAGATCCACTGTAAATCTCGTTTCAGGTCAGGTTTGTTTTTCTGATATCCTGAGTCTGCAACAGGATGTTGCTATTTGGTAATATTTGAAGGAAAGATTAGTTGAGATGCTTACAGAGTCACTGCAATAATGGTGACATTTATGGGATGGGGAGCCAGGAGAATCTCTCACTGGGCATGAATTATGAGCCTGTGTCAGGTTCTAGGGTGCACAGCTGGAAAGGCCACCTTCGTTTTCCTCCCTTACTCCCTCTTGGCAGCAGAATAAAGTTGCTCCTTAGTGGTGTTACTGGGGTGACAAGAAATGTGATACTTCTGTTTTGTAAGATTTTTGCAAATGCCCTGGGTCCAAACTACACATCCTTGGACCTGAGTCTCTGCTCAAACCAGCCTTGCTGGACAACCACATTTTCAGGTCCAGTAAGTGGCATCAGCTATAAAAAACATTAAAGAGCAACATTTTATAGTTCCAAAGAAGATGGGAAATTCCAGGAATTAGTCATAAAATCAATCTCTTCCATCTAATAACGGTGCATAAGTGGGTATAAGAACCTGGGAAAAGGCTCTCAGGAAAAGGGAATTAGAACAGCAAAGATGACAGCACATTGTGGGAAAAAAAATGCATTTCTGCTGTGGCTGTTCAGAAAAATGCCTGAGATACAGTCAGCTCCTTGGTTCACAGGTTCCAGGGAAATGTTTGCAGAGCTCACATATGGGAGGCAACATGTGGATCTCTGATGGCATAAATGCATTTATATGCACAAATGTGCCACCTGTGCCCGTGAATTTCAGACAGAATATGTGCTCTGAGAGCTGATGGAAGGAAGGGGCAATCCCTGTTCATCATATTCATATTAGAGTACCCGTGGTAAAAAAAGATTGCAGTATTTAAGTGCAGCCTCCCACTGCCTTATTCTAACCTCTCCCATTAAAGCAGTGCACAGGTAGGGTTCTCACTCACAGTCTGCTTCTGCCAATAATATGGTAAAACACAACCAGTACCAGTGGAAGATTTCCCATTAGTGCTGAAGCAAATGTCTGAGGTCAGGCTGTGAGAGAGGTGAGGCTGGAGGGCTTCTCCTCCCCTCCAGGGACTGCAGCTGTTGATAGAACTAACAAACTGAATAAAGCAGAAATAAAAACCTGCAGTCCTTCCTGCTGAAATGAGGATTTCAATAACCCGTGCTGCAAAAGGCAATAATAAGCAGCCTCTTGTGTTTCGAACCTTTAGGAGAGAAGATGCCAGGGGAAGAAATCAGCCCTTAGAATGATTGCTCAGATTAAAATGCTTGCAAAAGCTGGAGTGAGGGAGGTTGACTTTCCTCCCAAGCCAAGCATGCAGAAAGGCAAACAGGGGTTTGGCTGTTTCCAGGCAAAGCAGGCTGTTTTAATGACCTTGGCTCTCTCTTTCAGTGCATCCACACAAGCTCCTTTGTGCACATCCGTGTGTGCTCCGCTGTGCTGGACCCTGGGAGAGCATGCACCCCCTGCGTGACCACAGAGCAGATCCAGCATCAAACATGGAAGGAAAAAAAAAACAGGGAGGGAGGCCTGAAATTTCCAATCTGACATGCTCAGCAAGTTACTGGTTGGCATGGTAGTGACACCACCAGCACTAGGAAAGAAGCTTTCCCTCGCAGTTTCTCTCAGGTTTATTGGGAAGATTATTAAGACATTTTCATTTTAAAATATTTGGAAGAGACTTCTGCATAAGTCAAGAGGACATTTCTGTCCATATTGCTTCAGATAGTGAAAAGAGAGTTTAAAGGGAAAAACCAAGCAAAATCCCATTGACTTTCCTCATGGCTACTGAAAAGGGTCTTGAAAGAACTTGTCTTGTGAGCAAGAGGGACATCAAGAAGTACTCGTTGGCCCTAGACAGGTAACAAAATTCTTTGTTTCCTTCACTAACATTTCTGTGTCAGAGCAATGTGAGATCACCAATCTGCCAACCGTCTGCAGGAATCAAAGTCTGGAGAGTTTCACTATGCATACATTCTACTACTTTCAAAATGTTTTGTTCAATTTTTTTCCTTCCCAAACTTTCTTATTAGATATTTGAAGCATTTACTAGACAGCAGTCTGATGTGTCTGTGTCTGTGATGGATTGAACCAATCAACTATTGAAGCAAGTGTCTCTTGCTATGTATTTTATAAGCTTAGTAAATTTATTGTAGGATGCAAAACCTCATGAATTATGCTGCAATTTTAGGCTGAATTATAATTGTGCTATTGACACCATATCTGGCTCAAGGCTCCTTCATGCTTGACTGTCTAAATTATCTGTTTGGTTTGAAAAAAAAGGCAATGCTTTATTCTTGTGGATAGTCTGGCTTAGAGTTAATGTACCTCTTGTATGCCAGAGGTCCAGTGAGTAAATGTTTGCTTGAGTGAGGAAAGATCCTCTGAAAACATGAGATACTGTAGATGGGGTTAAAAAGATGAGTATAAATGTCTATCACAAAATAGTTTTGCAGTTTAACCTTTTTTCATTCTTCCTCTTGACTCAGACTAGCAAGTATTTTTAAAAGAAAATAGCTGTTCAGTTGCAGCTTAGCACCTCTTGACATTTCCATTATCTCATTGGTTTTCAGGTTATTTATTGCTTGGCTCTCTTAAAACATGGGACAGAAACTTGGCGTAAGCACTGTCAGTTCAAATGGAAATCTGTCTCTTCATGTTCTTATACTGGGGTCAGTGCCATCATATTTTAGTCATTTGAAAGTCTGGGTTATTATTTAAATATTATTACATGGCTCCATAAATATAGATGGCACTATATGACTTCTGTGGTAATATTTATATTTCAAAAAGATCCCATATGATTCTGCAGTTCATCTTAGTTATTGAAGACACTCAGTGTTTTTTTGAAAGTTTGCAATTTTGTGCACACAGCTTCAGTGCTTGAGGTCCTTTGGCCCCTTGCAGCCTCTGGACACAAAGGACAACACTGGGCAAACCCATTATATGGTCCCCTGAGACAGGGACAGTTGTTGGGCTGCCCCGTGAGGAAGCAGTTTTTGTGAGTAAGCACTTTTTGTGAGGAAGCATTTTTTCCCCTGGATCACTGGTAATGGGGAATATCCCTGCTAAGCGGAAGGGTAGAATACACACTGAGGGAGAGAATCCCTGGCAGCTGATCCTTCCATCTGAGACCTGACACACCTTCTGGAGTCAATTTTTTTCTGATAATTATTTCTTAATTTAGGATTGAAATTATTTGGGGTGAATTGCTGCAGCAATTGAAATTGTTGGACTGATGCTGCAGCTATATGCAATAGCCCCTGAGCTGGAGGGTTGGTCCCAGGAGGGCTCCACAGTGGTGGTTCTGAAGTGGCCGAATGATGGAGGTGGGAGCACAGCTCTCCAAAATGAAGAGGACTTGTCACCCAGCCATGTGGCTTTTGTGCTGCTTCTCCATTTTGCTTTTTCTGACAGATGAAATTTGATTAACTGCACAATTTAATTACTCTGTTCCAGAAATAACCAGAGATGGGGCCTGAGAACCAGAGTCTCCCTTCTGTTGGAAAGAGCTGGTAACACAGGGAAAGCCTTTGCCCTGCTTCCCATTGCACCCAGCAGCTTGGGGTGCCAGCCCAGTGGCCCAGGGTACCAGCCTGTGAGCCACAGCCAGCACGTGAGGGGATCCAGCCCCCGGGGCCTGGGCTCACAGAGCAGCTGCCTTAAGCCAACAGTAGCACTCTTAGCCTTTGGTATAAATTACCACACTTTTCTGTCCCCCATGTGTAGCCTTAATGAGCAGCTCTAACGCTTTCAACAGAATTTATTTTGCACACAGATTGCCTATTTCCTTGCCATCCCCCAGCCTCTTTCTTTTTAATAAATGCCATCATTATATAGTTTTATCAATGTAGTTTTATCTTGACCATGTGAGTAGGAGGCCTGAAAGCTGATCCCCTTCCCTGCACTTGGGGTGGTGGAGGAGAGTGCTTTGCATATGCAAGACCTGTCTGCTGTCACTAGATGGTTTCGATGTATTAAGGCTTCCCATGTCAAACTTGAAATGCTTGAAAGGGAGTGGGCTTCAACTGAGCCCTTTGAAATTCAGATCAGTTGTAGGTTTAAAGTACAATTCACATTGGAAAGGACCTTAAGAATGTCTCTGGCCCAACCAAGAGATTGAATAATGTTGCTCAGGGTTGTCTCCAGTCTAGTCTTGAAAAAAAATCTCTGTGGATAGAAACTCAACAACCTTTCTGGGCAATCTGCTTCAATAGGGAATTAATTTCATAATCTTTTTTTCCCCTTTATATTCAATTGGAACTTGTTTCAATTTATGACCAATGACCTCATCCTTCCTCCATGTAGAGCAATAATGCTCCATCATCTCAATAGCCTCTTCAAGAATATTGGCAGGTTGCATCTAGGTGCTCACAAAAAGTCCAGTCCCCCCAGAAGTACTCCAGCCTTTAATCATCCTGGTCACCCTCTGCTGAACCTGCACCTATTTCCTGATCTTTCCTGTGCTAAGGACCCAAAGCTGGACACAATATTATAGATACAGTCTCACAAATCTGTCTGTTCCTGTGCAGGACTTTGTATTTGTTCTTCTGAAATTAGATAGCTCCTGCAAAGCTCCTTAAGGCAGCCTTGTCCTCCAATCCATCAGCTGCACCTCCAGGCTGGCATCATCTGCCAGTGTGATCGGGGTGCCCTACACCTCCTCCTCCAGGTAACAGAGGGAGGCATTGCAGGGGATGGGTCTCAGGACAGGACACCACTTCCCACCAGACTTGAGGAAGCTGATGAACCATAATGGTTACAGGGTCTGAAGCTGAGCACTCAGAACCTCCCATTTCATGCAAAATATGTTGTCTGTAAATCATACATCATCTGTTTGTAAATTAGGTGTGAACTAGGTCTCTGAGATAGTTTTGTTTGATCGTTTCACAGTCAATACTGGTATTAAAAGAAAATAAGTTTTTCTAATGACTAATCATTTATATTTTTTTTTCTTTTTGTTATCACCTATATAGTGATCTAGATAACCCTTTATCACAGTCCAGGTAATGGCTTGACCAAATTCCTCAGCTTTCCATGAATAAAGACAGGCAAGAGTATTTTTAATTCTTGCTGGCAACAGATCACTGTAATTTGACCAGAAATATTCAATATTCCACTTCATAAATCAGTGGATTTGCATCTGATTGTGCCAGCTATGCTATAAGCTAGATTTTGGGTTGATCCAGCATGGATTTCTTATTATGTTCTTTATATTGAGATTTTGAATACCATCACACAAGTGAAACTCAAGGCTTTAAGTCTCAAAGTTTTGTTTTTTATTTTGTCACTGAGACAAGAGACAAGGCCGGGAAAAACCCAGAAATGGGCAATGCTGATAGCACAAAAGTTGTGTGGAAATGTTGGGATTTGTCTTCATGCAAAAGTTTTTAACACAGAACATTTATCTGTAGATATTCCTGTCTATAGGCCTTAGACTCCCAACTGGTTCTTGTCTGCCAGGCTCAAACCAGCAAGCAAAATGTTTGAAGGGAACCTGGGAGATGATTGCTACAGGTGACAAGTGATTTTTCTCAGCAAGCACATAAGTAATATTTTGTTCTTTTTCTCCTTTCCTGCAGGTGATATGAAAACTCTTACAAGCTCAAAGAGTCTTCATCAAATATAGTCTTTCCAGCACTCCTTATCCTTTACAGAATCAATGCTCAGGAGGATGATGGGTGTTTCTTGTGATCTCTGGGCTGTTTTAGCTGAGAGGCCTGTGGTTGTCTCCTTTGCACTGGCTTGCCAGCTGGCCCAGTAGCACACAGTAATTTAGCAGACTCAGCAAACTCAAACTTTGGCCCCCTGCAGATGACACGAGGACCCTGCAGAATGGATTGTGTCTTCCCAGTACTGGCCATATGCCATCTCCATTATGCCCAAGTCATTTTTGCCCAGAAAGAAAATCAGGTAGTAAGTTACATGAAACAGAAATTAAATAGCTAGGGCATTAGCTCAGAAAATTGATGGTTCAGAGGTAAAACAATGATACATAAAATCATGAATGATGTGAGGCAGGTAAACAGGGAATAGTCAGTCACTTCTAACAGTATTAGAACTAATTAAAATAGCAGGCAGACAGCTCCAGAATGACAAAAGACACATTATTTTTACACACATCATAATTAAATTGTGGAACTTGATACTTTCAAGTCAGATGGGTTTGTAGAATAGAGATCTGTAAAGAGATGTTGGACAGGAGCTCTGGTTCAGAACTGGGGAGCAGTAACTCTCTGGGAATGTTCCTCTTTGGTACTTTGACCTTATGTATTCCTTCATGTTCATGACAGAATTTGCATACTTGACTACATGCACTTCTGGTCTGTCTCCAGGCAGTAATTGTTATAGTGTTATGTAGAAGGAAAACTCTTGACAATACATTTATGCATAGAGGGCCAGGCCCTCAAAACGAGGCCAAATAGGATAACTGAGGCGTGAATTCCTATCTACTGGACATCTAAATGTATGCAAACATATAAATATTTGCCTTTCTTTTGTGCCCACAGTAAGGAAAAGGAGAAACTGGACAGCCAGGTTATTAACAGGGTCTTAAATACCTTGAAAATATTCAAGATTGGTACATCAATTGAAATCGGAATGGTGCCAGCACAAGGGAGGTGACAATGGCTTTGATAAATTTTTCTCTGAAGGTAGTTTCATTATCCTTTCAGGCACCAGAAAATTACTATTTTCCCTCATGAAGGAGATGATCTCCCGTGGAAAGCACAGTGATTCCACATTTTCCTCTTGTGACGGGGGAACTCATAATGGCCTAGGAGGATAGCAATTATTCCCACAAGCCTGCAGATCAAGGCACCTGGCAGATCAAGTGAAAATAAACAGAAAGGAAGTTGTAATAAAAAGCTAATGATTTGTGTGAAATCGGCAATATGTATTAATATTTTCTGCTTCCCCCCTCCAGGCATGACTCAGTAGGAGCCTTTCAGTGACATTCCCCTGACTATCTTTTTTACAAAGGAAAGAGAATTTGAAATGGAGAAAAGATTATTTTTTAATCAGTAACTCTGCAATATGCTGGCACAGAGACCTGAAGCTCAAAGACTACATCTTGCTCTAAAATACTATGAAGGAGTTTCTGGTCTAACAGAACTGATCTTTGCACCTTAAGCTTTTGATTCACACTTTTATAAAACTGCCTCTTAGATTCTTAGATTCTTTTAATTAGCGGCAGGCAGCTTTTGAAAAAGAAAAATGATGGTTACGTAGAGGAGCTGGCAGGAGTTTTCCCAACTCATCAGGCCAGATGCTGTTCTGCAAGTTCAAAAGGAGCAGTGAATGCTTGCCACCTCTGGCAACTGGGGCACTTTTATTTAGGTACCCTTTAGAGAGAAAAATGTGACATTTGTGGTTTTATACTGTCTCTGTTTGCTTTTGCCTCTGTCCAGCAAGGTCTGTGGACAGAGCTTTCCTGCCCCTCAGTGATGCCCTGAGGCTTTGTTAGTTGACAGAGAGACTGAAAGACAAAAACCAAAAGAGAGTGAGATCACGGAGCGACCTATTTTGTTAACAACAAAGAAAGGAATTGGTGGCTCGGAATATGCAGTGGTAATTTTGGCATTCCTGCCTGAGAGGCTGTTGAGCTGATCATGACTCATGTCATTAAGATGATTTTAATGTTCAATGCCAGCTGATGAAAATTGAGGTAAGGGGAAATTAATTTTACATGCAAACGATAGAAAAGCACTGGAAGATAACTCCTGAGAGAGATCATGAGAAAGAAAATCTTGCCTGCCCTGATCTCCAGGGGAGAGTGAGAGAACTACAGCATTTTATTCAGCCATCTGGAAGGAATTAATTTGTGGTACCTTCTGTGTCTAATTCATCAGTAAAATATTGTACAAAATGACACAGTACACATAAGGAACCCGATAAATGTAAAACTAAAGGACTGGAGAAGGACTGGCTGGTGGGGACCCAGCTGCCAGATGGGCAGACCATTCCCTAGACAGGCCAACTCCTATTTATTTGTTGTTGTGAGGAAAATAAAGGAAAATGCTGACAAAAGGACCAAGCAAACTCACTGTCTCCAAGCATCAGACATGACATCTGACCAGTTGCTCTTTCACACAAGCTCCTCACGTGCAGGGGGAATCAGTCACCTCGGCTGAGCAAACAGAGACCACATGCTAACCTGGCTGGGAAACAGGCTGACTCAGGGGAACATCACACCCTTGGAACATATCAATATTTACAGAATCAAATCCACATTGATAATCTACACTTGCAGGGCTTGACTGCCAAGGTGGGTCAGCTCTTCTTTCACCAGTACCTCTGGGATGTTGATGAACATAAAAAGCCAAGACATCAGCTCTGCTGGTGCCTTTGCCTCTCGCCCACCAGTGTGGGGCATCTGGCAGAACTTCAAACCTGCTGAGCAGCTGCAACCCCCTCAGGCCACCCAAAAAGGCAGCTGGAAAAAGCTTGTGATTTCAGTATAATTTTTTTTTTTTTTCTGGACATTGACTACTGCAGGTTGGCAGCCACCAGCTGATTTCTTTCCAGTGAGATTTTAGGCATCTTGACACTTCTATAAACAATGCAGAAACACTACAGAAAGTCACCAGGATTCATGTTACTTCCTGGAGCACAGGTTTTCTTCAGCTGAAGAAACAATTCTTCGAGTCCCACAGGAAAGTCTGAAGTCAAAATGGGGAAAAGCCACTGTTATTACTGGGGCAAATAAGCCAGTCTGACATCCTGCCCCCAGGCTAATTTCAGACTTGGAAAAAAAGCAGTGGAGTTTGCTGTGTTCCTGGGTAGCCCCTGCACACACAGACCTCAGACAGCTGCAACACGTGGTTATAGGGATGGTGTGTGTGCATCTTGGCAGAATTCATCTTCTGGTGCACTCATCACGTTAGGAGTAGTTCTGGCAACAAATGTTGTATTGGGAGAGACAGAATGGTTTTAAGTACCCCTAGGAGAGGGTGTAGAGGGTGTTTTTGCAATTTAGGCTCTTTTCTGTTGAGAGATAAGGAGAAAAGAATATCCTTGCTCAGCAAACCACCTTGGGGCCTCCCAGGGGGAATCTTTTGGTTGTTCTATTGAGTGCACCAAACATCGTGGGCATCCAGGAGCTTCCAGAGTTGCCCTGCAAGGAGCTTGGCCCCAGACCTCTCTACCCCCACCCTGTGTTTCCTTCGCAGGAACACGGAGAGACACAATACTGAGGTTTTATGGCAGAGCAGACTTGGCCAAAAAATCACTTTGTAATGGAGCAGTGCTCAAAGAGCCACTTCTGCTGGACTTCTCACCTTTCTATGACCTCAGTGGCATAAAGGGTTCTACATGTACTATGGAGAATTGATTTCTTTGATTTTTGAATACCTTTGATATTTTTTAGCTAATATTTTCTATGCTCAGGCTCTATGCTGAGCTGGAATTTCTCTATTTCTATGCTGGAATATTGGTATATTTTGTATATATGTGGAAATTTAAGATAACATAGTTCTGCTAAGATAAAATAAAGAGAGGAGACAAATATCTCTAGCTGATTATATTTAAGAAAAAGAAGTTTGGGGTGTTTTTTTGGCTAGTCTTCCTGACAAAGCTGTATGGAATAACATCCTGAATTTTTTAGTAGAATTTTCTCCATATTATGCTGAACTTGGTAGCTATTTGCATGAGGTACCATTTTTTTAAAGTCATGTGGTGTGCATGAGATACACAGCCTAAGAAGGCCACCCTGTCCTTCATAAACTGCTAAATGATGTAGGAGAGCCCAAAGAGCTGGGAAACACAGCCAGAACACTCATTTTATGTGCAGCTCCCTCCCACAGAGCCTTGCTTGTGCCAGCAAGCCTCTTCTATGACCTGCTGTGCTGTTCCCAATGCTGCTTTTACCCTTTGAAAGCATTAATTACATCATTTCTGGGGCTGTAGGGCCAGGCACCTGAATAGCCAGGGCTTTTCTTTTTTAACCTTGTCTTTCTTTCTTTCCCAAAGGATGAGCTGGCTTCAGAAGAATCCAAATGAAGAGAGGCAGCAGCAGGAATCAGAGGTTACAGGAGCTAATCCACCATACCACTGTCACAGCTACTCACAGGCCTATGAGAACAGAAAGAGGGAGCAGCATCAAGCCAGGAGGAAGCTCTGTGTAGCATCAGTAATTTGCACCTTCTTCATGATTGCTGAGATAACAGGGAAGTATTGTTCAAAAAGAGCCCAGTCTGCTGCTCAGCACAGCCACGCTTTTGCTTTGAGTGCATTCTGACTGCAGGGACCATGCTGACAGGGGTGAACCCACTGGCATTAAATAACTCTACTTTGTCCTCAGTCATTAAAAGAACTGGGGGGAGAAGAGGGTTTAGGTGAAAGTATCAAAATATTTTCATATATTCATTCAAGGATTGCATCTGGTAGGAATACAAAGATCAGTAAATGGTCTGAACTGTTCTTCCAGGTCTTTAAACTTGACTGATGCATGTCTTAGCATCACAAAGGTTTTCTAATAAATTGAGTTACATTCTTTTTAAAAGAATAAAAGATTTTATGTATTTATCCAGGCCAATGAGACCTCAGCACTGATAGAGGCTGCTAGCAGTAGGATCTGAAAATAAATGCAAGAATCTTTTCAAAATCCAGGGGAGTCCAGGGCCAGATTCACCATCTGTTTTTCTACAGCTAAGTCAATGTATTTATATCAGGGCATGTTTATCTTTTAAATTGGCCTGCTGGTGTGTCTCTGGATCAATGAAAGATTATTCCCCTCCCTAATTAGCTTTCACTTCTGGAGCCACCCTACAACATCCAATAGAAGTATTTGGCTTGCTTGTAGAATATTTGCTTTCATTTTGTCTCACTGCTCTGCTCTCTCCATGGATTCTGTGGTATTTATATCCACCTGATAGTTCCTGGCTCTTTAATTTGACCTTCTCTGCAGTGAGCTGAGGTAAGGGAAGGCATGGGGAGTCCCACAGACTTTTGCCACATGTGTTCCAGCCGATGTAACAAAAATCAGCCAGGAAGGCTTCTGAAACCCATATTTTCCCAGCTCAGACATCTCTGGAGCCCCATGGAAATGAAACAGAAAGGCTTTGTCTTCCCTGCAAGTGAGAAGTGGAGGCACTGAAAGACTTGCTGCATTTCTGCCTTCTCCTCTGGCTGCCAAACCCAGCAGGGACTTCTCCAACTCTTCCCTCCCACGCACTCCCTCTGCATGAAGCCCTGTTGTTTGTAGGTCATGTGCATTTCCCCCATGGAAACCAGTGCATGCTGCTAATCCCCATGCAGTAATTTCCAGTGCCAGAAGTAATGCATTATTAACAAAACCATATAATGAGCAGGCTTAAGTTTGGTGAATGTGGCTGTGCTAGAGGGTAATTGGAAGGACAGATGATGTGTTAACTAAATGTTTCATTTTGCTTAATGAATCATGCAGCTTTTTTGCAGTGACAGCTTAAGTAACAGGCTTGAAGACCGTTTTGCTTCAGACCATTAAACTTTGACAAACCAGTTATTAACTGCAGTTACAGACAGCTCTCTGTAGAGATTTTTGTAATTATGAACCATACATTTAATATTTTTAATCATTAGGCAAGACTGCTGTGCCTGATGATTGACCATTGAGTGACTGAAAATTTCTACTGCTTGTGGTCTATAAATCTATAAACATCCATTATAGGGATTGGTAAGTCTTAAAGGCCACTTGTTGGGAGTATTGATAAAAAGCTGTAAAAGCCTATAACGATGACACTTATTTTATTCATGCACAAAAGGAGTATCTTCCCCTCCCCTCCTTGCCCTCTGAGGGCAAACAGCTTCCATGGGCATTATTCTTCTAAACAGAAGAAACAAAGCTGCATCACTCTCAGAGAGGTTGAAAAGTTGTGCTTCTTTGAATGCCTAAATCTCTCCATGGTATTTTTTCCCAAACCATCTGTGCTGGCCATTATTGCTTTCTCAAACAGGCACTGCTGGTTGAGCCTGATACACCACCAACTCTCCTTGAAAGACAATTACCTCCTGTTCTTCTAAGGCAGATCCATCACAATCTCCATAGATCTGTAGGTATCAGTCAGAGCAATAAAGTCTGGGCTCCAGTGTGGAGCCCAGATACCAAAGTGATTTCCAATGATTTTTGGTGGTTAAAGACCAAATGAGTTTCTAAGCACTTCCACTTGGGCAGTAGAAAGAAAGACAAACAATGCATGTGGTCTCATGTCAGAGTGGGACATAAAAACTTGATCTGTGAGACAAGTTGCTAAGTTAAGTAGACTGAGATCTCTGAAACTCACCCAAGCCATTAGTTATGCCAGCAATACATAAAATAACAATTTGCAAACATTTTTCAAAGATAGCATGCTAGCAGCAAGCTTTTGAGATGCTGTCCCACAGAACATGGAAATAGATTATATAAAATGCAACATGGTTTTGCCCACAGCTTGTGACCTACATATTTGTTTGCTGAAAAATACCTGATGCCTGGGTTATTAACATCTGGCCACTGCCAGACAAACCTTCTTCCCTCTGCTAAGCAGAAGCACCTCCCTCTGGAGATTACAGTCACCCTGAAAACAGTGAAAGTCTCCGAGATGTGCCATGACCAAAAAGTATCTGTGTATTTACACTTGAGCATGTGCTGGGAAATACTTATTCTGAAGAATTTTTCATTTTACCACAAGTAATGAGGTGCCCCCAGATTCTGCAGCCATGCCTTCTCCCTTTTGGGAAGTAGCTGAGCAAAATTCTGCATTGAGAAAACTTATGCTGATAGGTATTCTAATCTAAAATATGCATACAGAAGGAAATTAAACAGACAGTTCATCCTGCTGGCATGAAAATCCTCCAACTATAAGAAAACAAGAGCTATATCTACATGTCCTTTTGGCAGTAGTATGCTGCCAAAGATTTGAATGAGGCATTTTATGATGTTTTTCAGGATTCATTAATTCTCATACAAGTTGTGGTCAGGAGAAACGAATGAGCTGAAATTAATTAAATGACTAAAGAATGGAAATGCTTTGTCAAATGCAGAAACTAGGTGTTTTGGCTCTGTTATTTCATATTTCTACTTTTCTACATTTGTGCTTTGATGAAAATATTCATTTGCTGTAATGTGTTGGAAGGACAGTGTCCTGCCTGGGATCCTTGTCTTCTGCAGCCGCCAGGAGCTGGGACAGTTTAATGCAAACTTTTAGTTTATTTGGATTTGCCTTTACTCCTAAGGTAGGGCTAGAAGAATCTGGAAAAATAATGATATTTGGCTTACAGAGTAAAAGAAATGTGAATTAAAATAACCAAAATTATTTTAATTTGGTGGGTTTTTTTTCCTTCAAATCCACATAAATCCAAACCCCCAAAGAGTAAAATGATATTCAGCCACATTTTTTGAGCTCTATCAGGAAAGCTAAGTCATGCAGTACAGATTCAAAATGATAGATTGGTCCTGAGAACAGAACATTTTTCTCTGTGCCCTCACAAAAATGGTTGATTGCTTATCACAGTTCTTCTACTGGGATCTTTCCATGTATTCCTGTTTTAGTGTTGCCTGTGACAAATAAACAGTCAGGCAGCAGGAAGAACATGCATATTTTCCTGTAACAAATAGGAAATTAATCCCATAAGCTAGGTCTCTGAACTGTTGTACATAAATAAAAATATCCGTGTTCTGTGAAAAGATAGTGGGAGGATACTGGAAATGTGATTCCTAACATGGAATTTTACAAAAATATGGCTTTTCACAAAAAAAAAAAAAAATCTGATATTAAAATAGACAAATGGTACGACAGTAACGTAACTACAGAACTAATGTATCACAACTCTTATTGTTCTTAGGTCTCTAACTAAGAAATTTGTTTATGTATTTCTATTAATTCATCCCTTTCACTGCATGAATGAGATGCAAAATGAAGTATCTTTGAAGAGGTTTGGGCCTTGTGTATAATGACTGAAAATTGAGTGTTCCCTTTGATTCTCAGCAAAACAGGTCTTGAGTTTGATGTGGTTGGCTCAACCTTTTGAGCAGAGCCGTGATCCAGACGGGTGTTTCACAGGTGGGCAGATCGCCGGGAGCCTGGCAGTGGTCAGCGACGCGGCACACATCCTGGTGGACCTGACGAGCTTCCTGATCAGCCTCTTCTCACTGTGGCTGTCCTCCAAACCTCCTACCAAACAGTTCACTTTTGGCTGGCACCGAGCAGGTAGCAAACATGTCGCATCATGAGCATGTGGAATGGGAAAAGGAAGTTATCACAGCCAGGGACTGGAGAACAAGCTGATGTCCAACACAGGTCTGCAGGCATTTAGAGACAGTGCACTAATTCTCCCACAGCTCTCAGGACACAAAACACAGTAAAACAGTGAATTTCAAAGTCACCTCATCTACAAGCATGTCTTTCAGTTCATTATTTACAATAGTTTTGGGCTGGTGCTAACTTTGGTTGAAATAACAGCAACTTCTCTCAGTGACTTGAGTGTGTGGAGGACTGAGCTCTCAACTTGTTATGAAACAAGTTTCTATAAAAGCAACAGTAACCATAAAAATTATGGTTTGCTCCATTTCTAAAGCAAATTATTAAGTTATTTTTAGAAGTACACAATGTTACATTTGTAGAAAAGTGAGATCCTTTAACATTTACCCTTTTCTAGCTTCTCTCCTTTCATATCTCTTTATCACTGTTGGTTTTTATCAGATGCAAACAGGTTTTTAAAGTACCCTGTCCTCAACCTAAAACAACCATTTTACAGATATCTATTTACCTAATATCAAAAGCCTGACAATCAAACACAAGTGTTTTCACGAAAGACAAGACATTATGAGAATCATTTTCTGGGATTATGAGTCTTTTCAAGATTTAGACACCTAAATATCAATACCTACATGCACATGAGCACCTTTAAGCACAGGGTACAAGTCTCTGATATATTCAACAGAAATCTTGACTCCGTTCAACCTCCTAAACATGGAAGTTCAGTGTACATCCCTGGGATGTCAGAGGCTTGTGCATGGGAATGGCAGCTCTTGCACAAGACCTGCAGGAGCCTGCACAAGGCACCAAGCACAAAATCAGGGCCTGTCAAATATGACCAGGCACTCACAGCTAAGAAACCAGTAAGTGTTCCCAGTCAGCCAGTGAAGAAGGGAACTGTGTCAATCATCATTAATTTGATATCCACTGTCCACAGAGGGGGCTTAGACACTTAGGTAATGCCTACAGGAAGGCAATTTAGTTGTCTCTGTCTGGAAGTAAGTCTCATGTTGGATGTCTCAGGGTTCAGTTTTGTTGCTTATATGTAAATGATTTGTGCCATTTGAAATCCAGTTGCCACTCTGAAAGTCAATTATACACCTTGTGTCAAGCCACACATGGAGGTGTTAGTGTACCTCAGTGACTCAGAACACCTGTGCACCAGAGCCAAGGACTCAGATGATAAATGCTTCAAGGATGTTCAGTAGTAAAGTCCAGAAGCAGCTTCTGACTCTGATGTCTGTAGGCCAAGGTTGGCTGTAGCTGCAGAGAGTACCAGGGAAGGCATATACTCATCCTGTCTTTCTGTAGATCCCTAAGTGTATTCTACCAGCTCTACTGGAAACAGGCTGCTGGGTGAGTGGGAGGTTCAGTATGGCCCAAGCATGGTTGGCATTATGTAGACAGCCCAGAGTTGAATTTTGCAGCCTTAGTAAACTACTACTTGACATCAGTTGATCTACCATTACTTTTCATGTTTATTATCTCTTATCCTGGGGGGAAAAAGTGAGAGGCAGGTTCAACCACTTCATGTAACTTCATCCTCAGTCTGAACTAAATTATTTTTATTTTGTCATTGCAAGACAGAACTTCAAAACCAATCCTTTATTTCCCTTTCTATCCTAGTAGCAAAAAGAGCCTTGCATCAAATGTTAGAAGCTATTTCATGCATGTTATCCTGTTTCTTGCTTATTTCCCAGCTATATTCTCAGTTTAATATGCAGGTGGGCACCTTAATAGAATAGCTGAGGGCAGTCAGGTGACAACGTCACTCTTAGCTGACTACCAAGGTCTTGTAGGTGCAGCCCTCCTTGATACTGGAGGATGTTTCTTCACTGCTTCTCTCAGACTGATAGATGTTGTAATGAAAAGACTCTTTATGGCAGTGCTCAGCTTTAGCCATCTGAATGCCTCCTGCCCTCCGTGCCAAAGCAGTGCAGCTACTTTCATAAACACAGAAACACAATATTGAATAAGACTGATAGTGTGAGCAAGCTGTTTTCAGATACAGAACTTCTCTTGCACCTTAATTTTCCTCAGCTGTACTCAGAGATTCCCACACAATCCTACACTATTGTTTGCTGTTCTCTGTTAGTCTAGTAGTTCTGAAAAAAAGTAACTGAGAACATCTCGAGTGAAGTATTAATGCTGCTGAACTGATCTGCAAGCTTAACTAAACTTTTGGCAAGATAGTCCATTAAAAATTAATATGTAAACAGGACATTAAAATGCCCTGTTATTGAAGATATGCATAAATCCACACAGGTGGATACAGGTGCTCACAAGAGCTCTTGGATGCTTTCATGCACTGCCATCAACACCTTCAGCTGGGCCAAGTTTGCAGAGGTTCAACCTGCAACTTGAGGAAAAAAAATGTTTGCTTCTATTTACTTTTAAGCAAAACTAGATTCCCCTGTGGGTGCACTTTGATTTATTATTTTCCAGTTTTAGGCAAAACAGTTATTTGATAAGTTTTTCAGCCTGGAAAAGAGGGGATCCCCATAAAATTATACAAAAAATCATAAGCTGTTTTAATGGATTGTCAGTGGAGGTCTGTGCAAATGCTTTCTGGCTGTCTACTGCCTTTCACTTTAATGTGAGCTTGCATTTTCTTTGGTATTGTCTCAGTTGTGCTCATTTACCCATTCAAGTCGCATGGCAATTACTAGTCCCATATCCTATTAAAAGCATGCTGCACATTCTTATGCACTTCCTTGGACATTTCCCATAACAGTGCAATAAAAGCTGGCCTTGGGGACTGGATTTATTTGAGCCCAACTCAAAGCCAATAGAGACAAAATTAAATTTTGCTACCTCAGGGAAAAAATAACTTCTTTTGTTCTCATCACAGCTGGTGGCACAAAAATGACTTTGTGGCATTGGCAGAATGAGTTCTGGGATAAGTTTTGCTGACAGGACCTCGCTGGGAGCTGCTACTGCCTTTCTGAAATATGCAGTGGTGAGAGGTGTGCAGAAACAGGGGAGGCTGTGCCATTCTTCCTTCAAACTTCTGCTCTTGTGATGAAAATAATCTTTTTGAGAGAGGTGGGCTGGTCTTTATGGATTTCACACCACAGTTGGGGCCAGGCAGACTCCTTTTATTCCTCCCAGAACTCCCCAGATGATCTTTTACATATCTCCAATTTCTTAGAAAGTTGCATGAACAACTGGAAAGGGGACAAAAGCAGGAGCAGGTAGAACAGGGTTAGGCCACCACATGCAGAAGGCTGCCCTGGTTAGCCACTGGATTTACTATGATCAGAAAGGAGGTTGGCCCATTCTTTGTGAGCTTTAAGACTGCCAGGATACAAGTAGCTCTCCTGGCTATAAAGCTCATACACCTGGAACCATTATCATCAATCTCTTAAAATTTTTTGCATTCCTATTCTGACTGTTAAAATCAGATTTTTTTTCATTCCTAGAAATTCTGGGAGCTTTGATGTCTATGATAATAGTTTGGATGGTGACTGGTGTGTTGACATATTTGGCTTGCATGAGGCTGCTGCACCCAGATTACGATATTGATGCTACAGTGATGCTCATTACCTCTGCTTGTGCTGTGCTCACCAACATCCTGTAAGTTATTTTGTTCTCCTCTCATGTGACATTTGAACCCTGAACCTGCTGCTTAATTCAATTTTAAAAAAGCTATAGAGAGATAATGGCATCAAAAATATTAAGTATTTATGAGATCTACGAGGATATGGAAGGGGGTCAAAAAGAGAGGTCCTGCTTCTCTTTGGAAGTTGCACTTGCTCTCCTTCTTTCTGTTAGTTGCCACACTGGGAAGGCAAATGAATCTACAAACCCCAGGAAAAGATTATTCTTCATCTCACTTTTTATTAGATGTCAGAATATTCAAGAACTCTGTAGAAAATGAGGCCTCATTAATTATCCCATTCACAGACTTTCTTGATTATGCAAATCACTGAAAACCTAGGAATTGTCTGCTCAGCCACCTCTGCATTTCTACTTAATGTGTCAGATTTTACTGTTTAGCATTCAGAAGTCAGAGGGGTGGTGATGTGTATGACCTCAGTGCTTTCAGAGATGCAGCACATCCTCTGATATTTGCAGCTTTACATCTCTTGCAGACTAAGCCTGATTCTGCACCAGACTGGCCACGGGCACAGCCATGGGGCACAAGCCAGGGAGCTCATGTCAGCCCCTCTGGAAAAGCCAGCTCTGAGCAACGCCAGCCTGCAGGCAGCCTTTGTGCACACCATTGGAGATCTATTCCAGAGTATTAGTGTGCTAATTAGTGCACTTATCATCTTCTTTAAGGTTGGTTTTATTAGTTCATATGCCTGCCTTGCAATCAAGGGTAAGTGCTATTTTCACAGCGCTGTGACACTAGGTACTATGTAAATATTTCCTCTGACTTAATCATACACACTGTAATTGTATTAAAGAGAATTATTCTTGGGAACCCAAGTAACTGTTGAGAGTGTACCCCTTGCTTCTTGCTGTTTCAACTGGATACTTTGGTGTCTCCCCTTCTTCATCACTAGCACCTTCATTCCCTGTGCTGAGGCTCCCTAACAGGCAAAGGAGGCGAGCACTCGTTCTGTGCTAGATGAATGGAATTTATTATTCTTTCATGCTAACTAATTAAAAATTACAATAACCGACAATAATGAAATTAACAAAGTGGTCTGTTCTTGTTTTTCTAGCCACAGTACAAAATAGCTGACCCAATCTGCACATTTGTGTTTTCCATCTTTGTTTTGGCAACTACCATCACGATTTTAAGGGATATTTTGACTATGCTAATGGAAGGTAGGACCTGATTCTTGAATCAATACACTTGCATTTTGATTTTTTTCTGTTGATTTCTCCATTATGCTTATATATGTTGAAAAAAAAAGGCTAATAGCACATTTATGATAGTCTCATGATTCTGATCACACTTTAAACCTACTTCTAATTTTAATCAAAATTGTTTTCTTCCATTACATTAGGTTTACACATATGCCAGTTTTTGTAAAAACCTTTGTACTGGTATTTTGCTAATGAGCTCTGAGTTGCTTTTGTTTGCCATATGTGTAGCATTTCTTTCTATCACCTCTTTGGTATATGAGATGCCTACTTACCTTGTTAGTTGTGTATTTCCTTTACCCGTGTGAAATATAAGTCTTTGCCAAGAAAAAGTGCTTTGACTGTGCTTTGAACTGTGTCTGTGAAATAGGCTGAGTGCAAGAGACAGAAGTTTAAAAGATTTTTTAGTTACATAAGTCCAGAAAAGCAAGCTGTTGGAGCTTTCCAGTTGCATTCCAGTGCATGGGAATAGACAATTCTCAGCACAGCAGCAGCAAGGAGAGCCAGGCTTAGCAATTCTTAATCCTGTCAGCTATGGGCCTGAATATTTGATTTGCAAGGCCAAGTGACTTGAGCAGTCACCAATCCATGTTTTTGTCTTACTCACGTTGAATAATGTAATGCAGCCTCTTTCTCAGCCGTGAATACATGAGGATTAAAGGGAAAAGGAGCTCTAAATCTGCAATGGGCATTGAATGTGATTTTGAATGTCTTTTGAATGGGTATTCAGTGTGACTGCCTGCATGGCTATTTCTTCTCTCTTTCACTTGCACCTACTGCTGTTTCAAGAAATGAAATATCTGTTAAAAAATTAAATATCTGTTATAAAATACTGTTATAGTAGTTTCATTTGAGTGTTGGTTTGCTTTCAGTGATTGTAAAACAGAGATGCTTCCATGTAGAAGTGTATTTAGGCAAGAACATGGCAACTGACTGTATTTTGGCTGCCAAAATAGCAGATCTCTTGGTTACTGGGGAAAAAAATCAAGCTACCAGGAAGGAGGTGCAACCCCTGACACTCAGGAGTCTCTTCATAAAGCAGTGACTCCCAGCTTCTGTAAGCAGTGCTGACATGCTGAAGTCAGCAGCGCTCTGTTCCCCTCTGCACCAAGCCCACTGTCCTCCTGGGGAGCTCTCTGGGGAGTGTCCTATCTCCTAGGTAGAATATTCTGCCCAGAATTTTCTGAAAAGAAATTGGATGCTGGAACTGCTGTTTCACTTTACTGATACAAGTGGAGGATGATGAGTTCATGCTGTTCACATAGGCATAGAGATGCACTCACAAAAGATGGTGCAAAACTATGACATGATCTGGCTAAACAACTCACTACCCTTAATACACTGGACATTCAGACTGTTCCCTAAAACATGCATGAGTCTCACCCTTCCACGGAGAAGTTCAAAACAAGAGATAAGATTATATATCACAGTGAACTCTGAAATAGATGGGCTTTCCAAAGCATTGAATACTTTTATAAAAATTATCTAAGTGAATAAAGGTTCATGATTCATTTTCTTCTATTGATCTCAATTTGTATCCCTTAAAAATATTGTTTTTCCATCAATTTTTCCTTTTCAGGAACATCAAAAGGATTTGCTTATGATGCTGTAAAAGCAAGAATTTTAACAGTTGAAAAAGTGAAGTCTGTTCACGACCTTCATCTTTGGTCTCTGACAATGAATCAAACTGCTCTCTCTGCTCACATTGCCACAGGTCAGTAAATTTCTGTAAGCAGGGAGTAACTATTCAGCTGCTGTCTAGTAAAGGTCAGTCTTTTTATTTAGATTAAGATGACTGTATATCTCTTACATGTTAAAAAAGTCATCATAATTTTGTTGAAAAAATAAAATCAACAATAATAGCAAATAAAGCTCTGAGATCCTCTCCCAGAAATCTTGTCTAAACAACAGGGACCTCTACTTAGCCCAAAACTTGAAAACTGCAGAGGCTGTGGGATAACGAAGTAAATGACAAGATATTTAAAATAAATTAAAAGAATTAGACTCAAACTGGATTTTTATCACAATTTTGTCAAACTTGAAAACTGTTGATCTCTACAAGAAATTCTTACAGGGCCAATATGCATTCCTGAAGTGTCCACAGAAGTAAAACAATCTTTAAAAATAAATGGAGTTTAGAGGTAGCTGCAGTTCATCTTTTAGAATATTATTTTAAATTGTAGTTCGTATCCTAGTTGACAAACTGTCCACTACTCAGGTCAATTTTATTATCTGTTTGTCAGCTTTTAATGCATTAAGAAAAAAAAATCCAGCTGTGTTTGGCCACGGACAGGACTAGAGGTGAAGTCCTCCATGGAGTCCCCACTTTCCAAAAACAGAGGGTCTGTCAAATCACTTGGCAATGCTGCTGCTCCCTGACTGGGTGAACTAATCTTTATTAAGTATTTCTGTTTTCCTCCAGTCTTCTGCCAAACTGAATTTCTGTGGTTATTATTTAACTTAGCTTAACTCTTGCCAAAATCGCATATTCCAACCACATTTGAATGAACAATGGTTTGCTGACATGGAGGTTCCTGAAAAGAGGATAAAAAGGACAAGAAACACTTTTCAAACAAACCTCTTGTAAAAAGTTCCTATCCTAGAAGTATACAATATCTATATTAAATATCAATGTCTATATTAGAAGTACACAATACTTTAAAGTATTATCAAAATATATGTGTTTTGATTACTTTCTGCTTGCTATCTGTAGCAGACTCAACAGACAGCCAGAAGATTTTGAGAGACGTTACCCAAGCCCTCTTTGAGCACTACAGCTTCCACTCCATCACCATTCAGATTGAATCAGGAGAGGATCAGAAACCAGACTGTGTCTTCTGCCAAGAGCCCAGGGATTAAAGGGAGCAGTGTGCTATGCCAAATAACCATCACCTCTCTTACAGGTCAATGGAGACTGTATGTGCTGGTTGAATGTAATTGATTAACAACAAATGGTAATTAGCTGACATAACCAGCCCTGCCATTGCAAGCAGAGCATGGGCCTTTCGTTGTTGGTATCATCTACAATGAGAGAACAAGTATTAAATCCAGCCATTTGCTAGATTGCTTGTCCATCAGTTGTTTCTTTCAATTACAAGAGAAATATCAAAATAACTCTTGACTAGACCAGCAGATTGGCAGTAAAGCAATGTTTAGAGTGCCTGTCTGTAATTACAGGTAACAAAAAACTAATCAACCTTCAAATTACCAACAGACAAATTATCACAGGTATAATGAAATGTGAGTTTGGTGTTAACAAACTCAGCACTCATTCAGGATGAAAGAGAAAATTTTAATTACTACAAGAGTTGAAGAAATCTGGGGAAGAAAATGATGACGTTTTCCCTGCATTTTGGCAGACACTCCTCTTCCTCTGTACTAAGGGAAGTATCAAATAGGTACCATGGATCACAAGAGAATGAATCTCAAGAGAATGGGTCACAAAAGAGTTCATTTCTTTCATATATGGCAAACAACTCTTTGTTTCTTTAGCTAGCCCTATTTATGTTTCAGCTAGCCTTCAAACTCTTTTCTGCCAGGCATGAGCCTGAACTATTAACCCGTATCTTGAATAGTGCTGCACCATGATAAGTTATGAGAGAAAATTTAAGGATTTCTGTGTGTCCATGTCACAAGGTACCACTGAGTCATGACCATAAAACACACCAGGTGCTCTTAGAAAATGAAAAAAATAATTAGGGCAAGGAAAAACTGAGACCTGTTGTGAACCTCCTGTCTCCTGGTGTCACAGTTCAGAGTGACACTACTTCCCTGAAGTTATATCAGATAATTTTTAAAAGCCTTTGGCATATCACACACAAGCCATTCATTGTAAAAGGAAGGGACATGCCTCTCCTTCAGGTAACTAATTCCCATATTTCTTAACAAGGTGTGAGTCATGGCTTCCCCAGTTGAGTGTTTCCATCAAAAACACTCCAAACCACTGCTCACTCACTCCCACATCCCCCCTCCCCTTCCCCTGTGGTAGACTGGAGGAGAATTGGATGCACAGAGGGTAAAGGTTATAGGTTGGGATAAGAACCATATACTAGAAACATCAATGAAGTAAGAAAATGAAGTTACAGCAGCAATACCAATGACAGAGTGTAGAAGAGGCAAATGTTTGACGTGCGAGTGCTCACCCCTGGAAATACCCACCCTGCTGCCACACTACATGACTCCAAAGTGACCCTTTCCCATCTCTGGGAAACGATAGTAGGTGGTACAGAATAACTTCCAGGTTCTGGCCATGCCCGCTCCTGGCTGCTGCAAAAATTAACCCCGTCCTGGCCAGAGCCAGGAGAATGTGTTAAATCATCCTCTTTTACATACCTGGCAATGCTTACAGCAGAACTGAGAACAGAGTCAGGTCTTTCTGCAATCTCTCTATTTTTGTCCAACCAACTGAATTAAACTCTCACCTCTTGGCAAAAGCAACGGTTGCGCTTCGAAATGCATGCTCCAGTGCTCCAAAAACCAACTTCAATTCTGCCCCTGGCCCTAACAGTGCTTACCATGCAGAACTAGACATAATGTTTTCCCACTCCACAGTTCTCTCTCCAACAGCTGTAGGGCTCACTTTACTAACAGATTTGTTAGAACAAAATAAATTATGTGATACCAAGTGGTACTGATTTTCCAGACTGATAGATGGAAGGTCCATTGTGTTATTAAGGTTTAAATAGGCCTTGCTTTTTAGGAAATTCAGTTTTATTAGCAATAGGTTTATATTAGTTTTCTCCTTTATCATTCTAAGGAGATTAGAATTTTTTATTGGGGCTTTTGACTACAGATAACACATAACTATGTGATGATGGATTGATGTATTAAGCTGGCATTTGTTACCTGGTAGGGGGAACAAGAAATTATTCTGCTTAGTGGAAGATCTTACTCAGGTAAACCTCCCACTGAAATCAGATGAGGTATTAAAACAAAACACCCGCTAGGAATTTCATGAGTATCTCATTATTTATCAGCTTGAAAGAGCTGAGGCTATAGCAGTGATATTCAGTACAGTGATAAAGACAATTCTTGCCCTTCACAGCTGAAACACCAGAAGATAAGACACAAATAAATCAAAGCACAG